>CM024693.1:15173935-15773935 GCA_014182845.1 Corymbia calophylla
AGTAGTGGGATCATCCCCATGATTGATTGGATTATTCCCTTTTGAATTCAATGAGTGAGATCTTAGCTGCTCCTTTCTCAAGGCTTCCTTGGGAATTAGAGCACCTGAAATTTGTTGAGAATCCCATGAGCCCCTTCTTCGGATTCCAGCATCAGGTGGCAAGAGTGTTTGTCCATCCCTTGATTCCAGCTGGAGCAATTCATAAAGCCGCATACTCTTTCTGCCTTGACCACCTGAAATTCCAGTTGAAGTGGAAAGCGGAGCACAATTGGAGATGCTGGGCTCCAAACTCCCCTTTTTTCCATTTTCTTCCTCAACTATCTCGCAATTAGATGACTGAACACCAGTGGCACTCAATGTACATGATTCTTCCAAGATGTTAGAACTAACTTGAGCTGAATTAGACAGCGGTCGGTCATCAATACTGCATCCTGAAATAGCCTTAGCATTTTCACTTTTCTGAGGCTGACCTGTTTGCTGATCATTTGATGATTTGCATTCATAATCCCATAGCAGACCCTCTAGTTCCTTGTCCACAGCTTTATAGAGATGGGTCATAAGAAAATCTGGTGCATCTGGCCCGCTAAAGCCATCATATATACCAATATATAGCCACCCTTGTTCTTCAGAAAGCACAACATGAACCCTATCTTCGCCAGCCTTCCCATGAGCCCATTGCAAATTGTTGGCATTTCCATAGTCCCCTTCAGACACCCCCACTTCAAGACTATTTCGGGAGGCATCTGGTCGAAACTTTGCATCCTTAGGATGCCAGGCCAGTTGGGTCACTGGATGCAAGAAAAACCTTTGCATCCAATGAGACCCCATGGAATGTCTAGAAAAGGTTCGAGTAATAGTACTTTTCATGGGCCCACTGACACTCCTCATGAGACTGTGGAGACCACGTCTTCGACGGCCCCGTGCAAGAGGTGCCGAGAAGTTGGATTGATCCGTAGCATCCAGAGGACCAGACATTACTCCCCTCTCGATCGGCCCAGACATAAAACCGCCTCCTTTATCCAAAGGCCCTGATGCAAAACCCCTTTCCAAAGGTCCAGACATGAAACCATTTAATGGTCCGGAGCCACGAGGTATTGGCTGCAAAGGGATTGCAGCAAAGGAGGCTGTGCTCTCAAATGAGGCAGCAGGCTCTAAAGCGTCACTGGTGAGCAATGCATTCTGGTTACCGGTCCTAGCAGTGGAAACATTGGCACTGACCGAGGCACCTGAAATAGTCTTGAATGTGGTTTCGGTGAAATTCTTGTTGGGTTTGTTCAAATTCGACGGATCATCTACATTCTCATGCCTAAATGACCCACTTAACGTCTCGGAATCGAGAGTGCTTGAATCAACTGTAAACCGCTCAGAGTTCGATGGCGTAATGGCAGGAGAGTCGTAAACAGTTGGCCTCACATAGCAAAACGAATGGCCTAATCCCTCATCCAAGGGCTCCGAGAACTCCAAATCGACTCCGCCATTCCCATTGGGAACGAAGCACCCCACGACGCGAGAAGTACTGTTGCCCATCACTACACTCGCAATGAACCTCACAAATGAGACCTCTGATGTGGAGGGGTCCTATGACTTTGTACCATGAGCAAATACAGGGCAAAAGAACTCAAGCAAAGTCGAGAAAACTCAACAAGCCCAACCGCCCCACGGTTGCCCAGGTCACTACGCATCATCAAATTTTCATGCTCAACGAAATATATATACCAAATATAGAAAACCGGTGCAATCCCACTGTCCCGGCCCGTTTTTGCAATCTATCATATTCCCTAGTCAATTCCGAAGAGCGGGCAGAATAAAGAGAAGAGAGACTAAGTGATGATCTGACCTCAGGAGTACTGTTTGAGCAGGAATACAAAGCAGAGCGAATCGGGCAGACCCGGGGACAGATCTACGAGGAGAAAGGACAGCAAATGGAACCCATCAGAACCAAACGACGGACGCCCGAGAAAACCCATTCGGTTGTTTTTGGGTTCGTGGAATCCGACGAAGTACCCAAACAAGGAACCGAGCCCATGCTGCTGATTCGACCCATTCGATCGAATCATGCAAGACACCGGCGACAGACGACTGTCCAGCAAGGCAATCCGGCACTGACGTATCGAAACAAGAACTGGGTCCAAATAGAAAACAAGAAAGAACGAGGACCCAGCGGAGAAAATCAGACGGGAGCGCGAGAGGAATGGCTATAGCGGTGGCCGCTGGCGGCGAGAAGACAAAAGAAAGAAAGAGTAAAACGAGAAGAAGGGCGGGGGGAGGAGCAAGAAACGTTGGAGGGAGGGAGGGAGGGAGGGAGGCGGTGGGGGGGGTTTGGTTTTATGAGGGGGCGCTGCGGCATAAACAATTGGGGATTGGGTCTCTGATGATGATGATGCAGAATCAAAGTTGAGTTCATCAAGGAGAGACGAGGGTGGTCTCTCTCTCTCTCTCTCTTTCTTGGGGTTTTCAAATGGTTTGGGAGGGTAAAAAGAAAGAAAAAAGCCCAAGAAAAGAACCAGGAAAACGAGCTCGAGAAAAAAACAAAAGGGCATGAAAAAAAAAATTGGACATTTCAATTTGCGTTGAAAAGTTGAGACTCCCTGTCCCTGTTATGCTCCTCCAAAGGACAGACTTTCAGCTCCCAATTTTCAATCTTTTTTTTCTCCTCTCTCTCTCTCCCTCTGTTCTTTCATTTCTTGCGATTCTTAAAAAGGAAAAATTAAAAAAATTTCTGCTCTTTTTGGCTGGCGAATGATTGATATCTGATAAGTGTATTCGGTTGCCGCGGGAGTCAATACAGATGCCACTATCCATCATCATGGTCGTCGGTGAATTTGGCCATGGGCAGGCCCCCCCCTCCATGCGGGGCCTCTCCTCCCCTCCCCCTGTTTCTCTAAATCCGCAAGAAACGCATCTTCAAGAAGAGACGCTTCCCTACAGATTTCATCAGATGTCGAACAGTAATTTCTTGGTCAGTCCCCAGATTGGATTTTACCCAAAAAAGAATCTTTCTTTTCTTCTTCTCCGTAAGTCGTCGGGCTCCCCGATCCCGTTCGTACGATCCGTCGACCGTCCCTCTTAAAGTCAAACGTTTCTCCCATCGTCGCTTTCCGATTGTATGATTCTCCAATCGAAAGGGTCTTCGAGACAAAACGCGGTTCCAAGAAGCATTCTCCGTGAGAATTCGTGAGTTCAGTCCACACCTCGATCGAGGATTTTTCTTCGGACGGGGACACATGCCGTGCCCGTGTAATTTGCATGTGTGGGCATATAATGGGTGACGATTACGGGAGCGCGGACGGTTGGATCTTTTACCGGATCGGGGATTCCGTTCGAGGCTGCTTTTGAAGCAGGAATTGGGAAAATTTTCGTACCTTCTTTTTCCCCCTTTCTCTCTCTTATCTTTCGTGGCTGACCAATCTTTTGCCCTTAACAGTTGAAAATTTTGGCCTGAAAAGAGCGATTGGAGCTCAACATCATTGAAAAAGGCAAAGATAGGGGGGGTGTCTTGACTCCAGACAATTATCGGAGCTAATCATTTTCGGCTCAATCATTAAAGCGAAAAGGCCCCTTTTACGAAATTATAACCCCTCTGGAGAAAAGCAAAAAGATTGGGGAAGAAAAAAAAAGAGAGAGAAAGAAATGCTGAGTCGAGTTGCTCAGCAGGGGCATCATTCGCACATCGATCGTGACCTCTCTCTCTCTCTCTCTCTACAATGGTGAGAACTGGGTACAAGATCACAGTGACAAGCTCCTCCACTAGCTCACCAGTACTTGAAAAAAGGGTCGATCCTTTTCGGGCGTTTGGCAGACGGGTTTCACTCGACTCCACCCCGGAATTTCGATCCAGAACAACGGAGGTGATATCTTCAATCAATTTTTCACATACCCATTTATCCGGGAAGGCCACTCACGTCAATTACTCTGTTTTCTAACCGTGGAATCGCGAGAGACTATAATGTTTCGTGACCGTCTTTTCTTTCTCTATACATTCACCGGAACATTTAAAGCGTGACCGATTCCTTTTTTTACTTACCCATTTTGTCGCTTCATTGGGGGGGAGGGTGAGTGAGATTCAAGGACGAATTTTGACCTAAAGATAAAAGTGCATGAATGCACACATTAAAAGCATCAACGCCCCCCCATATTTTCTACAGATAGAAATGGAAGTATGTGTTGCACCAATGCCGCACATGAATTGGTAGTGGCCAAATCTCGCCAGATTCCCCACACACACACACAAAAAAAAAAAAAAAAAAAAAAAACAAAAAAAGAAAAGAAAAAGAAGGGTCCTTCCCTCGTGAGAGCACCCACTCCTCTGACGCTGCTGTTTGACTAAAACCAAACCCACCACCCCCCACACACAAGAATTCAACTCCCACAAAATCACATTGTTCGCATCTTTTTGTCAGATCTCCTGCACAAATTGCGTTTATACTAATCGATTAATTAATCAATTAATAATCAATTAGGCAAAGACTCGAGATTAAGTATTAGCCCGTGGATCAGGAAAAAAGTAGGGAACAAATTTTAAAAAAAAGGACCCCGAAAAAGAACAAATGGGGGGGCGTCCCCGAACCGAAGTCTAAACCTCCAGATTAAATATACAAAAAAAAAAAATTCCCGAGAGTGGAACACTCGAGACTTCGTTCATAAAAAAAAAAAAAAAAAACCTCCCGAGACGAGACGGAACCACAAGTCCGGGATGGATGGACGCCGGGAGAAATATTTAAAAAAAAAAGGAGAAGGGGGTGAATGTATAAAATAAAACGCGAGCCTCCGGAAAGTCCAAATTGATTCCCACGTCCTTCCAAACCACTCGTTATTTTTTAATTATGCCCCACTTTTAAAATTGCGTATTTATTTTGAGGCCCTTCGGCGGGCAGGCAGATGGGTTAAAAAGAAAGAGATATGGACGAGGACTCCCACCAAAGTGGTCAATTATATTAAAATAAAATAAAAATTATTTATATTATTTATTGCGACTTATAAATAATAATAATAAAAAAAAAAAAAAAAAAAAAAAAAATTTCCCCCCTTTTCCGCCCCCCTGCCCTCCGAATCCACTAAATCGTGTTTAAGTTGATCATTACTTGCCAAAAGGTCATAGGTTCCGGGCGTTTATGCGGTGTAGAATCATGATTAATTACTATTATTCGTGTCTTGAAAAAGGCCCCCTCTTTCATGATGGCCACCCGAGATCATCGTCCCCTTTCGAGCTCCGGCGATCGTCCCACCACCGATCCTAATCCCGACCCAACCCGACACAACCATCGCATAGAGCATCCCGTTAATATAACTCTCGATGGAGCCTCATAGGCCGCCTCGTTCCGATTCAAAACTTTTTTCGCGACCCGGGAGGGAAAAAAATCGATGACATTTATAAAATTTGAGAAAGGATATATGCTGTTGCCACTCGATGGAAGTCTAATAAATCTTCTCCATGTTGCTCGAGTTTCTTTGGTTGTACCGACTCCACTCGATGGAACTTAGGTTGATCGCTTCTTGTCTCGACCCACGAAATGCTGTCGTCGAAAAGGTGGTATCATCGTATGAGGATTCGCGACCGCTTATGCATGTGTCCCGGTTGTGATCGGCTCGACAACGACGACGATCTCGTGTCCTAATTAAGATCAGGGATTGTATATTGTTTTTCTGAGGAGGCAATGTTGACTCGGAACGTATGAACGCTTATGCCTCCATTGCTTGTTCCGAAAAGATTATTAGAGACTTGATTTGATGATTTTAGCAATGGACCCGTATTTTCTTTATTTTTTTTTATCTTTTTTATGATGGGCTTCTATTTTTTTATTTTGTCGAAAGAAAATTTCAATCATTTATCATAATCAAAACGTGAGGGGACATAAAAAGCTTTTAAGCAAAGCAAGTTCCAAAACAAAACAAAACCCAAAATACAAACGAGTATGACTTGCAGCTAAGCGCGTTCTCATCCCAAAAGAACAAATCTGTTACGGCATTAAAAAAAATAATCGACAACCCATCACTAAAATCATCAATGATGGGCGTACGTTGAGATCTTTTCCTCTAGAAATTACTTGTAGTGTGTGTCTAGGTTCGATGTCCTTGACACCATCACCATAAGAAGACAACAACCAACCACCACATATCTAAGAAACTCATAGATCCAGATTTAGATCAAGAGAGAAAAGCCCTCAAATTTAGATCTACACATAAATTGAAAGAAGAAAGCTTCTACCAAATCTTGGAGAAGTCGTAGAATGGCATCTCAAGCCTTCTGCTATTTGGACCAATGCCCACATTTTCACAAAATTTACAGTTGCAAGCGGATTTAATTCATCATGACGAGTGAAGAAAAGCAACAACGAGCAAAAGAAAATGCTGAATGAGGCGAAATAAAACATCAGTATAGAAAGAAAAAAAAGGAAATCAAGCCTCGGAAAAGAAAATCAAAGCAAAAAAAAAAAAGCCCACCTCACGGGTTTTCAGTTGAATCTAACTTATTAACCGCAGCCCATCCTTGCTAGAGCCAAGGCTTGTGGCGAGAGATGAGAATGCTTTGCTGTAATTATGGTGAGTTAATGGATTAACAAAAGTAAGCAAAATGAGATACATTTTTTCAATTCATGTATCTCCTAAATTCATGTATCACTTCAGTATATGACTTCTCAAACCATACAAATTGATTTGAACTATGGCTTGTGACGAGGGATGAGAATGCTCTATCGCTATTATGGTGGATTAATGGTTTTATAAAAGTAATCAAAACAAAATATGTCTTTTCAATTCATGTATCTTGTGAGTTTATATATCTCTTCATTATATGACTTCTCAAACTCTATAAATTGATTTGAACTATTTTTCATTCCAAAAATGAACAAGAACACGAAAAACCTCTCATTTCTTCACTGCTATTTTCTCTAGGTGTGCCAGTTTCAAGGTGTTGGACAGAGTAGTGTATACATAGTGTTAATTTAAATGGGTTAGATGTATTGTATATCGAGAGGCATAGTTAGGAATTAATCGCTTTAAGAAGATTCGGTTAGTTCTATCTCACATCACGTTTAATTTCTTTACGGGGTTATAACATTTTGTAAATCCATATTTGGTTTGTTACTAGTCGCATTTACTTGTGAAGATTATATATACATGGACTTGGTGGTTATTATCAATTCGTCATTGTTTTATCGGCTTTGTTATTTCTGTCTAATTTTTCTGACTGCAACAAACAGTATCGCGTCTAACTAACCATTGCAATCAATGAAGTGATTAAATCTAAAACGCGACTATCCAACGAGATCCATCCGAAAAGAACTCGCACGGCAATACGGCGCATTGGCAAAAGACAAAGACAAAAGCGCGACGAAACTTCCGGACGACGAACTCGTACCGCAGCACCGATCCACAACAACCCTAAAAACACATCTTCACCTGTCGAATCCGAAAGCTACAAGCCCACTTTACGTCCAAAGTTGAGCAGCATCCGCAGCGATCCCGGATCGAAACTATTGGTTTCGCCCCCGCGATCGCTCGATGGGATAGGGGAGGGGAGGGGGAGGGGGAGGGGGGGGGGCCTATCCCCCGGTCTCGGAGCGCATTTCGCGGCCATAATGGTAAAAAAGATCCTCAAATGAACGAAGACCCAGTACGATGATGGGGATGATCGTGATGATGACTTCCCCCCGTCCGCTCGGCTCCTTAAACCATTCCAAACCCAGGCCCCTACCCATTTTTTTTTTCAGAAAGAATGTCAACGCACGCCCGTGTTTTCAGGATCGAAAGCGGTGGTGGTGGCGGCCGAGGATCGGACGAGGAGGATGCCGCGCTGCGGAATTTCGCTCCGTACGCTATTGGGCCCCGTCCCTTGGGCCTCCTCCTCCTCCTCCTCCGTCGTCATCGGCTGTGCGATTCGTATTTGTCGTCTCTCCCTTTGACGAGCCGTTATGCCGAGAAACTATTCTTGTAGTCTTCCGTGAGTTTCCGGGTTCCTCTGCTGTCGTCGCTAGTGTTTTTCTTTTGGGCCGCGCATTGCCGAGGATCGCACGCGTCGTGTCCCGAACGCCGCCCTGTCGGTACGACGAGCCGTGTCGGGGCGTGAAGTTTTAAGGCGGCACGAGGCGTGTCGAGGAAGTATGCAGCGCGATGTCCTGTGAGACTCGCGAGCGGCGGGCGACGGGGAAGCATTCGAGAAGTCGAGATGGGCCGGGTCGAGGATCGGCCGTTTTTGGGCCGCCGCCGAAGGCCCCGCGATGGAGCGTTGTCCTTTTCGGAGAGTTCGACGAATCGGGCCCATTTTGAGATTTGACGATTCGTGGACGGACTCTGAGTTGGGCCCAGTGGGAGCAGAGCATTTAAACCATAATGGTCCGAGGAAAAATGGCCCATTTCGTCGGACCCTCCGAAAGGGACAGGTTACAAAAACAAAACACCTCGTGGAAATATTACAGTCTACGGATCAATCGCTCGGGGACCCGCGTGATAAACGAGAGTAGCTGTATCCGGCGCACAGGATCCGGGCCAAAAAGAAAATACTCGCGGCCGCACGTTCGATGTATGAAGCACGTAGTAACCGTGGATTAAGATGGAGGTGACAGATTAAAAAAAACTTTTCCCATTTCCAAGTACTTTGAACCAAAAGAAAAATCTCTAATTCATAATTTTTATTTTTTGATGTATTCTAATTTTCGATTTAATTTTAAAATTTTATTTTATCTCTTTATAAAACATGAAAATCGAAACTCATACCGAAACTAAATATCCTATCTCCAACTTTCGACAATATGGGAATTGGAACTTTTCATTTTTTCATTCTCATTCTCATTCTTATATAGGAAATGTGATTATTGAAATAATTAAGTATTTTTTACTTCACATTTTATTTATTGTTGAAAATTTCTCTGATGTAGCAAGAGCACGGCTGTCCAAACGAGACTCGAATGGACCGGCGCTTGCAACTTCCAACGGTTAAAGAAAGAGATTGCAGTTGGCCGGGGTCGTGAACTTCGAAGCGGCGTCTGAGATTCCGAGGGGGGCCGTGCCGCACCGGTGCGCACGAGGCGCATGTTAACCAACCACCAGCGGAAGATAAAAAAATAAAAAATAAAAAAGAAAACGGATAGAGAGAAGAATATGCTCCGCTAAAGAAGTCCCTCGACCCCCGTTCAGGAGCTCAATTCGTCGGTCGTTCATCCCACCGGATAACTGTGGCTTATCTGAACCCGCTACTCCAACCGCCATCTCCCCGGTGAGCGAGAGAAACAGAGAGAGAGAGAGAGAGAATCTTCCTCCATTTCCGATGGCGTCTGCAATCTCCGTGCACGGCCCCCGCCTCCTCCTCCAGGTCTGTCTCTTCTTCTCCGCCCTGCTCTCTCTCTCTCTCTCGTGCTCGTGTGGATGGCTTTTTGACTCGACTGAAGTGTGGATTCGAGCTGGGACTGGAGGGAATGGCGGCTCGAACTCTCGAGTTAACTATTGTCGGCTAGTCGTGGAGCTGGATTGATTTGCATTTTGACCGTTTCTCCTGCGATTAGGAAGTTAGGAGCAGTAGTTCAGTCGTTTGATTTCGTTTAGCGATGGGAACGGTCGAGACGCGCAATCTCGTCCTGATTCGGAGCTTCCGTGTTTTCCTACTTGAAGCGCTTGCTAATCTCTACTAGGAAGGATTGGTCTGTGCTCACCATAGTGTTTCATCGAGAACTCTTTTGATGCTCTGGTTAGTCGCTTCCGATTTCCAAAATGCAAGTCTGCATTGTCACTCTCGTTAGTTTCATTCGGCTATGAGGTTTGTTGATGGCTATTCCGCGATATTCCTGTTCCAGTGTCGGTACGTGACGAGTTTAGCACTCTCAGCGAAGAGTGATGGATGTTAGTCCTATGTAGTTAGAATTGGGTAAGAGAGGTGGATGAAACCGAATATGCATAACGACTCAGCATTTGTGGAGTAAGTGTATGTTTACTGGATAAATTTTTCGGGGACATTGTCCGGTAGGCGTTCATGCGGTATGGTGTGAGTTGAATGCTTATGAGGTCCATGTGTGTGATGCTTAGTGCATGGTTCTAGCACTCACGCTTCATTTAGTTAATGTGAATGGTACCATCATGTGGTCTTGCAGGGTACCAACGGTAAAGATGTTACTGAAATGGGCAAGGCACCTACGAGCTCTCAAGTTGCTAACTTGCAGCAAAGGCAGTATGGGGCAACATGCTGTGTGGCAAGAGGATTAACATCTAGATCTCACTATGCCTCGAGCTTGGCAATCAAACAGTTTTCCAAAACGCCCTCCATCAAATACAACAGGATGGTTGAGATCAAGGCTATGGCCACGGTCAGTATCTTGTTCTTTCACTATTTTTCAGTGCTGTTTTACTTGTATTTTAAAAGCTTCTCAGTAGGAAATGGCAAAGCCAATGCTGGCATGTAGAAAATTAAGGGACAGCTTGGTTTTGGAAACAGTTTCGGTTGTCATAAAACAATTTTCACTTTTGTTGTTCCTGAAAACATATTTGTTAAGTGAACTTGAGAAGTTTCTTTGGAATTAAAATACTAAAAGAGGGTTTATGTCTCATCAAGATCATGAAAGATCCTTTCCTTTTTGTTTAACAAACTCCCCCAGTTTACATTTTGAATGAGGTCAATGAAACACTGAAAAAAAAGGAATCTCAGTTTCTAACTATAATTTTCATATCTATTTGGAATATTTGTATTCTCAAATGAAATAAGAATGTAAAACAGCGGAAACTTTTAGAAACTGAAGGGAGCATAGATTTTCGTGTGGCTGAATTTAGTTTCTTATGTTCATAAAATTGCCGCAATATCTTGTTGTTGCTCCTTTTGAAATACCATCTTTATGATTTTATTGATTCTTGCTTTCATTTTGATTGTATCGAACATGCTCTGTTGCTTTAGGACTTGGGGCTGCAGGCGAAAGTAACAAACAAATGCTTCTTTGACGTCGAAATCGGGGGAGAACCTGCTGGTAGAATAGTAATGGGCCTCTTTGGAGATGATGTTCCAAAAACTGTTGAGAACTTCCGTGCTTTATGCACAGGCGAGCTTTCTTCATATTGTTCAATAGAAAGAGGCGCTATTTTGTGGAACAAGACTTTTTGGTAGGGTGCATTCCACTCTTTAACTTGTAAAATTCTCGTGCAGGTGAAAAGGGATATGGCTACAAAGGATGCTCCTTCCATCGTATCATTAAGGATTTTATGATCCAGGGAGGAGATTTCACTAGAGGAAATGTGGGTTCTCTTGCTCTCTGTGTGAAAGAGGAGGGGTTGGGGGGTGTGGAGGGAAATTATCTCAGTGCTCTTGTGTGGCAAAGTGTTACTCTCATGAAAGTTAATTTTCTGGTTCTGGTTGGTTTGCAGGGAACTGGAGGAAAGAGCATCTATGGTTCAAGTTTTGAAGATGAGAACTTTGCATGTATGCCCCCTTCATTTTATCCAAGAACTAGCTCTGATAGTGCAAGCATTTCAAAATTCACTTCCTTGTGGTTTTACCTTGATTGCATTTGTTCTATTTGCAGTGAAGCATGTTGGACCTGGAGTATTGAGCATGGCTAATGCTGGCCCTAACACTAATGGGAGCCAATTTTTCATATGCACTGTAAAGGTGATATTGCTCGACTGATGACTAGTATTTCCATTAGCAGTTGACCCACGTATTCAGCACGTAGTAATACCACACGGCCACATTTCTGACACAGTCTCTCTGACTTTCGCCCCTTCAAGGAAGGTTGCTTTTGAATGTCAATCTCTCGAGGCATTTATGCCTTGTTTCATTATTAGTTTTGTGAACAAGACTTACTTGAACGCTTTATGGGCTTTTTTTGCACTACTCTATCCCATCTGTCCTTCAACATTATAGCTTGATGATTGTTGTCTAAAGTTCGACTTTGAGGTAATTTGGTTAAAGTACGCAGAGTTGTACTAATAATGAGAGTTCCCCTCATCTAACGATATTTTAATTTCCTGTATTCTTGTTAGACTCCATGGTTGGACAATCGCCACGTCGTGTTCGGACATGTCATCGAGGGGATGGATGTTATGCAGAAACTTGAATCTCAGGAGACAAGTCGATCGGATGTGCCTCGGCTGCCATGCAGAATTGTGAACTGTGGGGAACTTCCCCTAGATGGTTGATTAACGTGAGCTGGCTTGTTGCAATGCGGAGCACAAATTTTGGTAATGTGTTCCGGTTTTACCAAGTTACATGTAACAGCTCTTCATCGGGTCAGGATTTTTTTTACTGGACGTTCATGTTTTGCTTAGAGACCCTTGGTGATTCTGACATCAGTGGTAGCCCATGAATTTGGGTGCTGTGTTAGAATTTTTCGTCTGACCCGTGATTTTACTTGCGCATGACTCTGATACTGCAAAGCGCAAGGATCTTTTGAGGCTCTAATGCAATGCTCTAATGCAATACTCTGATACAGCAAAGCGCAAGGATCTTTTTGAGGCTCTTATGCTCTAAATGCTCAGACAATTCTTATTGGCTGAAATGTTTGCACTGGTTAAATGTTGGCTTAGCAGATGGTTATCGATTTTGATTCTAGATATGGAGATTATGTCGTGTTAATCGAACTTCCCGACATTGGAGAGTAGACAGGATCGAACTGGTGGACCGGGCCGATCAAGTGGAATTTCATTAGTTAAGCTTGTTTCCTGTTGAAAAATTTGCGTACGAATTTTGAGCCATCCTGGGGGCGGAATTGGCTATTTTCTCAGCTTGTTGACTCGCGTTGGCGGCTAAATTCAGTCTTGGGGAGCCCCGTAACACGAGATAAGATGGTCATAGAATGCATCAGCCAAGCCCCAACCTAGAGAGATCTTTTGATTCTTTATTTTAAAGTTAAAGAAAGAGCAACGAGCAAGAATCAACATCAACGACTCCTCTAGAAGCTTCACACCCGCGATCAAAATGTTTCGTTGCGGCACAATTATTACTCATTTTTTGAGTGAGTTCATGATCAAAATATTTAGTTTGAGTTGTCACTACAACTCAAGAATTCGAGTAAAGTCGGAGTGATTTCTATGTTTAGTACACAAATTAAAAATATACCATAGACGAATAAAGAGCGATTAAATTGTTTGAATTTATGATGAAGGGGAACTCCAAACCACTGGGAGAAAGTTTTAATCGACTCAACAAACGCATACGGTGGTTAGAATGCATTAATTTAGGAAGTGTAGTAATTGCAAAGTGCAAATTTGATTGGTTGGATGAAATTTCATTTTGTTATTTTACTCATTTTCTCATTTTCTGCAAGTTTTATAATCTAATGTAGTTTTTAATTCAATTGGAGCATTCCAAATTAAATCGTAAAATAAACACGACCCCTGTGATGGGTGCATTTTTTTTGTGTGATTTTTGTGATGTTAACTTTTTTCGGTTTGGTCAAGAAAGTTGAAAATGCAAATCGCAAAAGACCCGGATTCTGTACGAAATCGGATTTCAGGTCAATAGCCAAAAGAGAATTGAACTCTACTCTCTGTTTTTTGGCCAAAAAAAAATATACGAAAAATCTTTAAATGATATATTTATGATAACTTACTTCAAATTAATTTTTAATTATGAAAAATTAAAATTAATATTTATATGACAAATTTACTTTAAATAATCACAAAAAATCCAAAATTAGTGGATTTATAATAAATTTATCTCAAACTAAAAAACTTCTAAATTGATATATTTATGACAAAATTATATTAATTTCATAAAAACTACAAAACTGGTAGAAATATGATAAAAGGGAGAGTGAAATCTTAAATTAGTGCACCAATCAATTATCACGTGTTATAAATAACTCAATAATTTAATAATTAAATTTAACGAAAACTAAGAAAGGATAAATTTGTTACAAATATATTGATTTTGGATAAATTTCTCAAAGATGTACCAGTTTGAGCTTTTGGCGTTCAAAATTTTTTTTTAATGTAAATTTATTAAAAATGTGCCGAGCTTTTGGTAGTATTAACTCCAAAAGAGAGAAGGAAAAATAAAATAACCGAAAATGCAAAATCGAGTCGGGTCCCCGATCCGACCCCCGGTCGCCGGTTCCCAAACTGTCAAACCTACAAAAGCTCTCTGGCTTGTCTCCTCCCCCGTGGAACTTTGATGGCGGAGACGAACCCCACGTAGCAGCTCTCCTTCATGCTCGGACGGACACCTGATTCGGAAGCCACCCCCTCGAGCACTGCCGCCGTCGCCGCACGTTCGGCCTCCTCTCGGTTCGTCCGCCGCTCAGCTGGGATTCTCCTCGCGGCTCCATCGTCTCTCCATTTCGCGCCAAAAGGGGACGTCCTGTAGACGTGAACAATGGCGTGGCTGAAGGACCTCAACCGGCTCGTGCACGGCCTGTCCCTCGTCGCCAAAGAGATGGCCAAGCGCTCGCCCGTCGTCGGAACCGCCCGGGACGGTGACATCGAAGGGCTGATCCGATCCGCCGCCAAGCAAGCCCTCGTTTCGGCGACTGACCTGTCGGGGCTCACCAAGGGCAAGGTCCGCGACTTCGCCAGGCCTAGGCCGAGGCCGAGGGAATCCGTCGTCTACTTCGACCATTCGGCTGAGGCGACCCAATCCGGCGGCGACGCAGAGCAAAAGCATCCGATTGGCGATGATAGGGAAGTTGATAATGCGGAGGTTGTCCGAGCGAATGATTCTGTTTCTCAAAATTTGGCGGATGGGAATGCGGATAAAACGGGTACTCTCCTAGAGGAATCAGACGATAGAGGTGTTTCGGATGGGAATGAGTCTCATAGCTTGGCCGAGGAGGTGAATGCGGTGGATATAGGAGGTGGAGAGGCGGTGGTGGCAGCGGCAGCACCGCTGCCAGCGAAAAGGCGGAAGCCAAGGGAGAGGAGAGTCCCTGATACGCCTTTCTCGAGAGCACTTGGGTGAGTACAATCGGCTCTCTGCAATTTTTATAGTGTTTGTTTGTATTATGCGTAGGAGCTGTCTTTCTTCATCATCGCCCTTTCATACTCTTCAGTTGACTGTATAATGTCAAGAGTTGAAATTGTGGAGAAAGTGCTACGGGTTCTAGGCTATCTCCTCCTGAGTGATTATCGCCGTTCAATGAATTTTACAGCTTAAGGGGAGCTGAAGATAGTTTTGACAGAAACAATTTTAACAGAGGTGAACTGCAGTGCTGTTGGTTACGGGACAAAGGCCATTAGGCAATTCAGATTGAATCGTGATTGATGTTTCCTTAAATTTGGGGTATGAGGTCCTGCATAAAGTGTCATGACATGATTTGTCTTTCGTTCAGATGAAATCTGCAATTTACTGGAACCCTTAGATGGGCCGGTCTTCTGCATGTTGTAGAAAGCATTGCCATCTATGTCTGGCGCAAACTGTACTAAACAACTTTTGGCAATTTACTGCATTGTTTTGGCATCTATTGCTTGTCCCTCTGAGATATGCTGATGCATAACCCTTGCAATTCTGACATGTCGATAGTGTTTTACTTATGACGAGGGTTGGGGTTACAGATGCATCTCTTTTAAGATTTAAATGTTAACTTTTTAATTGTGTGAATTGGTCTTTTGTGTCCTAACTTAAATCTTATAATTGCTTAAGGTTTGCTGGTCTAGGTGCTGGTCTCGCATGGGGAACCATTCAGGAATCTACCAGAAGGCTCGTCTATGGTAGACCGCAAGAACAAGACAAGCAATCTGCTCTCTCTCCTTTTTTAACTGAAAGCAATGCAGAACGCTTGGCTATTGCTCTATGTAGGATGCGTGGGGCCGCTCTCAAATTGGGACAGATGTTGAGCATACAAGATGAGTCGCTTGTGCCTGCCCCGGTACCATAGCTCTCCATTATGCTTGGCTGTTGCTTTGTCGTTTCTTATAACAAACTCTTGTTCTATACGCTTACACCAAAATAGTTTTGCATTTTGTTCATGCATAGATTTTGGCGGCTCTGGACATTGTTCGTCAAGGAGCAGATGTGATGCCGAGAAGTCAGCTCAATCAAGTCTTGGATGCTGAATTAGGTCCTAATTGGTCATCAAAATTGAGTAGTTTTGATTATGAACCAATAGCTGCAGCAAGCATTGGCCAGGTCATCAAAATTAAGTAGTTTTCATTATGTCTAATTTGATTAGCATCTGTCTCTCTTCACATTGTACCACTTTCCATGCGCTGTCTTTAAGTTTGAAACTTCGGCTGCCTTAACATTATTGTTATTGTGTTTCTGAATCTCCGGAGGGTCAAGGGTGAGCTTCCCCTCCCAGATATTATACGAACTTCATATTTCACTTAGCAACATTTTTTTTTATTAAGACACCTTTTATTGGATTTTTTGGCTCTCTTCTGTCTTCTTGGTCGTTGGTTTTGTGTTTAGTCCACTTTTCGAATGCCATGTTGGCTTGTTCTCTTCAGAATATATTTCCACTTGTCCTCTAATTCTTGTATATATCCTATGATGATTTGTCTAATCTAAAACCAGACTGCTCTAATCCTGCATGAAGTGTTCCACGAGATGGATAGCCCTCATATGGTGGCTCTGTATAAACTTGTTTGGGCTTGATAATCTCGTGCTTACAGTTCTTAGAATGATTTCAGGTTCATCGAGCTGTCACGAAGGATGGCCTGCACGTTGCAATGAAAATTCAATATCCTGGTGTTGCAAATAGTATTGAGAGTGACATTGAGAATGTAAAGCTTCTTTTGGATTATACAAATTTGATTCCAAAAGGACTTTATCTTGACAGGGCTATGAAGGTAACTAAATGTTTGTTTTTATTTTCTTAGTATCCATATCCCCATACTGCTGGGTGGGATTGGGAGGAACTTCGTCCTCCAGGCACCACTGCTAGAACAAATCATTATATTTAATTTAATCATTTTTGTTTACCTAAGGATAAACCACAAGATGTTGAATTGAATGGAGTCTGCAGACTCTTCTTTTGATTTTTAGTAAACCCACTACTCCACACCTAGAAGGTTGACTATTGACATATAGGAGTGGAATTGGAAAATCCGTGAGTAAATTTTATCCCGATACTTCTCACAGGTGGCTAAAGAGGAATTGTCTCGCGAATGTGACTATGAACTAGAGGCAAGTAATCAAAAAAGGTTCCGAGACCTTCTATCTGGCATGAAAGGGTTTTATGTGCCAATGGTGTTGGATAACATTTCAAGCAAGAGAGTTTTGACTACGGAGCTTGTTCAAGGTACTATACTTATTATGAATGACTACTCTGATGGTATGCTGTAGCAGTTCAGCAGTTAGTGCTTCTATTGTTGACGGATACAACTTTCGTGGCTGCTTGTTCCATTTGTGGACAATGCGAGCAAAATCATTGTGAACAGAAGGGGGACATAAAACGACTAAACCTGAGTTTTGAATGCACTGGTAAATTACAGGATATAGAAAGTATGGGAAGGGAACTAGATGAAACTTTTTTAGCATTATTTTATCGACACCCTTACGTGCTCACTGATATGGAGTTTGAAGCAAACTAGAATGCTTCATCGTGAGGATTTAAGAAATGGAATAAACCGATGCTGAAAGAGCCTGATCTGAGGTTTTTGGAGCTTCATATTTCCATGCTCAGTACTAGAAGACAATGTGGAATGGGAAGGACAGATCTTAAAATCTTGTCTGTGGAGATGATTAGCTGATTTTTAAGGTAATTTTGATAAAATACAGAGAACTTAGACTAGTATTTAAACCATCTTCATGAAAGTACTTGGAGAAATTTTGCCAATGATGAAAACTGCTGCTGATGTAACTGATACTGAACAATATGGCAGAGCTGCAGAATAGCAAAATTAGTGTTTCAAGGTGTCAATCATTTTAGACTTGTCTGTTGTTGAAGCTCCTTGCACTGTGTTGTTGCTTTTTCGCTGAAGCCAATGCTTGTACTAGTTTGTACCGCTATAGTGGCCGAACAAAGTAAATTTCAAGTCAATGTGGTCATTTTATAGTGTCGTTGAGATTAAATCTTGAATTTCAAAGTATTTTTTGGAATGTAATTTTCAAGATATGCCACACACGCTGTCCTAACTGTACTATAAATCATAGGTCTTCCTTTTGCTGGACTAGAATCAAATATTCTCTTTTTCACAATTATTTATCGACTGATATTGGAGAGGTGAAACTTGATTGGAGAAGTATTGGAAGTAAACACTGTCAATGATTGATGATGAGTTTTCTATGTGGCAGGTGTTCCAATTGATAAGGTGGCATCTCTTGACCAAGAAACTCGTAATTATGTTGGGAGGAAGTTGCTTGAAATCACCTTAATTGAGCTATTTGTCTTCCGTTTCATGCAGGCAAGCTCTTCTTTAATAATAACCTCTTTTGTTTCATCCTCGATATATGTTTAAACCTAGGTTCACCCAGATACATTCCCTACACACGCGCATGCTCGAGTTTGTTGTCTGTGAAGCTAGAACTTTGTTCCGACTGATAAAGAAGGACGAACGTGATGCTTGACTGATAAAAACTGTTTCATCGGTGAGTTTGAAATTAACTTAAAGAGTGCTGCTGATGATGGGAGAGAATTTTGGTGTGCCTTTGACATGGTTAAGTTCATTCGTTATGAAGTCCCACTTTTGTCTGGCCTTCTCATTACAATTACCTCCACTATAAAACTTGGCTTCTGGCAAAGTCACATACAAAGCTTATGTTGCAGAAGGTGCCATCATAGTTGGATCAAGAAGTTGCTTGGTTTTCAGTAACTTTTGGATAGTCTGCTGTCTGTACTTAATTAAAACAAATTCTTGAACTGTTTTGTTCTTCCAGCCAGCCCAGCAGAAACTGTGTTGTTCATAGAGCAACCCCCCCATACGGTTCTCTCTTTGAGAGTCATCCCACCCCAGTGATGGGGGAGGGAGCTTGGCCATATCTGGAGTTTTACTGAGGAGCTTTCTGTTAATGATTTGCTCGTCATCCTTTGCTTATAACATGCTTGCCTGATGCAGACTGATCCTAACTGGAGCAACTTTTTGTATGATGAGGCTACAAGAACAATTAATCTCATTGACTTCGGAGCAGCTCGTGATTACCCTAAGAGTTTCGTGGATGACTATCTACGCATGGTGAATTCGTTGTTTCTCCCTGACTTTTCCTTTGTTCCTAAAATTATATGCTGCATAACATATAGTGGGAAATCCATAATCGCCATCTGCTGATGTCAAAGGTCCAAGTAAACCTTGGCATCATCATGCCGCTTAAAGTGATTTTTACTCATGCTATGAGCTTTCAATGATAGTCTTTGAAATGTGCTTGCTGTTAATGCCAGAGTTTTCAACTTGGATGAGATCTATTCACTTGAGTTTTGAGATTCATTCAAACTACTTTGAGGAATGCTACTCCACTTGTGAAACACTGCTAGAACTGCTTCACTGATTTGTAGGAACAATCTTCTTAAGGTTGCATGAATTAAGCAACTTTCTCTTAATGCTTAATTAGGTTGTTGCCTGCGCAAATCAAGATAGTGATGCGGTCATTGAGATGTCCCAGAGACTCGGGTTTCTCACAGGAGACGAGTCAGCTGTCATGTTAGATGCTCATGTTCAGGGTGGCTTTGTGGTTGGACTGCCATTCTCGAAGCCCGGCGGTTATGACTTCCGTTCCACTAATATCACTCAAAGCATTTCAAACTTGGGGGCGACCATGTTGAGGCACAGGCTTACACCTCCACCTGATGAGGCCTACAGTCTCCATCGCAAGCTTTCAGGCGCTTTCTTGGCTTGCATCAAGCTTGGGGCAGTCGTGCCTTGCAGAGAGTTGTTGTTCAAAGTGTATGAGCGCCATCAGTTTGGCCATGAAGACGATGGTAGCAGGATGGTGTCGAGCGGCTCAATCTTTTGAAGCTCAATTCTTTTTTATTCTTACATTTGTATCGATTCTTTTTGTGTAATAATTATGGGATGCAATCCTGTCCCAGGTCTTGTATTAGGAAATAGTTTTCCTCTTTCGAGCTAGCCAACAAGTTGGCATTGCGGACCCAGAGTTTGGTACAATAAATTTTTCCGGCTTATCATGTCAGATCTGGTTCCCCCCCACTCCCAATTTATTTTTCAGGGGTGAATGATGTTATCTAATGTTACCAACTACACAGGAATAGAATTTCTTCCCTGTTCCCATGTTCCATTTGACTTCCGTCAATGTCTTTGTACGGGCATATTGAAGAAGAAAAATTCGGGTAAAAGAGAAGAAAATGCTACTGACATATCGTATTGAAGAATAACAGATGTGCCGAAAACGAGTGATGCAAATCCGAACGCCCGAGTTACGCGAATCTGAAGGTGGTCGTTCGATTTTAAGCGATTGGTTGGAATGCGATTTTAGGCTGCGCATAGATCAGATGGGCCCCCCTATAGAAGAAAAAGGCCGGAGGTGCAATGTACATGAATGTTAAAGGGTTGTGGATACGGCTGCGGAACGCGTCTCGACACAGACGAGAGCTTTCATCCTGTTTCTGCCGAACGCTACTAGTTGAGAGCGACGGGTACTCTTTGCATAGAACCTATCACGACATTTATATCAAGCGAAAATGCAAAAAAAAGGTAGAAGTCTGTCCGAGCACGCTATTAACTACTTGGGTTGCAAGATCATGGATCCAGCGGCTGAAAAGGCATCGTCGTGGGTCGATTTCTCAAGAAACTCACTCTAGGTTCTGCACTCTACTATAAAAATTGTGACATGACAATTGATAAATCGTTGCCGGACCAAAGGAGGGAAAGACAAAGACAAAGTCAAAGATAGTGAGATTGGAAAAGTTAATAACCTACGCGCTATATCAAATTTGGATTATTCAAAATAATAATTTTCATGTGAGTTAACATCAGTCGTCACATCCGCGATACTTATATTGTGACATTTGCTGGACACATTTGATTCGCGCGAGTATTAACCCATACCGAGTGCTAGTATCTACACAGATCCACATGATAGCGTCCGGTTTCCCATGCGTCGGGGCCGCATGTAAGGATTACAAGAGCCACGGAGAGAGAGAATATGAAGCAATATATCCGGGGAAGACGACAACGATTCTCTGTGCATAGCGTGATTGTTGTTCCTACAAAGAACGTTTTTTTATATCCTTTCCCCATTTACGTTGCACTCCAATGAACAACGGGGCACCCCTTGCCATCACATTACCATTTATAAAAAAAAAAAAACAGAAATCTCTTTTTCATAAGAAGAAGCTGAAAAAGCTTTGCTTTTATTTATTTTTCTTTTTGTTTTGTTTGGAGCTGTAAATCCTGCATTCCTTGAGTTCGCATTAAAGGCGTGAATTTTTATGAGTCTCCTATTAAGGAAAGCAGAATCCTGTAAGTTATGGCCAGCTGCGAAATCTTGGATAGAGCCTGCAGATAGAAAAGGAAAAAAGATCACTCCTCGCAAGGAAAGTAATGAACTTGCCACAACCACGCCTCGGGCTTGTGGTTTCTTTTCTCATATAATAACCCACCGAAGAATGATTGCGTCCCGGGTGGAATTGAGGTCGTAGCAGTGGGGAGAGAGAGAGAGAGATAGAGAGAGGCAGAAGCAAGAATGGAGCTGAACCTGAGGGTGGTGATGTTGGGGTGGTGTCTTTGTTTCGCTTTTGGGTTGGTGTTGTGCAGATCTGAGGAGGGTCTTGGGAATTTCGGGGAAAGAGAGGGTCTACACTCTTACTTGGAGAGCGATGCAGTCTCGCCGCCCGCTTCGCAGCCTCTCATGGTTGGCCTCACTCTCATTCAGGGTGCTGCTGCTAAAGGAGCTGGTACTTTCTTAAACTTTTGTTAACCCCTTTTTTTAAAGATTTTTGGCTCATGAGTGGTGTGTTAAGAATGTTGGTTTTTCTCTGTACGTAGTGTCTGGGTTCGCTTCATTCTTAAGCAACTCGAGGATTTACAAGATTTTCGTCTTTCTTGTTTCTTGAGCTGCATCAATTTGTGTCCCCGTTTAAAATCTGTTCTCGCTTTCCCAGATATTGATTATTGTGCACATAATTAAGACGGGCTTGCGTCTTATTTCTTGGAGATTTTCTTTTGGTTGATCCACTTTCCCGTTCCTATCACCCTCGTGCAATTGGTTGTTTTCCCTTTTTCGTTTGAGCTCACTGTATAAAGACAAGATTTTTCTTTTTCTTACGTGGTTTTTGATAATATTGGAAGCTGAAAATTGATGTTGAGATTCTTATTTAATCTTGTTCTACAATGTTCAGTCTGCTTAGATGGTACGTTGCCCGGTTATCATCTTCACCCTGGCTCTGGATCTGGTGCAAACAGTTGGCTGGTCCATTTAGAGGTTTGTTGAATGGACATTACGTTATATGATTTATAAGTGCATACTTGAGCTAGTTCATTTGCAAACTTTTATCTTCTCTTCTGCTTGGTTTTCTTGCTCAGTTCTTCTTAGCACTCTGATTCTTGATTATTTTTCTCTCTGCATCTTCTGGAAGCCATTTTATGTTGTCCTATATTAATGCAGGGTGGGGGATGGTGCAATACAGTGAGAAATTGCGTTTACAGAAAAACTACTCGTCGTGGTTCATCAAAGTTTATGGAGAAGCAATTACCCTTCACAGGAATATTGAGTAATAAAGCTGAGGAAAACCCTGGTATATGAAATCTATTGATGATTCAATCTGTCTCGAATGATTCTTTGCTATAGTTTATTCGAATTGGAAATGTCATATGGAGTGATTTTGCTTTGCTGGCAGATTTTTTCAATTGGAACAGAGTAAAGATACGGTACTGCGATGGGGCTTCTTTCAATGGAGCTGGCCAGGATGAGGTTTATTTGAAGATCTTTAAGCTTTTGTATTCTCTATTGTTCCGTAGAAATGATTACTGTTTCTGTCTTAGTATACAGTCATTAGAGTCTACATCATAGGCCAGCCAAATATTTAAATGATTCATGAACACACCTGCTTCTGTGTGGCACACTGGCACATTCCCTGATAGCGGAACTTTCAATCATCTTCCTGTATACATGACCTCTTTTAGCTGCATTCTAATCCTTAGGTAGCAAGTCATTGATTACTGCCAAGTGCAAATACAACTCATGTGTGCATGGCACGCTCATTGGAGCATGCGTTCACTCATGGGTGTGTGTGTGTTTTTCTAAAATCAAAGCATAAAAGCAATTTTACATTTTGGGAGTTTACCTGAAATTTTTTTTATCGTTTCAGGCTGCACAGCTCTATTTTCGAGGACAGCAAATCTGGTTGGCAGCCATCGATGAGTTGATGTCCAAGGGAATGAAGAATGCCGATCAGGTTTTTGAGACTTTCTCCAATTGCTTTCAGCCTTTCTCAGCTTCAGTCAATTCATCATCAGATTTTCGCAGGCTCTTCTTTCTGGATGCTCTGCCGGGGGTCTAGCATCTATATTGCACTGCGACGAGTTCGGCAACTTATTCCCAAAGACTACCAAAGTGAAATGCTTAAGTGATGCAGGGATGTTCCTTGATGCGTACGAAGCTCTCTTCTGGCTCTTAAATGTCTTCATCTAATGGCTTAGAGTTTTTGTGTTGACTGAGAATTTTCTTTCGCAATGCAGAGTAGATGTTTCTGGGGGCCGGGCTCTTCGGAATATGTTCAACGGTGTAGTCACCTTGCAGGTTGCATTTCACTGCTCCTTGACATTTATAGTAGCTTTCCTTTATGGTTTCTAAATTTTTTTTGTGACTGATGCTAATGGATTTTACAAGAATTCTTCATTTGGACCTAGTCTATATGTCAAATTAATGGGTGTAATAATTTAAGCTATTAACTGCGTTCTCTAGATCAGGCTGGGTGATGAACAATTGAATAACTTTGTCACCTTTGCATATCTCAATTTTCCAATTTTATAATTCTGGTTTACTGTTTTAGGATGTGAAAGAAAATCTGCCTAGTACCTGTACCAGCCATCTGGATCCGACTTCGGTACTCTTCTCTTAATTTCTGTACTTACTATGGAAACTTTCAGCATTTTTGCAGATTAACCCTACCGTACTCTCTCTCTCTCTCTCTCTCTCTCTCTCTCTCTCAGTGCTTCTTCCCACAGAACTTGGTTGCAAACATTAAGACTCCGCTGTTTCTTTTAAATGCCGCATATGACGCATGGCAGGTAAGCTTGTCTTGTTTTGTATGTTCTTCCCTGCGGTAATTGTGCTTGGTAAACCTGTTTTTAGTATTGCTTTTAGTGGCCATCATATGGTTTAAATGGTGATGCTGTCAATGAAGTTGAACCACCGTTGCTCCTCTGCTACCTTGAAAATTCAAGAGGCAGAGATGCATGGTTTCAACTGTTTTTCTTTTTCACTGGTAAAAGTAAAACTGGTCTACTGTGTAATTGAGTGGATATTGGACATCTCATAAAATTACACTGCCTACTCTTTTGGAGTGTCAAATCCACGTTTTGGCACGGTTGCCCTCCCAGACTCTGTGGTGCTGAAAACAGTGAAAAGGTCTCATCTCTTGAAATTTTTTCAACAGGTCCAAGAAAGTTTGGCTCCACCATCAGCTGATCCTCATGGCACTTGGAATGAATGCAGAATGAACCATGAACGTTGTAATTCGTCACAGATACAGTTCTTTCAAGGTGATTTGATTTGTTTATGTGGGCTAATATATTGAGGCAGCCTCCGAGTAATTAATGGGGTCTTCCCTTTTGTCCATTTGATTATGCAGATTTCAGGAACCAAATGCTCAAAGCAATAAACACTTTCTCGAAGTCTGATCAAAATGGTTTATTTATCAATTCCTGTTTTGCTCATTGCCAGTCGGAGAGACAGGACACATGGTTTGCCAGTGATTCTCCCCTAATTGGAAATAAGGTATGATAAGCAAGCAAACATTTTAAGGAATGTTATAATATACCCTAATTTAGTATACAGAAGGTGCCATGCAGAATCGAGATTTCCTCTTTTTTCTTTATGGGAGGATCGTGAGTTCTCATGTGAATGTTTCTGAGAGGCCGTAGCTTCCAAATGCATTTAATTTATTCCATGCACATTCATATCCCGATTCTCTTCTCATGCAGGGGGTTGCAGAAACTGTAGGAGACTGGTTTTTCGATAGAGCGACTTTTAAAGCCATTGATTGCGCTTACCCCTGTGACAAGACCTGTCACAATCTGGACCACTCGCTAACTTATTAGGGCTCTCTCTGATTGATCCTCCCTATTGGCAATTTCTGAAGGCTGCAAGATTGGCTTGTTAGGTAAAGTGTTCCTGCTAAATTGGCAGAGCAACACCATTATACATGACAGAAACATAGGAGGAATTGTTACTAAGGAAAACGAGACTGAAAAGGCAATTTTACTGGAATAAACCCTTTCATTTCGAGCAAATTTGCGAGTTCTCTGAATTGTTATTATTGAACTTGAGAACTCAAGGCAAGGTGATGTGGGATTTCATCCTTGCGTGCATCAACAGGATGTATTTCTTCTAAGACAATGTTTATGCTCTTTTCTTGCTTGGTCTTCTGAAAAGTAGCCTTTTTCGAGGGTCCGAGCAGAGGGCTTGGATCCACATTCCATGTGGTTCATGGTGACTCTCAAGGAGTGCTGTGACCTTAGATATTATATATTTATGTGTGGATTATGATCAGCTTTCTCGCAACATCATCCAGCGGATTCCAAGTCCCAACTCTGCGCAGAGGGTTTTGCGCAAAACCAGGATGAAATGCCTCACAGCATCACTCATCATAACTCATTTCGCAATTGAGATGGGAAGTATACGGACCGATCCGATTGCTTTGCGTGCAATCGCAGACTAGAGACGGGGAATATGGAGGTCCCGACCCTAGTGGAAGCTTTTACTTGAACTCCTAAAGCGAGCTGCAAAAATTTCGTTAGGTCAAACGAGTGGTTCGGCATTATGCATCTGTTAGTAGTAGCATGTCCAATGTCCACGCATATCTCCGAACACATGCCAGACCCACCCACTGAAAAGACGTCCCCCGACACCAGCGCTTTACCATTACCAAATGCCTACTCCTTGTTCCGATGGCTTTTCCAGAGATGGGGGAATTCGTCTGTGGGCATGATTGGGCTACGGTTCAGCTTCCTAAGGAATATCGTCTGCGTCTGCGCTGGCTCTCATCTCCTTCTCTTTTAGCATCGGTTTCTAGGTTTGTCGTCTCTACTTTGTTAGGCCTCGCGAGGCGAGTCAACAACGCATTACCAAACACCATCCACCCCCGGCCGACAGTCTACACTCCTAGATTTTCAGGAATCGGTTAGTGCTGTCACACGCCCCCGAGACCAAATCGAGAATCGCGACGCCCGTCATCTTTTTCTTCACGAGTTCCACCATATATCAGATTCCTGCGCGACGGGTTTCCCCGATTCTCTCGGGACACTGTAAAAAGGAACACGATACCACAGAATCTATGGGCCGATGAAGTTCCCGAGAATAGACAAGACCCTTCACTCTTTCCGGGATCCAGTCAAACAGACCGAAACGAAAAGGGAAGAGGAGCAAAACGCAATGAGGGGGCCATGTCCTTTCTTCGGTCCGAGGAATGATCGCTCGAATCACCAACCAGTCAACGAGCAAAGACCCAGAAAAAGATCGTTTCTTTTCCCTACACGAATTTCTTATTTTGTATTCACAGCCGATCATGATATATATGTACAGAAAATGATGAGTGATGATCAAGAACAGGGATCCACCTAAAGACCCCCTGATACCACACTAGTCCCCGAAACCCAAATCCAAAGGACTGCTGCTGATAAAAAAGAAAACGCCAAAGCCCTGGCGGATTCAGTCCCCCCCCTTTAAAAAAAGAAGCGAAAGATGCTCTCTTCCTCTTGCGGAGAGTAGAGATTGAAGAACCCTCTCCCTCAATCTGGACCCCCGCGATGAAAATAAAAAAACCAATAACACCGAAAAATTTAAGAAACAAGAGGGGAATTTCAAGCCGCAGACGGAAAATTATAATAAAAAAAAGATTAGCCAAAAGAAACGAGAAAAACTCAGTAGCTGTGTCGAGACGTGGATGCGAGCGCCACCGCCTGCGCCCAGACCTTGAGCCGTGCCTTCACATCGCGGGGGTCGTCACCTGCAAGCCCATCCAAATTTCATCAGACCATCAGAGCTTTTACTCCTTCAATTTGTATGTGGATTTCAACAAGATCATTCTGAAAAGAGAACCCACTTCGACTGATGGTGCTTACCGGGACTGGAAATGCGCCAATTGGCGATGGGAGAGTTCCCGCCACTGCTCGTGTCGAGCGGGGATCCAGAGATGGAGAGCCGGCTCGGCATCTCCACCATCCGCTCGTGCTCCAGCTCGAACCCCAGGTCCCTGCACGCCTTCACCTCCTCCAAGTCCATGCACAAGCTCCTCCTCCCTCCCTTGGGCCTCGTTATCACCATCAGCCCCCCGCCGCCCCCTTCGCTCTCTCCGCTGAAGCTATTGCCGCAATGCTCGTCCCTCTTGAGCTTATCGCTCTCGCCCCCGCCCCCACCGCCTCCCCCACCGTTCCTCGCGAACCTCTCCCTTATGATCCTCCTCCTCGCGTACTTCCTCGCCCTCCCGCTCGCCCGGCCCTCGCTCTCGCTCGCGTACTCCTTCAGCCCCGCCATGCCCCGCTTCACCGACCCCACGCCGCGGCTCCTCCGCCGCGGCGGCGTCGCCGGTAGCGAGTAGCACTCCGGCTCCCCGCCGGAGTCCGACGTCAGCTCGGCCGCCCCCACGCCGTGCAGCCGCTCTTTCTCGTCAGACAGCTCCTCGTCGGCGTCGCCGTCGAAGCTCTCCACGGACAGCTTCGACAGGTAGCTGGCCACCACGGCTGCAGCCCCGACCCCGACCTCGCCGTTAGCATCCTCCGCTCCTGCGCTGCTACCGTAGAAATCGGCGTACACGTCCTCCCCCTCCTCCTCCTCGTCGGCGCAGGAGAAGCTGCTGTTGCACACGGAGAGGCGGGAGAGGTTGCAGCGGGCCTGAGGGTGGAGGTACGGGTCGTCGGCGCCGTCGGAGGACTCGACGTCGTCCTCCGCCACGGAGGAGGAGAGGATCGTCGAGGCGGTCTGCCCAGAAGCCATGGCCACGGCGGAAACCGGCGGGTGGTGGTGCGGGGAGAGATCGAGCGATCGGAACCTCCGATCAAGCGAATCGAACAATCGATCGGCCGAATACAAGCAGAGATCACAAGAATTCTAGAGAGAAAAGCAGCAGGAGCAGGAGCAGGAGAAGAAGATGAGAGGTTCGCAGAGTGAGAAGTGGGAAGAGCAAGAGAGAGACATTATGAACAGTCTTTTCTTCTTTGCGGCAGGGCAGTTAAAAAAGAGAGAGAGCGTTTTTTTAAAAGGGGAGTGTTATCAAGAGCACTGTTGGCATGCCTTGAATCATCCGTTTTCTCTCTCTCTTTATCTCTATCTCTGCGTTTCTCGATAAGGCGGTAAGATGCAACGGGCTCTGCAGCGACCCAACGGGCCCTTTATTTATACCGTCGGGGGATCCGGCTGGGAGCGGGCTTCCGGGTTTCCCCATTTTGCCCCCTCCCCGCCCCGCCCCGCCCCGCCAGGTGTCCCCTCGTCATTAGATATTTAATATATTTATATGTTTTTATTTCTACTTTCATATTTTGCCCTGATTTTTTTGCACGTTAGGAGATAATCATCCGATGAGGACTTAAGGGGGGGAAGATGGATAGGGTTAGGTGAGGACCATTCGAATAGAGGAGCCTATGTAGCCATGATTTTCATGTTAGCTTTCGCATGATTCGGTGATAACTTGACATGTTTACGTGTGTAAATTACAACCAGACATTTCGATTGCAGTTCAATTAAGATTGAATGTGGATCGGATTGAGTTGAGTCGGTCTATCTAGATCGACCCTTTTGATCTAGTGTTCATATAGATATTTTTACATTCGAATTCACTCGCGGATCTAGAGATGGCTGATTCGATTTGAGTTCCTAAATTGGACATATTAAAGAACATTGTAATATTTGAATTAAATATTAAATCACGTCTCCGTAATTTAGCATTTGGAATAGTGAGCAGCCACGTCGTCATCGCAAGGTTGAGCTCGGGGATTTTTGCTGTTGAGAGTGGACGGGGGAGACTGGCGAGGGGCAGCAGCTGTACAAGGTGCACGGGGAGGGAAGAAAAAGGGAGGGGAGATGGAGACGGATGCGCACGAGTTCGCAGGACGACACGACATTGTCCGAACGACGACAGTAATTTGCCTCACATGCGCACGCCCTCGTGCCATTATTTTCTGGTTTTGCGCTCTCTCTCTCCTCTTTTTTTTCTTTTTATCTCGTATTAATTATCATGAATAATGGATTCTCAATTCGGTTCAATTCTAATATGGAATTGGGGATCGAGGACCGGACTGCTGGATCTTAGGACTAAAAACCAGTCTGTCCCATCGGTTCTAGCCCGTCTCATCGATTCTGATCCGGCCCAATGGAACTTATGGTATCATTGAATGAAATTAGAATTAGTTTACATTTTATTAATTTATATATAACCGGTCCTTGATCTGTCCGATTATTGTTGGAACCGAGAATTGAATTGACACTCCCAAGAGCCGACCGATCCAGACAGCTCCCTGTTTGAGCAATCCATCTTGCATACTCCTATTAATTACGATGATGGCAACCAAAAATCAGAAAAACCTAGAAAAAATTAAAAAAATAAATAAATCAAATGATAGGGACTTTTTTTGTCGATTTTACTTTAACTTTTGACTCGGTAGGAAATTCACGAAAAGGAAAATGAAAGGAGAAAGAATTCTTTCGTTTGTTGTTAATGTGGCTTTGAAATTGGACTGGAGGAATCTGAAAATTGTGTAGGTTTCCATGTTTATCGAATATCTCAATTTAGATGAAGTATTTTGTGAAATTTTATGGGATGAAAACTTATACTGATAGATGGACTTATTATTTAAATATTTTTAACACATTTTATACACCAATCTTATAATGACTACACCATGCGCTTGAATATTGAAATATTTCACGCGTTATCATTATGTGACGCGACACATCCACAAGTACCCTTCTCCTCTCCTCCAATGTGTACCTCTAGGCAAATAGGGAACAACGATGTAGACACATCATTACATATATAGGCTCAAGCTCTGGCATGTATCGGATTTAAAACCCCACATTCTTTTCCGAGCACTTTCAACAATTCCTAAGCTAACATAGGCTCTTTACTCATATGACTTTTATACATGTACCATACATTTAGCCAGCTGTTGATTTTTTCGATTTTTTTGTAATGTCGGCGAAAGAGGTGTAATTACTCATTAGATAATTTCATTTTTCACTAATTTAAGGAGGCATGCTCTAGGCGACTGTCACGACGCAAGTGAAATCGAAAAAATTCACGTCCGCATGGATAAAATTGTCTGGCAATTGAAGAAGACATATCCATATTTATCACTGACAATTTTCCGATGCTTAGGTTAAATAAATAAATAAAAATCGAGCACGTGGAGGATTTTTATTAGGCGGAATGGAAAGGTCACAGTCCCAGAATTGCCCCTCCGATGCCGCGAAGCAGGGACGGGGAACCTTCCAGAGCGGGAGGGGCAGTTTCGGCAGCAGATAAGGGAGGGCCCCACGCGCTCCCCAGTCCCACACACAGAACTCACAGCAGCCCCCACACAGCACGAGCCGCACGCGCCGTCTTAGCGCCCCGATGACGTCAGCGAAACCGCGTTTTCTCATCGGGAGAGCGGGGGAGCGGGACAGGTGTCCGCGCCTCCGCTGGCTAATCCGATCCCCCTAAACCGAACCTGGAGACCATAACAGGGATCGCGACACGTCATGGCCCGCCGGGCCCCACGTCACCCATCCTCCGCACGCCACGTCACGTGCCTCCTTTCCCGCGCACGCACTGTGCTGTGCTGTGCCTATCGCGCCCCCCCTCTCTCGCCCCGTGAGGGTCCCACCAGAAAAAAGGAGGAGCAGCAAGCTGCGGTCGCTTTCCCTTCCCCCACACGTTTTTGCCTTTCGGATATTTTGATGAAAAAGTGCGGTTCGTTTTTTTCCGGTCGAACGTGAAAAAAGTGGGTTCGGAAAGTCACTCATGAACCGATACATGAATAAAATAAAAGAGGCTACATAACCTATCTAGGATTTAATTAATGGAGATGGATAACGCGTCAGAGAATTTGGATTTATCTATCTAATAACAACGATAGTGAAAATCACGTGTATATAGACAACATATAAGTTTCATTATGAACCGATACTTGATAATTTTTCAACAGACTAAATCGAAAACCAAAGGTCCGTTTGTTTCACAAGAGAAAACGAATGATTTGAAAAGAATTAATGCTACGAAAAATCTTAAATTACTGCCAAATTTATCTCAAAGTAATTTTTTGATCACCAAAAATTCAAATTTATACATTTATTACAAATCAAAAATCTCAAATCAGTACATTTGTGACAAATTACCCTTTGTTAGTTTTCATTAAATTGGTTAATACAACGAAAAATCACAAATCGATACTCACATAATAAACAAAGGATAAAACTTCACACTAACAAACAAAGGATAAAACTTCACACCGATACGCTCATCAATTGTTGCATGTCATTTAACTTGACAATTTAATAGTAAAATTTAACGGAAATTCACATAGGTTAAATTTGCTGCGTGGGTATGAATTCGAGATTTTTTGTGATTAAAAATTAGTTTAAGATAAGTTTATTACTTAGTTGGGTTTTCGTGGTATTAATTCTCTTAAAAATGAATGAATAAAAAGTATTTTCATTGTCCATGAAAATATTTACTAATAAGAAAAATATTTTTCAAGATTAATTATTTCAAACGATGTAACCAATTATTTTAAAAAAAAAATTATTCATTTTTCGTGAAATCAATGAAGCCAAAATCTATTGACCTTTTCTTTGTTTGAGATGAGTTCCAAATCATCTTCTTTTTTGTTCACGTGTTTGTTTTACCTTTTGCTGATTTTATTATTAGATCGTTATATTTGTAATAAAAAAACACGATAAGATAGTTAATTTCATATAGAAAAATAAATTCCATAGTCGCAACATACCTTATGAGTTCTTCCAAAATTTGCAAAAGAATACGTAGTTCAGATTTGAAAGCAAATCTACTTTCATTTTGAATGAAAAGATGATGAGTATTTATCATCCCGTTGATAAGGTATCATAGTTTGAATTACTTAAATAACTAATGCTTTTTCTAAATCTTGGATTATCTTGTTTATTAGTTTTATTTTCACCTTTCAACAGCACGAAATGCTAGGTCAGCGTGCCACATCGGCATACCAATGTTGATGGGTAAATAGTACAACTCAGATTGCACAAATGATGAAACTTAGAGAATGATATCTCAAATGAGGTTAATTTCTTTCTCAAAGAGATTTAAAAAATCATGTGAATTTGAATAATAATCCCCGATAATTTCATTTCCAAACCTCATGAATCTGGTGACTAAAACCGGACTAATGCGTGGGTTTGTGCTTTATTTAGTTAATCGAGTAAAATGTAATCTGTTCAAGCCGAGACTCCATGTTATAAAAGAATAAGTGTTGATCTCCAAAAATAACTAACTTTTAGTTATAATCGACAAGTATTAGAATTAGCTGATAATTGCAATTTGATGGATAATATAAGTCATCGATGAAAAGAATAGTCGACAATTTGAAAAGCATTAACAACCAGATAAGTTATTGACATCAAACATCAGTTATCTAGCGATGAAGTCATCAACTTCCACATGTAATAGCTAAGTAGCAATAATTTTTGGATGTGTAAGCTCCTTTAGATAGGTATTATTAGGTAATAAGAAAATTGTGAATACTCTAGTTTCTTGTAATCACATATGAAATTAAAAAAATTATTTATTTTGGATATGAAATTAGGAAGTTGTGTTTTAAAAGTCAATAACCGTTTGTATCCATCAATTGTAAACTTCATATAGCCACATCCTACTTTTTGTAAATCCTGAACAAACAACGAAAACCTATAATCTTTCAATTCGTGTACCATAATTATAGCTTCCAGATATTTGATTGTCGATTAAATTTCGAATGTTGTAGCTTTTAGATAATCATCATCAATTAAATTTCAACGTCGCATGTCATCACACTCTGTCGTCGACTAAATTTCACCAAATATTTTTATGTCATCGCACTTCTATCATTGATTAAATTCCATCAAAGCATTCACGTTCTTCATACTCCACTGATAAGACTTCTATTTGAAATCGCCATAGAACTCTCATCCTCTTAATAAAATCGAAAAAATGAATTCCGATAAAAGATATGTTTTCATTGCCGACTAAATTCCAGCGAAACAATAAGAAAATAATTAATATATTTTTTGCAGGACGTCGAATAGGAATATACGGTTTATCAATTCCTTTCAAGGACGGTATTGATAAACTTTAAAAGAAACGGAAGGAGTATCTAAACAACATATATATATAAATATATGTGTGTGTATTTATATTGCGAGACCCAAGACGTGGCTCCGATATAACGAATAAATTATTTCCTTTGGTTGAATTTTATAAACTTGTGAATAGCGTATTGCCGGGTGTCTTTATGAACTCCCAAATCAAACATTGAAAACTTTTTTCTGTTGGGCTTTTTAGAAAAAGCGCAGCTGGGCGCCGACCGCGGATGGCGTTGACCCAGTCGCGATAACTGGGCCAGCTCTTTTTGGGTCGGGGGCCCGCCGGAAAGGGACGGCTGACGGAGCAGTCCCGTCTCTTGATTTGCTCGCACGTCTTCCGCTTTGGCCCCATTGAATGTTCACTTCCCAGGTAAAGCGGTTTGAATAATGTTTCCCTTTACATCAATTCGTTTACGCAGGTGCTGGCGTACTCGAGTTCTGGCCTCGGGGGAACCCAGCCTGCGCGTCGAGGACCCGAGACTGGCCTCGGAGTCGGGGGGGGACTCGGGCACGAGAGTCGGGGTTTCAAGCCCAACCTCGGGGTTCCTTGGGGCCCGAGCGAGCTTCAGGCTGATGGACCCGACTAGCGGCTGGTGTTGGGCGCCTGAAGTCCGAGCTCTGAGATCCAATTGTATTTTAGAGAATGATCACTAATTTTTCAAAGAGGAAAATCATTTTCTTGAATTTCAATATTAGTTTTCACCCAAAGTGCAGGAGGCTACTATACCTGCTTACTTGACAATAGTTAAAACTGAAATCTTGACGTGGTATCTACCTTCACTACCAAAGACTCCCAATTCTCTCATAGATCTTTTTCTTCCTTTAGGATGAGAGAATATGGAATGTCACATTATGAAATCTCTCAATCCAGGTGAATTTTCTGTCCGTTTATTTTTCCTTGAGCTTTTTAAGGATCTGCTCCGATCCTTATTCCTGTTTATATTAATGAAATAAGAATGTGTATATCTTGGTATTGACATTGTGCCCACAATTTGAGCTAGAGCGTAAAGAAGTTAATGACCTAAATTGGATCACGACAAATATACTCGACCATGAGGCGCATCCGATAGAATACCAAGTAAGCCTATCAATGAGTTTCTCATGAGCAGAATCCAAGTGAAGTACATGACACGTGACGACAATCCATTAGCTCGAAGCAAGCACAAGTTTAGTTAACGATCGAGTCGAAGATCTAGCGGCAAAGGACCGTTGCTAACGAATTGGGAGCAGTTGGCAACCATTCCTAAAGTAATGTGCGCTCTGGACGTTTAGACATTCTTATGGAAGAGGATCGGAACGTTTAATGGGATGGTCCATTTAAAGACAAAAGGAGAATTAAATAGATGAGCGCATCACAAAATGACAGCAGCATATTGGAATTTGATCATGAAGATATGAAGATGTAAAGATCATTTATAACAAAGCGGATCGGATTAGACTTTGCTCGAGTTTGCATTTGAACTTCGAATTAGATTAGGTTTTCGGTTCTAATATTCATTTTTTTTATTTATACAAGTATTTAACTCCTATCAAGCAAGTTTTTTATTTATTTTTAAACTTTCTCAGCGCACTCTATTCGTCCCCATTAGCCACTTCATGTTGAAATTCAATCATCGAGCAAGGCACGACCTCCGAGGCTGCAAGTCGTGTTTGGATTCAACATAATTTCATTTAATATATCTATCGTTTTCAATTTACAGCGGTATGCGCGTTTTCAATAGTTCGAATCATGCAAAGGTCTTCGCCAATGTATTATTTAAAATCTCAAATTTCAAAATACCAAGTTACAATCGACGTGATCTCATCATGAAAGTAAAATCTCTCGGACACAAAATTCGTCCTGGATTCGAGGGAGGGGACACGAGGCCAATTCCGCAGTTGCAAGCTAACCCCACAACAACGTTGTTAACATTTAAATGCCGCTGTTTTAACACGCAAAAGAGCAATCGCCTTTCCTGCCCTAATTTTACGATTAATTATGTGCTCCCACCGTCCACTAATCGGACTTTTCTTCGCGATCTCGGGACGATATTGTCAGATTCCATGAATAGTGGGGGCCAAAAGAGAAAAGAAAGAATTAGTTGGGGGGGGCCCCGCGAGATCTCCTTCTCCCCACGGGACCTCTCTGAAAATTTTATTTTCGAGGGGTCTCGATTGGCCAATGGCCTCGCGACGTGGCGACGCCCGAGGTGTGTCGGCAGGCAGCTTTGCGAACGTCGTTGGGGAAAAATCGAATACGAAATTCCAGATAATCTTTTTTAATTGTGGGGTGGGGGCCGAAATATTGATTAAATTTCGGGGGCCAGCGACGTGGCGATCGGTGATTGGTCGCTGTCGCCCAAAGGAGGTGTCGTCGTTGTTTTTATGAAGTGGTTTAGCTTCTCGAGGAAGATTGGTGCGGTTCGGTTGGGCGACGTGCGACTTGGAAGATCTTGGACCGGACCGAGTCAAAGGTTCGATTTCGAATACGAGGAGGAATGTCTCTGTTTCTCGCTTTGTTTTTTTCTTCTTCTTTTTTCCCTCCTCGAGGAATTTTGCGGCGAATATTTAAATATTGGGCTGGGGGCATTTCCAACTTGGACAGCATCGATGTTTCGAGCTCGGCGGCATGGAGGGAAATTAAGTACTGGAGGGCTCGAAGCCCACAATCCAATTTGGGCTTGGGTCCCTTAAAGGCCGGGCTTGAGACCCAAAGGCCCAAGCCCGGGACTTGGAATCTGTGCCCGGTTCCTCAGCGGCCGAGCTTTTCACCCTCCAGGACCTGGGGTCGGAACCCTGGACTCGGGACCTAAGGGGAGTATTCACGACTTTTTCTCAAATGTGTGTTTTGTAATTTTCGTGTAACAAAAAAAAATGGCTTTCATATTATTTGCAAAATACACTTAAACATAAAAAGGTAAAATCGTTTTCTTTGAAAATAAGTTTTCGAAGTTCATTTTCTGTGAAACTATTCTGTCGATTTTGCTTTCGTAACGAAATATCTTTTACCGAGAGTCGTTTTTCAATTTTTATTTAGAAGGGACAAAGGTTTCGTACTGACTCTTGATAGAGGATATCAAATGCAATGTGAATATTTAATTTCCAAGTCTCAAACAACAGTATACAATAATGGGGCAAATTAGAACTAAATCCAATAATGGATCCAAAGCTTCGAAACCAAATTAAATTATGCTGGAATTTAATCAAAGACACAATTCGATGACAATTAGACTTAATGTCGGAATTTGATCAAAGACACTATTTCAGGATGATGAGAAGCAACATTGAATTTTAATTGATGACATTGTACCAAAGTATGGATAAATGCCAAAATCTAATCAACGATGAGGATCCGGTAAGTACAATTATTGAAATTAAAGTGCAGTATAGAAAATGTGAAGATAAAAGAACAACATTTTGATTGATTTTTCGGGGGGTGTATTCTCATCGAGCATCTAGTGGTATTTATAGAGGAACAACATTATATATCTTTCAATAACTGCTTCTAGCTGTGTTCACATCCCTTTTGTTCACAACTCATTTGTCCGTCTCTTTTTTAACTGCCCTAATCATGTCTCGACAGTTCTTGGTTATCGATAGCTGTTCCATGATTACATCTTTGGATAACAACCGCTTCTTTACGGCACGCATCCTTGGCACTCTTTCTTTTGAAAGGTACTCTAAACATTCTCATCTAAGACTTTACCGTCACAAATCATTGGTGTGGCCATTAGGTATCCGCCACCATACTTCAATAACTGGACACATGGCGACTCCATGTCTTGTTGTTGACTATTGAGCTTTTATCCCTATGCTTGCCAATCATGAAACAATATTGACTATTGAACTTTTATCTCTATGCCTATCGATAATGTAACAATATTGCCTGTACGACATGTACGTGATCTAGCCAACCATTGTTACATTTTCCACTCTCGTGACTAGCGCGTGATGGTAGGTGTAATCTCGGGTGTCAACATAAACAAATGGAACTTTTAGGACGTTTTGTAGAAGATTCAAGAATACACGGTATAAAGAAGAAGAAGAAGGAGGAGAAGAAATAGCTCAAAAAGATTTGAAAATGACTACAGCCTATATCACTTTCCAGGATTAAAGTTCACATGGGTGATTCCGGGAAGTGGCTAAATCAATAAAAATTTGCGAAAGAGTTGAAGTTACGGGTGAGTCTGTGGTCCACAGGGTGCACCGTACCTCCCGTGTTTCTTAAAGTGAAAAAATCACAACCGTTCAAATCGATATTGATTGAACAGCGGGGATCGGTCACATTTCAATCCAACAATGAAAGATTATTGTTCAGGATAGCTCCCGGTAGCCTCAGCGTAATCTTTAGAACGTGCAAGCTGTAGCTACGGTCCAGGATAGCTACTTGGAAAGAGACCTGGAAAAATGGCTGATTCTCTTTTGCTGCTGCTGCCGCCCAGATGATTGTAACTGGGCCAGGACCTTGAGAATCTCATTTACATCGGGCTGCAAAGTTTTGACCCATTGCCAAACCACCTGCCCGTGCGGAATGCCATAGAGATAAGTCACCATCACATCGTCAAGAACGAATGGCGGAGCGTCAACTCCCGTGGCTCTCCATCCTTATCTAAACCGAAGAATCATTCAAGAACACGATCCGTTTAATTCTGCGATCGGACGAAGCAGAAGTCCTGGGAATAGCAACAGTAATAGTTTGACTTACTGTCCACGAGCATGGACGAAATGGGGGGTTTGGGAGTTAATGAGAGCTGTTCAGAAGTCAGATGGGAAGTGGGTCCCCGGTACCAGTTGGGGTTTCTCTTTCAAATGCTGTTTTCGTGATAGTTTATGGCTGGAGATTCAATCCACGAAGTATCGTTCGCCGTTGAAAAACCATACCCGAGTTGGTTATCTTCCTGCTCACGAGCTCGGCGAAAATTATACGAGGGAGGTTGCTGTCTCGCTCTGCCGTCGCATTCCATGCATTCGCTGCTCTCCTCCCTTGGAATTCCTCTCTTTTCAAACGTGGCGGACTAAAGAAAGACTTGGCGCTGGTTATGCTGCAGTCAATCTGAAACGCGAGAGATCGAGATGGATATCATCGGACCGTAGTTCTCTAACCATCCATTCGAGTTTGCGTAATGAAGCCGATGAGTATAGGCTGAGACAGCATTTTCTTCATATGGGTTACCCCTACTCTACCCTCTACTGATTTTTTTTTTTTTTGATCCCTTCTTCTCTCCCTTCGTTTTCTTCCGTGGTTGCTTCTCGATGATGAGCAACGTTGATGTCGGTGCTTTTGGACTGGTACAAGTCACATATGGTCCTCACCCTCACGGAAATGGAGGTCGCTATCCCCCCTCGTACGGACCCATAATGAATCAAGAAAGCAGAGAGAGAAGCATCTCTACGCTCCCCTCTCGTACGTGTGCAGTAACTTTCGACAGTTGAGACTCCTCTCCACGTCTGCATGAGCTTTGGCGAGCGTCAGCAGCAAGACGACATACGCACGCAGACGTATACAAGAACCGACGAACCCGCGAGATCGACTCCCGAAGTTATGCTGCCTCTTTTCTTATCGGATGACTAAGTATAATCTGTTCGTTCGAATTGTAGTTACGGTTCACGACCTTGTCGGTAAATTTGATTACCGAATGGGAGGCGAGGTGAAAAGGATGACCGGATCCTTGAGAATTCACCTCGAAATTGGATGGATGGAAAGTGACGATGCTGTGATAATGGTTGATATGGTCTACTGTCCCATGAAGACAGTGATAGAATAGTGATAGACAACCATTTCTTTTTCTTAATTGTCCTCTTTCTTGGCAAAAGAAAAGGCGCTGCATTTTTGGGCAAGAAAAGAAATTAAGCAGAGACTTTTTTTTTTTTTTTTTGAACGGGGTTAAAAAATTCATTTTAGATTAGACTTCAAACTAGTGAAATCATCGCGTTTTCGTTTCGATATCGTGAAATTCTACACGGTCGATAAATTATCCAAGTTCTTCGATCTCAATTTACAGTTACTATAATGACTTAGAGCGCGGGTTTGGATGGAAATCCCTGCAGGGGGAAATCAGTATCGCTGTTGATATCACCCCAAAGAAAGCAAAAATGAAATAACATAGGCATGACGATAAAATGGTCAGACAAATGACGTGAAATGAAGAAACTCTTACTTCTTTCTTTTCGGCTCCGATGATGACCGAGGCACAAGTTAGATGCAAGAACACTAAAAATTCAAAAACCCAGGAATAATGCAACATCATGTCCTGCATTCAACAGCAATGAAACCGAAACAGAGCAAAAGGCCTCCTAATCTTAAAGCAAATATGGGTCAAAGACAAAGGATACAGATGTTTTGTATCAGAACTCTGTACATTGAAAGAGGAAAAGAGGGTAAAAAAATAAAATAAAAATAAATTATAGTCCACACCTGTAATAAATAACAATCGGCAAATTCTCAAGTCACCACCAATAAAAAATATAGCCAGTCTTCAAATGATCCCACGCCTGCTTCAGCAGTGAGGCTCCATCAGGTAAATATAATTCTCTAGCTAAGTGTGTCCGAGCAGCGCCGTTAGTCTCTGGATATCCTTGACGCACGTATCTGAAGAATCGTCCAAGGATTCATGTCCCTGAAGGTGATCCCATATGGAAGAACTCGAGTGGTCTGGAACAAACTGGGTCTCTGGCTTTATCTGATTGTACAAATTGGATTGTTGCTGGGTTTGATTCTGCAGCGCGGCTGCCATGAGCAGAGGGTTTTGGAGATATTCGGCAGCCCACTTGAAGTCTCCGGGTTGATGAACTTCCAATGGATGGATTGAGGTCCATCCCTCCTTGTCTGGTGAGCCACCGTCTGCTAATAATCCCCAAGAAAATAGGCTGTTCCCCGAGTAGGGGCCACCGTTGTGCAAATCTGCAGTTCCTGTGCTAGCGTTTGAGGCCGAATTCGCCGAAGGAACGGCATCAGATGGCTTGAAGTTGAAGCCCGCGGAAGCAGTAGAGAATAAAGAGTTGGTTGAAGGAGGAGAAATGGTAGATATTACATTAGAATTGAAGTCGGGAAAGATGGTGTTTCCAAGTGTTTTGCCTGTTTGGGTGAACCAGAAGTTAGGAAAACTGGAATCACTTGATGAGAAGTTCAACTGTTGCAGAGAGAAATTATCAACAAAGTCTGAGCTGCAACTGTTCATCATCGAGTTCTCTTGGTGATTGCTCACAAACCCATCTGCAACTGTGTCCTTGCTCAATGCTGGTGCCATCAAGTTGCCGTTTCTACCGCTTCTTGCTGTCTTGGAGCTTGAGAATTGTGGAATGAGCTGGCTCAGCGATTCGACTGACCCTCGAGAGACCTTATCTTGGGTCTGCCCCGACGTCGCGTCCTTGTCGTCACTGTTCTCAACCTCGGAGAGGGGCTTGTGGGTCACAGGGTCAATGCCTCTCTGCCTGAGCTTTTTCTTCAGGCAAGAATTCCACAGGTTCTTTATCTCATTGTCTGTTCTGCCTGGCAATTTTGCCGCAATCTGTGACCACCTGTGAATTACCCACAAAAGAATCTGTTAAAACCAACCAAAAACAGAGATTGAACAAGGGAAAAAAAATAGACAGAATGGTTAATCAAGAAAAGAGCAGGACTTGTTCCCAAGATCAGCGTGGAGCTCAATAATGAGGTCCTCCTCCTCTTGCGAGAATGCCCCTCTTTTCAAGTCAGGCCTCAAGTAATTAATCCACCTCAATCTGCAGCTCTTGCCACATCTCTGTAGACCTGCCAATTCCATCACATTGAAATAATTACAAGAGATAATAAAAGCTAGGGACTTTGCAAGTAAATTCATCAGGAATCATTTGTTTTGTAACTGCACAGTTGACCCCAAAAAGTCGACTTTTTTCAAAAGTGAAAAAGCAGAGGAAAGAGCTCAATGTACCGGCTTGCTTTGGGACAGAGCTCCAACAACCATGGCCATACTGAGTGATATGCCTCAAAAGCTTCTCATCCTCTTCAGGCGACCATAACCCTTTTCTGAGTTTCTGCTTGAAACAGCAAGAATGCCTCCCCATTCAGAGACTAGGTCCTCTCTCTCCTCTCTATCTCTGTCTCTGTCTCTCTCTGCGTGTTTCCTCAAAATCTATCCGAAAATAGTAACTACAAGGTTTTTTCTGTGACTTCAAGGTGAAATGTCTGCCAGCGCCGGCAGAGGCGGCTCCTGGCAGAATTTCAGCGGCGGTTTGGTAGAAAAAGATGTGAGCACGGACAAACAGAACAGAGAATAAAAATTGAGAGAGGACGAGAGAGAGAGAGAGAGAAAAATGAAGCAGCAGCTGCGAGAGGGAGTTGAATTTAACGTCAGGAGGAGGAAGCCCCCCTTTGGACGATAGAGAGAGAGAGAGAGAGAGAGAGAGAGAGAGAGAGAGAGAGTCACAGTCAAAATGGGCATCGCACTTTCTCGGTTTTCCAATTAAATTTTGCTTCCCTTTTTCCACCCCCAATAGAAAAACATAGAGGAAAAAGCAGGGGGGGCTCTGCTAAAGATATTATCTTTTTCCTTGAAATGTCCTGGAACGTGAGAATCATGGTAATTAGACATTTGCTCACAAAGTGGTTCCGTTAAGGGGGCCTGAGAGGATTAAATGTCAGCTTGCAAGCTGGGTGGGGTCCTCGATTCAAAATGATACTTTATTATTATAATGTTCTTTTGCAGAGATGCTTATGCTTGTGACCTAAGTTTGAATCATGATATTAATAGCGTTTTGTAGGGACTTTGACAAATCTGCACAGGCACGGCGTTAAAAGCAGAGCACAGACCAACAGCAGTGTCTGTGCATTCTGAGCGCCCCCCCCTTCACCCTTCCTTCCTTGCCATCATTCAAGCGAAAACCCGATATTGATTAAAGGGCAAACTTCCATTTCCGGTCGGGAATATCTTGCAGGCTTCTTCGCTTTGCCTTTTTCCTCTCTTCGCTTACCTACTAAAACTGTAAATCGATATGAAGCACAAGCGTATAGGGGATTACAGACCCAACTTTGAGAATGAAATAAAAGAAAAAGTTTGCAGCTAGACAGCGGGATTGAAACCAAACTCGAAGGAAAATGAATTTTTCATGATAAATTTTCATCTATCCTCATAAACTGCAGTTTGTAAAAAGAAATGCTTCTTTACGTAAGCTGATCAACAACTTTCGCCGTGAAAATTTCAGGGCTCTCTGCCTCTCTTCCTCCCTCTCCTATTACTCCTTGAGCACTTTGGGCAACACTTGCGAATCATGATCACTCGGAAAAGTTACTTAGCGGGAAAAAGATGGCTGGGAAAGTTCCATCATTGCGTGAGAAACGTAAAGGAAATTTTCTTTTTTCTTTTTTGTGCACATTTCTCTGTTTAAATTATAGTTCCCCTTTGTGAAATGTAATGCACTCGATGTGGCCCATTTCTTCAATCCATCACGTTTTCCATTTTGAATTTTTAAAAAAAGAGAAGAAAAAAAAGGAAGGAAGAAAGAAAGAGGATGGAAAGATATTTCTATTCCATCTTTCCTTTTCGGATACATGGCGAGAGCCGGACTGATGTAATACAGAGTATGGTTGTTGAAAGGCGACTACGAGAGCTCTAGGGTTTGCCGACGTGTACGTGTCGTCTTTTCGTAGATCTCGCTCGCGTCTTTTTCGCGAGGGGGATATGATGGATTCAAGATACGAAGCTACACTCAGGCCGACCGACAGATAAAGGTAATACCCTTTTTGACTAGGATGTACAGGGCAGGAACAAAAAGCAATGGGGCCAGGGGACCTTTTGTCCGGTGGCTAAGCGCAGTGACTTCATTTAGGGGTTAACATGATTTCAAGATACAGCCGAGAAAACGAGGACAAGATATATAGGGATCGGTTCGGTCTTAGGTCCTAGCATATGCAAAGTAGGTTTAGGATTCAAAAATTAAAGAAGTTGTTTGGAAACAAGAACTGGGAACCGTAAATCTAGAATAAGTCTATATATCTCGCTTATTTTATGTCTTCACAAGATTCTATTACATTTTATAACGTCCAATAATGAGTGCGTAATCTACAATTATTAGTATGAACTTCTATTTTTGATGATATTTATGATTGATACTTTAACTTTGTTAATATTTCATAATCTTCATGTTTTAATTATAAATTGTGATTAATAGATAGTAAATGATGGTTATTAAAGATGATAATTTACTACAATCGCTTAATCAAGAGTGCTTGTGAAATATGGATAGATCCTGAAACTCATCATAGGATAAGTTTCAAGTTCCTAAGTTCCAAAAATTAGGAAACCTACTCTAACGGATAAGTTTTAGATTCCAAGTAGAATCTAGACTAAACTTGGGATTGCACATCCCTAACTACTTCCGAGAGGGAAATACCCATGTCAACCCAGTGAATCGCAAACGTTTGGTCTTGTAGAATCCATGCACAAGACCGATAGAGGAACCACAACATCAACATTTGCAGTTCGCCAGTTCCATTAGACCATAGTCCAGGTGAGAAAGTTCCCCACTTTCTACATTCTCATTAAAGATTCCTCAATCCGATCATTGTGAGAGGGACTGCGTGAATTACATCAATTGGAGATCAAGATAATGAACGAAGAAAAGACAAGCACGCTTATCGCTCTCTGTTCAAGTCTGGGCAATCGATGCATACAAGAAGACACATCCAATTAGGGTTTACAAGGTTGCAAAAGCTCGGCGTAGTCAGCAATTAGATCGTACTCATCTACTTACTAGAAAGGAGCATTAAAGTTTGTTTTCCGCAATGGCACTCAGTGTATCTCTCGCCTCCCATCGCGCACTTCCAAAGCAGTTTTCCTCCTCTCACCTAGCAAGATGCTTCGCGTGTCTAAATCTGTGCATAGTGCCAATGTGCATGGTCTATATCACCGTCTCCCTAACGTGGAAGATCGAGAACCGTGAATTTCCGTAAGAAGGTATTGATCAAGATGCGCCCGCTTGATACTATTTCCGGAAGCTTTGCTGTGCATGATAGGGACCAACGCAGACTCGACGCCCCTTTCCTTTCTCGGGTATTCTTACGTCGGATTTAGGTCGTTCCTTGGAGGACGACGCAAGGTCCTCGAACTAGAAAAGCTTGTGGATGAATTCAATTAACCCGAACAACCTCGGGTTTGTTGCTTGTTGCCCACGTGTGAATTCACATCTTAGTTGGCCGGTAACGGTGGTCGAATGCTAAGGTTGATCTAAAGTAAAATTATAGGTAACTTGCTCATAGGAATAGGTCTAATCAGTGTCCCGAGGACATTCATTATGGAAATTAGACAAAAAACAATAAGCACTTACAGTCGGATGCATTGATCCATCTCCACATTAGAAGATATAAAAAGTATATAATTAATATTCAAGATAACCTTGATCGGAAGATTGGGAGGGGGAAATGATATAAAAATTGAGGATGGGGGATGGTCCTACTCTCGTAGCGACAGAAAGAATATAGAAGTCACGTTGATTAGAAAAATTAGGAGGAAAATGATGGGATTCCTCTGAGGATACGCAATCGAGAAAATATTCATGTTTTTATCATGGACACAATAAGAATTTGCATATTTCTGACCTTGTGTGCGTATTTCCTCAATGAATATAATATAAAAAACGCGATCGACGTGGTGAGGGGGGAATCGAGTCTTCAATCATTGAATTTTCATTATTTCGTGTACATGTCCAGTCTACGTTGATGTTCTGGCCTCTTCCGGGCCAGCTAATATTCATTCATGTACTGGCTCCTTCAAGAACACGTCACTTTCGCTAGTCTAACAAATCAAGAAAACCCAAAAAGAAAAAAGAAAAGAGAAAAAAGAAAAGGAGGAGGCATATGTCATTGATTTTGGGCAATGTCTTCCGCATATGATCAAGAAATCAGAGCCATGGTTCGCGGCGAAAATCGTCGAACATTGTGAGATAGCATGAATGAAAATCACTTAGGGTTTCACCACGCCTAGGTAAACCCTAGGACGATCTAATGATGTTGATTCCTTGAGGTTCTTATGAAGCTAATTACCTGAAGGAAGGGCAAAAGCTCTTGCTATTGACAATTGGGGCTCGTGTTCACATCTCTCTCTCTCTCTCTCTCTCTCTCTCTCTCTCTCTCTCTCTCTCTGTGTCTATCTCGTGAGCGTTCTTGATCGGAAAGAAGCTCGAGGGCGAGATCATAAAATATCCGTCTCGTACCTTATTATAATTTTGTCAGGACACAAGAATTATTGCAAGACACTGCACGAGAAGCGACCTTTGTATGCAGCATCGTCCATGTTTCCACACATTCAATAAGATTACAGACACGACGACAATCGCAAAAAACTAAGGAAGAAACCGAAATCACGTAAAGATTCTCTGTGTCCTCCGCTTCTTCTCCCTAATATACAAACCCGCCAGCTTCTCCTATTCAAGCACATGAGCTGTTGTTATTCTTCGTCAACCATAGTCTCTTAGGGTTTTGATAATCCTCATTTGCAATACAAAAATGGTTCCGATACCGGCTACTGGTCCTCAGCTTGGTGTAAACTAAGCATTTCTTTGTCGTGCATCGACGAAACAACTTATTCTTTGTTCTCCATTTGAATTAGGTGCCGACTATTATAGTCCGATAGGCTGAAATTGATTAAAGGACACTTCCGCAGTACGTCATTGGTCGGTTCATTTCTAACTTCCCCATCCATCGCCGACAGGCACTCCATCATGACCACCGTCGACTTCTCCGGTCGCCCCGGCCATATGGCTGATCAGGGTGCTCGACCTTTTCTACCAAAATTCTTGTCTGGCCATCTCTCACGTTGATTTTCACCAGCTGAGAAATTGATTCGGCCATAGCCGAAGAGATTGGAGGTTCTTTCCTTACATTTGTTTGAGTGCCATGTTGAAACGTGACTAGATGGAGTATTTCTTGATTAATTACGTCGTGTATTTGATTTATCTTAGATCCTTCAAAATATTGCACCTTGCCCGATTGCTGGGGCAATCCATTGCGGGCTAGAGCCAATCCAGAATCAATCAGGTCTAAGTAAGCAAGTTCGACTAGCCAACCTCATCGCCTGGTGTGGATTCCCAAACCCATCTACATAGAATATACAAAATCCTTTGTTATATTACCTTAATCTACTTAAATTTTTCATAATTTTTTTCTTTAGACTAAGCCCTGAAGTGTGTTTAATGAATTTGAAGCGAGAAAAGTTCATGCAAATGAATGCCGGGGTTAAATAATAAGGAAAAATAACACAAATGGTCCTCAAACCTTGATCAAATACACAATGTCATTTTTAAACTTTTAATTTGTTTAATCTGGTCCATCAACTATTAGTAAATATTCAATGTAATCATTATATTTGCTCAAATAAGAAATCAAATGTTATTTGATGACATGGATTAATATATGCCGAGTTAAAAATTTTAAAACAATAAACCAACATGTCCATCTGTTTATCCATTGAATTTAGAAAAGTAAAAATAAAATAAAATATTAGGGTGTTAACATTTTCATCCTTATTTGATGATATGGATTATTATATATTGATTTGAGATGTATTTTTTTTACTTGGATAATTCATGTGAAATTTTCCTTTGTTATCCACCGTTCAAACTTAATGAACTCTGTAAGCAACGTCAACAAATTCCATTGAATTGAATTAATTAAAAGATGATATCGAACATTTTTATATAATTTAAGAATCAAGAATCACATTGAAAATATTAAAAATTTAACGACGAACAATGCATAATAAATCAAAATCTAAAGACCATTTGTATCATCTCTCAAGAACGGAGACAAAAAAAAAAAAAAAAAGTGACTCGAGACAACGATGCACGGATTATTATTACTATTATTATTATTTTTCGATTCCCTCCAATTCAGTGATTAAGAAAAAGGGGGGATGACATCATCAAACAGCAGCTGTCGGCAGCTCCCACTTTAACCGAGGACACTTGATTATTTCATGCACTGTTCGGTCTAGAGTTCCCGCGGGGAACCAACCCCACTCGACCCTTGTCGACCATTATCACCGCCATTTCCACAAAAGCTACCGAAAAACGATCGAGGACCAAATCTCTTTTGCCTTTGCTTTTCACTAATGAAAGGTTTTGACTTTTTCATCAGTACCTTTCTTTTTTTTCTTTGGGGGCTCTCGATGATGCCTCCCTCCCCCCATGAAAGGTCGGGGCTTTCCCCCCCCTTCCCTTCTTTTCGTCCGCTGCTGCATGAAAACCCTAGGGCAATACGGGTGGAGGAGAGGAGGATGGGGAAGATGATGATGATGATGATGATGATGATGATGAAGATCTGGAAGCCTTTAATCTCTCTCTCTTGCTCTCTCTCTCCCTTCCTCCCCCCTCGTTTGACTTGCGATGTTGGGGAATGATTCTCCCCATTCCGCTTGATGATGGTGCTTTGCATGCACCCTCCATGATTCGTTTCGCAGATCGCGATGGGTACGTGAGGGAATGATCCCTCCCTAGTAGCTAGTGTGTCGAAAGGATGTTGTGTGTTCTCATACCCCGCTTCGAATTTCGACGGAGGGTTTGACTCGGGAAAAAGGAATCTGACCGAAGGGTATGCTTGTTTGGAGTGAAAATTCAAGATAAGGAAAGATAATTTTCGTAAAAATCATTTAGTTTTCACTTATTTGGTGATTTGTTGAAAGAGTGTTCGGAAATTGGGATTGGAAGATGAGATGAGAAAACTCGGCGATCGCCAAGTTCGGGAAGTGGAGCCGCGAGCCATGAAAATTTCACATGAAATTTCATTAACGTGTTAAATTTTATACTAAAAATGCATTTGCTACCGCGAGTTGCCAAGGATGGAGAGCTGCACAAGCCGATTTAAGGATAGAAGTAAGAGATACTCTAAACTCGGCTCGATTGGGAAGTTAAATTTAATTATCCATAACACGAAAAAAATGGATGTTTGTTCTCCACGTAGCTGATGAATGTAATACTACTCTTTTTCGGAAGCAAAGGAAATTTCATGAGATGAACATGCTTTCTAAGTAAAGACAACTTTATCCTTGGATATAGATACACACGTGAGTGAATCCACATTTTTTAAGTGGGAGGAAAATTTGCAAAAAATAATAAAAGACAAATCCTACGAAGAGACTATTTTTGGAAATTGTAATTGATTATATGGATCACCGGAATAGGAAGAGAAAAAAAGAAAAGAAAAGAGAGAGAGAGAGAGAAAAAAAAGAGATGGAAAATCGGCCGGATTTGATTTTTGAGAAGCGAACTACAAAAGCTTTGGACATGACAAGGAGCGGTGGGGCCGATGTCAGCCACCTGAGGGAGAGATTCGTGTCGTCTTAACGGTTCAATGATTGCCCTCCCAAGGGTGCCACCTCCGTTTTATTTCTCGACATATTTTTCTTTTTTTCGAATATTTTTTTTTTAAAAAAAAAGGGAGCAATTGGCAACGTAAAATTCGAAATAAATTTTAAGAAAAATAGAAATTACGCCCCTCGGTGCGAAGAAAAACTTTCGCACCGGTGGTTGAATCCATCCTTGACTTTGGGGGGTCGGAACCGCTAACTTTCTCCGATCGGTGTCTTGTAAAATCAATCGTGCAAAGCTGCACACCCCTTTTCCTTTTCTTTTTCTAAATTTTGGCGGTGAATGATTGAATTACTATGAAATTAAATGATGTTGTTCTGAAGTCGAAGTTAATGAAATTGGAATTGCACTCATGTTTTGGCAACCAAAAAAAAAAAAAATTCGTTTTGCGTCTTCGATGATTTTATTTTGGATAAAAACCCAAGATTCGAAAACATCAAATATGGTTGTGATGGAATATAAAAATGGATTAATATCCTAAAAAATCTTTAAATGGTATATATATATATAAAATTATCCCATTTTTAAATCCCAAATTAAGATTGTGATAAATAATTATCAATTAGTTTTCATTAAATTTTATCGTCAAATTGCTAAATTAGATGACACAAGACAGTTAACGGATGAACAAAATTAGGGTTTTACCCTTCGTTTGTCATTAGTATACTTATTTGTGAATTTTCGTTTTATTAATTCAATTTAATGAAAATTAATGGATAATAAATTTATCACAATGTACTGATTTGGGGGTTATTGGTAATAGATGTACTGATTTGGGATTTTTTATAGTCAAAAAATTAATTTAAGGTAAATTTGTCATAAATACACTAATTCAAAGTTTTTCATGAAAGACGAATTATCATTAGTTAGGAAAGCCTTCATCTTCACTCGTCGAACAGATTCTTAATTAAAATATAACTCCTCAAACGAAATTACACACTAAAAACACATAACCCTAGCTCTAAGTCTCTAACAACCTTTCAACGTGTGTGCGTGTATATATATAATTCACTGTAATTACCAATTCGGGGAAAACGATCTTGAAGATTCTAAAGGAGTAAGCATGTGGAAATAAGTAGCAATCGCCATCTTTTTCCATGTCCTTGAGAACGGTAAGGCCTTCGCCAGGCCACGCTTTCCATCATCGAGGAAAGAAAATGATAACTCAATTGACAAGAAGTATCAACCATCTCCCATATTAAACTATTAAGAATAAAAAAAAAGTAAAAAATTATTAAAAAATGGGAGGATGATAGATAGGATTAGACATAGCCAATCATGTTTAAAGAAGAGCTTTGATGTCAATGTGGGGAAGACAGTGACGCTCGATGCCCCCACCCTCCCCCACGGTCCTCTTTTTTTTCTTTTCTTTTTTGATTTTTCATTTGGAGAAAACTATGGAATGTGAATAAGTCGTTAAATTGTTTTGTCTGAACCCTGGGACGTAAAATATGGGGGTATTCCCACTTTATTGAGAAAAAAAATATACAACTTGAAATAATGGGTGCAAGGGGTGCAGATATCGACATGTTAAAATAAGGAACGTAATCAGGCTGAGCGCTATCACTAGAGGGACTGTCGCTAGCAGCCCTCATAGGTAAAAACACTCTTAAAGGAGGATTAGCTGGTAAAATCGACCTTAACTTCGCTTCACTATGAGCCCTAATTTGCTTTATTTTTTCGATTTTTCACTTGGGAAAAGCAAGCAAGGCACGGTTGCTCTTAATAAGCACGACCCCAAAGGGGCAGGATTAGCAAATTCGCTCACATGTGTCGAATTCTGGATGGCGACAACTTTCCCAGTCACTAAAATAATCCCACTGCTTGATTGGGAGATTTTTTTTTTCTTTGGTACGTAATGATAAACATCTCTTTAATGTCGTTTTTGTCAAAGCAACGAACTCCACAAGTTAGAGCTAGCTACCCAATTCTATAGATAGAGAGAGAGGAGTAGATAGTAGTACTACACAATACTAGTCGAGGAAGAGAGCGAGTGATTTTGACCTATGAAGAGGAGGAAGGATTTGACAAGTCACGCCTTGTTAGATATACCCACCAACTCATTAAGATCTCATGTTCTTGTAATCCCACAGAGTAATTCATTGGGAAAACTATCCACTCGGCCTTAAATTTACTGCATGGATTCCAATTTATTCTAAAACTGTTCAATTTTATTGAATCGGGTTTGAATTGCGCGAAATTCCAATGCGGGCTTTTTCGACCAATTTCCATTAGAAACCACTGACACGATGGTTTAGTCATTACTAGTCGTCTTACATAACATATTGCCACACCAATAAATTTCGATAAATATTAGCTGGAAAAGACTATATTAGAATTTCATGTAAAGGTTTAGATATGAATTAGTAAAATTGAAAAATATAAGACTGGATTGACATCCGTATGATGAGTTTAGAGCTGATTAGATAATTTACTTGTAATTTATTTTCAAGGACTCATATGCGATATATAATGTGCAATTATAATTAAGTACGGTGTTATGAAATCTTGATCCATATTCAATAATCAAGAAGCTATCTAGGTAAAGACTCGATGTTCCCTTTTTTCCTCGCATGCCTTGAAATAAAACTTTCTTTATCATGACATTTGTGATATCGATAAACGCGTCAAGTCTACGTAGACCCTTACTAGTTATGGCATTTGCTAGCTGATCTACATTGTCGATGATGCCGTAGCCCATCTAAATTACTTGTCATAGTCGACCCCCGTAGTTTTGGAATGTCATAACGAGCCCTTTTGTTGTTTAAGATTTAGACTCTACAAAAATCATAAATTTATCGATAGAAATTTATCTTTGCTTGTGCGTTCTTATCATTCCCGTTTAAATAATGAACAATAAATAATATGAAAATATTCGATTTTATTATTATCATATTCCCCAAACTATGAATAAGACATTCAGATTTCATATCTCTACCCTATTTAATCGAAGCGCAGCATGTCAAAGTGTGGTAGGGGGAGGGAGATTTCACCCTTGAAATGATGACGTGTCAAATCAAAGCTATAAAAACAAGAATTGCATTAGCGGAGGGGAGGCGACCGAAGGAATAATGGGATCCTCTCGTCGCTTACAAATCCGAGGGAAAGGGGAGGAAGAGGGAGGGTTATTGTCAAGTCGGACATTCATTCGATTTGTCCCCCCTAATCCTCTCATAATTACGGGCTTTTTTTTTTTTTAGTGGGAAATGACGGTCGATTTCATCACACATTACATCATTTGACCTCCCTCCTCCTCTTCTACCGAGGTAAAAATTACACAACCTTTTCACCACCATAAATCTCTTTTTTTCCTTTTTTTTGTGTGTGTGGGTGGAGGGAGATTCGGGTCGAGTCTTGTCGATCCATGATGCCATGATTGCTGCCGCGACCGCATTGGAAGTAGGCACCTCAAAGTCAACCCATGATTCTCTGCTCTACTTCCTCTTCTCCTGTGCCTCCCTCTCTCTCTCTCTCTCTCCGTCTCTCTCGCTTGAATTATTAATTTACATCGACTATTAAGGTCGATCAAAGCACCCTCTCGTTTTGCGAACGACCCGTTCGATAGATTTATTATTGAAATCGTGGCTCGTCGCTATGAAGAGATTCAAATGTCGAGAGAAAAAAAATGACCCGAGCAATTATAAATTAATAATACGAATGTCAATTTGATTTTAAAAAAAAATTAATTTTATAAATTTAGTCCTAAATGTTTGTCCATAATTATAATGATGCAATCTAGTAATCATCTGAATTTGAGAGAAAATTCTAAATAATGGTTTGAAATATCTTTATTTTCTCAAATAAAAATATGAAGTTGACTTAATTTCAAATTGAGACTTAAAGTTCTATATTTTTCTTAAATAAATGCTTAAAATGAATCTTATTTCAAATAATGATTCGAAATGGTTATGTTAGTTTCAAAGACAGGCTTGGCTTTTGGACCGATTAAGAGCATTTTCATCCTTTATCTCTTTTTTTTTTCTTTTTATTATTTTTTCTTTCTTCTTTGGTGGCCAGCCATCAATAATACCCAAAGAGGGTTGGATGAGAGCCATTTTCGCCGCTCACAAGTAAGGGACAGCCTTGCCAATGTAAGGCAACCATCGCCCTCGATGAGGTCAACATCGGATTTAGGTAAGGGTTGCCTTGCTAACGACTAGCAAGGTGACCCTCGCACTTGAAAGCCACAAGCGAGGGCTACCCTCACTGTATTTGGGCAAAGGTCATCAAGCCCTCGTCGGAAAGAAAAATATAAAAAAAAAAAATTTTAAAAATTTGAATTGTCTTTGGACGAAATTGCTCTTAATTGGTTAGAAATATTTAGCTGGTTAGCAACTAATGATGTCAGGCCATTATTTGAGACCGACATGATTATTTCAAGTCCTTATTTGACACAAGGTCTACTTCAAGCCTTTATTTAAAATTTTCCCCGAATTTGCTAATGTTATGGTTCAGTTATCCTGTGGCAGAAATTGATCAAAAAGATTATATTTGGAATTTCGGACAAAACCTTAGGATTAAATTAATAAGATTTGGGCATTCGTACAACAAATTTTGGACTGATTGGGCAATTTCCTTGATGTCCGAAACTATAGTTATGCTCACAATTCCTCTTCTAGTGACCGGTTGTTGTCCCATCTCATTCGTGAAGGGGCAAATATGGGGCAAATTGGACGAGATCTATATCCTTGGGTATCTATAATAATCCCTAAATAGTCTGAGTATTAAAGTAAGACTAGAGTATGATCAATCAAAAAATAATGTGAAAGGAGGGACAGATTCAAACTTACGAAATACCTTACTCACCGGTCTTTGTCCAGATAAGTAGTTCGAACACAGAACTATTTGCATCAAATGATGGAAGAAGTCGAGTGAGCGATGTGTGTCGAACCCTCGTTCACCCATCTCAGTACCTCATTCTCCATGGAATCACCCTTCGACTTTATCATCATATCGATCGTGTCCGATACGATGGGTCGAGCACCATCGATTGTTCGACCGTGCTCGATTGCCTTATCACGGATAGGAGAAAATGAGCTGGCAAACAAATATTGGTAGCTTCTGGAATTGGGAATGCTAATTAATTACATGCCGCCTATATACTAAATCTCATTAAGCCTACCTACCCCACAAAAATAGAAAAAAGAAGCCATAAAAGAATATCCTTATTTGGTGCAAAAATGCCCGTTGCTCCCAAGTCCAACCGCTGTCCAATTAAATGCGATTACGATCCACTAATGGCAGTCACCTTCCTAAATCATCCTCCTATTAATACTCACATTCGAATTAATCGCGAACCTTAATCACATCTGCAATGACGCGGGCCGGCCCGGCCCACTAGTTGCGGGCTGGTCCGAATCACACCAACCCCGGGTTAACATGGAATTGCTAAGCTACCGCTTGCTAATACCTAATACCGTTTTTTCTATTCTTCATTTACCTTTATCCAACGCATGAATTTTGGAGGATTCCAGCAATTATTTCCAAAGAGGGCGCTACTGCAATTTAAGAGGACGTGGGTATTGAATTGATTAGGAATTGGGCCTGGCTCGCTAAGGTGGCCCAATTTGGACAGACTGTGGTGAACGGGGCGATGGTTTATTTATTTAAATTTTATCTGATTGGCCCTAAAAAAATCAATCTCTTGTGCACAATAATGAAGAAATTTTGATTAACTATCATTATAAAAATTAATAATTTAGTCTTCGTTTTTTCGTAGAAATAAATAATATGGAAAATATTTTCCTAAAAATAATTACAACTTGTAAAAGTGAATTGATGAAAGATATTTTTATCATCCACGAAAATATTTAGATATAAATTATTGTTAATAATAAAAATATTTTTCGCTGACTAATTATTTTAAGCGATACGATTATTTTTAGGAGGATATCGAATCATTCATTTTTTGCAAAATAGATAGAATCAAAATTATGTAAAATGCTCCTTTGTCTTTATTCTTGGGACAGACCCTCCCTTTGTTCTTTGACTTCGAATGGTAAAGAGTAAAAAGTAAGAACATTTGTTCTTTTTATTGTTTCATAACCACGTAAAATACCGTGGTGTGATATTCCATTGGGATGGCAATTTGACTATTCTCTTTCGACCCTTTTGGATAGATAATTAAAGGGTAAATGTGAGAGAAAGGGTATCACCAAAAAGTCATGACACTTGACTTCACAAAGAATAAATAACAGGACACTAGTTAAGTTAATTAGAAATAAAAAGCAGTTAGCTTTTCAAAGACATTTTGAAAAAAAAAAATCATATATTTCAGTAAAATTGCTGCTTCAAATTTTTCTTTTTTAAAATTGAATTATGCTAGAATAACAGCATTTGGATAATTATAAGAATAACAGCACATTGTTGGCCACAAATTCTCAAGAGAGTAAACCCACACTAAATTATAATTAATTATCCTTTTTATTATTATGATAAAGAACAAGGCTATTTATTATCACAATAAATTAAGAGTTGTCACTTAATTATTTCTCAAAGGGAAAAGGGCGAAGGTAGCCTCTTTTAACTCGTCTCTACCAATCAAAACTCCCCTCACCTTCTTTTTAACTCTCTCTCTCTTCCTCTCTCCTTGCATCTCCGTGGAAGGAGAATTTTTTTTTTTTTTTTCTCAGTTCAGACCTCCCGACAGCAGCCATGGTCGGTTCTGCCCACACATCCGAGTCCGAAACCACCCCACCAAACCTGTCTCCTTCGTCCTCTTCTTCTTCGACAACCCCCAAGGTCGCCATCGACAATCTCTGCACCCACATCGCCGGCACCACCCTCGCCGGCCATGACATCTGCCCCGATCGTCGCCCCTCCATGCAAAGCCAGAACGTCGCGGCGAATCCGGTGCAGGCTCGCCCGCCCGCAGCCAGCCATTCTCCTGCGCCCCTGCCCCTGCCTCCTCTCTCTTTCGGGGACCCTATGGAACTGTGCGGGAGCGAGGAGGAGGAGTGCAAGACCCCGAAGGGCGAGGAGTACAGGATCCCCGAGCCGGTGACGTGCCCGCCGGCGCCGAAGCGGAGCCGCCGGCACTGGTCGGAGAGGCGTGCGTGCTTCGTGGAAAAGGAGGAGGAAGAGGAGGAGGAGGAGGAGGAGGTCGACTCTTCGGAAGTAAGAACATTTGTTCTTTTTATTGTTTCATAACCACGTAAAATACCGTGGTGTGATATTCCATTGGGATGGCAATTTGACTATTCTCTTTCGACCCTTTTGGATAGATAATTAAAGGGTAAATGTGAGAGAAAGGGTATCACCAAAAAGTCATGACACTTGACTTCACAAAGAATAAATAACAGGACACTAGTTAAGTTAATTAGAAATAAAAAGCAGTTAGCTTTTCAAAGACATTTTGAAAAAAAAAAATCATATATTTCAGTAAAATTGCTGCTTCAAATTTTTCTTTTTTTAAAATTGAATTATGCTAGAATAACAGCATTTGGATAATTATAAGAATAACAGCACATTGTTGGCCACAAATTCTCAAGAGAGTAAACCCACACTAAATTATAATTAATTATCCTTTTTATTATTATGATAAAGAACAAGGCTATTTATTATCACAATAAATTAAGAGTTGTCACTTAATTATTTCTCAAAGGGAAAAGGGCGAAGGTAGCCTCTTTTAACTCGTCTCTACCAATCAAAACTCCCCTCACCTTCTTTTTAACTCTCTCTCTCTTCCTCTCTCCTTGCATCTCCGTGGAAGGAGAATTTTTTTTTTTTTTTTTTTCTCAGTTCAGACCTCCCGACAGCAGCCATGGTCGGTTCTGCCCACACATCCGAGTCCGAAACCACCCCACCAAACCTGTCTCCTTCGTCCTCTTCTTCTTCGACAACCCCCAAGGTCGCCATCGACAATCTCTGCACCCACATCGCCGGCACCACCCTCGCCGGCCATGACATCTGCCCCGATCGTCGCCCCTCCATGCAAAGCCAGAACGTCGCGGCGAATCCGGTGCAGGCTCGCCCGCCCGCAGCCAGCCATTCTCCTGCGCCCCTGCCCCTGCCTCCTCTCTCTTTCGGGGACCCTATGGAACTGTGCGGGAGCGAGGAGGAGGAGTGCAAGACCCCGAAGGGCGAGGAGTACAGGATCCCCGAGCCGGTGACGTGCCCGCCGGCGCCGAAGCGGAGCCGCCGGCACTGGTCGGAGAGGCGTGCGTGCTTCGTGGAAAAGGAGGAGGAAGAGGAGGAGGAGGAGGAGGAGGTCGACTCTTCGGAAGTGCAGGAGGTGCTCAAGAAGATGCGCTAAAGGGTCAAGAATTGGCCATCCAAAGTCTCTTGGGGTTCCGAAGGTAAGTAATCCAGGCGGCGATAAGGATTTAGGGATTGTTGATGTTTTCTTGGAGACCGTGTTTCGTTCCATGCATGTGAAGGACGATGAACCGAAGGGCCGCCGTGCTCGCTCGCTGTTCAGACGTTCTTGCCTGCAGTCATTGCAACTTCTTTTTAAGGAATGTCTCCGAACTGAATGTCTGAATTAATTAGTTTCCATAACGTGCAAATTCGCAAGCCCATAGGTTTGGTCTTATCCACCTTTTAGTTACCTCATATTCAACTTTAGTTACCTGATAAAGGTCGGTCCATACATGACTCCTTATCAGACAACTCAATCTCGACTGGCCGGTGCCCATTAGCTCTAGCATTGTAGAATGAGGTTGAATACTGCAAGAGCGACGCTTGCACCGTACTTGGTTTCGATGAATCGAGTCAATCGTGCTTCGGAATAGTCGCCGGTGCTATCCTGAATATTCTAAATTCGTAACTGTCTGATTCGATAAAGGGAAATACATCGGTATGCTTTAGATTCGATCGTTATACGTTATGTGATCGCTCGATTTAACGAACTACGAGTCCAAAAATAACCATTGAAAAACTACTAGACATACCGTCTTTGCTTTTACGAGTCTAGAACGACCGTTAAAAGTTGTTGAAGATACCGTCTTTGCTTTCGCGATGCGGCGAAACCGAAAAAACAAGCACATTTAATAAAATAAAAGACATGTTGAAAATACCGTCTTTCGTTCCATGAGTAAAAAAAAAAACCGTTAAGAATCGTTGAAGATACCGTCTTTGCTTTTACGAATCCAAGACTACCATTTTATATAATTGAACATGCCGCCGTCTTTGCTTCTACGAGTCCAAAACAACTGTTGAAAATATTGTCTTTGCTTTCCCGGCAAAACAAAAAAAAAGCACATTTAATGAAAGAAAAAACACGTTGAAAATACCGTCTTTCATTCCATGAGTCCAAAAATACCGTTAAAAATCGTTGAAGATACCGTCTTTGTTTTTACGAATCATACATGGCTAAAACAACTGTTGAAAAAATTCTCTTTGCTTTTACGAATCCAAGACTACCGTTTGATATAATTCGACATACCGTCTTTGCTTTTACGAGTCCAAAACAACCGTTAAAAATATTGTCTTTGCTTTCCCAGCAAAACAAAAAAAAACAAGCACATTTAATGAAAGAAAAGACGCATCAAACATGCAGCCTTTCCTTCTAGTGGGTCAAAACAACCGTTGAAAATTGAATGTATATACTATCGACGATAGTTTGATATGGAGTGTCAATGCGAGTCTACATAAAAAAAGTCACGGAGTCGTGCGACTAGAGCGAGCAAAAAGTGATTTGAAAATAAAATTGCTTTTCATAATATGATCGGGTCTTAACTATTTCGAAATATAATCTAACCATATATTCAAACATTATAACATGTTTTATTAAACTTTATTATAAATTATATTTGAATATGAGGTAGCCTAGTGATGATTTTTGGTTTCTTTTTTTCAAATGAGTTACTTGTTGGAGGCTCCATCGATCGAACTAGAAGATGGATCCGGACCTCTTGCCAAATTCATCGCGATGGGGGCTTACCGTCGAAGGAGGAGGAGTGCAAGACGCCGAGGTGCGAGGAGTATAGGATTCGGAAGCCGGTGCCATGCCCGCCGGCGTCGAAGTGGATCCGAAGGCGCTGGCCGGAGAGGCGTCCGTCAATTGTTCTTCGGACGTGCACGAGGGCGCTCAAGAAGATGCGTTAGGAATAAGGAATTAATTTCCGACAAGGAATTAGGGATTGTTGACGTTTTCTTGGAGACTGTATTCGGTTCCGTGTATGTAAAGGACGATGAATCGAAGGGCCTCGTGCTCTTCGTTTAGACGTTTCTGCGCATAGTCATTGCAAGTTCTTTTGAAGGAATGTGCCCATATTGAACGTCAGAGTTAATTAGTGTTCATAACATGCAAATTCTCTAGCGGGAAAATTATCCAAAAAGTCATAAACTTATTGTATTATTATCAATTCAATATTAAACTTTTTAATTTTACCAATTAAATTTATCTTTGATAATTTTCCAATCTTTTTGAATTCATTGACGTGGATACTAAATGTTTTATGTGACAAGGCGAATACTAAGTGGATAATTTTTAATAATATTTCAAATATTTTAAATATTTCTTATCTTCTTTCTTTTGCTTGTGGCCAACCACCAGCCATAGGCAAATGCTGGGGAACCCTTGCCCAAGCTAGGGTAGCCTAGCCTAGTCTCGCTTAGGTGGGGGCAAGCCTTGCCATAGCCAGTTGGCAAAAGGAAGGAGAAAAGAAAAATAAAAAAGTAATAAAAATTTTGAAATATTAAAATATTCTTTAAAATTGTCTATGTTGGCATCGGTGCCGATAGTCCTACGTGGCATCATTGGCATATAAGTTTGTGAATTCCAATGGCCGAATAGACCCAAATGACAAAAAGTGAAGAGGTTTAAAATTCAATTGGTAAAATTAAAAGATTTATAATTTTTTGGACAAATTTTCCCTTCCCAAGTATAGGCTTGATCTTATCCACCTTGAATTTCTTGATAAGGTTGGTCCAATACATGACTCCTCATCAGACAACTAAATCTCGATTGGTGAGTGCCCAATAGCTCTAAAATTGCGAATCAAGTCGATTCCTACCTCAAAATAGTTGCCGGTGCTATTATGGATACTTTGAGTTCCTAACTGTCCCACTCGAAAAAAGATTATGCTTTAATTTTGGTCGTTGTGCGTTATGCAATCACTCTGGCTTAATGAAGTACGAGTCCAAAACAACCATTGAAAATCCCTTGAACATACCTTCTTTCCTTTTACCAGTCCAAAACAACCGTTGAAATCGTTGAATATACCTCGTTGCTTGCGTGACGCGATGAAACAGAAAAAAGCACATTAAGTGAAAAAAAAGACGCAGCGACTGGTTTTGTAATACCTAGATTTATGTAAAAAGAAAAGTAAACTTTGCCGCTATATTGCTATGCCTTACAAGTTCATTTAACAACTTTTTTCCTCAATTGCTTTTCATTTATTATAATAACCGAATGCGTTATATGTTATGATGAGGAAAATTGTCCAAAAACTCCCAAATTTATTGAACTTTTACATTCAATCATAAATCTTTTAATTTTACTAATTAGGTCCTAAACTTTTTCACTCTTTGTTAATTGAGTCAATCTGGTTAATTTTGACAAGAAATCGTTAATGTGGGAGCCAATCATCCTACATTGTACGGCTAGTATTAACGTGAACAATTTTTGATAGAATTTTAATATCTTTTTTGAATTTTTTTTTCCTTTCATTTCCTCTCTTTTACTTCCTTTTTCTTCTTCTTCTTTCTTTTTTCCTTTTTCCTTCTATCGGCCTTGTCGATGGCCAGTGGAGGTTGCCAATCTCAAGCCAGGGTGAGTGCCCTAGGCGAGTGACCCTTGCCCTTGCTTAGGTGAGGACTGTTGTTGCCAAATCGGCCGAGGCTTGCCCTCTCCCTCACGGCCCACACTTGCCGATGCAAGGGAAACCCTCAATGAGGCTCAATGGAGGGAAAGGGAAAAGGAAGAAGAAAAACAATAGAAGAGGAAAAGAAAAAAAAAAGGAAAAGAAGGAAAATAGAAGAAAAGAAAAAAAAATGAAAGATATTAAAATATTATTAAAAATTATCCACATCAATGTCAAGTATTCTACATGGCCGGCGTCCATGTCAGCGACTTCCTGTTAAAATTGACCAAATTAATTCAATTGACAAAAAAATGAAAAAGGATTATAACTCAATTGATAAAATTAAAGGTTTAGAATTGAATTGGCAAAAGTAAATATGTTTAGGATTTTTTAGACAATTTTCCTATTATAATGTCACGGTGACAAGTTAGTGATGGTTTGATATGGAATGTCACTACAGGTCTAGATATGCCGTGGAGCCATGCAACTAGAACGAGCAAAAAGCGATTCAAAATAAAATTGATTTTCACAATATAATTAGGTCTAAACCTAAATAAGTCCTTAAACTGTTTTGTCTAAACTCTGGGATGTAAAACATATTCCCACATTGTTGAGGAAAAAAAAATATAACCTAGAAAGTAGTCCAAGCTAGGTGCCTTCACTAGATGGACTACTACTAGCAACCCTTATGGGTGGAAATGCCCTTGAAAAATGGTAGGTCGGTGAAAACTATCTCAACTTTGTTTCACTATAAGCCATGACCCTCCAACAGGTCTAAACTATTTCAAGATACAATTTAAATGTATTATTATTACATGTTTTTATTAGGGATCTGTTTGTATTGCGAAAAACACTTTCTTCGTTTTTCGACATTTAGTGCGTTTAGAAAAATGAATCAATGGAAAATATTTTTCTAATCAACAAAAAATGTTTTCATTCCAAAACTTAAATTTAGGAAAATGTCTTTCTCTTTGAAAGAACCAAAAAACATTTTATAAAATATGGTTAGGCATTGACACTTGAATCTAAAATTCTATGTTTAGACACAAAAACCCCAACATTGGTTCCCGGTGGCTGGGCTCAAGACCTTGTGCTTGGGCCTGGGCTCTCGACACTTATGGCCCAGGTCCATTGAGGTCAAGTTTGAACCTCCAATGTTTGTACCAATACTCTAGCACTCGAGCTTTGATCCATAAAGGCTGTGCTCAAGTCCTAACGCTTGAGCTTTGGTCTCGATCCTTAGACTCTTGTCCATAAAGGCTATACGACGCTTGGGCTTAAGTCCTTTGTTAATGAAAAGTTTGTTTTTACATATATTTTTTAAAAATTCAAATTTACAATTTTGACATTTTTTAAATTTTTATATATTGTTTTTAAATTTTTGTTCATTCTTCTTTGGCCGATTGAGGCCGGCGAGCTCCGAGCTTGCCAACGATCAACGAGGTTTGAGGCGTTGCCAATTGCGACCAATCTAGTGAGGCTTGAGCTCTCCTGTCGCTGATTGCCGGCTGTTGTTGTGACCGGTGATTGGTCAAGAAAGAAGAAAAAAAAAGAATATATAATAATAAATAATAAATACAACAATTTTGATAATTTTCCCATAAAATATTGTCCATATCAAAGGAGAGAAAATTCTTTTGAGATCTTGTTAAGGTTTTGGCCAAGTACAGAAAATTGAAATTATTTGAAAAATATTTTTCAGAAATGGTATATTTTTTCGCAAAATATAATTTACATTTGAATATGAAGTATCCTATTTTTAAAATTGAAGTTGGTTCAATTTTCATTACGTACAATAACTGAATTTTTTTTATTTGAATCTCAAGTTCTGTTTCGATTTTCCTTTTTTCCAAATGAATTGCTTGTTAGAAATCAAGGAGGAGCACGGAAGACGACGCTACCTCTGGTATCAAGATGGATGGCGAAGCTCTCGCTCAGTTCATACGACGGGAAGTCCCCGACTGGGACGATGACGTGGTCGCGACGGCGCGATTCAAGGCCTTCAGCGGCCAGAGGTCCGATTGGGAACCCAGGTACCGGTTCTGGAGGGACTTGATTCTCAGGATCGCTCGTCGCTTCGGCCTCCTCATCATCGACCCTTCTCAGGTTGGTTCAATTGCGCCGCTTAGGTTTTCTAGTTTGGGGGCGAAAAGTCGAATTTTGCGATGCTCCTCCATGTGGGTTTTTCGTTTTGTTTTGGGGGGGAGGGGGATTGCTTGACTGGAATTGATGTGTCCCTTTTGTTTGCTCAAGGTGACGAAGGAATGGTTTAACCGCGGCGGTTTGACTCCTCTGTGCATCGATCATGTCCTGGTAAGCTTCCTGGGATGGGTTAATGAGCAGCTCCCATAAATTACGTTGTGCATAGCTTTGTTGTCCATGATGTTGTTTCCGTGAACGTCTGGCTATCAATTTGGTAGCTTGCTACCTCGAGCCGTCGATCAGATAGATTGTGGAAATGCCTAACCAGCTTGGGAAATTTCTGATACAAGCATTCTAATTTTTGCTGAGACTTATTAGCCGTTGAGTCGCTTTAGTCAAATTATGCTCGATATTGATTGTATTACGGCCCAGATGGTGGGAAATGTGTTGGTGTGCTTTTCTTTAGTAGATTTAGCATTGGTTTCTGCCTCTTCTGCGCATGTCTTTATGGAAATTTTCGAGATAGAGTTACTAACTAGTTGTCCACATGAGCTTGTGGGTTGTCTTGATTCTTCATTTTCAGTCTTTGATGTATGATGAAGGTGATATTCTCCGAAAAGCTGATCTTGGAGACCCAAGTAGTGGACGGCTTTCCCAGATTTTGAGGAAAGTAAGACTTTTGGTGGTTAGACCGTCGAGTACTGAAGCAGTACTGGAAGATAGTGTCATTCTTGCAGCTCTCCTCAAGGTGTGTATCTTGGCAGCCACTTTTAAAAAGCCTTGAGCACTGTTTGGTCTATGAGAAATTGCATATTGCAGATGGAGTGGAGGCGAGTATTTTTTATTTTTATTTTTATTTTTATTTTTTTGCTTTGGAGTGTGTTCAGTTACATCTTTTTCTTCGTAAAGGAAATTATACTGTAAGATCGATGTTTATTTATCTTTATTTGTTTTTCATAATCCACAAGGACCTGAATCTGCTATTAGTTACTTTCAACTGACAACTACAGAATAGGCAGTGGTCTTCATAAAGCGATCTTGTGATGGAATCTCAAGTATGTCATGTGCTGGTTATCTCATTCTTCTAGGAGAAAGCATGTGAAGTTGTCAATGTCTTATCCGAGAGCAGTTGGACATCTTCATGCATTGTAACAAGGAGAAGGTTCCAGGAGATTTGTGGAGGACGTGATGAAGAATCTATCATTTTGAGCTACTTGTCAGGATGCAGAAAAGCACAATACTTGTCCATTCACAAGAAGGAATTTATAGAGGTATTATATGTCTGTCTTTTTTGTTTCTACCATTACTGATTGTGTTTCCCTGATAGCCCTAGGCATGGTTGATTACTGAACTTTTTAGAAGGTGGAAAAGGATATGTTGTTGTCTTCCATAAAGCCTATAGAGGTACCAACATCGAATTAAGTTTTTTTAGGCTCATATTAACAGAAATTCTGTTATTTCTAATCAAGTCACCTTTAAGCTTTTAAATACCTTCACTACAAGCTACCTTACCGGTGTCTGAGTTTGGATCAACAAAGACAAGAAGGAAGAATTGTTATCTCAAACGATTGTTTTGTTGATATTGCACTTCTCACGGGGTTAATTATATTTTACAAGTTTCCACTTTGCAGGGTGTTAAATTTTCCCTTACGGCAGCTGCAGTTTCCACCATCACAAGTCTAGATCATGACGTTTTGCACTTAATTTGGACGACGGAAAAGCTTCAACAACAACTCGACTTGATTGATCGACGCTATGAGAAGTAATTATGCCTGTAGTGTTTCTAGTTGAAATGTTGAATAATCTCATGTATTTTCATGCTCACCAAGTAACAGTTGGAGTAAAATCTAAGTATCTCAACTGTTGCGTGGCTGGCATCATTTAAATGCATGGAACGGGAACCCTTTTTTCACTTGCATTGCTGTTTTCCCTTGTCGTTTCATGTCTCCCTTGCCCCAGAAATATCTGGGGTTGCCCCAGCTCACTGGAATTTTTGGCCCAATGATTCCACTGAGTATGAGTGTGGTCCTTTAGGCTGACAGTTATAGGAGCTTGCTCTATATGCAACTCATTAATGTTGTCGTAACTTAATGTTATTTTCTGACATCTATTTGCAGGACCAGAAGCTTAGCTGCCGCTTCTCTGAAAGCTGGAAACAAGAAAGTTGCGCTCAGGTATGCAAGGGAGTTGAAGCTGGCCTCTGAGAGCAGAGAAAAATGCGCAACACTCTTGAACAGAGTGGAGGAAGTTCTTCAGATTATTTCTGATGCTGAATCTACAAAAAAGGTATCTGAATATTTAGGTCATGACGAACTGTTGACTTGAGATCAAGGATATATGCATATCATCCTGCTTCCTTAATATTTAGGCGATTCTAAAAATACTAACGTGCATAGCTTATAATAGGTTTCAGAAGCGATCCAGATTGGAGCTCGGGCAATTAAGGAAAACAAGATCAGTGTAGGGGAAGTTGAACTTTGTCTTGAAGAAATTGATGAGAGCATTGATTTCCAAAAGCAAGTTGAAAAGGCTCTAGGTATATGATATCCCTTTTCCCATTTATGGTCTGTGTCTTTTCAAGTTCTGCTTTCTGACTCGTCTTCTTTCCTGCTCACAGAATCAACATCATCTGGCAGATTTGAGGATGAGGATGTTGCCGATGAGTTTAGGAAGTTAGAGTTGGAAGTTGGGAAAGAACACTCTCAGATAGGCAATCAGATAGATAATGCTGCAAAAGAAGCAGAGGAATCGGAATCTGCTGCATCTCTGACTGATGCCTTTTCAAATCTAAAACTTGCAGTTGGCGCATCTGAGGAACTTGGCCATGATCATGCACCTCGAGCAAGTGAGGAGGAACCTAAAAATTCAAAGCTTGAGGCTGAAGCTGCTTAGCGCAAATGCTTACAGAGATTTCATCCATGATGAATTTGCTCCGCTGATATTTTTGTAATTTTTCTCTTTAGCGGGATGCATTTGGTCTGACATTCAGTGGTAATTCGAAGCATGGAACAGTGTAATATGATATACAGTTTCTCTGATATTGTAACTTAATGTATATGAGGCAACTTGGAAGTGTTTTAAAGCAATGTACTGCTTGCAGCTCCATTATGAAGTTGTATAGCAAAGATCTGTAGCTTCTGAATCGTTTTCCTTTTTAGTAAGAGCTATTGATTGCATGAAAGTTTTTCCTTTTGTCAGGCCGTCAAACAAGCTAACCAGAAGACAGCTCCATTTTTTTTAGTCCAGTAAAATACACAGGTGGTGAATGATCATTTTGGAAAAGGAATGTTGCCAATGCTACTTTTTTCAAATTCTCCCCTCCTCCATACTTCAAAGCAGGCATTCTCATTGGGAACAAAATTAGCAGAGTTTTGCTTTTTTGAGAGACCTGTGATTTTCCAGCATGTACAATGTTGCTTGGAAGAAATGAAGACATTGTCCACAGGGTAAATCCCTCTTGACAAGTATTTTACCGGCACACGGACATGACCTCCAGCTTCTCAGAATTCCTTGTTCTGGATTACATCGCAATTGCCAGATGGGTCTGCAGATTCCCCTTGTTCAGCTGCAGTGGTTGTTCCAGAAACATCCACAGTTGGAATCGGTCGAGTTAAGTTTGGCATGAAAGGCAAATATGGAATTGGCTGGACTCCAAACATGGGTATGCCGGCTCCATTACTCCGAGGCAAAGTGGTGGCTCCGGAAATAGGCGGGATTGGGAGCTGAAATGTGCCGCAATCAGCTCCTGCGCCTACCCTCATACCCATTCCTAGTGGGAATTGACTCATTTGCGGCACGTGCATATTATGTACGCCTGTGGGCAGCATCATTGGAGGCATGAAAAGCGGCCACCTGGTTGACATGATCTGCATCAAGTTGCAGGGTTCAGGATATATTGTTGCTCATGTTATTTCTAATGCATTAGCACGCAGTGTCTGAAGAATTCGTTCTTACCTGTAATTGACGCTGAAGGGTCTTTAGATGCTCGATCACTTCATCCAGAACTGAAGCTTTATCCACCTAATTTTCAGAGAAAGAAAGAATGAGCTGGAAGGATGATGTAGTGATCATCAAAGTATTGCTAAGAGTTAAAGCTTGTTCGTTATGCTGGGGGATCATGCGAAAGATTTCATCCGAATCGAAATTTATACCAACCTTGTCGCAATTTGGCAGAAGTTTTTGCAAGGCGCGCATTTTCTTGTTGATCCTGTCTCTGCGCCTCTGTTATAACACACGAGCGACAGTTAGATTAATAATTGGTTTGCTCTATTAATTTACTGCATTCAAGGTGCTTACTCTTTCTGATAGATTGTGAATTGTCGTTCTTCTTCGAGTCGGTGCTTTTCGTTTCACCTCTTCTGGTTCATCATCCTCATCCTGCAGCAAAATGGCAATTGTTCATCGCGGTCGCATAAAGTTGTGCCAGATTTTGGGGAAACGCACATGAAGGAGAGAGAATTCCGGTCGCTTCACTTACCTCACCTGGATATATGGATTCGGAGTCTTCGTGCTTCCTCTTCAATGGACCTGCTAGATAGTTGGAAGCCTCTCGCGAGCACACAGAAGAAGATGCGACCGGTGTAAGGTCGCAAGGTCGTTGCTCACCGGGCATTGTTTTATCCATAGCTGTCGCTGCTATGGTCGACGACGGATCCCGGCATTGATCGTTAGATTTTCTGTTTCTAAGGGAATTGTCTTTTCCGCCAAGGACTTGAGACTCTTCATCAGGAAAAGCCTGTTCTGAAGTCTTCTCGTCTCTGGACATCGGCTTCGCCTTATCATCCACTAAATCCGTTCGTCTTCCAAAAGCCGCTGCTGGCTCAGTCATTGGCGCCTCTCGGGCATCTCCGGCGCCTGCTCTCTTGTCGGTTTTTGTCTTCGCGCAGGGGCGATCTTCATCGGTCGGTAATCTCATTGGCAATTCGGTTGCGTGTCTATTATTATTAGCCCTGAGGACGACGGGCGGCCGTAGGAAGAAGGAAAAGTTCTTGTTGCTGGGCTTGCTGGGAGAATTCGACTCCCTCAACACCATCTCGTTGGACGACGAGTTGTAGTGATCGCCCGACGACATATGAGGGATTGGACACAATCCTAATCCCACGAACTGAGCCGAATCTCGGCCTTGCTGCATGGGAGGCTGAGGCGGGCGATGATTAGCGCCGTCGCGAGTCTTGGTAGGGCGAGAGAATTTCCTGATGAACAAGGGCTCGTTTCTTGACGACACTGGACGATCTGCATCTCCACGTTTGGAAGCAGCATATGCCGCACCCGTCCGATTCTTATCATCGGTAGGAGCTACGTTGCCATCATTAGCATTGCCTCGAGCAGAAGAGTCCACGCCATTGCGGTGCGCAACGCCCCGCAGATAGAAGTCGCCAGGGGAGGGACGTTTCGCATGGTTGCCCAGGTCAGGAGCTTTGCAAGCCACTTTGCCGTCGCCAGAGCGGCGGGAGACGATGCATCTGCTCGGCGGAGTACTTCCTCTCATCGCGATCCTGCCATTTTCCCACAGCAGCTCCACAAACTCGTGGTCAGGCCTGCACAGCCGCAAGAAAACCAAGAAAAGTCAAGAACGCGAGGGGAAACAGAAAGGAGAACATTCCGGTCGAGGCGCGGAGATGGGTCGCGACATCTCAAGGACGCGAAGCGAACTCACATGGAAGCGGCCGCTAGGTTCGCCAAACGTCTCGTCCCGGTCGACGTCGATCTTCCTCGACGGCCTCCGTACTCCTGCAGCATCCGCGGCGTGGAAAGGGGAAGAGAAGGAGGGAGAGAGATGCCGAGCGGAGGCAGAGGCTTGGGGGAGGGGGAGGGGGTGGTTGGTTGGTGATGATGGGTCGTGAGCGACTCACCAGTCACTCGCGGAACGGCAAACGCAAGGAAGGGAGGAGAAGATGGCCACGGGGCTTTTGCAAGATATCGAAGCGAGAGAACCTATCAGGATTTTATATTATGGCGAGGGCGAGCGTGAGCGTGACGGAGACGATTAGGGCTTGGGTGTTGGTCCCCACTCGCAGATGCTGAAACTAAGACAATCCCGTTTCGATCCAAATCCAATGTCCCTCCCCCTTCCCCTTCCCCTTCCCCTTCCCTGATACTTTGGAAGTGGGATTTTTTCAGATCGTGAGCTTTAGCCTGTAATCCTCCCCACTCATTCCGGGTCCCATCTCAAACCCATCATCATCAGTGATCGGAGGACGTGCGTAACCACACGTCTCTTCGATTTCAACAGCGCCTTTCTCTGTTTCGACTCTTTCCTCTTGAGAAAATCCTCACCAGTTTCTTGGTTGGTGGAGAGATTACTGGAGCTTTGGTTTTAACGTTGTCTTTGTCGAGACATGCAGCGCAAACCCCGGTAGCGCAAGTGATCATGGTGTTGTGTTGGAGATTATATTCTCGTTTCTCTTTCGAGTGTTAATGACCAGCTGAGCGTCTCAATTATCATCGAGTGGGGCTCAGCACGAATCATTCCATTTAGGGACGATGATACTAATAATCCATAAATTTTGGCTTAATGTGCAATTTGATTTCTAAATTTTCAATTTGTTTAATGTGGTTCCTCAAATTTGGTCCGATGTATAATATGATCCTTGAATTTTTAATTTGTTTAAGATAGTCTTTGAACTTTTAGTACATGTTCCATATAACTTTTAAACTATATGAAAATGTTCAAAATAGTCATTGTCTTGAATTAATAAAAAAGGTGACTAAAATTTTCATATAATTCAAGGATTATATTAAACATATACTAAAAGTTCAGAGACTATATTGAACGAATTAAAAGTTACTAAAATTCGGGAATCATATTGAATAAAATGAAAATTTAGAGATTGAATTACACGTTTGAGTCAAAATCCATGGACGGCATGTGTCATTTTCCCTTCAATTTAAGGGACCCAGTCCTTCCCATCTCCTCTCCACGTTCGAACAGCCACGGATCAGGAAGGGAAGCAACACATGGGCGCCGGAGTGGCCGTCGCTTTCAGTGTTCAAATTTTTCCTCTAGATGATGATAACGCCTTGCCCCCGTTGCGTGCGCTGGCAGAGGGGGATCCCACGACACGATCCTGCACTTCGAAATCAACCTCACTTTTTTTTTTTCTCTCTCTCTCGGATCAAGAAAAGAAAGCGTCAGGGTTAAGCTTCGAAAGAAAGAAAGAAAGAAAGAAGAAAGAAACGACAAGCAAAACGACAAAAACCCGGGAGTCGGGGATGACCGCGAATGAGTTCCTGATTGGCGGAGCAGAGACGAGATAAGCCCGCGTGGAGGGCGAGGGGAGGGGCGGGCCCCACGGGGATGGTGGTGTGGGGTGGAGGGCGATGGCGGGACGTTGCGTGGGACGGCGTCGGCCTGTCAGATCGGTGTCCCGAGAGAGAAAAGAAAAAGGTTGGAGGTGGGGTTGGGGGAAGGAGAAAAGGGAAAGAGGGGGTGGTGTCCTCCACGTGATCCGCGCGGGGTTCACGTGACCGTGTTTCGCCTCGGGGGCGGGTCTCGCGTGACAGTACACTGTACGATGCTTGCTGCCTCCTGCTGTTACTGCTGCTGAGATAGAGAGAGAGAGAGAGAGTGACGAAGCGAAACCTCGGCCAATCATACTCGCATCCCCACCGTCGGATTAGATGGCGATGTTCTGTCGTGGGGTGGGGGGCCCCACCTCCGGGAGCGGTGACATCCTCGTTCGATTGACCGTTCGTTCGATCGTGTCACGACACCGATGAAGATGCGTACACACATCTTCCAAGACGAGGAAAGCCCCCCGCGGAAGCCAAATGCTCGGAGCTTTCTTGGGGCCCACCCGACTTATTTGGGAGGCCAATTCACCGATGCTCAAGGATTAGTTTTTTCCTTTTTTTTTCTTTTATCTGTTTCGTTTTAATTCTTAATTCATTTTCAAATTTTTATTCTCTTCCTTTACAGATAGTGGAAATCAACATCTTGGAGACTTTTTCCTTTCCATATAAAAAAGATGGCCATTGATTGCTTATAAATTAATTATCTAGCAACACTTTGCAAAAAACCTCGAGTGTATATACACATATAATATATATGCCTCTAGCAAAATTTAAGTGAGTTTGGTGAAGAATTATAAAAGTCCATTGTGGAGCTTTCCACGTTGAGCATTTTTCAAAAGGTTTGCGATCGGTTTCTGATTTAGATTTCCATTCTCATTTGATAAATTTGGCCGTTATTGCTATGTGGTTACATCTGGTTTTGATGGTTGTGCTTTGCTAAGATTTATTTGGTTTGACCTTGCCTTATTTAGCAGTCACTTGTCTACTTCTTGTCGGTAAAACGTTTCTTTCTAAACGATCAATTCTTTTGTGCATGTTCGTGTGGATGTGTGTGTTCTTGCTTAATGTGCATCGTTGTGATTGGTGTGCCTTTTCTCATGCAAGCCTTGCAAACTGAGTATATAACACCACGGGTGAGTTTGGAGATTCACATGCAAGACTAAGCACTAGGGCTATATGGGCCCGTATGGTTCGGTTTTAGGCAAATGCCTTTAGGAAAATGCAAGTATCTTTAGGTTAAAGAGGTTTTTCGAAATGCAAATATCGTTTGGTAAAATGAAATTTTTCATTGCAATGCAAAGCAACTTTGCCGTAAATACCGTTTGGTAAATACTACATTTTGTAAAGCACTTTGACTAAATTTCTTTTTTAATAAAAAAATTGTAATTTTTTTTTAACCGGCCATCCTCCGGCGGCTAGATCTGGCCGCCGGACAGCCACGCCTGAGGTTGGGCAACCTCAAGCGTGGTCAACCATCGCTTGGGTGCGCGACCCAGGCGACGACTACGGTCACCTGGGTTTGCGACCTAGGTGACGGTCGCACGGGACCCAACGACGGCGCTTGGGTCGCCGCCTGGGGTCGCGCAAGTGACCACTGCTTGGGTTGCGCGACCTTGGGCGACGGTCGCCGGAGTTGGGGACGCCTTGGCCGACGGTCGCCGGTGTGGGGATGCCTTGGCCGGCCGTCGCCAGCGTCGGGGACACCTTGGTCGGCGGTCTTCGGTCTCGTCGGCATCTCGGAGAAAATGAACAGTAATTTCCCATTTGCATTTGAAGGATGTAATTTCTCAAAGTGACTCCGGACCTTCATTGGGCTAAAGGCCTTTAGAGTCATTTGGAGATGGAATTGTATTTGGCCAAAGTCCTCCAAAAAAACAAATCAAACGGATTCGCATTTAGCTAAGGGGCTTTCGGGGCTAAAAGGCCCCTGCCAAAGCTGAATCAAACAGGGCCTATGTTTGGTCCGGCTTTCTACATCCCATTAAGAAAAATTGAGGGCGTTGCACTTGCCTCGAGTGAAAGAATAGGCAAAACCGAAAGTCCAAGGAAAGTCCCCATCTGCCTTCAGCTTTCAACATTTTCAAAAAGGCAACTTCCAGCCATTAATGAAATATTATCGATTGGCCTTCTAACAGCACAGGGGAACATATTTTGCTTCCTAACAATGATTGGGAAGTTCCTATTACCGAGAAGGTGGTTTTCAGGCTATGCTAATGGCAGAAATCTAAAGTTCTTTCATTTTGGTCTGACCTCCTCGTGATTTTGCAGAATGTTGATTGGGGTGCACAGGGCTCACTTCGTACATTCTTGATAAGAATGAATGAATCGATTGATTATCCTTAAAAGCATTTGGGTTATCTGTACCTTTGGTGGTTGATGAGCTTTCTTTGTACGAAAAAATATTGGGTACACTAATGATTTACACCTAAGCAAAAAACTAATCTATTCAATATGTGACACGTGTCCCATGAGCCCCATATTTATGTTTTTCCCCAAAATTTCCTCACTTGTCTTCTTCGCTCTCTCTCTTCCTCCGTCTCTCTCTGCTCCGTCCCTTCCTTCAAAAACAGAGGTCGAGATCTCGGTTGTTTATGGAAGTCGGTCCTTCCTTCACCGAGATCTCAGCCTTAGTCGACCGGCCGGCCATGGAGGCCGAGATCCTGATGCAGGGGAGGAAGGCGGTGGTGTCTCGAGGTTGAGCTTCTTGCTAAGGAGCTTGCCGGGCATGGCGTCGATGAGGCCTAGCTCGTCGGCTCCGCCGTCGACCAGGAGGGGGGCGACCGCCACCCACGGCTAGTCGCCCAGGACTCTCTCCTGGGGCAAAGCGCGAGTCGGGAGGGAGAGAGAAGCGACTGTCGTTACTGCGTTTGGGGAGGGAGAGAAGACCGTGAAGAGAGAGAGGGGAGAGAGACGCAGCAATTTCTGGAAGTTTTGGGAAAAATAAGAAATATGGGCCCACGGGACACGTGTCGCATATTGAATAGACTAGTATTTTTGCTTAGTGTTCTTTTACGTCTTTGAGAAAGAGAGAGGACAGAGCAGAGCAAATAAAAATCGGGACCGCCACGTGTTGATCACGAGTGGCGCGAACCTGCAGAGACGTAGTGGAGCAGGGCTACGTAATAATTTCTCCGGACGAAGCAATTTCATTGGAAAGCATGTGAGTGATCTCCATAGAACAGTCTCTTAGGTATTATTGTAGCTTTTGGTGATCTTGTTTTAACCCGTTTGTTGTTCTCTCTTGTTACATTTTTTTTTGTTCATTTATGTTTGTGCAATTGGCTCAGTTAATCTCATTTTTACGTGCCTCTCCAGTTTTTTCACATTCATTTTACTAGAAGATGATAAGTTCTTCAATGAAAAAGGCATCTTGAAGCCTTGAAGATGTACATACTTTTTGTAAATTGTCCATTGAACAAAATGAAAAAGAAGAAATAAATATAAACCAACTAATAATTATCCTTTTGTTTTAGGATTACATTGAAGATGTGGATGGTACACATATTCCAGCATTGGTAGCCATGCATGATCAAATTTGTTTTATTGGTTGAAAAGGAGCACTAGGTGGTAAGTAATTTTAATATAGAATTTATTTACGTTTGAGCAAATTGGGAGGGAACAACTTATGATAATCATATTTTCTATGAAACCATTGGGAGATATGATGTACGATATCCCCATCCTTCTCGAGGTTCGTTAATTAATGATTTTTTTTTTTACATTAATGTGTATATATGCGATATATGTTCATTAAAGAATTATATTTTATTTATGTGACTAACTATTATTTAGTAGATATTGAATATTCATAATTGGAGCCATACATAAAAGTTAGATATTGTTTGCTAGAGTTTCAATAAGGTACTAGATCTACAAGTTATCAAGAAGTATTCAATCATATGCCTATTTCTCATTGTGATTAGAATTTGATCAAGTGTTTGGTATATTGAAAAAGAAGTGGAAAATTCTAAAAAATATACAAGTTATCCATATGAAAAGCAAGTGAAAATTGTGATATCGGCAATGACTTTGCTTAATTATATATAAAGAAATGTTGTGGCAAATATGCATTTTGCAAAAGTACAATTGGGTTTCAATTATGAACATATGCAATAGTTGATCTAATGATATAAATGAGAGGACTAACACTTCAAATGATTATACATATTCTGACATGGCACATTTACGTGTTCAAATAGTCACAAGTTTAGGACATATTCAAGGATACTTGTAATTTCAAGAATAAAGTCGGCCTATATGTGATCATATTTAGTATAATGAAATTACTCTCTTTTTCTTTTCTAAGAAAAAGTTAACTTAAATATGATTTTTTACATTCAACATTTTAGCCAAAAAAGAAATGTGATTTTTTTTTTCATTTATATTTGTTAATACGTTTCTTTTACATCGTTTTCAACATTCAAACGATAAAAGTTGCAGTCACTGTTTTTCCAATTTTGAACAAATTAATAATTAAAAAACTTAAATTGACCACCAAAGGACTTTTCAAATATGTATTTTCCAAACAGTCTTTCTATCAAAATTGCTTCCCAATACACTTTTCAATTGGAGTACACCAAACAATCTTTATTTTTCATGAAAATCCTTTAGACTAAAGTTGTTTATATTTCTGCAAAAATTCTTCCCAAATGCTTTTCCAAACGCAACGTGTGCCTTCACAATTCATTTACTGATGGGGGCACTTGCACTCTCTCTCTCTCCCCACTACCTTTGAAATAAGAACTCGTGTATTATCGCAATCACTTAGCATAAGAGTCGGCAAGACCAAGAAAAAACGCATTCGATGAGATTAGTCGAGAATTCGAACAATTTGGAGTATCTGTCATAAGCCCAAAGAGAATATTCCAATCGAATCGAGATTCATGGGGGTGATGAAGTGCTGAATGTGAATTAAAACCTACATTTATCCCAACTCAAATTTGGGCCGCAAAGGCAAGAAATTAAGGAAGAGTTCAACGATCTTAACTCGACTCGAACCCCGACTGCATTTAACTCCAGATCTAACTCAAAACGACGCAAACCCTAAACTTAACCGGAGCACGAAATGAAATTGAGTGAGTTAAGGATTCATGTAATTCATGGAGATTTTCTAATTCTTATTTTCCGGTGTTCTTTTTCGTCTTAGAAAGAAAGGGAGTTTTGTTCTCTTGTTATGGAAGCATTCTCTGTCGAAAACAAAGCCTGCTACAACTTCGTTTTAATAAATCTACGAACATAAACTATCGCCGTGATTCATTCATATGTGGAAACGGTCCAAACTCCAAAAGCCCAATCTTGTGATGCTGATTGCCATGTCCATTTGGGGGCCAACTCCTTTCATTTTTCATTTTGGGGTGGGGGGGGCTAATTCCCTTTAAAGATAAATTCCTTTTAACTTTAGCTATAATTTTAATTATGCCAAGAACTTTTACTCTATTTTCAAATCTATCTGTACGTCATATGGTTTCTTCAAAATTACCAACATCAGATTATTCTATATGAAAGTGATAGTATTGATACGAAAGTGATAGTATTGATGGATGCGCTTTTTCCGATTGTAAACCTCTAATAGACATAGATGTTGATAATTTTGGATGAAGTTAGTCACGATATTTGACCCGTGTGAGCATATTTGAGATTAGAGTAAGAATTAGGAATTTTTCTTTAGAAAAAAAAATTCGTGACAAAATTGGAATCAAATCTTAAGAATTCTCTTATTGGTCATTAGGTTTTTTATTTTATTTTAATTTTTTTATTTGAGGGGCCGGACATTAGACCCGTGAGGGTCAACTCCTAATCGGAGCAGTTGGACCTCCAAAGTTAAATTTAATGAATTTAGTCTCCATCCAACACAGTGGATAAAATCAAAAAAATTAAAAATCAATAGATGGAACCAAAACAGGGACAACATAGTGATGCCAACTTTGTCAGCTCCCATCTAACCCAATTCGCTTGGAATTTGCCATTTGTCCCGACAAGGACCACTTTGCAAATTTTATTAAAATCACAACATTATGATTCCTAACTATAGCCTCCATCATCTTTTCGATCCTTTATTTACTTATTTATTTATTACTAGAAGTGCTTCTGATTTTGGCAATCCAAATTCGGGCCCGTGTCGACCCCGAGCAACTCGGCGTATCTCCGGAAGAACCCGATCCGGTCGTTGACCCTGGCGTCGCCAGGGATGCCGCACTCGAGGCCGCCGTTTATTATGTTGGTGACGAGCCCGAACCCGGCCGTCCGGTTAGCCGCGAGGTCAGCCTCGGATGGCCAGTACTTCCCGACCATGACGGCATGGCAGGAGGGCTTGGGCTTCCTCTCCGTCATCCAGAACCACAGCGCCGTCTTGAACGCCACCACCGAGTCGTTCGACACCATCTCCGGGTTCCTCAGCCCGTCGAAGCCCACGGCCTCTCCGGCGGGTCCGTAGTTGTAGTTCCTGCCATCGATGCAGATCGTTACGCGAATGCAGCACAGCTCTCGCCATTTCAATGACCAGAGATTCCTAAACTCTTGTGTGTGCAAGATAATAGTTCATGGAGGGCCAACGGTTCTTACCAGGATAGCTGGATGGGTCCTCTGCCTTTGTAAGATTTGCCCGGGTAGCACGGCCATTCCTTGCTGCTCGCGTCGCAGTAGTTGCTCGGCGGGCTCACCTCCTCCTTGAAGCACAGCCCCCACGCGTACGGCCCGTCCGGCGCCGTCGCCCACCCGCCGGTCGTCTCGTGCGACACCTGCGCGAGGAAGGCCGCGATCTCCCGCTTCCGCGTGCTCTTGCTCCCCGTGCGCCCGAACCTCGGGAAGCAGCGCGCGGCCCGCACGAACGAGTCGTAGGTGTAGAAGTCCTTGGCCGGGCAGGCGCTGTCGTCCTTGTGGAGGAAGATGTCGCCGAACAGCCGCTCGGGGATCAGGCGGGCGATGGACCGCTCGCGGCGCGCCTCGGTCGCGCGCGGGGATAGGGTTAGAAGAGCGGAAGCGAGGGCGAGGAGGAGGAAGACGAGGGATCTGGCCATGGCTTGCTAGGGTTTTCTTCCCCCCCCAACCCTTTTTTCCTAAGGGTGGTGGGGAGGATAATGCTTGTGATGGGTGAAGTGAAGGCGGGGCTTATTTATCATGTGAATTTCGGAGGGAGAGATGTGCTTGCCAAGTCAGCGGTAGCTTCGACCGGCCTCCGATCATTGAATTGGTCATTGGCTCTTGAATGAGAATTCTTTTATGAGCAGACATGATCCATGCATCTAGTCATAGCATTCGCCATATCTACGTATATTAATACCCGGTCATTTTTTTAAGGCTATAATTACATATAAATATATCCAATCCCACCATGGCATTGCCGTTGCAAACGATACCGTTTAAGTTTCACTTAAAACTTGAAATTTACTCGTTGCAATAAGGCCCATAATTTTTGAAATGTAAAATCTACTCCACATATTCATGAATCTATTATTCCAAGATTGGTTTGTGACAATCTACTTATCACAACTCATATTTAGACACATAAAATTTATGAAATATTAACAAACTAAAAGTCTCATATATAAATATTGTTGAAAACGAAAGTCAAGACTAGCTTGAAATTGGATGTATAGAACAAAAAGAATAGAAAGACTTGTGCTCGAAGCTTCGGTTTCACTTAGAATATAGAGCTTATCCATCAACTTACTTTATATATCTTAACATTTGAAATCGGTTTTCAGATTCTCGATTCACTAAATATAACTTTATGTACTTCCTATTTCACGTGCATTCACAAATAGGAGGGGCTTACGCGAAAAGGGTAAGTACCCCAATGCAGGCCTTTCCCAAAAACGTCGTGAAGGAAAAAACTATAGAGAGGTGTCAGAGCTGACTCTTAGCTTACTCGCGATCGCGAATATCTTTAAACATACGTGCTGTCATCATTAGGGCTACAGCCTAGGTCAACGGAAGAGGGGAGTGGCCGGCCGCTTCAGGGAAGGCGTGCTCGTGCAGTGCTCTGCAAGTGGAAATGTCGACACACCGCACGAAGTGGCGGTGGGGCTGGTCCAGTCTCCGAGACCATCTTCGAGCTCGTGATGACCGCGACAAATGCGATGGATATCGTGCAACAGCGACGACCGCGTACTTCCATGAAGATATGCAGAAACACGAAAGATCTCCTGATTCAGACATGGTTACTCGCGGGTGTTCTCTTTGTCCACCGATTGAGCCGAGACGGATGGAACAGATCGCTTGAACCGATAAAATCAAGTGACTAATACTCTCACGTGAACTTGCCAGATCATAATCCAAAAGGAATCATAACTTTGAGCTGAATGGAAAATCATTGAAACGAAAAAGAAGAAATAGAAAACCGAACAAACAACCAGAAGGAGGATTCGAGATCGTATCAGTCCTTGCCGCGAGTTGGAGTTTCTGAGGTGCCTCATGAATACAGGAATCAAAAAGGCAAAGTGCGGCCGTACACCAAATTGCATTGATGAATTATGGGTGTAAGCGACAAACTCGCGGAATCCAAAAGGGGTGCATAAAATTTCCAACGAATTGTCACCCGGTAGTTCCTTGACGGTGTCTCTATCCGTCACCTAATCGAACGGAGCCGGACGAACAGATTTTACGATGCGACGATGCCATTAACCATCAGGCGATCTTCCCAGATGAATCGTAACCTTGACTCTTCAGAGCTAACTTGACGATCATTGTCGCCCCAAAGAAGAACACGCGAACGTGCGAACGGGCGAATTTGTCAAGATCACCTCAGTCATTGCCGAGATTGGGAGCTTCTGGAGCTTCCCAATGAATGCAAAGAATTTGCAGATCGCTTGATGAACTGCGGACGACACTGCCAGAAAGGCGACAACTTGCTGAATCCGAATGGTGCGGATTTGGGCCGGGCTTTCTGCCAATCGTTATAGCCCAAGCAAATCTAACCGGCTTCGAAATGAGAAAACAAATTAAATAAATTGCTCATGACCTTTTTGCGTAATGTTCTTTATAAATGTATTGAATCCTCAACAATACCAGATCCATTATTATTTTCAAATTTTCTGGTCGAATTATTGATTTTTATTGGATTGTTGGAACTTGCTAAATTTCAGTGTGCTATTAGTGTTCATCACTGGTAATTTCCATGGTATATAGGGCTGCCAAAATGGGTGATAGATCCATATTTTAACGCATATTTATGAACGTGGGTCATGTATAGATCACCTTAAATTTAAGATATGAGTCATATTTTAACCCATATATGTAACAGAGGAGTCTGCTTTAACTATTTTTGATTTTTTTTTTGTTTATTTAATTTTGAAGTGGCTTTTTTATTTGTTTTTCTCATGACATATATGGGTGGCTTTGAGTTTGATTTGGGTCGAGTTGGATATTAGTCATTTGATTGCTTAGAAAATAAATGAGTCAGTGTAAGTTAAATTGATGAATTTGGATCGAACCCATTTGTGATCCATCCAAATTTGACCCTACTCACTCATTTGTCAACTCTATCGTGCGTCCGTAGATATTAAGGTCCTCGAACACCTTAGACTAACAACAGTCCGCGTCAATGAATAGTGTTAGAGAAAGAAAAACAGCAATAATGCCTTGGGCATAAAAGTCTTTAGCTAGGTCAATTGTCTCTCTGGCGTTAGGAATTCTTCGACTTATTATGGGGACTTGGAATATGGAGGCATCCCAAGAGGGTCCATACCGACAACATGAAGTGGTCCTGTGAAGGCGATGTAATGTGAACTAAGGAACAAGAAACGACCCAAGTGGTCGTGTGGGGATTGAAGGGGGAGTCGATGGATGTTCTTTTAAGTCTTAAATGAATGGGAACATGGAGTTTCTTTCGGCTGTTCTCGGGCTGCCTCCGCTCGTTCTGGACCGATCTGACCGTACCGGTCGAAGTCCCACATGTTCCATGCTATGCACTGGTATCTCTCATCGATCGTGCCGTCAATGTCACGATGCCTCCGCCATACAAGCTTCCATCATTACTGTTACCTGCTTTGAGCCTCTCTTTATGTCGTTGACGTGTGCTTCATTCCCGTGGAAGGAAGGACGTGATTGAAGTTTGGCCACCGGATGGGAGATTGACCGGGGTCTATAGTCGGGTGCTAAGAAAAGTGGTCTCATGTGAAGTAAGAGTGACGGGTGGGTGACTGGGACGTCCCTCCCACCATGTCTGCATTCGAATCTTATCGACCCTTGAAATTATCCATCGGATATTAAACGAGCCCATTTATGCGCCTTCTATATATAGTTAAGTTCCACATGACGATTTGCCTGACGCCACCCTGGCTCTGGTACCGTGCTGCGATTAGAGAGTCGATCTAAATCCATCTACAAATTGCTTGAACACTAAGAAAGTAACACTTCTGTATAACCCGTGGGGTGGGGGTTACTGCAGATAAATTCAATGCGTAATTTTTTCGCAGCTCGTTGCAGAATATGGGAGTGCACAAGCCAAAGAGCCCAGGCCTTTCGGGTTAGGACAAAATGGGGAGTAGGTGAAGTCGTACGTGTCCTCATCCGTTTCGCTGTCTTGAGGCCCATGCATCAATGCAAGTGGTGGACGAAAGCGTCGTATGCGAAGACCCCACGTGAGCTCTAGATGACTGGAAACCCCTCAGCACCCTCGCTCCTCTCCTAATCAATCCTCAATAATATCGTCCCGGGAGTCTCTCCATTGTCAAACTCCTCGAGAAGGGATTGGTCCCCCTCACGGATGACCCCTCGCGAGTGGGGACGAACAAGAATTAATGAGAAAAAGAGTCGAGAGAGAGAGAGAGAGGCGGACCTATCTCTATTCTTAAATGGGTTGAAATAGATGAACATGTTAATCGCACAGGAATCGATGAAACCGAACCCCGGGAGAATATGTCCACATCTTTCTATGTCAGTTTCGCCATCGCGTTGGATGAGTTCGGCACGGAAACGCGGCCGTAGCTTTCCGGTACGTGCGTTGAGCTTCTGCAGGTGTGCCCTCTCGATCCGGAAAGAGGGTTTTGTTCGGCGCGTTTTGCCTCCCTTAACCGTGAAAGGACCACGTGCGTCGATGCATGGCGACTTTAGCCGCCCTCCTACCTCTTTAGCCTAAAACTCAAGAAAGTCCCCGCCCGACGTAAGACTTCTAACAGACGAGTTGGATGGCGGTTGGTCGTGACCGGATGATGACAACCCTTTGATACTGCGGATTGAATTCCGTGAGAATTACGTTAAGAGTCACGGGAAAGTAGATAATACAGTAAAGAGGAGAGAGAGGGAGAGATGTTTTTAAAGAAAAGGCAGGCCTTCCATGGACGCCGACGCCGAATCTAAGCACTCATTCGAACTCGAAGGTTGGTCCATAACCACGTAACCCCACTGACGGTGAATCTAAGGAAAAGGCCGCATTAGGGACTCGAATCGATGCTATGTCCGATCTTTGGCATGTATAGGGCACACGTCAAGCCAAACTAAATTGACCTAATCTCGGAGGGAGACGCCAAACCCATAAAGAGAGAGAGAGAGAGAGAGAGAGAGAGGATAAAAGAGCCATCTCTTTTGCGAACGAATATGGGGCTGAGCCTATTTTGTTCTTTTGCAGGTAGCCGAGATTTTAGGCTCAGCCAAAAGAAAAGAACGCAAAGAAAGGGTAGCTGAGAATTTAGGATGGATTCATCTTCGCTCATAGGCGTCACACAGGAGAGAGAGAGAGAGAGAGAGAGAGAGAGAGAGAGAGCTTTAAGCTCAACTAGTAGCAGCCTAAGCTTCACGGAAAGCTTGCTTTTGTGGCGGCTTGGTGGGAGCAAAATTCTACTTGCATATTGACGGCCGTTTGTGTACGGGTATATTTATGATTATACCTAACTAAGTAACTTGGTCTTACGTGCGTGCTCTATAATTACAGCATATATGATCGGGCGAACTGAAGTTCAACACAATATCTTTGTCATGCAAAGTTTCCCGTGACATGTTTCAGCCCGTTTGATGAATATATTTTGAGATTTTGTGTAACACAACAAATCATTTTCAAAGTTTAAATTATTAGATGAATACATGTTTTTTAATATTTTAAAAGGTTTAACACTCTCATCATGCGCAAATTGGAACTTGACCTGATGCCGAAGCCTAAAATTACAAAATAGGGGAGAAAATCAAGAGGTTAGAAAGATTTGACCGGCAAGGCCTCAATTTGGCACTAGCGAGAAATTTCGTGGGATTACGGTCAACCGTTCTAAAAGACTAAAGTATTAGGCGGAATTGTTTTCATATTTAAAATGGTTGAACAGCATATTTTAAATTATGTAAAATCACTTGATTGGATTATCCAAAACCGATTTCGGGTGCATCAATTGTGGATCTCATTGCAAAAGTTCTATCCTATGCTTTACAATCGTCACTCGCCTGGAGGTGGAGCGACCATGGCCACCACCTAGACAGTATTGCATGGCCTTGGGCGCCATTGTTGTCGGGGTTTCCTCAACTACAAATGAAGGGCTTATCTCTCCATTCCTTACACGATCTCATGTGCTATCCAGGTCGTTCCAGGCAATTTGACTCATGTGCCCCTGTACATCTTTCATATATTTGTATGGCTACATTGATGATTACAACTATCATCTATAGAGCGGAAAATACCATACATCACGTCACGTGATATAAGCGTTTAGATTTTCTCGATTGAGTGGTGGTGGGGGCCATCTCTGCCGCATTTAGGGCTTGTTCCATGTCTCTTTTCTCCGGGAGAGCCGCTTTCTTTTACTTGGCAAAGCCCCCTTCCTCACCCATCTTGAACTTCTTCGGTTGTCTTCATATTTGACTCGGGGAAAGATTAGAAAAAAAAAACAAGTTGCGTTCATATCTTGCGCCTTTAATTGCATGTGACTTGGGCACGACCCCACTTCAATGCCACTGGAATCGAAGTTTCTCCTAACCCTCCCCTCCATTAGCAACCAACCGCCCAACAAGTCTAATCTTCCCCATGGCAGGCCCTAATTGGCTCTTTTGGCGACCGAGATCAGGTCCTGGTAGGACCCATCTTTCTAAGGGTTTTTCCTGTGGGATGCGACCCCTATGTAGATTACGTAGATTCTAGTCCGTATGAGCATAGAGCCTAGAGCAGTGCAGCCGGATGAGTATAGAGCCTAGAGCAGTGCAGTTAGCTCCAATATTAACACTACCCTAAATCTTGGAGGTCCTAGAATCTAATCTACGTTAAGGAATCTATTGGAAGAGGGATGGAATTCGAGTTGAATCTTAAAGAGAAAGAGAACACTTACGGAAAAGTTATAGCTATTGAAATCCCTCAGCGGGATTTGAGGTTCCATGAGTTGAAGAGTCACTTGTATAACGTATATGTGATTTTGTCGATGTGATTTAATTAGTTGCAAGAATTGATAAGAGACAAGAATGGCTACGAAATTAAAAAGTGTAGATTAGAGTTTCGCCCGAAGGAGTCATGGCGCAGGCATTAGCCTTCTCGGCATTATAGTTGGAATCATCTAAAAAAAAGCAATATGACTAGAAGACTGGAATAAAATCTCATTCATCTCTAATTTAAAGAATTTATATGGTCATTCGCTTTTATCTCCATATAGTTCTCTTAATCGCATGTACCGAATCAGCTATGATAGTTCATCCACAATTCACTTCCGTTGTAGGCCTAACATCTATGCATGCCATGAAATGAGGTACTCTCTTTTTACTCATCAATTTCCATCTGCCAAGTCTAGAAGATCCTCGGCTAACAACTCGCGAAGCAATTGTCGCAATCCTTCGTTTCCCCGATTTCCTTTGGTGCTTGAGAGAGAGAGAGCACAATAAATGCTGGCGAAAACACGAAAAGAAAAGAAGAAAAAGAAAATTCGGAAGAGATGGGTTTAAACAAAAAAAAAAAAAAGTGATGAAATCACCAACTAAAATTACGTACGTGACTAGAAAAGTACAGGTAGCGTGCAAACTCAAGGAGTTGCTCAGGACGTCTCTTTCTCCCCCTCGTTGTCCCCCATGGCATCACGAAGAGGACAAGAGAAAAATTTGGGTAATCTTTAAGGTCAATGGTTTTTCATTACATGACAAGATTGTTTCTGTCCATGGAAACCCTGAAGGCAGAGAAAAAAATAATCTCGAAAGATTGGACAAACGAGGTCGACGATTGAGGACGGTGCCCCCCCATCCTTCCCTCCACCATCGTCATGGTGGCCGCCACCACCACCACTCTTTTCAAAACCATGGACAGCGAGAGGGCGAAAGCAGGAACTTCCCATTCCTCATTTCGAAAGATTCATTGCTCGGAAAATCACTCCATTTCTTCTCAACCTGCTCTTTTCTTCCCCCTGTGCTAGAGCTGATTACGATAATTTGACTATGATCATGTTAGGAGATAGGCCAAGATCATTCTCAATGCGTCTATTTTAATGGGTTCGGACAAGGACCCTCCAGCTGTCCTGGTGGTCGAATCGGAGGGGAGCGTGCCCTCGTCATCTTCTTCTACCTCTCCTCCGTTGACTGGATGCCTTTTTCTTGATTCTTGACCCATTAAAACTGAGATTTTCCCTGGGCGTTATATAAAGATATGTGTGGTGGTTGCGAGCCTGATGCATTCCTAGGGTTTTTCTATTGATTTCATTATCCATCTCCGATTATTTTTATGTCTTGGATCGTGGATTATTATCGGCAAGACAAAAGCAATTGGGTGGGTGATTGGGGTCTTTCAATCGTGTTCACTGGAGGAATAGCTAGCACATTTAATGCGTGGAGAAAAATATTTAGTATTCTTTTTTTGGAGGGATCGAAATATTTATATATACACACACATGTAATTGCACGACTTCTTGGTCCACAAGATTAGGCCAAGGCAAATGCATCATTCCTCTCTCTCTCACTCATTGAGGACGCGTTTGTTTGCTGGAAATAAATGATTCTTTTTTTTTTTTATCGGTGGAAATGATTGATTCAAAAATATCTTTTTTGGAGCGATCGCTTCTGTTGTTAACAAAATGAATTGACAAAAAATATCTTCATTGTCTATGAAAATGTTTAAGCTTATATCATTGTTTTTAATGAAAATGTTTTTCGTTAGCTTATTATTTCAAGTAAAACAAATTATATTTTTTGGAAAATATTTTATAAATTATTTATTTTTCAAAAACAAATGGAACCCAAAAGCGAAAGAAATTGAATAATCAAATTCATCGAGTTTGGTGGTTAATTATGTGGAAAACTTTATGGAAGTGTGTCAAATCGAGGCTTGTTAACAAGCACCCAAGAGCATTATTTAATAATATTAAAATTAGTAAACGCAGGTTATCGACATGTCTTGAAAATACAAAAGGAATGTACTTTGAAAAAAATGACATTTTTCAAATAGATATATCACTTAATCACCATAACTTAGCACAGTAGGGCAACTCCATCTATACCATTGTCCTTTCATAAAATTTGCTCAACTCTAGTAATGAGAAATAATACTTAATTACAATCTTTTCCATAAAGAACCTCCTCATAAATCGAAATTTTGTGTTGTCATTACTAATTTCACCATTTTTTTTTTGAAAAATTGAGCCCTTCACTAGATATAATTTGATTATTATCTTGATATGGACTAAGCAAACTTGTTTAGTGAGAATGCATCATGCCCTCAAAGTCTAAAATGAATTAAAAGCTCAGATAGCGAAAATACCGACATAATATTTTCAACGTTGCCGTTTCATTTTCGGGATCTTTGAGATATTTATTTTTATTATTATCATTATTTTTAATTTTTTGGAGCCGGTCGTACTCGAATTGATGACCCAACTGAGAGTCGTTGACAAGAAATTTCTCCAAAACACGATAGATGAATAGTAAAATAGCATGACCAAAAAACAAAAAAAAAAAGAATAGTAAAATAGCATGAGCTTTTTTTTAATGCCCGTGACTGAACATTAAATTAATGACTTGCGGATTCCACTTTGTCACTTTTGTCAAAGCTAACCGCAATACTTTAGTAATGGCACAATATAAATTGCGTTATAATTAAATATGCTGAGAAGTCCAAGTTCCAATATTATGAATTTTAGATTATTATTTGGATTTTTACATACTATGTCCGCATATCAAACTTTTCTTACATAAGGATGATGTAAGTCTGCTCCATATAATATCCAATTTGACTACAGTTACCTCTCCTTGGAATTGGTGCAGATCGATTAGCGTCGAGGAATTTTTAATTTGAAAACCGAACATCGTTTATGTCCAATCCGGTTAATTTTATGTAAAAATCATCTAAATTTAATCAGTTCACATAACTTGCAGGTTATTTTTAAGGTCTTCAACTAATTAAGAATAAGTTAAAAAATTTATCTCTTATATATGGGATTCCATAGGATCACAATAGAAGTGCTCTTTTCAATCTTTTTTAGCGAAGCTTTTTAACTATGGGAATCTGGGAATTGGTGAATTGTTGTCTTACAAAAAGGAAAAAAAAAAGTGATCATTTGTAATGTTTTCAAACATCGTATTTTGAATGTGAGTTGTTCATTTTACAAGGTACATTTTTATTATAATTGTTTCTTTTTCGAGATATGCGGTTCATTATAGAAAAATAATGGAACTTTTAGGAAGTGTGCTACAAGAGGATGAGAAAAGGCCATTTCATAAATCTGAAAGAACTATTCCTTAATATTGATGGCTGATGGATAAAAAAAAAATCTAGTTATTTGTTGAAGAGATTGTTTGTGCATTCCACACTTAATGCTTAGATCCAATAAATTTGGCTCATGTTAATGAGTGCTCCTGTGCCGCCAATTTGATTTTCAAAACAAGCAATTACATGTGACGGTTGACTATCACTATATTGCAACCACAACATTTCCTTAACTAGCTACTTAACATATGCCTCCTACGTTATTTGTTAACGAAATTTGTTCAGTTCAATTTACGACAAGAAAACTATTTCCGCAAGAATTATAAAAACGACACTCTAGAATTGACCCATCGGCAACACTATTTCCCTAGTTTCGATTCAGGAACCGATAATTATAAGTTCAATTCATATCCTGAGAAACACGAATTTAATAAGGCGATAGAGGTGAGGTTATATGCTAATTTCCTCCATGTGCCCGATTAATTAAATATGTTCCATGGACTATTAATAATAATAATAATAATGAAAAGACTAACAAAAATGATGCGGGAAAGGGCTCCACGGGGGCATTAATGTAATATGGCTCGCGGCGATCTAGGATATGGGGGTTTGGGGGGTCGACGTGGACAGAAGCGAAAAGGTGACGTGGCGGTGGGGCTGGAGACCCTCGCAAGTCAGTGGGATTAGGTGTCTCTCCCACGTGGTCCCCACCACCCCCTTGGTCTCTCTCTCTCACATAACAACCTTTCCCTCTTCCTCCCGGACCGGACAGAGACAGAGCCGTGCCGTCAACTCCGTTGACCTCAGACTACGCCCCCGACCCACCCACGTGGACTCCCCCGCCAAACCCCCGTTAATCCTCCTTTAACGGCGTGCCCGCCTGGAGAATCCGACCGTCAGTTCGTCCAGCACCGTGCGCACGATCCAGCATGTGACTTGCGTAACGCCATCGCGTTTTCCACCGTTCGATTAAGTGGATCGTATCAACGTTGCCCTACTTATATCTATCAAAAAATGATTAAAAATTATACGGCGTATCAATGGGTTGCCAAAAAAAATAAAAATTGATGAGAATATAATATGATTTGCACTTTCATTGATTGAGGGCCGGAAAATAAATTTCAAGAACAATATCCAAGAATTTACAATTAATCACTTAAGACATCAACGATAATCATTCTGTTCAGGAAATGAATTTCTGTTCCAAAAATAGATTATTCTATTTCTATTCCTTGGACGAATTTCTTAACAAAACTATATGTTTGATAATGACATAAAATTTCTATTTTGAGAATAGAAATTTGTTTGATAATGATATAAGAATTTTCTCTCTATGACGGACAGTGATTGGCGGTGGCCGAGTGCAGCATATTGTTTGAGAAATAGAGAATTAAAATAGACGACGACAAGTAGGCGGCTGACTAGTAGCAAGGGCGAGCGATTAGAAGATTTTTTATTTTATTTCCCATTTCTATTCCAAAAATAGAAAAGTAGAAAGTTTTTAACTTTTTATTTATATTCTGAACATATTTCTAGACTAAAGATTTATTTGACAAATAGAAAAATGAAATTGTGTTACCAAACGGATTTATGTTCCAAACCCATTCTCAAAAAGAGAAAAATAATACTGACTAGAAATAAAATGATTATCATATGCATCTTTAGCTTCCTACTAAATTGGTTTGTTCTCTTTCTTTTGATAATTAGATCAAGGCCATACCAATTTTCACAACCATAATTAAATAGATTTTTCTACATAATAAGACAGTGTATCGAGGTGGAATACATAAATTTGATTTATTGATTAACTTCATACATCAAACCTTAGCAGAGTCTTAATGTGCTTAATGAGGCTCTTACCGAGTAAGAACCCCCAAGGAGTGAGACTCCCCACGGGAATTCTTTGTGTTCTTTCTCTCTAGGGAAGAAAAATATATGGGTGAGAATTGGGGGTGTTAAGTGTGCTGGTACTTGTACGTTAAAATAAATAATGTAGTCCTATCAACTCACCTGGATTATCAAACATGCGGGGCTACTCCAACGTGTGAGGTCAAATTCACAGTTACTTGATGAGGTTATCTTGTAACTAGGTGCCAAAGATCTAGGCAACTCTCTTGGTGTAACCCTGTGCTTGGGATGGAACGTAGAAATTCGATTTTCTAATTAACTACGTACAGAAAAATCTTCTATAAACATTTTAATTATCGAATTGGTGTGATGATTTCAGCTTACTCCAAGCTGAAAACACGGGTTAGACTCATGCGGAGTTGTGCACACATACGATGTCGTAATTTCTCTAGGGGTCGATCTCGGCGCGTCCTCCCCACTCCAGAAGCGCCACGTGGACGCTCGGATCACCAGCGGCGTCATCCATGCCAGCGACAAAAGCGGCTGGTCGTCTCTCTTTCTCTCTCTTCTCCGGGCCTTTTATTATCTTTGGACCCCCAGAAGCGACTTTGCCAGCGATATAACTTTCGTTTTTTTGAAAAGGTTACACAACCACTCTCTCTCTCTCTCTCTCTCTTCCCCCCTTGTCCCACGTCTTGATTTTCTCGAGTCATGGATAGACAACGCCGTGAATTGACGTTCTTGCACTCCCCCGACTTCCTCCGGCGAAGCCCCGCCCCCGCCGAGAGCTCGTACGGCCCCGGCGACAGCAAGCCTCCCATCAGAGAGGTCGATTTCTTCTCATCGGGCAACTGCTCCAAGTTCAGCACCGACGAGGAAGAAGAGAGCAAGAACTGCAATGGAATATCGAGAGCGACTCCATCTGAACCCGGCGTAAGTCTTAACGTCGGTGCTATTTTCTTTTCTTGTTCTCTCTCTCTCTCTCTCGATCACTTGGGCGTCTCCGTATGAATCGCTCACGATTCATCAACATACAATTCGATGACAGACTGGACTGAACCTGCTCTCTTTAAATTCCGGGACGACGACCGCTTTAGAAGGCAACCGCAGTAACAGTGATGCCGAGGTGAGTTTCGTGATGTTTTCGGTCGCGGGTCGTCGGGATTCCTCAATCTCGATTCTTGAAGTTCCCGAGAACGAGAAGAAAGATTGAGTTTTTGATTGGTTTGCCATCAGATGAGGATGCTCCGAGAGGAGCTAGAGAGACTGCACGAGGAGAACCGCAAGCTGAAAAGCATGTTGGATCAGATCCGCAAGAACTATGCCAATCTCCAAGCTCAGCTCCTGATGGCCATGCAGAAACAGGCCCATCTTAATCAGCGCGAGCAGCAGGTACTGACCAGGTTCCCGATCGAGCCGCTCAGTCTGTCGATTTCTTTTATCTTGATAAGATCCGACGGAGGTCGGAGTTAGATATACCGAGCATCGCAGTTCATCGATCTGTAGACCCTACGGGGCAAGTCAATCTGATCTCTTCCTGTATGTCAAATATAGTAATGGGCAACCCGTGTGCCTCACCTCACTTTAAACCGGAAAGTGTATTCTCGATCCGTTATCACCTTTTTCTCCAATATCTTTATCAAAACCGAGAGTTTTCCAGTTTCAATTAATTCCCCGTTATTAAACAAGTTGTAGGACAGAACCACCTAGGGATTGGAGAGTTTTCCTTACTCAATGTCCTGAGAATCTGTTCACCCATGACCTTTCTTTCTTCTCTCTTTTTCCCAATTTTCCTTTCTCGTGTATTTGAGTTTTTTTTTTTTTTTTTTTTTTCCTTTCTTCCTCCTGGTGCAAGTTCTCATCTCATCAAGATCTTAAGTTCATCTGAGTATATCTCCAAACATTATAGCCTGCATATTCCTAAAACCAAGCAGCATATCATTGCCTTATAAGATCATCTGCACAAAGTCATAAAGAAAACCAAGAAAAGTGAAACCAGATGTATCTTCAATGCATGACTTTGTTTCTTGTGAGCTGTGTAAAGCCCTCTCTCTCTCTCTCTCTCTTTCTCTCTCTAGACTCAGCTGAACTTGCTTACCCTTTTCTTTATTCTCTATCTTTATTTTTTCTGCACTGACGATTGACTTGTTGACTAACGGGGCTCTTGATTTGCCAGAGGGAGGAGATGACCAGCATGTCAAGCCCCACAAAGTCAGCGCAACAGCTCATGGACCTTCGGCCAACATGTGCGGCCATAGACGACGTGAAGGATGAAGAGAAGACCCGCGAGGTGTCAGCCTCTCCAACCACTACCATGGAGGTCATGTCCAAGGAAAGCGACCCCATTCGCACTCCTCCTCCACTCAACAGCACCAACAGTAATCCCAACTTCGAGGACGGCGACCGGGCCTCGCAGAGCTGGGGCTCCCCCAAGAGCCCGAGGCTCGAGCCCTCGAAAGGCGGGGACGAGCAGTTGGCCGACGTCCCCTTCAGGAAGGCGCGAGTGTCAGTCAGAGCCAGATCGGAAGCACCATCGGTAAATAATTCGAGAAGACGGAGGATTTATAGGACTGTCATGTTGATTCGGGATGAAAACCGAGCTGATGGGTGATTTTTGTTGTTGATTCTCCATTGATTATATTGCAGATCAGCGATGGATGTCAATGGAGGAAGTATGGACAAAAGATGGCCAAGGGGAATCCTTGTCCGCGGGCCTACTATCGTTGTACGATGGCCGTTGGATGTCCAGTTCGCAAGCAGGTAACGACTTTAATTAAGAAACGGTGACTCATCTTTGAAACCATGAGGTAATAATTTGTGATTACTGTTGATGATGACAAAGACACGAACCATTCACTAAGAAACGTAAACCTAATAAACATGACTTGTTGAGACTCTTCTGCTGAAACTTCTCTCTTTTAGCTAAAGCTTCTCCACCATTATCGCCCGTAAATAAATCCATGCATTTCCATTGTCGTGTATATTTGGGTGATTCGAATGGAAATGATAATTAAATTCTTTATTGGATTAAGAGATGATTATATATCTTTTTTCTGAGAAGTGTAAACTTGTTCTTTTTGGTCCGACGCAGGTGCAAAGATGTGCGGACGACAAGACCATCCTCATCACCACCTACGAAGGCAACCACAACCACCCGCTTCCTCCAGCAGCCACTGCAATGGCCAACACGACATCCGCCGCTGCCGCCATGCTCCTATCTGGCTCCACCACCAGCAAGGAAAACCTAGCCTCTACCAACCCTGGCTACTTCCCCTCGCTCCCTTACTCCTCTACCATGGCCACCCTATCTGCCTCCGCTCCGTTCCCCACCATCACCCTCGACTTGACCCAAAACCATAACCCCGTGCAACTCTTCCCCCGCATGCCGCCTCCGGTCTCGGCAACCTTCCCTCTTCCCTTGCATGGCTATGCAGCTCAGATAATGGGACAAGTGCAACAATCCATGAAGTTACCAGCGATGCCTCTGGTGCAACTAGGACTAGGGCAGAGGCATGCGTCCTTGGTGGAGAGCGTCAGTGCTGCCATCGCCTCCGACCCCAACTTTACCGCTGTACTCGCAGCCGCTCTTTCGACGGCGATGGGCGGCGCGCCGCCACGGAACGGCCCGGATGGCATTATCAATGCTAATAACAACAACAGTGGGAATAATCACTTTCTTCCTGCTGGGGTTGGTGCGCTTCCTGGGTCCCCACAGCTTCCTCAATCCTGCACCACTTTCTCTACCAACTGAGCTTATTTTTCCGCAGACTCACTCTATATGCCTAGCAGGAAAAGACGCTATGAGGTCGAGGAAGAAAAACCGAATAATTACTGTCTAGAAAATTATACAACCTATGCAGAAGGATATGAAAGGCTGATGGTGATCAGGGAAGTGCATTCGCATCTCCTTTTAAGAGATGGTCACAGAGACTCAGTTTGTTGAATCATGCTTGGATGCAGCAACCGGTGCTTCTTGGGCAATTTCGGGTTAGAGATTTAATCAGCTTCTCACTTCTCGGAGACATGCACAGGTTGCATTTTCTTGTCATGAATTCTTGGTGATGATTTTTCTTTCTTCTTTTTTCCCCCTTTTTATTTCCGCAGAAGGTATGTTTTTCTTCAGTGAAATCGCTTCATGTATGGGGGGTTTTGCAGCTTTGAAAAGCTTAGAATTGGGGTGTGATTCAAGGTAGAAACTTTAGGGAGGACAAGTACTTGGAGAGAAACACATATATATACCTGCTCTTGTACATAAAGTGATAAAGATCAGAGCCTCATGGGGTTAAAAAAAAGATAGAAAGCTTCTTATCTTTCAAATAATATTTCTTCAGCCTCAGCCTTATTCGATCTCGTCTCTTTGCATTTTCATTCCACTAGTCTTAAGTTCACGTTTCAGAATAGAAAATCTCCTCTTCTTATACTATTTCTTTAGTGCACCTTTACCCCTATACATTATTTCTACTTACGGGAACCGCTGGCTTGTACTTGTGATAATTTAGTAGGAAGGATGCCACTCTTGATATCTGAAGAATTTAGAATCGTTCTAGAGCATCTCAGCCGCGTACAAAATATGCAAGGCAATCGCCTTGCTTGTGGGTTATGTCTGAAGTAAGTCCTTTCCATTTCACTAGAATATAAAATGCGAGTTAGACTAAGATCAAATTACGAAGTAGGTATAATATCAACTGAGATGATCAAGAAAATCACGAGTGGATGTCTAAAACTCAGTCAATACCTCATAAGAAACTGTCAGTGTATCACTTAGTCTATGGTCAAGCATCGTGTCTTTACTTAGATTATAGGGTGAGTTGCCGTTTAATCAAGACACAGAACTTTAGGCATATATATGCTGAGTACGAAGGATTATTAGATGACTATCTATCCTTGCTACAACTCAGAACAAACTAAGCTAGCCACCGGCAACATTGAGAGGTTTAAGAGCTTGTATTCTTTTGAACAATTGTTCTTACAGCTATATAGCCTCGACTATATATATATACTATGTCATGGATCAATTCGACATATTCGAGTTGTTTTTCTCTTGATATTGCATAATAGACCACGGAACACTGTTGCCGTAAATCTCCAAGTAGCTTGGGGTTAGAGAAATAACCAACACCAGTGTAATAGATATTGCGCTAGGTTCAGGCAGAGTGAATTAACAAACATTAGGGTTTCATGAACCCCTAGTTTATCATGTACCAAACTCCCTTGCCCTTGTTTCAGCAGCTAAGTATATACATAGCCGTATTTTAATCACAGCTCCCTAGCTAGAGCCACTAGATAAAAGATCTACACATAACAAAGCTTAAAAAAATCAACTTGTAGGATTACGAAGTTGTCTCATTACAGCTTTATGGCCCAACTGACATATTTCATGGACTCGTGATTAAAAATACTTTAAAATCTGGTCTACAAAATTAATTGCGCAGAAAGAAACGTGGCGAATTTCAAATGTCTCTTCGATGCAAATTTCATCCCTTTTCAATCCGAGAGTTCATTGCATGACTTCCCATGAAAGGGTTTTTGAACACCCTCTTTGTACTCTGCACAGTGTGTTGTAACATCACGGCGTTGATTCAATTGCAAGATTTTGGTTATTTTTCACGATAATATGACAACTATTGATATCGGAGCTTGTTACACCACAACATCCATCATTTGAAAATCGCGTTGGTCATCAAATTTCTTCCTTCACAACATCCATCATTTGAAAATTGCGTTGGTCATCAAATTTCTTCCTTGAGATATTTACCAAATATCGATATAGACCAGAAGCCTGTCAATCGACCATCAACTTCGATATCAATTCTTAGAAGCGCGCATCGGAAACCTAATACCAATTGGTCTAGTGACACGAGATAGTGACCATGGATCTTCTCATTGGCCAACTCCATTTTTTGAAGTATATCGACACCCAACTAAATTAGGGGCACTTATGGAAATCAGGTTTTTCTTCAATTCTAGAATATGCCTTGCTCTAAATTCTATCATGCCTTTCAATTCTATCATTACCAACACTCACAACACTGCACCCAATGTTATTCCCTAACTGCATTTTATTATTGTCCATGCACTGATAAGTAATAAACTAATTCTTATTTGGTGTAATGTGAAACAAATAATCAAAATTCAAAATTCATCCACCAAACGATGCATCATCAGTGACAGAGTTTTACTGTATTTTCAATACTATCTTCACTTCGAGGGCACACGCTTTCTTTTCTTGTCTGAAGTAGCTGTGGAAGGAAAAAGAACGTAAACGCTCTAGTTTCGATCGTATGCGAGCATTTTTTTGCTTTGGGCTTGAACTTGATTTATGCTATGACTTTTATATCCAAATGAGTTGTTTATTTGTAAGCACTTTGGGTTTGGGCTTAATTTAGATGTGGAAAACACTCAAGTGTGAAGCAATTGTAACTTAGATTATTAGATTATAGTGAATTATTTGCTGTTGGCTCTCTCCATAGATATAGGTACCGACATTTGGACCAAACCACATCAATTTTTTGTGTCTTTGTTATTCCTCATCCATTTCTCCTAAAATTTCACGTTGATTTAATTGCAAGATCCTAGTTAGTTTCCACAATAATATTACCATAATTCATATCAGAGCTTGTTACACCACAATGTCCATCGATTGAAAACCATGTTGGTCATCATATTCCTTCCCTGTGTTTTTCACCAAATGCCGGAATAGATTGAGAGCCCACCCATCAACCTTTGGCTTTGATACCATTTGTTAGGAGTGTGTAAGAGAAACTCAATACCTCGTGGCGATCTTTCCGAGCGAAGGTATTGGGTTTCCGTTGCGCATTCCTAAGAGCATGCACACCTGTTGAGGGATCTAGAGCTCAAGCTGTTTGAGAAACCATTGACGCTATGTAAGAGGAAGGGCTAGTTGGACAAACAAAGATTCTAATTCGTGAATACTAGGAAAAAGAAAGCAAACCCTCCTTCACCCTGAAGATTGCTGGTCGGCACACTTTAACATCGACTCATAAAGTCGTCCAAGTTCAATGAACCTTCCACCATTTACACAATTCAGCCAGAAACACTATCTCGGTTCACTTACGAAGAAGACAAAACTCCTCTGCAACTCGCAGAATCTCGAGAAAATCCATGTGAAAGACATGGGAGAAAAACGTAAATAAAAGCGTAGAGAAGATGGCACGGCGAGGAGGCCGGATCGGAGATGGCGGCGTGTTCTAGTTTGGTTCCACCTCGAGTTCCTCCACTTCCCTTCCGCGAGTAAAACTCACCGCATAACACATGAGCTCGATAGATCCAGTGCCAAAATCCGTCCTACGAACGGTGAGTTTGATTATGCAGTCCAATCATGCTATCTTTCTTTCCCCGCTAGACCATAATGTAGTGCTGCATTTCTCGTTCTTGTGGATGAGGAGCGTATGCAGATTACTGCATGTTTCAGTTCAATCCTTGCTGAAGGGTTTGGAGGAACTCTCGGTGCAGCCAAACATCTATACAACATGGAGAGCGTTTCTAGATGGATGATGTTACTCTATTTTCACAAATCATTCAATAGAGAGGGAAAAAAAAAACATTACTTTGCAAATCTGGGTGATAATCAAACCGGGGACAATCAAGAATTGAGACCATATCATCAAAATAGCGAAATGTGTGATTGGTTGGTAATTAATCAAGCGACACTAACATTAAAGATGTGTAGCTTCACACACCTTTGATTGCAGCTTGCAGGTAGAAGGGTCCGCCATGATTTTCGAGTTTGTAGCGATATGTGGTCGACGTCGCTGACCGGTAAACTCCAATACATGATAATAGTTTGAAAATGATTTCGATGTTTAGCCAGTTTCTTATTAGTAAATTAGTGCCTTACATTTGAGTTTGTACTCACATTTGAATTTTATCACTAGGCTTTTAACATTTATAAGTATCCATATTAAGTCACTGTGAATATTTGGCAAAGTCACTAGCATACATTCAAATTTTTGTCGTTGTTTAGCTGATCAGTATATATTATAACTCAATTACAACTCAATTACAATTTCTTTGTTTACGGACTTGCATTTGAATCTTACCATTGACCTTCAAAACTCGTTATATTTGGCAAAACTTCCGACCTACATTTGAATTTTACTAACCATTTTAGTCGATCAGCAAGTCATCAACTTACGTTTGATACTTATTGGTGGATTTCAACATTTAATGATATTAGTGATATGAAACTACAATAATACTTTTACAAAATTACCAGGGACATTCCTAATTTATTAATATCTAGTTGATTAGCAACTCCCCAAACTTTCATGTTCAATGTTATCCTTGGGTATCAAAATTCACCATCATTATTGACATCAAAAGATTACAATATTTTAGAATGTTACCAAATTACTTGTGAATTTACCAATTTTCAGGTGATTAGCAAATTAGTGATAGATTCAAATGTAAGACAATAAATGGATAACTTTACACTGAATTTCTCAACAAATTCCATGTATTAGAGAGATCTCTTTGTGTAGCTAGGGCACGGCTTTTAACAAGCCACTATCATGGTAATAAAAAAGGTACAGTTAACGAGTGTCCTGGTACATTTGCTAAGTATGTTTATTTGGAACCATTCAATTTTCAAGTCTTTGATTACTTATTATGCGAGGGCAATAAGTACCTTTAAAACTATAAAACTTCCTTGATTGGATAAGAAATAACGTCTTAAATTTTTAAGAAACCGTGAAAAGGTTCATCTAAATTTAAATGATTTGAAACAACAAGATATAATTTAGCTGATAATGTTGGAAATAAAATTGACTATTAAATGGGAAAATCAAAGTAAAAGTGTAATTTAAATATGACGGTCTTAATAGACACATTTTGGAGTTTCATTTTAATTTGCTTGAAAAACCTCTTAGTTGTTCTCAAAATTTGGAAAAAAAGATAATTTAAGTTTTATAAATACGAAAGAATTATATTTGGACCTACATGTTAAATGCGTACATTTGAAAAAAGAAAATATTAGGTACTTTGTGTTGAATAAAAATCATGCGCGAGCCTTGAGATATTAACAAGAAAAAAAAAATGCTACTTTACGCGAGAGGCAGAACCTTTTTCTGGTCACAGATAGATTTGATCATGGTCCTAGCGACCCGTAAGATTGGCCCCGTCAACATGGGCCCAAAAGCTCTTTCATATGGGCCTGGACAATCGCTTATAGTCGTAAGGGCCGAGTTAAGCTCGTTTGGGCATGATGGGCCGATCAAAAAGGGAAATGTTTTGATTTTATTGAAATTTTTTTTTTTTAGTTCGCATATATCATGACATTTTCGGTCAACTTCACGTGAAGACAAAAAATTCCGTTCGAGATCAAGGAGGGGGGGCCCCACTCCGGTCACGAGATCAGAGCCGTCCGATCCCGTTCCCCGAAGAGCAGATCGTCGTCAGGATGGGCGCGTTCGAAATTTGAAGACGATCTGTCCTCAAGTCATATTCGACCGTTGCGAAGGGCTTTCTCTTGTCTCGCCTTTCTTTTTCCATTTCGAGCTCCGAGCCACGCAAGCAGACCTCGAGCTACGACGTCTCGACATCGGCGCAGGCAGGCAGGCAGGCAGGGCAGGTTGTGGCGGAGATGACGACGGCGACGGCGAGGCGCCGCCACGGCTGGCAGCGCCCCCTCCATCCGCTCCAGGTAAACCGCACGCGCCTATTCTTGAGCCTCCTGCGATCTCTCTCACCTTCGCTTCGTTTCGGACCCCGGTCGGACCGCGTTGCTCCGGGCGCGAGAGCTCGTCGATTGCTCGGATTGGAGATTTTTAGTTTTGCTCGGAGCTGCTCTGCTGGTTTCTTCCGGCTCCTCCGGTTGTTCGTTAGTAGCTTAGCGCGGTAGTTCAGCACAGGCTGTGAAGGTTTTGTCGAAATTTGGTGAGATCCCGTTGAGTTGCTCGAGCCAACCGAGTGGTAGCGAGCTTAGGTTTTGCTGTTTTGAGCTGAGGCTAGCACGTACTGTTGAGTCAATTTGCTGCATAGGTCCTGTTGTAGAAGCAGTTGTGTAGGGCGTGATGCAGATGATCAATCGCATTTGAACTTTAGAATCAATCGATCTCGTGACTTGAGTTTGCGATTGCAGATAGTTGGGATGGCGGTGTTCAGTTTCTTGGCGGTGGCCTTCTACGTCTTCCTGGGACTGTTGCTCGGGAGCAGAGCTGCTGAAATCACTGTGACGACAATATTCTCTTTTGTGGTAATTCCTTAGCGTTGTGCCATGACATTGATCGCTTTTGTTTTGTCAGTTTTCAGGGAATTGATGGGATTCTCCATATTTCCCCAATCTTCAGGTGTTCTCGGCAATGTTTCTGTTCGTTTGGTGTACTGCGATTGATCCGACGGATAAGACCAGTTATAGAAAGAAGAAAAGAGGCAAATCTAAGGGCTTGCTTAAGCTAAATTATGGTTTCGTGTTGGCTCAGATAGTCACTAGATTCTTTAGGAGGTTGGAGAGGAAGATTCTGCGGAAAATCATAAGAAGAAAGTACCTGGACCCGATGAACACTAGTGCACACTTAGAGCCCCTGCTCCCATTTCCCCTGGTCATGAAGGATGATGCCATTGCACCTGATCTTAAAGCAGATGACATTACTTTCTGCAGCCTTTGTAACTTTGAAGTTGGTTTCTAACCCATGGATATGCCTGTGTAGCCTTTTGCCTACACAATTTGGTTTCGTCCTAATGTTCAAACTGACATGGAGAACTCTCCAAATCATTTGCAGGTAAAGAAGCACAGCAAGCACTGCAGGACTTGCAACAGGTGTGTGGAAGGGTTTGATCATCATTGCAGGGTGAGAATTGCTGTACATGTCTCATTTGTTATGGGAATGATCTGCATTCACTCATTATGTTTAAAAGTGGAACCACCAAAACTGACATATGGATGATTTGGGTTCTTTATTCCAGTGGTTGAACAATTGCATCGGGAAAAGGAACTACACGATATTTATTCTTCTCATGGCTTCTGTCTTATTGATGGTCAGTTTCATTTTGACAGAGTTATTTCCCATCAACGCTAGCATTGACCAATCTAGCATACTACAATCTTTAGTTTCTTTACTTACTACTGCCAGTTGATAATATTACAGTTAATTATGGAAGGAGGAACTGCTGTTGCGATTTTCGTCAGATGCTTTGTGGATAAAGAAGGAATAGAACATGAGTCAAGGAAGAGGCTCTACATAAAGTTTCCTAGGGGAGTTCTTGCCACAATTTCTGTGAGTATCTTTTGATTTCCTTCTAATTAATCACTTGATGGCCTTCATATGGATGCATCTCGTATTATTGGTAGCACATTAACTGACAGACTGTCACAGGTTTTGTTGGTGTTACTAGCAGCTTATAGCTCAGCAGCGCTAGGACAACTTTTCTTCTTTCACATGGTGCTCATTCGGAAGGTAACTCTATCCAATGGCTGTCTTTATATTGCTGTTTCTGTTGGGTGATTCCCAACCATTGTTCCCTAGAAGCTCTCTCCCTTGCTGATATGGAACCATGTCATTTCTTGCTTCAGGGAATGAGAACTTATGATTACATACTGGCTATGAGAGAGAACCAAACTGTAGGATTTGATGTATTCGATGATTCAGATTCAGATTCAGATGACAGTTCAGAATTTGATTCACCTGAAAAGTCAACTTTCATGTCTCGGTTCATTTGCAGCGGAGACAGGGGAGATGAGGTAAAGTCTGGAAATTCTCGTTTAAAATTACCATGTAAGTCAGTAAAAATTACTTTGTATTGACAACAAGCCCTTAAATGGCCAGAATCCAACGAGATTGTCGATAAGGATTGATGAAGATCCCAGATCTTCTCCTTTAACCAAGAAACAAGGCTTTAATGTAAGTATTAACCCATGGAAGCTGATAAAGTTAAGCACAGACAAAGCTCTTTTAGCAGCGGATAAGGCCAGGGAGAGGCTCTTGAGACAGAAGGCGACAGTGGAAGGCGAATTACATCCGTTGCCACTTGAGAAAAAACGTGGGCCGCTAATCAACACAGACAAGAACATGACGACTGTGCTCACAGGCTTAACGCCCCTCGTCGCCAAAGGCGTGCTTCCAGGATCACCCGGGAGGTTTTCAAGCCCAAGAAGACGATTCTCTGGCTCTCCCACCATGTTCTCAGGCGCCGCGGCATCACCGAAGCAGAAGTATAAAAGCAATTTTGACCTGAAGTTGGCAGAGGTCTCAAAAGAGCTCGAAACCTATATATCAAGGCAGGTTTTAAGTCCTGTCATACAAAAAGACGGGAGCGAAGCATCTCCGGCACATATTTAGTGCTAGAATTCTCGGCCTCAGAGAAAAAAAGAATTCTTTGATTGATCTCTCTCTGCCTTTCTAATGTGTATTTCAGAACTAAGAGTTCACCTCCTACCTTTTCTGTACCCTCTTTTTTTTTTTCACCATCCTGTATTTAACGGCTTTCAATTACAATTCGAAAATGCCAACTCATGCTCCGTCGACTCTTACTTATCGGTGATCAGATCGAATATTGATGATCACAGCAATAAGCATCCACAAAGGTCTAGAGCAGGATCATTATGAACCAGCAATTTGACAGTGTCATCTTTTGAGATGAGACTTCGTATCTGTTCCATCACATATCCAAGCAAGACTGGGCCTTACGGTGCAAATCCAGCCTCTGGAATTTCTAAGCCCTGCTCCGACTAGCTTTTGTCTGTGTTCCGATCACGTTACTGTCTGCCCTTACTAATGACCGTCCATAAAGTTTTGTGAATTTTGCATGCAAAAGGTAAAATTTCTCGTTGATATCTGTATTATTATTATCATATAAAGTAAAGAGGATTTCTTATAAAAGGTCTCAATCCTTTTTTTTCTCATTTCTCCAGTATATCATTGACAATTTGTTGTCTAAATTGTATTCATGGACGGATTCTCTGGTTGATAATTCCATTTGATCTCTAATGAGTTCTTCTACAAATTTAACTTTTGATGATTTAAATATCTCGTATTAAGGTGATCTTGTTCAATAATAAAAATTTCCTTTGATCCTGTGAACACGCAACATGTGTGCATATATGCTAGTTTTTTATAAAATAAGGAGGTTATCTCGTACTTTTAAGGGATAAAAATGGTTTTTTTAATTCAAAAAAAGTATTCTCAATGAGTTCTATAATAAATATCATCCATGACAAACATGTAAATCAATTAACCTGGTTCTATTATTAAAAGACCTTGTCTTGTTTATTTGGGTCTTGAGCCCAACCCCCAATGTTATCAAAAACAGAAATGTTATTAAATGTACTTTTAGTTGAATTCTTGAAGATGATTTTCTTTTTTTTGAAACAGAAGATCAACCTTGAACTTCAAGGATGCGATTGCTGTTAATTCGAAAATCATTTTCGTGCCCGTATTGAATCAAAAGTTTTAGATAGCCCCTCTCATTAAAAAGATTAAATGAGATTTTATAATAAATGGTGCTAAGAAATATAGCACTTCTTATATGGCCCAATTCCTTTAAAAAAAAAAAACTCCAATTCCAGGTCTAATTCTAATTTTGTACTGAACTTTTTATTGTCTAACATAAATTAGGAACTTTCACTCTAATTATAAATCTATCCCAAGTAATTCTTCATCCAAAATTAGCCATCAATATTTTGCAAAAATTATCAATATCAAGAAGTTATTGTTGTCTCCATATAAATTGGATAGTATTGATAAAGACGTGGGTTCTGATAATTAATTTTTAATAATTTTTGATATTGATAGTTTTGAAAAAATCAGTATGCATTTTTGGACTCGTGGTCGAAGGTAAATTTGGGATTAGAGAGGGTTCTTACAGTGGATTAGGCCTGACAAAACATGGACTCGTGGTCTTAGTTTGGATTTCTACTTTTCTGTTTTTCCAAAAGCCCCGGCACAATTGCTCGGTCAGAATAAAACGCAAACACCTTTCGTTCGAAAGTTTTGAAGGGTGAAGTTGCAGTCGCGCTCAACGCCACCTAACCCTCAGTTCGGCTCGAGATTTGGAGTGCTCTCAGAACCCTTTGTCATCACTCTAGCCGTAGAATTTCGTTGAAGGCTTCCGTCTTCCTTGGACCCGGAGCTCGCGGCCATGCGAAACCGGAACAAAGCTTCGAAGAGGGCTCCTCCCGAACCCGCCAAACCCGGTTCCGGTCCTCATGAACAGAAGTGAGTGGCATTGAGCACGTCCCCTTCCTGATTCCTTTTTATCTGCCATCTTTGTCTCACATAGACCATCGTGCGTTTTGTTTGTTCATTAATTTTGTAGCTGCAGCACCTTCGAAGGAGAAAGTCTTGGTCTTTTGCTCGAATCGATTCAAGGGTAACGGATGAATCTCTGTGTCTGTGATTCCTGGCGTGTTGTTCAGTTGTTTTATTCGAGTTTCTCTGTTGCGCAGCAAGATTAAGGTAGCTAGAAGTGTGGATGGAGAGGCCTTGCCAGAGAAGATATGGCTCAAGGTTCTTGAAACTTTCCCTTGCGTTCAGACTGGGTAAATAGCTTATGCTCTGTGATCATGGCCTTGTATCGTACTGATGGGAAAGGTTTTATGGATTTTCTTAGCAACAATTTGCGATTGGGGTCAACGAAGTTACTCGCGTGCTCGAACGAATGCCTCCATCTAATGATGCAGATGCCAGTCCTCTGGAGTCACTTGTATCCGACAACGATAATGCGTCCTGTCCCCAGCTTCAGGTTTGTTTGATGACCGACTTTCCCATTGCTTGCATCAGTAGAAACCGTTGCCTTTTACCGCTTAGTATTACTATTGCTGTTCCATTGAATGATACTCAAGTTTTACTTGTGGCGTGCCGGAGTGTGCTGGCTCACTGCCATGTCTTCCACACCATTAATGAATCGACTCGTCCTTCCCAAGGTCAATAATTTTGTGGGAAACAACTGTTTTTGGTGATTTTTGAAAACTGGAAAAATTGTACTTCAGAAACTCGCATTAGGTCTGATCTCTCTGTAAGATGGTGCCGGATACCATCTTCTGTTCAGGAGCCAATCAGGCATTGTGCTGCTGCTCTAATTCAGTTGTTCTTGAAGGATGTCCTCTATTTATATATCTTTTGCTGTCTTCAATGGACATTCATACGCAGTCTATTCTATTGGCATCCGATTGCAACCCCCGATGGCTGACCAGACATCTCCCAAGTCTAGCCTCGTCAAGGAAGGTGCCGCTGATCTTTGTCAAAGATAAGAAGCGGGGATCTCTAAGGCTCGGAGAACTCGTCAACTTGAAAACTGCAATTGCAATCGGAATAAAGGTAGCAAACACGATCACCTTTGGGATGGTACACCACACTCAGTCTTAGACAATTCCCTGGCATCATTTAGCTCCCTATCATATCTCCATGAATGACAATTGATTAACTTGACAGGCTAAAGGAAATGCTGTCAATCATATCGTCGAGAAAATTCTTTGCAATGGCAACTTAAATATTGACAGCAAGAGCACGGGGCAGAGTCTGCTAAATGGAGAAATTAATGGGAATGAGCAACCTGGTCGAGCAGAATGAGAAGAAACAATTTGGCTTTTTCACAAGCTGGAGAAAGTGACATCTTGGAATCATTACTAGTCATATGCGAAGCAGGGTTCACAAGGCTTGTTGTTTATTCCTGATCCTGATTTGATGGAACTAACATCCTGTCCACAACAAGCACACACTCTCGGCTTCATCTTCAAGCAGATGTCTTGTGAGCCTTTTTGACTTAGATTGAGAGCCAACAATCGGATTCCATCAGTTTGGAGAGCGCATGGATGCATTACGAAAAGATTTGGAGAGATGAAGTATATGATTTGTCCTTCTTGATTAGTGACTGATGTGGAACTCGTTAAAATCGAGTTAAGGGACAAACAGTTTATGATAAGAAACTTGCTTTTGTGCCACAGTGTCTGGCTTCCATTTGTTATACAGAGATGTCTGGAGTTGGTATCGTTAAATTTTTTTACGGTCAAGCTTTACAATCATTCCTTTCATCTGCAAAAATTATTCCTTTACAAATAAATACAACAGGCTCTTGTATTTTACAAGGAGAACAAAGACAGAATCTCGTATATTGTTCTGATCCAAGTGAATTACGGCCAAAATTGTCACTGTACACAGCTACGTACTTGCCTGAGGACTGGCAGCCGGTGAAGATGACTCCACACTAAGTGGATCAGGTTTGCCGCTGCTTCTACCATTTGTAGTAGGTTTCCCTGTTGTTCCATTCTGGCTCCGATCCTCATCCTTTTTTACCAGCACTGGCTGGAACTGTAACAGCAAAAATGAGGAAAAAGCAAGTGTGATGAATCGTCAACATTGTGGTTTGTGTGAAGTTCTCTGAGCAGAATGTAAACCTGATATATGGAATAGATGACATTTCTTCTTATCTGTGCCATCATCTCCAAAAACAAATTGTATCCTTCGAGCTTATACTCAATGAGAGGGTCCCTCTGTGCATATCCGCGCAAGCCCACTGCTTGTTGAACAAACTTGAGTGCTTGCAAGTGTTCCTTCCATAAACGGTCAATGTTGCTCAATATTAAGAACTTCTCGGCTTCTGTCATCAGCCCTGGTGCTTGTTTCTCCACGATCTCCTGTTTGTGTTTTAAAAGGAAGATTAACAAAATATAGAAATTTTAAAATATATATATATAAATTTAACTCAACAACCATTTACTTGAAACATAACTCTATATCTTGATGACAGTTAACATGCAGCTATTGTGAAACTTTTATCCTCTTATCAGCATAACATTTAGAATGTCAGCACTTCACTACTGATGCAGGCTTTACTATATAACATACAAAGATGAAGCATTGTGTGTATTGTCATTGGCTAACTTCAAATACTTGAAGGAAGCAGAATGTCTAACTCTCTGAGCTAATAAGATGATATACTGACCCTTTTCTGCATATATGCTTCCCTACCACGAAGACGTAAGTATCCCTGCAATTCCTCATAACTTGAACCCTTGCTCCTCAGCAGATCTGGAGTCAAGTCATTCAGCAGATAGCAATACCTGGAAATGAGTTTATTAGTTTAAATCTGAGAAGAAAGAATAAATGATGAATATCTTTTGCGCCAGATAACATGCAACGTATTACCCAAACCAAAACGTTACTATTCAAATCTAGAAACCCACAAGAAATATAACAGAGGTTGTGTAAGGAAGAAAGGGATTAAAGTGCTGCTCCATTTCTAATGTTGTGCATTTGAAGGAAATTAAAGATTGTTCAGAGGAGCTAAATCTTCACCTTATTCTGTTTTATGCAATTAAAATGCTTATGGACTACATGCCCTATCTTACTTTGAATTAAGTGTAAGTGTCAACGGTACACTGTTTTTGTTGGCGTTCTATATTTCTAATGCAGCAAGTCAACAATTTTTATCGATGTCTCATAAAAAAAACATTAAAGGGCAAAGAGCTTATCAACTTCAGAAGAAAGCGAGTAACTGTAGTTTTCCCATATTTAAACTTTTTAAAGGATAAAGATGTTCAATTTTTTTTTTTTAAATTGTGGAAATAAAGAACATAAGCAACTCACTGTTGAAGCTTCGCTATCAGTTTCTCAAGATCCCAACTTTCTGCAGGAGTATCAGGACCGACGTTTGCCTATAAATGATAAGCAGTCTTGAAAGCAATATATAATAAGACAAAACACAAGAAACGGATGAATGAATTCGCAGGGTGCAAAGGGTTCAAACAGTTCACCTCCAAGATGTCATCCATCGTCAACTCAGCATATTCAATGATTAGAGATTGAAGATCATCAGACTGAAGGGCTCTTCTTCTTTCTGCATATACACGGTCTCTTTGGCTATTTAGCACTTCATCAAACTCAAACAATTGTTTCCTGATATCAAAGAAGTAGTTCTCCACTTTCCGTTGAGCTTCATCGAGTGCTCTTGTTAGCATTTTTGACTCTATTGGTAAGTCTTCAACTCTGAAAGCTCTCATCAAACCCTACACAATACAAGAATGCTTCAACGAGGATGCTTTGTCGTATGAGATATATCTGGACTCATTTACACTACTTTCGTAAACCTGAATTCTATCTCCTCCGAAAATCCGGAAGATATTATCTTCTAGACTGAGGAAGAATCGAGAACTTCCAGGATCCCCTTGTCGTCCAGTTCGACCACGCAGCTGTCAGCAAAATTTTACTTATTTTATTGTGGCAAAAGAAACTACAGAAGAGCTCTAACAACAATAAAATATATTTTCGTGAATATGACCTGATTATCAATTCTTCGTGATTCATGCCGTTCTGTTCCTACCACATGAAGGCCTCCAGCTTGCACTACCTACAAAACCAGTCAAGTGGAAAGACTAACCAAGCAGAGAAAAAGTACAGCATATGAAACCTTTTTTCCAGAGGAGCTAACAGACCTTCTTTTTTTCTTCCTCAGTGTAGACCTTGAATTCTTTTGCAATTTCCAGAAAAGCACTCCTTAGCTTCGCTATGACTTCATCCTGTGCAGGACCCTAAAAAGTAGAATAATAGGCCGATCTTGTCAATGATTCTCTGACTGTTAAAGTGCTTACTGAAAGGAAAGTACGAATCTCACTGACTAAAAAAGAAAAGGAAAAGAAGAAAGAAGAAAAATGATATGGCTAAAAGGCAAGGTCTCCAGATTGACATTGAGCACAGGACATTTCATAGCTCTTTTGGTCAGAGGGTTCTAATCCAGCTGCCAATCATCTTGAGTCCCAGAGAAATGGCAAAAAGTCATGACAGCTTGTATTTTGAAGCAAACAAATATCTTGGATACAAACAACCAAAACAAGATTGCACAATTCAAGAAAAGGAGGTCAGAAAATATTAGTAGGTATCATCCTATGTTAAATTTCTGTGATTGTTATGATGCATCTAACCAAAGATGACAATTCCGTAAAGGTTGACAGTCCTTGGGATGGATTTTTGTAAGGAACAAGAGAGCATCTGAAGCGCAAGGAAATCATCCATAACATGGTTTTCAGAAACTTTAGCAGCATAATAGGATTCACAGCCTAACTAATACAAGCAACCCAGTTATATTCAATCCACTGATAGACAATTAATTAAGTTCATAGTTCATGAACTTCACCTTTTCACAAGCATAAGATAGACGCTCTTCTGCCTCAAGCTCTGTTAATGATCTCTGACCCCATGTTTTCATTGCTAATTGCACAGCTTCCTCAGCCAATTGGGTGTTTCCACTGGATAGCTCACAAGGGAAAATGTCTTCATTGACCTGGAAAATTATATTTTACCGAGAAATCTTACAATGACATATCACAATGAAACTTCAAGAGATTTACATCTAAATTCAAGATTAACATCACAGAAAAAGACCAACCTTCCATGTCTTTTTTGGAGGTGGCTTCTTCACTGATACAAAAACTCCTTCAACTGGTTTAACGGCTCTGTACAATTTGCCATTGATCATTCAGAGAGACACCTGTCTGAGAATGTAGTGCAGGATTGACTGATAGTAGAATGCATCTATATTGGATAGCATCCCTCATGCTGTGCAAGTGAAGAAAACAAGTGCTGGAAACCTTAAAAACGCTAGGCAACGCTCTTCCACACCAAGATTATGCATGTCACAAGCAAATTAAAATTAGAGAGCTACAGCCAAACTGCCTCTCCTTGATTTCCAAATTGGTATAAAAATGCAATGAGGACATACATAAGCACAATCTGAGATAAAATTCCCATGCATAAGAACTGGATGATTTCCAGCAGTTTCAGTTTGTACCATGTCTTCTACACCAACCAGGCATAGAACTGGATGATTTCTAGCAGAGGCATCTAGTGCGAGCTCACTAGATATATGTGCAGAAGAGTAGAAATAATACCACAAAAATGTGGATCTAATATTCGAACATTCTAATATAATTAATCAATGCTCAGGAAGTACCTAGGCATGAGCATCTCACGTAGCTTCAATCTTGCCATAAACTCAGCATTACCACCAAGGATTATATCTGTTCCACGACCAGCCATATTGGTGGCAATAGTAACTGCTCCAAGGCGACCACTTTGTGCAACAATTTCTGCTTCTCTTTCCACATTCTCTGGCTTTGCATTAAGGACCTTTCACAGACAAAATATATACTAATATCAACAGAACTTGCCCATCAAACTTATAGGTCAAGTTTCAACATTTAAAAAAGGAATGATAATGTAAAGTTAAAAAAATAGGATATGAATTGAACAAAAATATTGCAGGATGGCACAACAGCATGTAGTATGATGATAACACAGCAAACCACTGTAGGGTGTGCCTTGTGTGCTTAATTGTTAAAATCACAACTTTGTATTTTTCAAATTGCCACATGGATATAAAGCAAAGATGAAGGACCATTTCACACTACAGATAAAGTAAAATAGTTCATTTCCAGGGTAAGTTAGAGAAGTTAAGGTTGCCGAAAAACAGGTATATAAGCCAATAATTGCCAGACTTAGGGAAGTTAGGAACCGAGAAGCAGCTTTGCCAGTAATTGAGTTCAAGCCAGTTTACTCTGACTGATTTTCTAAGATGTAACATTGAGTTTCAATGCACAATTTTGGGCTAGAAGTGCTCTGAAATGCACATTGTACAGCTAAAATCACAGCCACGTGGTGAGTACAGAGCTCTAAAAACCAAAAAATGAACCTGAATAAGCTGTATATCCTCTATTCTACTTGCTGGAGATGTTAATCATTGTGGTTCAATCTCTATGATGCTTTTCTCAAACTTGGACAGGGGATAAGGTTTCTAGAGCACCAAAGATGGAAGTTTAGTTCATCTTTTACCCCCAAAGAACATATGAGTCCTAAATAAACCATTCATACTCAGTAGGAAAAATAGAGCTTGTTTATTCCTTAAAGCACTGAACACCCCACCTCATGAGGAATCCCAACTTCTTTTAACTGCTCTGATAACGAATCACTTTGCTCAACACTGGTTGTCCCAACAAGCACAGGACGACCTGTCTTATGCATTCTGGAAATTTCTACAACAACTGCTCGCCATTTTCCAGTGGTTGCCCTGAAAACAACATCAGACTCATCCTGAAGATGAAGCAAAAGGAAGGGGTAAGGTAAGGAATTTCATATATACACTAATAGTGGTAATCCAGACAGATGGCTTTCATCCAATTGATCTACAGAAACCTAAGACTGATCTTATTCCCTCTTAACATACATGAGAATGCACACTTAAATTCTATCGACCCTCTATTCTAAAGAAGTTAAGCAATATATTGCAATCATGAACAAACATCACCTTAAAAAAGTAGCACAAATGCATCACTATAACTAACCTTCCTAATCATTGGCTTGTTTGTTGGTACTATTGTAACGTTTAGCTTGTATATGCTCTCAAATTCTGCACTCTCAGTTGCTGCAGTCCCAGTCATTCCACAAAGCTTTGGAAACTGAAGCCATAGAGAAGAAACACTTGAATATGATGGAGAAAAATGGTTAATAGAGCTTCCTATACTGATCAAAGACTACCTGAAGAAATAAGTTTTGGTAACTAATTGACGCCAATGTAACAGTTTCATTTTGAATTGGCATCCCTTCTTTGGCTTCAACTGCTTGATGAAGTCCATCACTCCATCGTCTCCCCTAATATAAAAAAAAAGGCACCTATAGTCAATTAGAGATCGGGAAAGTAAGAACTAAGTGAATCTGCAACCGGTCTTGAGCTACCTGCAAACTAACAATTTCCTTAATTATCCTTTTACATAAATCGTGAAGGTCAATCTTTTTTTCTCTTTAAACATATGTCCCCATGATACTTCAAAGAAATGACCATGATAATAAGGTCACTCCAAATCATTACCTCAAGGAAAATAAGAAGGATTAATTCTTTCAGAAACCAAAATTGAGGAACTTTCAAAATTAAACCAGCAAAATGACATTCCATTCTATCACCATTCGAGCCACATACATGTCAAGAAACTTGAGTGTTAATTGTTTCTGTATAAGAAGAGGTTACATGATGCCAAGAGATTCAAAAAAGAAGAAGAAAAAGCACCTATTTAATAACTCATGGACCATAGTGTCCAAATATCTTATGGAATATCCATTGTGAACACATTAAGATCCTACATTGCATGAATTTCAACTGGGAAGAAGCCATGAATATAAATTACTCGATGATGCAACACCAAGAACGACATTCTCTCTGAGAAATTCCTTATCCAACATTGAGAAGAAAATAACTCATTTGCTTAACGACAGAGTCAATCAAAATATTACCTGCATGACCCGACCAGTAAACTCATCCACTATGAGCACCTCCTTGCCACGGATGATATAGTTCACATCTCTAAGAAACAGCTCTTTAGCCTTTATTGCATTTAGAATGTAGAGTGCCCACTGTTCTCGTGGGTCATACAAATCTTTCACTTCTAGAATTTCTTCTGCATCCTCATAACCCTGCTCTGTCAGAAGGACAGTCTTTTGCTTCTCATCGACCTGTATTACTAAGCTTCATAAGAGAAGAGCTTGAAAGGCTATCATCCTCTCAATAAAGAAAAAAAGAGGGGTAAAGACTGGTTGTCCTTTATTTAAACTTGCTTCCATCTATTATCTTATCATAATAATGACAAAGCCATGGCTGACAGACTTCCTGCAAGTTTACTTTTTTAGTAGGCATAAAGGGCTGGCGAGTCCAGAAATCAAACTCACATGGACATAAAAGGCTTAGACAGATCAATTCACACCATTAGAAATACTGTTGAGAAGTCTCAGCATCTTACAGTGTAGTGTATATCACGTTCAAAAGCTGTTGCAATCTTTGCAGCTTTATAATAACGATCACTAGGTTTTTCAGCAGGTCCTGATACGATGAGAGGAGTTCTTGCTTCATCAATGAGGATGGAATCCACCTCGTCAATTACACAGTAATTGAAACCCCTAAGCACAAGCTCTTCAATACTCTGTTTTCACCACAAAGCACAATCAACTTCAGCATAAGTGATCTACACATCAAAATATCTCAAAAGAAATGAGAGATTGTAGTGTCATTGGAAAACAATAAATAGAGAAAGAATTACTTTCCGTGGCAAGGTTGTCTCTCAGATAATCAAACCCAAACTCACTGTTGGTGACATATGTTATGTCACATAAGTAACTTTCCCTCCTTTGCTCGCTTGTCATATTCTCTGCCAGCATCAATGTCCAAATGATACACTTAATAGCAATCTAAGCTCACAATAAAATTTCTTAAAGCAAACAGTGAGGGTGGATATTTGACAAATCACATTGTGAGAAGTGACGGAAAAAGTCACATCAGACTACCAACATAACTGAAGAGCATGATCAATATAAGAGGAAATTCACATCAAAAAATCTAACTCGCTGTCATTGTATAATGCAGGGATTCCCCAAGGTTTCAAACCTATACTGTTGCTCCATGTCAAAATTGCCTGTGCTGAAAAGCATTTGTAGTTTGGATGATACCATCATACATAGAAACCCCCCCCCCCTCTTATCATAATTATTCCACACTGGATCCATATGAAGCATCACACCCCCAAAATTCAAATATTTGATTGACCATAAACTCTTAAACTTGCAGATACATTTAAACTTCTGACTAAAGAAAGAGAAAGAGTCACAAACAACCAACAGCGCCCTCCCACCACTACCATTTTGCCAAGGGCTAGCTAACCTGAATCAGTAAATAAAACAGAAAGTTGGGCAACTGGAAATGAAAACCAGCATAGCATGAAGTGGTAAAAAATCCGTATGCACCTTCAAAAGCTTTAGAAGGAAAGATTTCCTTGTGCCAGTCATTGCCCTTATCATAAAAGACAACAAACAATGGAGTCTAGCTCATACAGAAGAATGAGACATACGCTGGATTAGGCCAACCTTCAATCCAAGAAAGCGGGGAACTTGGCCAACCCACTCACAATCACGTCGGGCCAGATAATCATTTACTGTGACAACATGGACTCCTTTTCCACTAAGAGCATTTAGATAAGCTGGCAATATTGCAACAAGTGTCTTCCCTTCTCCAGTTCTCATTTCAGCTATCTTACCCTTATGAAGTACCATGCCACCTACAAAACAAAAGTTATTTAGAATTCCACAATAAGTGCATTGCTATCAATGAAAATAGTAAAAGCAGGTGCGAATCCACTAATTCTGCAAATAAACTCCTGAAAACCAATCCATCCAATAATGTATATGAGATCAAGCACTCAATAACACCCAGTTCTACGATAGTATTGAGCATATATATAATCTCAGACTGAAGGAAAAAGATCACATTACAAGAGACTCAAACAGGTATCTGCAGTGCATTTCAGTCAATGAGCACTTCCTTTCTCAATCATGTTGGGAGGCCATATTCACATGTTAATACAAGAATCTGATAAATGCGCAAGTGCAGTTACCTATTAATTGAACATCAAAGGGACGAAGTCCTAGGACTCTTTTCGAGGCCTCTCTTACAACAGCGAATGCTTCCTGCAGTCACACAGATTCATTGACCATGAACCAACATTCAACCAAAGAAATCGAGGAGTAGAGAACAATAAAAAGAGCAAATTTAAGTTAATGCAACGGTCCAACTAAAGTTCCAACGGTTCAAATTTGCTAAACTTAATCCTACCCTCAGAATTTCTCAGCTATTTCTCGGAACTTAAAACTGCATTTGGGTTTCACTAAGAATAAGACAGCAATTCTAAACGTCCAAAAGAACAACCAAGATGCTACAATCAATTTCAAAATAAGAGGTGAGCAACTAAACTTCAGAATGAGGATATATTCGGGATGTTAACACTGACAGGCAAAAGAGAATCCAGAGATTCGCCTTGCTGAGCCCGCTGCTTCAAAACCGAAGTCCTGTCCCTCAGCTCCGAGTCCGACAGCGTCGACATCTCCGCCTCGAGCCCGTTGATCACGCTGACGGTCCCGGCGTACTGCTGCCGGGTGGACTCGCCGGTGTCACCGCCTTTAAAGATCCCGCCGAGCAAGCCTCCGAGGGAAGCCATCGCGCGCACTTGCCTCCTCCCATTGGAGCCCGAGCTCCACGCCCTGGCTTCGAATTTGAATCTCCGGAGCGCCGGGCTCCCGAGGAAAGGCGAGACCGCGGGGGGTCTCAGGTCGCCGCGGCGGCGAGAGGGGAGGAGTAGGGACTTGGAGGAAGAGAGAGGCGAAGCGGCGGGGCGGCGGTTGGCGAGCGGCGGCGGCGGCGGCTCGAGCAGGGAAGCCGCCATGAGAAGGGGAAGAGGCAGTCGCGGTCGGAGGAGTTAGTTACTCTGAAGCGGGACTGTGGCTTTCAGGCTCTGCCGCTTCCGTCCATGGAAGGATGAAGATGGAGAGGAGAGACGTTGAGAAATGGGGGATAAGGTACGGTCGACGAGCTTCTCTCGCACGTGCTTCTCGAATTATTATTACTACTTCTTCTTCTTCTTTCTTGGTTTTGGAACAACATTTTTTTAAAAAAATTTCTTTAATTTGGATTTGGAGTAATCTTTTAATCTAATATCTCATCTAATTACTAGGTGAGCACCCAACAATTCTCATATGCCCATTCTCTAAATCCACTCAATTAATTAATTACTAGGTGAGTACCAAACTTTTCGAAATAACCTTTTTCTTCTCCTTAAAAGAGAATCCAAGTTTCAACCTCAAAAGAATAAAAACAGACAATCTAGCGTCGCTGCTCGAACATAAATATTTACATGTGAAAAAATGATGATACAAAGTGCCAATGTAAAAATTTTGTGTACATATAATTTCGAGCCAAATAGGAAATTTTCATATATAATATTACTAGCTACAATGTTAGTAGTAACAAACTAGATGCATAGAGTTGGCTTGACCCATTTCAATATCACACACATTACTCGCTATAAAAAAGGAAAAATAATTAACAATTTTTTTTGTCGAGCCTACTCTACATCCTACATTGCCTTACCTACGTGCAAGGCGTAAGAGTTGAAAACATACTCTTGAAACTAAATTGTTATCACCTCAACTTCTTGAGAAGGTAAAGCTTCAAATCCTCACCTCCCTTTGCTCACGTGAGAAGGGGTGAGTAGTTCTAAATTCCGTACAAGTTCCACATGGAATCTAAAACCTACTCACTATAACAAGTTTTTTATTTTTTGGAATCTAGTATTTACTCTGTCACAGGTTCCAATTCTACCCGAGATTCCATATGTATTATTAATTGAACAATTGTAATGAATTATCATTTATAATGACAACCACTTGCTGTTATAATTCACAGTCACAATTTACATTTAGGCACACAAAACATATTAAACATTAACAAAGCAAAGTTTCAATTATAAAAAAGAAATCTAGACTAGCGATTCCAAACTATATACTCATCATCATATATCACTAAATACCACATGATCGTATGAAGACATAAACAAGAAAAAAAATACAAAAACTTATTTCGAGTTTTAGGTTCTTAGAACTTGCCTTATCTATAGTTTATTTTGTATACCTTAAAACTTGGAACTAAACAGGTTCCTATTGCTCTGATTTTTCGATTCCTAATTCTACTATAGAACCATGCTCACCCTTAATTATGCTAGCCCAGCTCAAAACACGATGCTCTTTTAACATTACTATTGCTTTCTAAATAATATATCCTATGTGAGTTTTTTTAATTCTTAAAATTTTTTAACCATCATAGAAATCATTTTTCTATTAAGCAGCACTAAATATATCAAGATTGGTCATAAAAATACCAATCGATGTGACGGTTTATGAATGGATTGTGGAATAAACACATGATATTGATAGGTATCTATTTCATAAGCTAGTAGTACTAATTTCGTTATTTTCATAAAAAATAAATAATTTGGATAATGTTTTCTGAAAAATGATTGTCTGTATTACTTGAAATAATTAATCAATGAAAAATATTTATATTATCAATGATAATTTACGTTTATATATTTTCATAAAAATGAAAATATTTTTCATTTATTTTTTATAGGCGATTTAGCCTATTACTTTTAAAAAAATATTTTCAAGTCGTTTATTTTCTGGAAAAACAGACTAAGACCGATGGGCCCCGGCCCATCCATTATCAAAACCCAAGGATCGCAATCGGATGGGCCCAAAGGCCCAAATCAGGCGCTCCCGCGGAACACCGGTAAATAACCGCTCGGCCGTTCACCATCAGTCATCACCCACCCCGCCGCGAGCCCCCGCTGATCCGACATTCTCCGGGAAAATTTGCCGCGCCTTTTAGATTCGCGCTTGCGGACAGCAACGAACTGAAGAAGAATCCATGGAAGAGGAATCCGCGCGACCGGTTCGGTTGATGAACTTTGTCTCCGAGGAGCAGGTAACAATCCTCTTAAACCCTAGAGAAGCCGCGGCTCCTTACATCGCACGACCTGCGAGGTTCCGTTTCGAGAAATTTTTGATGTTGGTCGCTTCGGGTATGACGTTTTTGCTTCTCGAATTCAATTTGCAGTTGGAGGAATCGAAGAAATCGAGGGGCGAGAGGGTCGAGGACGGCACTGCCCAGAGGGACAGGCCGCTCTACGAGGTTCTCTCCTGGTACTTTTTTGCGTTTACTGGAAAATTGAACTGCGAACGACGAATTGCTTGAGGTAGCAATGGCGTAGACATTTTCGTTGTGGACGGACGCTATGTTTCTAGCTGCTTCTCTGTTGGGGTTTAGTAGACTTAAGTACTTGCCGAGAAACTTCTTGTTCGCGTTGCCCCTTCAGTACATGCAAGTTCACCTCGAAATGCATTTTGTTACCACGTAGAGCTGGAGCAAGTGGACTCGATGGGGTTTTACATAGTAACTGTCTGACGAGCGAGCAGACGACGTTGATTGGAGTTCCCTTCTGAAACTGAGCACGCCTCTTCCTAAAGCATATGGATGTTGTTCTTCCGAATTTGTGATGATTCGTAGCAATGGGTTTTGCATTTGAAAGGTGTTGCATGCTCATTGGTTGCATATTGATATGATTCTCACTCGTAGTTTGAGTTTGGGGACCATTGGTCTTCTTCTGTGGCCACTAATTATTAATTCTTGTGCTACGTGAATCTTTCTTAAAGCTGAGCTGTTCTCCTCTGTGATGCAGATTTTGAAAGAGAACAAAGACAAGCGTGATGCAGAATTCAATGAGCGCTTCAAGCATAGTAAGTGCCTGTGTTTATATCTAAGTCTTTATTTAGATAGGTCGTAAAAGCAGCTCGCCTTTAACAGAGTCTACTCTTGACGAGGAATCATCTGGAGGCGGACTATGTTATTTGTTTTCTTCATTACATTATAAGTGGAAAATGTCCTGCTGTTGCATACACCTAGTGTGGGTTACAGACTTTACTTGAACATGAATTTAAATCTTTTCATAATCATTTTTTCAAGTCTTCAATATGGTCTGCTGTACATGATATAGGTAGATGGTGGCAGTTAAGTACTTGCAATTGTCTGACAATAATTCCTTTTTCAGGACCACCCAAAGCTTTGGATGAAGATGAAACTGAATTTCTTGATAAATTGGAGATGGTGAGATTACTCACTAGATCATCACAGAATGTGGTGCTAGTGTTAGCGAATCATTTCAATGACCATCTATAACTTCTAAATCTGAATAGTTAGCTATTCACAAATCTGATCACTAAAGCCGTGAGACTTGATATTTGCTTACATGGGTTAGATTTAAACCATTTGCAAATTTTGATATCTGGAACATCAGGCATTTAGCTGAAGATGTTAGAAGAATAGTATCAGTGAATCGTTGAAGCAACCATGATTTACGTAATTATTCAAGTTGGCACTACGTTTTCAGCCTAAATATCTCTGTGTTGAGGCAATATTCTCAAATGTTAATTTTTTAGATTTTCTCATCAGATATGCGCATGCATTGATAGTTACCATCCATCCACGTGCTGTAGTTATGATGTGATGTCTCATCTTTGGTTATTTTAATATATAGTCGAAGAGGGAATACGAGAGGCAGATGGCAGATGAGGAAGCTCATCAACTACAAAGTTTCCAGGTAATGAGTATGTCTATATGCCTTCATACGACTGTAATTCATGGATGCTGAAGTGGCAGTATTATGTTTAACTTGAACACATACAAGATGATGCTCATCTTGTCACTATTGTTATGTAAAAATGGAAAACCATACTTGTGATCCTGCATGATTATGCAAGCTCATCAGTTTTATCAATTTCAGAGATTTAATTGAATGATAATGAATAAGAGTCTGGTTTTTGTCCAGTGTCTTGCTGCTTTTGGTCTCTTGCAACTATAATTATTAATTCCGAAATGAAAAAATTTGTCAAAGAGCTTCTGAACTTTCTGTTGCTATATGGTACATGATAAATTCTAATACCCATAGTCAGATGGCGATAATCTGACTCCAATACACGTGTTCTTTTTCAGGCCGCTGTGGCAGCACAATCTAATGTTGTGCATGAGCTTAAAGAACAGCCGGCTCTTCCTGTGGTTAGTTTCATTGTTGATTTACATGCTACATAGGCAGAGCTTTTTTGTCTCCATATTTTACTTGAATTGGTACTATGGATATATACTTCTCTGGAAAGAAAGTTCATATTATGCTCAAATCAAAATCCAAACTGCAAAAGACATTCACTTCTGGTAATGAGGGGTGTCAAGTACAATTCCAGGGAGGGGAATTGATCCTGTCAAATTGAAGCACATTATTGTAGCTAGAGAAAATTTGTTGAAGTGGCACTCATTATTCAGGACTCTGATGTATGAGTTCACAAATTGATCACAATACTGAATGACCTATCTGAAACAGAGTGCCAAATAGCTTGTAAGATCCTAAGGTTCTCTAAATTATGTCCTATGCTTTTTTTTAGACAGGCATGTATTGTTTCTATGATCATTAATTTAAGCCACCTTTATGGAAAAAGGAAACCAACACAATGAGTGCTAGCCATCATTTGTTTTGGCACTTTAGAATCTGGGAGCTTGCAGGACTCGAAGAATGTCAAATAAAACTAAAACTTCATCTGTATGTGAGGGGTCTGTCCTTCCAATGTTGTTGTATAATGATTGATCGTTTTGGGGTTTATGCCACACTAGAGGAGATTGGCTTGGACCCATCACCTTTGTGCTGGAAACTGAACTAGTGCAAAACAATAGCTTAGATACTGGACTGCCTCATGGACAATTTGCTCTATAATGGGGAAGAACTAAAGATGCACTCAAGTTTGTGGGTTTCAAGTTTCAATCAATGGTGACTTTTGTGCACATTGTCAACGTTGTGATCCCACTCTTCTTTTAGGTTCTTCATGGCTATTGATATTTTACCTTTTGGTCTGAAGTTTCTGCTCCTCGTCCTCATCCTCCTTCATTTTGGAATTGAGAGGGAGGCTTTACCAAAAAAATGTCCTAAACCTATGACATAGATGCCAATTTAGTTATAAACTCTTTAATTTGGCCAATTTAGCTCAAAATCTTTTGATGATTTAATGATGTAGTACTTCCAGTCAATTTTATTGGAAATCAGGTTGACTGTCCTACATGGTACAGCCAGTGTTAACATGGACAATGTTTATAATTTTTTAAAATTTTCTTTTTTTTAAGAAATTCTTTTATTTTTATTTTTTATTTTTCTTTGTTTCTTTTTCTTTTTATATACTAAAAAAAAGAAAAAGAGTATATAAAAAAAACTTCACAGAATTTTGAAAATGAATTGCAAAAAATGTCCACGTTAGTGCTGATTGTGTTACTTTGGATGGCCAACGTTCACATATTTTCACTGGAAGGATTACATTGGCATATTGTGTTTTAGGAATGAATTAGCCAAATCACAAAGTTTAGGACAGAATTGGCATTTAGTGAAAATGTTCAGGCCTTTTTTAGTAATTTTTCTGGTGATTTTGTCTGTCACGTAAATCAGCCATTTGCTTGTTTACCATTGAATGTGAATTGTTAAACTTGATCCCTGGAATAAATGCACTAATACAAACACGTTCTGTGTCAAAGCTTCTCGTTTATAGTTTGGTGATTCAGTTCTTCCTATGTGCAGGAAGACAAAACAGTAGGAAGGAAGAATCCAAAAGCTCGCCCATTGGGTGTCCTGATAAAAGTCAAACCACCGGCAAAGAAAGCAAAGATTGATTCTCAGAGTTCTGAAGAATGTTCAGACACAATGGAAACCTCCGGTGACATTGGTGGAAAAACTACAGACCTTGTAAAAACAAATAACAGTGATGGTACTAATGAGACCCAGGGCCTCCCTATATCTTGTCTTGTTTCATATAGTGACGAGAGCGAAGAAGAAACAGACTAGCTGACAAAAACAAAGGAAGTGACGAAAAGATTTAGTTTCATCTCTTGTAGTTCTAATGAGCAGTTTTATCCGACTTGTAAGGTCATTCTTTTTGGATGATATTTATGATAAGGTCTACGGCAACATGTTGATCTGATTCCAGCAGAGATTGTATGGCTATCTCAATCAAACATTGGCGATTGAAAATCGTGCCACGTCATCGAGCTCTATTTGAGATTGTGACAACGCGAGGGTTTAGTAGCTGGCAAGGCATTCCCTTGCCGGTCAATACGCGGGGGCTACCATATGAAGGTTGTGATGGTGATGTTTTTAGACCCAATTTTTAACCATGCAAATCCAGAAAAATAAGAAGTCAGAGTCTTCGAATTCTGCCGTGCTGTGCATTTGTCTTCTTATCGCCCTGTCCGTTTCTGAAATGCACCGCAAGTTTCTCCTTGTTGGTGGTTGCGCTGGTTCTCTCATTGACCGAGCAGCCATCTCAACCTCAATCGGCAAGAGGAGCAAATACGAAGGATAGGCATCGTTTTGTCGACGACCTTTACCTTTGACTTCCGCCCCACGAGGGACGGCGAAACCCGTCCATGACAGGGAACGCGACTACAAGTTGGGACGGTGTGAACAGGCCGATCGAATAATTCGCCGTAGGTCCTTTTGTTCTCTCTGCTTGGAATTCCATAGTGAGCTTTTTAAAATTTGATTGTGCATTGAGATTTTATTTGACGTGGTCATTGCTTGCGGGAGCTGTCTTTGGATCGGCTCAATAAAGATCTGATTCGGTTTTGTCCCCATGTTGTGGAAATTTTTCTCTAGGTGTCGCCGGCTTTTTGTTAAATGTAGTCTAAGAACTGTGTTATGTTCATATAATTTGACTAATTGAAAACTCATTACGCCGGCTTTTAAGCAATCACATGAATTGTCTAGTACGGTGTAAGTGTGAATCAATGAAGTCGCATGCTGTTCAGGCTTCTAGATCGCATCTTTATCAAGGAGGTCGTGCATCAAGCCGGTTTCATAATATAGATTAAGGTAGATTCTGGTGTTTGCATCATTCTCGATTTTCAAGACTTCCTATCAACCAATAGCCGTCTCGATTCCAGTACCAAGGCATGGTCGCCCACCACGTACTTACCTAGTGGACTTGGCGGAGTTCATTGTATTTGTCATCGGTCATCCAACCTTGCTCCGACATGCTTAGATTTCGTAGGAATTGATAATTTAGCCCAGAAACCATCATGCACGGCGTCTTCGCATCCACCCACGATACTTCCCCCTTAATCACACAGCTGGAAAAATTAATTGAAGTCAAACAGTGGTTCCGCTCGTGTTCAAAGCTCACCGCAAACGAGAGAATCCAAGACTCAGGTCCAAATGCATGGAAAAAGACGAACTATGCAACATTGCCTGTCAGGCTATTACTCCATACTTGAGCCAACAAGAAAATAACAAGAAAAGAAACGGTGGGGGAAAAAATAGCAAAGGCATTTCCATTTCTTTAGCATCGACTTCTTGTGGCTGTGTAATTGCATATGACATCTAATGGCACAAGAGTTTTAACAAACTAGAGACAGTATTTCCCATTTCTTTTGTTAAGCAAAGTGGCAAGAAGAAACTCCTAAGGAATTAGCTGTATGGGAAGTGAAAGCTACGAAAGTCTCAAACAGTAGAAGCACTGGTGTGGAGGGCAACCAAAGATGCATAGAAACCATCCTTGATGTTAATCAAAGTCTCGTGCTTTCCTTCCTCAACGATGACTCCGTTTTTAACCACTGTGATCACATCCGCGTTCTTGATTGTGGACAACCTATGAGCCACCACGACAGTGGTTCGGTTCACCATGACTCGGTCTAATGCATCTTGAACCACTTTCTCGGATTCTGCATCCAATGCGCTTGTAGCCTCGTCAAGCAGAAGGATTTTAGGACTCTTTATTATAGCCCGAGCGATAGCCACTCGTTGCTTCTGACCACCGATAACTGGACCCCTCTTTCACCAACCATAGTATCATATCCCTGAACATCAAATTTGTATGGAAAATCAGAAAAGCTCATTCAAAAGCAAATGGTTAAGTTAAATAGACAGAACAATAACTGTCCAACCTGTTGCAGTCCACTAATGAACTTGTGAGCATTTGCTAATTCTGATGCCGCAAGTATTTCTTGCTCGGTCGCATCTCCATCCTTTCCATAAGCTATGTTGGCACGAATTGTCTCATTGAATAAGACTGGTTCTTGGCTGACCAGACCCATTTGCTGCCTCAACCACTTGAGTTGCAGCTGCTGAATATCCACTCCATCGAGCGTAATGTGACCTGAATCAGGATCATAAAAACGTTGCAGCAATGCTATCACTGTTGATTTTCCACTCCCGCTTTCTCCAACCAAAGCAACAGTCTGAGAGGAGAATCGTGTTATTGTCAAATTTTATTCCTCACGTTGGACAAAACTCTGGTGCTGTCCTTGTGATTCAATGTTCATTTGTGGAAGCATATTGAAAGTTAGGCATCAGATAAAGTCCAAAGTTTTACCTTTCCAGAGTGAATGGTCAGGCTGAGATCACGGAAAATTTGAATGTCTGGCCTAGAGGGATATTCGAAGCTGACATGGAGAAGCTCAATCTCTCCCTTCACATGGTCTAATTTTGTCCCCGACTCATCACTTGAGTCTATCTTGGATTTGCGGTCTATTATTGCGAAAATGGAAGCAGCAGCATCTTTGGCTTTGGTGGAATCAGTAGTGAAGGAACTTGATTGTGAAATTCCAATGGCTGCCATGGTCAGAGCAAAGAAAACCTGCGAAGAAAATGTCTTAGAACCGTTGACAGAAACCAGTTCCAATAGCAATCCTCCCGTCAAATAAGAAAAAAGGCAATTATAATTCTGAGAATTTCCTAAGGAAAAACAATCAAGCATTCAAAGAAAATGCACCGTACCCGGAAGACAGCTGAAAAGGTTGTTTGGCCGTCCTCAACGAGTAGAGCTCCAGCATAGAAACTTGTTGCATACACAAAGTACAGCAGGAACAAGGAAATGCCGAACCCAGTTCCGCTAATCAGTCCTTGTCGAATCCCTGTCCTCATGGGGCCTTCACATTTCTTCTTGTAAAGCCGCATCATCTTCTCTTCAGCACAGAAAGAAGCAACAGTCCTTATACTTCCAACCGCATCAGAAGCTACTTGGCTTGCTTCCTCATACATCATCTGCAAACAAATAGATTAATATGGTCATGAATAGTCGAGATTATTTTGCAAGAAAATTTGAAGATGGCTTATTCCGTTTCAACTCTTTGAACCTAGGACTCAAAATTTTGAATTAGTATATCTAAAGACCTCCCAAGCAATTTTAATTAGTGAGCAGGAAAAGAAAAAAAGCACTGTAATAATGCTTACCTTTGCATCTGCGCTGAATCCTTTCATGAACTTTGCTTGAACATATCCATTGACACCAATTAGAGGGATTAAGGCAAGGATGATCAGCGCCAGTTGCCAACTTGCAGCAAAAGCAATGACCAAACCAGCAACTGCCGACGCCACATTCTGCACCATCAGAGCTAACGCATCTCCAACTAGGGCTCGCACCAATGCTGCGTCTGCTGAGAGCCTCGCCCCAATGGCACCGCTCGAGTGATCAGGTTCATCAAACCAGCCAACCTCCATGTGGACCACCTTTTCGAAACACATCAGCCTTATTCTCTCTATTAACTTACAACCAGCCACAGAGAACAAGTATGTACGAGCCGGATGTGCCATGAATGATGCAATGCCAAGGACCAAAAAAATCAGCGCCCAAAACTTAGAATCCTTTCTAAGTTCATTTGGTGGTTCATAAAATGTCTTGATAACACTGGATAAAAGTAGGCCAAAAATCGGAAGTATCATGCCATTAACAACTGCAGCGATAGTTCCAATTAGCAAGACAGGAACTTCTGGTTTGTTAAGACGAGCAAGCCGACGTAGGGAGACCTTCGGCAGTTTTTCTGTGCTCCCAGGAGCAAGGGATTGTGGTCCAGCCACAGTATCATCAGCAACGTTGAGTTCAGCCGGAAGACCAAAGGAGACTGACGAGTGGCGGCTGCTACTCACTATAGATGATCCCCAACTAATGGATCGTTTGTGCGACATCCTTTGACTGGACTGTCTGTTATATTCAGTAATCTCTGACCTGTTTTGGTCCTCTGGGGCTTGTTCAGATTCTCTGTTCACTTCCTGCAAGCGTATTAGCTGAGAATAAGCACCGTCTGGATCTTTGAGCAGTTCAGAGTGTGAACCTGGACAGTTTTAGAGAGGCATTGATCATCAATGATGTACATGCTAGAATATCATAGCCTTCGTTCAATTCACGGTTCCATTGTTCACTTCAAGTTAATTTGCAACCTACCTTTCTCCACCATTTTTCCACGATGAATAACAGCAATCGTATCGGCATTCCTAACCGTGCTCAAACGGTGGGCAACAATGACAGTTGTCCAGTTGCCCATAATCCTGTCCAAGGCCTCTTGGACTATCCTCTCAGATTCCGCATCAAGTGCACTCGTGGCTTCATCCAGGAGCAGAATCCTAGGATCTTTAAGAACTGCTCTTGCTATGGCTACTCTTTGCTTTTGCCCACCGGACAGCTGAGTCCCATGTACACCAACCATAGTGTCAAAGCCCTAAATATCGAAAGTTCAAAAATCATGAAGTAGTACAATCGAGAAGGTAAGAAAAGACAATCATAGTCTGGCTAGAGAAAAGAAGCAAGTTGATTCATCTATCATGGAGTAGCATAATCTTTATACCTGCGGCAGCTTTTCTATGAACTTGGTAGCGTTTGCAAGTTCTGCAGCAACTTTGATTTCTTCAAGCGTGGCACCTTCCTTTCCATATGCAATATTGTCCTTGATACTGCATGCGAATAGCACTGGCTCTTGGCTGACAAGCCCGATTTTGCTCCTAATCCATTTAAGCTGAAACTCTTTAAGGTTGATCCCATCGATAAGGACCTCACCTGCTTGTGGATCATAGAATCTCTCTATCAGATTGATCACTGTGGACTTCCCACTTCCGCTTTGTCCCACCAAAGCAGCAGTTGCACCACTCGGGATAGTAAGAGAGAACCCATCGAATATTTGCTCGTCAGGCCTGGCTGGGTAACTGAAATAAACATCCCTCAACTCTATATCTCCAAAGATGTCGTCTAGTTTCTTTCCCTTGGTCTCAAGAGAATCGATCTCTGGCTTCCTATGGATGGTCTCAAACATTTTATATGCAGCAGCTTGACCAGCAGCAAATGCACTCATGCATGGAGAAGCCTGCCCAAGAGACCTAATGAACATCCGCACCATGCCCCAAAAACAAGGGAAAAAAGAAAGAAAATACACGATTAAGTTTTCTAAATTTCTCTAGGGTAAATAAGGAATCGAACCAAGAGAACAAAGACCGAAAAGGACAGTTTGAGTGCAACTCACATGGAACCAGTCAAGATTGCCATGATCACATTGATCACCGTGCCACCATTATATCCCTTGTCTATTATCAACTCTGCGCTGTAATATATCGCCAAAGCATAACCGCCGAAGATAATGAGCATGACTGTTCCAACACCTAAACCAGCCACCAGGCCTTCGTGGACACCTGATTTGTATGCATTCACAAGGAATTTGCTGTAATTTGCGATTGCTCGCTTCTCTCCGGTAAACGATGCAACCTACAGTAAAAGATTAGGGTTATGGATGAATATGAGTTTTAAAGCAAAAGACCTCAAGACATCTATTTTTCTCTTGGAAGTATGTCGATTTAGTCAGCACACATGCGCAATTCTGGTATTCAGCTACATCATGCAACATACCGTCCTGATCGAACCAATCGTCTGTTCAACAATATTTGCTGCCTTTGCATACGCACTTTGCCCACGAGATGCCATCTTCGAGACGACGAGAGACACAATTCCACCCGCAGTCACTAACAGAGGAATCATAATTAGCAACATGAGGGTCAATAGCCAACCCTTGATAAATGCTATCGCAAAGCCTCCAACAAATGTCGAGATGAGCTGTATGAATTTCCCCACCTGCACGAATCTAGCAATCTGTTAAAATCCAGGATGAAAAGTGTATACTGAGTACACCAGACAAAATACTCATTCTTTCCACAATTGTTATGCTGGTGCAGGGAAAGTATGACCTTTTCACCCATAGCATCCTGGATGAGAACTGTGTCGCCTGACATTCTCCCAATGACCTCTCCGGTTTTAGTCTCTATGTCAAAGAACGCGACATCTTGTCTCAATATAGTTTGCAAATACAGGCCTCTTATTCTCACAGCTTGTCGCTCGCCAGTGACCATCCAGCAAGACACCTCTGACCAAATGAGAGGACAAACGAAGATCAAATTTTCTCATTTCCCAAGATGAAGAGTTCGACTCCGACTTAAAAGTAAATCGAGACTCAAAATGCACTCACGAAGAAATGCTGCTGCACCACACCCAAGCGCCAGGTAGATAAAGTTTAGAGATATCTGAAGATTTCACAAACAATCTAATCAGTTAATTCACAATCTCAACACAAGCATTCCAAAAGAAATTTCCCTTTTGAGAAAAGAATTTCTCTACAATCCACCAAGTCCATATTTGCAAAGCTTTTACCTTGGACACAAGTTCTACAAGATCACTGTCAGTCTGGTTCTGGCACGCCTCTGCACCACACCCAAGCGCCAGGTTAAAAAACTTCAAAGATATCTGAAGGATTCACAAACAATCTAATCAGTTTATTCACAATCTCAACACAAGCATCCCCAAAAGAAATTTTGCTTTCAAGAAAAGAATTTCTCTGCAACGATCCACCAAGTCCATATTTGCAAAGCTTTTACCTTGGACACAAGATCTACAAGATCACTGTCAGATTGGTCCTCGCCAAATATATTGATCAGTTGTCCAAAGAATACGGTCATAAGAGGCATGGAAATGCCATTACCGACTGCACCTATCGACCCAACAACCATCAATAGCATATCAGTAGAATCTGCAAATGAGAACAGCTTGTGGAATGGAACTTTCTCTTTCTCTTCTCCCTTGCTCTTGTTGGAGTCCTGCTCATTCTCATTCACGGCAGGGCTCTTTGCTGCCACCGCTGCTGCCTCAAGGCTCCTCGATGTGGCGCGTTCATTGGTACCTGAATCTTCGGTTGCTCGATTTTCGACAGCCATGCTACTGTACCCAGGACAAAGATGTGTTATGCAACTTTCTATTCTATATACACACACACATACACAGACTTGTCTGGGGGGCTGCACCATTAAACATCTAGAATCAACAATTTATAATTCAAGCCAAAGGAGTCCAATGATTGGTCAAGCTGCGAAAGAAGCAGTTGAAGCACCGCTGAGAGTTGAAGGACGGCTGAGCACAAATTGATTAACCAAAAAGAAATTGCCTTGCGTTGAATTTTCTCGACTCTATAAGCAACTAAGGACAAAACTATTCTGAACAATTATCTGGAAAATATATCATGAGTATCTTCTCATGGTGCAACACTTGTATGGCACATCACCTCACCATCCCCAGGCCACGTGGATTCAGTTCATTCCTGGCCCCTCGCATGACCAAGTCATTACAAAACCGAAGTCCAGTCCCTCAGCTCCGAGGCCGACAGCGCTGACATCTCTGCCTCGAGCCCGTTGATCACGCTGATGGTACCCGCGTACTGCTGCCGGGTGGACTCGCCGGTGTCACCGCCTTTAAAGATCCCGCCGAGCAAGCCTCCCAGGGAAGCCATCGCGCGCACTTGCCTCCTCCCATTGGAGCCCAAGCTCCACGCCCTGGCTTTGAATTTGAATCTCCGGAGCGCCGAGCAACGGCGAGAGCGCGAGGAGTCTCAGGTCGCTGCGGCGGCGAGGGGGGGAGGAGGAGGGACTTGGAGGAAGAGAGAGGCGAAGCGGAGGGGTGGCTCGCGCAGGGAAGCCTCCATGAGAAGGGGAAGAGGCGGTTGCGGTCGGAGGAGTTTTAGTTACTCGAAGCGGGACTGTGGTTTTCAGGCTCTGCAGCTTCCGTTCATGGAAGGAAGGAGACGGAGACGCGAGACGTTGAGAAATAGGAATAAGTACGTGCCTCTCGAATTATTACTATTTTTACTTTCCTTCTTTTTTTAAAAATATTTTGGAAAGAAAAAGAAAACGTTTTCTTTAATATGGTTTTTTGAGTAACAATGGTGTATTATCTCATCTAACTAGTAACTACTAATTTAAGAACCCAACATGGCCTTATGCCCATCCACTAAATCCACTAAATTAATTAATTACTAGGTTAGCACCCAACTTTTCAAAATAAGTTTTTTTTTATTCTTCTTTTTAGACTACAATCTAGTATCATCCTTGCATAACTCGTGTTTAAATATTTTCATGTAAAAGAAGAATAGTACAAAATGCCCAACTAACACAAGGAAAATATCATTATCAGTATTACTAGCATAATGACAAATAAGGACATATACAATTGGTTTGACCGGTTAGTACTAGACATGCCCGTTTGCTAATAATGGAGGCACAACACCTAACAGTTAAATGCCGTCAAAACAAGGTCGGTCGTGCTACCCTATCACAAAACGTGATATGATTTTGACATTACCTACGACTTCTAAATACTATATCCAAGGCGATTTTTTTTTATTTAATTTTTTTTGCCATTGTAGAGTTCTTTTATTTTCTTTTTTCAATTGACCAACATTAGATATACTAAGACTAGTATTAAACATACTAATCGATGTGACGAATTGAAAATGGACTATGGATTAAATACATCATATTGATAAGTATCGATTTCATAAGCTTGTAATATTGTCTTCGTTTGTTTCGCGACAAATATATGATTTGAATAATATTTCACATAAATAATCATTTGAAATAATTAGTTAATGAAAGATATTTACATTATCAAAAAAATTTATGTCTTTATATCTTAATGAACAATAAAAATATTTTTCATTCATTCATTTTTTATGAGCAATACAATTCGATTGCTTGTCGGAAAATATTTTCCAATTGTTCATTTTTCTCAAAAGCAAACTAAAATAGATGGGCCTATCCATTATCAAAACCCAAGGATCGCAACCGGTGGGCCCAAAGGCCCCATCAGGTGCTCCGGCGAACACCGGCAAAAAACTGCTCGGCCCATCACTATCAGTCATCACCCACCCTGCAGGGAGCCCCCGTTGATCCGACATTCTCCGGGAAAATTTGCCGCGCCTTTTGGATTCACGCTTGCGGACAGCAACGAACTGAAGAGGAATCCATGGAAGAGGAATCCGCACGACCGGTTCGGTTGATGAACTTCGTCTCCAAGGAGCAAGTGATGAGCCTCTTAAACTCTAGAAGCTGCGGCTTCTTACATCGCACGACCTGCGAGGTTCCGTTTCGAGAATCTCGGTCGCTTCGGGTCTGATGTTTTTGCTTCTCGAATTGAATTTGCAGTTGGAGAAATCGAAGAAATTGAGGGGGAGAAGGTTGAGGATGGCACTGCCCCGATAGACAGACCGCTTTATGAGATTTTCTTGTGGTACTTTTTGCGTTACTGGAAAATTGAACTACGAACAAGGAATTGCTTACGGTAGCATATTCATTATCGGTGTGGACACTATGTTTCTAGCTGCTCCTCTGTGGGGTTCAAGTCAAATTTCTCTGCTGAGGTTTAGTACTTACTGAGAAACTTCAAGTTTGCGTCGCCCCTTCAGTATGTGCAAGTTCACCTGGAAATGCATTTTGTTAACACAGAAGCTGGAGTGGGTGGACTCGATGGGGTTTTACATAGTAACTGTTTGATGGTTCAGTGCCTGGGCCGTGGCAGCCACGAATGAGCAGACAATGTAGATTGGAGTTTCCTTCTGAAACTAAACATGTCTCTTCCTAAAGCATATGGATGTTGTTCCTCTGAATTTGTGATGATGTATAGCGATGGGTTTTGCTATTGAAAGGCATGCATGCTCATTCATTGCATATTGATTTCATTCTCACTTGTAGTTTGAGCTTGGGGATCATAAGTCTTCTTCTGTGGCCACTAATTAGTAATTTTTGTGCTATGTCAGTCTTTCTTAGAGCCGAGCTGTTCTCCTCTGTGATGCAGATTTTGAAAGAGAATAAAGACAAGCGTGATGCAGAATTCAACGAGTGCTTCAAGCATAGTAAGTGCCTGTGTTTATATCTAAGTCTTTATTTAGATAGGTCATAAAAGCAGCTCGCCTTTAACAGAGTATACTCTTGATGAGGAATCAGATATGCGCATGCATTTATAGTAGCCATCCATCCATGTGCTTTAGTTATGACATGATGTCTCATCTTCTGTTATTTTAATATATAGTCGAAGAGGGAATATGAGAGGCAGATGGCAGATGAGGAAGCTCAACAACTATGAAGTTTTCAGGTAATGAGTATGTCTATACAACTTTATACGACTGTATCATGGATGCTGAAGTGGCAGTATTATGTTTAATTTGAACACTTACAAGATGATGCTCATCTTGTCACTATTGTTATGTAAAAATGCAAAACCATACTCATGATCCTGCACGAACAAGAGTCTGGTTTTTGTCCAGTGTCTTGCTGCTTTTGGTCTCTTGCAACTGTAATAATTAATTCTGAAATAAAAAATTTGTCAAAGAGCTTCTGAACTTTCTGTTGGTATATGGTACATAATAAATTCTAATGCTCATAGGATAATCTGACTCCAATACACGTGTTCTTTTTCAGGCCGCTGTGGCAGCACAATCTAATGTTGTGCATGAGCTTAGAGAACAGCCGACTCTTCCCGTGGTTAGTTTCGTTGTTGATTCACATGCTTCATATGCAGACCTTTTTGTCCCTGTATTTTACTTGAATCGGTACTATGGATATACATTTCTCTGGAAAGAATGTTCATATCATGCTCAAATTAAAATCTAAACTGCAAAAGACGTTCACTTATGGAAATGACAGGTCTCAAGTACAATTCCAGGGAGAGGAATCAATCCTGTCAAACTGAAGCACATTATCGTAGCCAGAGAAAGTTTCTTAAAGTGGCACTCATTATTCAGGACTCTGATGTATGAGTTCACAAATTGATCGCAATACTGAATAACCTATCTGAAACAGAGTGCCAAATAGCTTGTAAGACCCTGAGGTCCTCTAAATTATGTTCTATGGTTTTTTAGACAGGTAGGTGTTGTTTCTACGACCTTAGTTTAAGCCACCTTAATGTAAAAGGAAAACCAACAGAATAAGTGCTAGCTATCACTGGTTTTGGCATTTTCAAATCTGGGAGCCTGTAGGACTTGAAGAATGTCAAATAAAACTAAAACTGTTAGCTATGACTTGTTTTGGCACTTTAGACAGGTAGTTATTGTTTCTATGGGTGTAGTTTAAGCTACCTTAATGGAAAAAGAAAACCAACATTATCGCAGCTAGAGAAAATTTCTTGAAGTGGTACTCATTATTCAGGACTCTGATGTATGAGTTCACAAATTGATCGCAATACTGAATAACCTATCTGAAACAGAGCGCCAAATAGCTTGTAAGAGCCTGAAGTCCTCTAAATTATGTTCTATGGTTTTTAAGACCCTGAAGTCCTCTAAATTATGTTCTATGGTTTTTTCTAGACAGGTAGCTGTTGTTTCTACGACCTTAGTTTAAGCCACCTTAATGGAAAAAGAAAACCAACAGAATAAGTGTTAGCTATCACTTGTTTAGGCACTTTAGAATCCGGGAGCCTGTAGGACTCGAAGAATGTCAAATAAAACTAAAAACATCATCTGTATGTGAGGGGTCTGTCCATCCAATGTTATAGTTGTATAATGATTGATTGTTTTGGGTTTTTACCACACTAGAGGAGATTATCTTAGACCCATCATCTTTGTGCTGGGAACTGAACTAGTGCAAAACAATAGCTTAGATACTGGACTGCCTTACAGAAAGATTGCTTCTACACGGGGGAAGAACTCAAGACGCACTGAGTTTGTGGGTTTCAAATTTCAAACAATGGTGACTTTTATGCTCATTGTTGACGTTGCGATCCCACTCTTCTTTCAGGTGCTTCGTGGCTATTGATATTATACCTTTTGGTCTGAAGTTTCTTCTCCTCCGCCTCCTCCTCTTCCTCCTCCTTTTTCTTTTTGGAATCGAAGAAGAAGGGGGGCATTTTGGGAAAATTATCAAAAAATGTCTTAAACTTATAGTACGAATGCCAATTTAGTTATAAACTTTTAAATTTGGCAAATTTAGTTCTAAACGTTTCGGTCAATTTCTTTTTTTTTGTTTCTTTTCCTCTCTTTTTTCCCACTACCCTCCCTGGACTTAGTATGGAAAAAAAAAAGGAAAACAAAGAAAGAAACAGACATAAAGACATAGGTAGCAGAATTTATAAAAAATTTCTCAGAATTTTGAAAAGAAATTGCAAAAACTGTCCACATCATCATTGACAATATCACGTAAGACGGTCAATATCCACATTAGTGATTTCATTTTTGCCGGAAGGACTGCATTGGCAAATTGTGGTTTAGAATTGTATTGGCCAAATTAAAAAGTTTAGGGTTGATTAGCATCTGTACAATATGTTTAGGACTTTTGTGATAACTTTTCTAGTGATTTTGTGTGTCACATAAGTCAGTCATTGCTTGTTTACCATTGAATGTGGATTGTTAAACTTTGTCCCTGGAATAGATGCCCTAATTCAAACATGTTCTATTTAGAGCTCGTTTATAGTTTGGCGATTCAACTCTTCCTATGCGCAGGAAGACAAAACAGTTGGAAGGAAGAATCCACCATCTCGCCCATTGGGTGTCCTGATAAAAGTTAAACCGCCAGCAAAGAAAGCAAAGATTGCTCCTCAGAGTTCTGAAGAACATTCAGACACAAGGAAAACCTCCGTGACATTGGCGGAAAAACTTCAGACCTTGTAAAAACACGTAACAGTGATGGTACTAATGAGACCCATCACCACCCTTTATCTTGTCTTGCTTCATGTTATGATGATAGCGAAGAAGAAACAGACTAGCTGACAAAAATAAAGGAAGTGAAGGAAAGATTTAGTTTCATCTCTTGGAGTTCTGATGAGCAGTTTTATCCACCTTGCGTAGACATTCTTTTTTGGATGATATTTATGATAAGGCCTATGGCAACATGTTCATCTGATTCCAGCTGAGACTGTATGGCTATCTCAATTTTCAAACATTGTGGATTGAAAATCGTATCACTGTCATCGGGCTCCGCCTGAGATTGTGAGGACGCGAGGGTTTAGTAGCTGGCAAGGCATTCCCTTGCTGGTCAAGAAAAAGGGGCTACGTTATGAAGTTCATGATGGTGATGTTAGACACCATTCTTAGCCATGCAAATCCAGAATATCAGAAATCAAAGTATTCAAATTCTGCCCTGCCGTGCATTTGTCTTCTCATCGCGCTGTCCGTTTCTGCAATGCCCCGCAAGTTTCTTCTTCTTGGTGGTTGTGCTGGTTCTTTCATTGACCGAGCAGCCATCTCAACCTCAATGGGCAAGATGAGCAATTACAAAGGTCAGACATCGTTATGTCGATGGCCAGAATCTTTAACTTCCTCCCCATAAGGGACAGCGAAACCCATCCATGACAGGGAATACTAATACAAGTCGAAACGGTCTGAATAGGCTTGTTGAATAATTCGCACTAGGCCCTTTTTTTTCTCTTTAGAATTCCATCGTGAGCTTTTTAAAATCGAATGCGTACGGACATCTTTATTGACCTGGTCATTGCTCGCAGGAGCTGTCTTTGGATCGGCTCAATAAAGATCTGATTCGGTTTTGTCCCCATGTGGAAATGTCTACTTTGGGTGTCGCCTGGCTTCTTGTTTGATGTAGTCCAAGAATTGCGCTACCTTTGAAAGATTTGACTAATTAAAAACTCATTCTGCTCGCTTTCAAACGATTGCACGAATTGTCTCGTATAATTTAAGTGTGAATCACTGAAGTCACATGCTGTACAGGCTTCTAGATCACGTCCCTATCAAGGAGGTCATGCATCAAGGCGGCTTCATAATCTAGATTAGGTAGGATTTCGGCGCTTGCATCATTTGCAATTTTCAAGATTTTATATTAAACAAAGTCCGTCCCGATTCCGACACCAAGGCATGGTTTTCGCCCACCACGTAATTACCTATTGGACTTGGCGTAATTCACAGAATCTGTCATCTGTCAGCCAAACTTGCTCCACCATGTCTACATTTCTTAGGAATTGAAAATATAGATCAGAAACCGTCATGCATGACGTCTTTGCATCCCCCAAAATACTTACCCCTTAATCAGACAGCTGGAAAAATTAATTGGAGTCAAACAGTAGCTATTGTCGTGTTCAAAGCTCACCACATACGAGAGCATCCAAGACTCAGGTACCAATTGCAAGAAAACACAAAACTGTGCAGCATTGACTGTCAGGCTATTACTCCATACTTGAGCCAACAAGAAAAACAGAACAAAGGTGGCCAGGGAACATATAGCGAACGCATTTCCATTTCTTTAGCATCGACTTCTTGAAGATGTAAAATTACATATGACATCTAATTGCACAAGAGTTTAAACAAACTTGAGACAGTATTTCCCATTTCTTTTGTCAAGCAAAGTGGGAAGAATATACTCCCAAGGAATTAGCTGTATGGGAAGTGAAAACTACAGAAGTCTCAAACAGTAGAAGCACTGGTGTGTAGGGCAACCAAAGATGCATAGAAACCATCCTTGATGTTGATCAAACTCTCGTGCTTTCCTTTCTCGACAATGACTCCGTTTTTAACCACCGCGATCACGTCCGCGTTCTTGATTGTGGACAGTCTATGGGCCACCACGACTGTGGTTCGGTTCACCATGACTCGGTCTAATGCGTCTTGAACCACTTTCTCGGATTCTGCATCCAGTGCACTCGTAGCCTCGTCAAGTAGAAGGATTTTAGGACTCTTTACTATAGCTCGAGCGATAGCAACTCGTTGCTTCTGACCACCGGATAACTGGACCCCTCTTTCACCAACCATAGTATCATATCCCTGAACGTCAAATTTGTATGGAAAAGTTAGAAACGCTCATTCAAAAGCAATTGTTCAAGTTACATACACAGAACAAGCAACCATCGTCTAACCTGTCGTAGTCCACTAATGAACTTGTGAGCATTTGCTAATTCTGATGCCGCGAGTATTTCTTGCTCAGTCGCATCTCCATCCTTTCCATAAGCTATGTTGGCACGGATTGTCTCATTGAATAGAACCGGTTCTTGGCTGACCAGACCCATTTGCTGCCTCAACCACTTGAGTTGCAGCTGCCGAATATCCACTCCATCGAGCATAATGTGACCTGAATCAGGATCATAAAAACGTTGCAGCAACGCTACCACTGTCGATTTTCCGCTCCCGCTTTCTCCAACCAAAGCAACGGTCTGAGAGGAAGAATAGTGTAATGGTCAAACTTTTATTCCTCATGTTTGAGTGATCGAAACACTAGTGCCATCGTAATTGAATGCTCAATTGTAGATGTCATATTTAAAGTTAGGCATCAGATAAAGTTCAAAGTTTTACCTTTCCAGAGTGAATGGTCAGGCTGAGATCACGGAAAATTTGAATGTCTGGCCTAGAGGGATATTTGAAGCTGATATGGCGAAGCTCAATCTCTCCCTTCACATTGTCTAACTTTGTCCCCGACTCATCACTTGGGTCTAGCTTGGATTTGCGGTCTATTATTGCGAAAATGGAAGCAGCAGCACCCTTGGCTTTGGTGGAATCAGGAGTGAAGGAACTCGATTGTGAAATTCCAATGGCTGCCATGGTCAGAGCAAAGAAAACCTGCGAAGAATATGTTTTAGAACCGTTAACAGAAACCTACTCCAATAGCAATCCTCCAGTCAAATAAGAAAAAAGGCAATCAAAATTATGAGAATTTCGTAAGGAAAATCTATTTAGCATATAAAGAAAATGCCCCGTACCCGGAAGACATCTGAAAAGGTTGTTTTGCCTTCCTTAACGAGTCGAGCTCCAGCATAGAAACTTGTTGCATACACACAGAACAGCAGGAAGAAGGAAATGCCAAACCCAATTCCGCTAATCAGTCCTTGTCGAATCCCCGTCCTCATGGGGCCTTCACATTTCTTCTTGTAAAGCTGCATAATCTTCTCTTCAGCACAGAAAGAAGCAACAGTCCTTATGCTTCCAACCGCATCAGTAGCTACTTGGCTTGCATCCTCATACATCATCTGCAGACAAATAGATTAAGAAGGTCATGAATAGTCGATATTATTTTGCAAGATAACAGAAACCGTGGTGGAACCTTTCTATGCTATTGAAGATTACTAGCAATGTGAATCAGAAAATTCGAAGATGGCTTATTCCGTTTCAACTCTTTGAACCTAGAACTCAAAATTTTGAATTGAAGAATGTATAAAGACCTCCCAAGCAATTTCATTTAGTGAGCGGGAAAAAAAAGCACTGTAATAATGCTTACTTTTGCATCTGCACTGAATCCTTTCATGAACTTCACTTGTACATATCCATTGACACCAATTAGAGGGATTAAGGCAAGGATGATAAACGCCAGTTGCCAACTTGCAACAAAAGCAATGACCAAACCAGCAGCTGCCGATGCCATGTTCTGCACCATCTGAGCTAACGCATCTCCAACTAGGGCTCGCACTGACGCCGCGTCTGCCGAAAGCCTTGCCCCAATGGCACCGCTCGAGTGATCAGGTTCATCAAACCAGCCAACCTCCATGTGGACCACCTTTTCGAAACACATCAGCCTTATTCTCTCGATTAACTTACAACCAGCCACAGAGAACAAGTATGTACGAGCCGGATATGCCACGAATGATGCAATGCCAAGGACCAGAAACATCAATGCCCAAAACTTAGAATCCTTTCTAAGTTCATGTGGTGGTTCATAAAATGTCTTGATAACACTGGATATAAGTATGCCAAAAATTGGAAGTATCACACCATTGGCAACTGCAGCAACAGTTCCAATTAGCAAGACAGGAATTTCGGGTTTGTTGAGACGAGCAAGCCGGCGTAGGGAGACCTTTGGCGGTTTTTCTGTGCTCCCAAGGGCAGGGGATTGTGGTCCAGCCATGGTATCATCAGCAACATTGAGTCCAGTGGGAAGACCAAAGGAGACTGACAACGAGTGGCGACTGCTATTCCCTATAGATGATCCCCGACTAATGGATCGTTTGTATGACATCCTTTGACTGGACTGTCTGTTATATTCAGTAATCTCTGACCTGTTTTGGTCATCCGAGGCTTGTTCAGATCCTCTGTTCACTTCCTGCAAGCGTATTAGCTGAGAATATGCACCGTCTGGATCTTTGAGCAGCTCAGAGTGTGAACCTGGACAGTTTTAGAAATGCATTAATCGTCAATGATGTATATGCTAGAATATCATAGCCTTCGCTCAATTCACAATTCCATTGTTCACTTCAAGTTAATTTGCAACCTACCTTTCTCCACCATTTTTCCACGATGAATAACAGCAATCATATTGGCATTCCTAACTGTGCTCAAACGGTGGGCAACAATGATAGTTGTCCGGTTGCCCATAATCCTGTCCAAGGCCTCTTGGACTATCCTCTCAGATTCTGCGTCGAGTGCACTTGTGGCCTCATCCAGGAGCAGAATCCGAGGATCTTTAAGAATCGCTCTTGCTATCGCTACTCTTTGCTTCTGCCCACCTGACAGCTGAGTCCCATGGTCACCAACCATAGTGTCTAAGCCCTAAATATCGAAAGTTCAAAAATCATGAAGTAGTACAATCAAGAAGGTAAGAAAAGACAATCATGGTCTGGTGGCCTAAGAAAAGAAGAAAGTCAATTCATTGATCATGGAGTAGCGTAATCTTTATACCTGCGGCAACTTGTCTATGAACTTGGCAGCGTTTGCAAGTTCTGCAGCAGCTTTGATTTCTTCAAGTGTAGCGCCTTCTTTTCCATATGCAATATTGTCCTTAATGCTGCATGTGAATAACACTGGCTCCTGGCTGACAAGCCCGATTTTGCTCCTGATCCATTTAAGCTGAAACTCTTTAAGGTTAATCCCATCGATAAGTACTTCACCTGCTTGTGGGTCGTAAAATCTCTCTATCAAACTGATCACTGTGGACTTCCCGCTTCCGCTTTGTCCCACCAAAGCAGCAGTTGTACCACTCGGGATATTAAGAGAGAACCCGTTGAATATGTGCTCTTCGGGCCTGGCTGGGTAACTGAAATAAACATCCCTCAACTCTATATCTCCACGAATGTCGTCTAGTTTCTTTCCCTTGGTATCAAAAGAATCGATCTCTGGCTTCCTATGGATGGTCTCGAACATCTTATATGCAGCAGCTTGACCAGCAGCAAATGCACTCATGCATGGAGAAGCCTGTCCAAGAGACCTAATGAACATCCGCACCATGCCCCAAAAAACAATGGAAAAAGGAAATAAAATTTACGATTAGGCTTTCTAAATGTCTCTAGGGTAAATAAGGAATCGAACCAAGAGAACAAAGACTGGAAAGGACAATTTGAGTGCAACTCACATGGAACCAGTCAAGACCGCCATGATCACATTAATCACTGTGCCCCCATTATATCCCTTGTCTAATATCAACTTTGCACCGTACCATACTGCCAAAGCATAACCGCCGAAGATGATGAGCATGACTGTTCCTAGACCTAATCCAGCCGCCAGGCCTTCGTGGACACCTAATTTGTATGCATCCACAAGGAATTTACTGTAATTTGCGATTGCTCGCTTCTCTCCGGTAAAGGATGCAACCTACAGTAAAAGATCAGGGTTATGGATGAATATGAGTTTTCAAGCAAAAGACGTCAAGACATCTATGTTGTTCTTGGAAGTATGTCGATTTAGTTGGCACACATGCGCAATTCTGGTATTTAGTTACGTCATGCAACATACCGTCCTGATCGAACCAATTGTCTGTTCAACAACATTTGCTGCCTTTGCATACGCACTTTGCCCTCGGGATGCCATCCTTGAGATGATGAGAGACATAATTCCACCCGCAGTCACTAGCAGAGGAATCATGGTTAGCATGACCAGGGTCAATAACCACCCCTTGATAAATGCTATCACGAAGCCTCCAACAAATGTCGACACAAGCTGTATGAATTTTCCCACCTGCACGAATCCAGCAAGCCGTTAAAATCCAAAATGAAAAGTGTATACTGAGTACACCAGATAAAATACTTGTTCTTTTCACAATTGTTATGCCGGTGCAGGGAAAGTATGACCTTTTCACCCATAGCATCCTGGATGAGAACTGTGTCGCCCGACATTCTCCCGACGACCTCTCCAGTGTTAGTCTCTTTGTCGAAGAACGCCACATCTTGTCTCAATATAGTTTGCAAATACAGACCCCTTATTCTCGCAGCCTGTCGCTCGCCGGTGACCATCCAACAAGACACCTCTGACCAAATGAGAGGACAAACGAAGATAAAATTTTCTCATTTCCTAAGATAAAGAGTTCGACTCCAAATTAAACGTAAATTGAGACTCAAAATGCACTCACGAAGAAACGCTGCTGCACCACACCCAAGCGCCAGGTAGATAAACTTCAGAGATATCTAAAGATTTCACAAACAATCTAATCAGTTAATTCACAATCTCAACACAAGCATTCCAAAAGAAATTTCGCTTTCGAGAATAGAATTTCTCTGTAACAATCCACCAAGTCCATATTTGCAAAGCTTTTACCTTGGACACAAGATCTACAACATCACTATTAGCCTGGTTCTGGCCGAACGTATTGATCAGCTGTCCGAACAATAAGGTCATAATGGGCAGAGAAAGGCCATTCCCCACTGCGCCTATCGACCCAACAACCATCAATAGCATATCAGTAGAATCTGCAAATGAGAACAGCTTGTGGAATGGAACTGAGTTCACTTTCTCATCTCCCTTGCTCTTGTTGGAGTCCTGCTCATTCTCATTCATGGCAGGGCCCTTTGCTGCTGCCATCGCCACTTCGAGGCTCCCTGATGTGGTGGGCTCATTGGTACCTGAATCTTCGGTTGCTCCATTTTCGATGGTCATGCTATCGTACCCAGGACACAGATCTATTATGCAACTTTTTATTCTGTGTATATATACACAGAATTGTCTGGGGGGGGCTGCACCATTAAACATCTAGAATCAGCAATTTATAATTCAAGCCAAAGGAGACCAATTATGGGGCAAGCTGCGAAAGTAGTTAAAGGATGGTTGAGCACAAATTGATTAACCAAAAAGAAACTGCGCTGCATACAATTTTCTCAAATCTATGAGCAACCAAAGACAAAACTACTCTGAAAAATTATCTGGAAAATATATCATGAGTATCTTCTTGAGGGATCTGAATGGATTAGCTATTCAGCGATCAAGATGCGAGACATTCTTTCAACCATGAAAGTCAAATTTACAGAGCTCAAAGATCAAAGACCGCTGATCTACGGGAGTGTACTTCGATAAGAGTAATGATATCATTGGTTGAGCACCCTTAAAAAAATAGATGAGAATGATGAATCATTATCTCAATGAATTGTGAAACTGGTAAAATTTAATGCGTGTGCGTGAGTGCGAACGCATATGGAGACACAAGAAATTGAAAAATGCACAAGAAGCCTCCCCAAAGCGGAAGCTGTCAAGAAAAAAAACCCACAGGAGAAATTAGCCAATAGACAACTATGAATACTATATTCACAAGACACGGAGTAAAGAAAGGTTGATATGATGAAATCATCAGATTTGTGCCAAAACCACCTTTGATCTGAACCAGCACAAAAGAGCAAAATCAACTCTCTGTTTTTTTTTCTTTTTTTCGCTCTACCTCCTGTCTTGCGAGAACCTTAATTCTGCAAAAGGAGGCGAGGAATCGAGCCTTTTGCTCTGCTTCTTGCCTCAGGCAGAGGCATGAATCATTCACCAACTCAGACACCGTCCTCCAGATAAGCCTGAGCACAGCAAGACAAAAGCAGCCAAAGGCAGACTGGCACGGAGGTATAGAGACGCATCATCTCACCTGAAGCTCCTCAAAGGAAGTCAGCTCACAAAAGTGTGTACTGTCCTTTGGGATCCCGAGAAAAGAATTCTGGCGGGCACTTTCGTGACTGCCCTTGAGAGTCCTCTCTCCTCTCCGCTATCCGGATCTGCAGCTTCCACCACCAACTCCTCCATTATATATGCACGCTCCCAGATTGCTTGTCCAACAAGCATTTTATGGCACGTTGAGTTGCTCTCCCGGTCAAAGACTCGCAGCCTAACATTTCTTGTCAACCTCCCACTTAGGATGCTTCACTTTTTAAATTTCAACGTTTTACTTTTCTTTTCTTGGTTGTCAAACCCAGCTCATCTCTGTTATTTCCCGATAAAAATCAGAATCTGAAAACTTCTCGGAACTCAAGGAGATCTATCTGCTCACGATAACCGAGATCTCCCTTTTCTCGGAAAGTGGTCATCATGTTTTATTGGCTTGAAGGCAGCAATATGATAGTCTGCGTGAAATCTTTTCTTGAACTAGGGTTTATGGCTTATCGCATTAACACATGGATTAAGAACTTTTTGACCTCAGCCCTCGCTTTCGCATATCTGTGACCCCCATGACATGACAAGTAAAGTCGCACTTGTCCTCTCTTCTTTATTCACCCACATGTACAAGTTTCTACGGAGGAATGTGATTCTAGATGCTCCCCTCCTTTCTTCTGCATCATCTTGCATGGTTAGTTTTTCACGAAGTGCGATCTTGTCTTTGAACAAGCCATCTTTTTTTTTTTTCTCGAGCGATGAATTTTCTCAATAAATAGAGTATAATAATCAGACATATTTTTCATCAGCAAAGTGTATTCAAGGCAACGATTAAGTCAATCGAAAATAAATTACAAGCTCGTTAAAAGTACTTTAAAAATTGCGGAATCGTAAGTTATGATAAGACCGCTTGCAATGCATCAACAAATGAAGCAACTGCAAGGAAAAATGATCCAAGGGGCTGGTGGCTGAGTATTGGTAACAAGTCAGGTCAAAGTTATATTTTCTTGCACATTTATTGCAGGAAGACGGTGTGTTGGCTGCGGCCACCAACATTGATTAGCTTAGTATGAAAATTTGACATGAGTGTAGTGCGATGGAGGATTTTTCCTCCAAATTCCTTATCACTTAAGCAAGATTAGGTGTGGCTATTTCGATTTAAAATAGTATAATCAATGTGGAAAGAAGGGGAAGCAAGCATATAGGATGCGGACAAAGAGAGTTGGTAGGCAGTCAGCATTGAGGAATTTGATCGAGGAGGACCGATAGGCTTGAAATAGTGGGGGAAAAGTTGGTGTTGTATCACCCTCTTGAACGGTTTTGATGTCCAGCATGCTTACATTGTGGGGAAAACAGTTACGTGCGCCAGATCCAGGGGATCCAAGCAAATTACAAGCGGTCGAATGGTGTGGGCTCCGTGCGAGACTCACGCGATTAATAGCTGAAATTCACTTGTTTTATTGATTATGGAAAGGTTCGGAAGATGATTTGCTCGCTCGAAAAGTGTAATTGCATCTTGCCGACGTGTGTTAAGGCAATGCATGAGTAACAAGAGCACGCAACCTTTTGCCAGAAGCGAAAGCGCATGACTGAAAGTGGTGCATTCCAATAATGTTCAAGAGAAATAACTTGGCCACAAATAGTACAACACGATGAGAATTTAGGGGGTCGAAATTAGGAAAAGTTCTAGTGTGATGTGCCCTACATGTGCCATATGCATAGAAATGATCAATGAATTGAATGAGCTTGCTATTGAGCTTAGAAATTCTTGTTTAAATCTCGCCCATTTACAGAAGATATTAAATTCTCAATACTATGTTTAGAAAATTGGGGGCTAGGAAAGCGCCCTCAAGATTTTAATTTTCACTCCCCTATCAACGAAAATTTCAAATTTCTTCTGATTTTTAACATTTTTCACCTCAATGTTCTCTCCTTTTCCTTACAAAGTCTTAATATATTTGATCGAGCATGATAGTCTCAAACAAGTCGAGGTACACAAGTTGGATCTGAGAAGGAGTCGATCAATCAAGACCCGCCAATTTTTAATCTTTTGAGTCAATCAGGCTTGAACTCCCAGAGAGCCAACCCAATTCCCGGTCACCCCTAGACTCGAGTATTCATTTATTATTTAGTTCGCTTTCACAACAAAAGAAAAACAAAAAATTGATAATTATAGGGGAACTTGATTTAAAAATTTTACCCTTTGCCCAAATGTTTCATAATTATAAAATGGATTGCCTAATTGGCAAACCTTCATAGCACGGGGACATTTCCCACTTCCAGATGGGCATACCAGGAAGTACGGGGTGGGGCGTGGACAGCACGGCAACATCTCGACATCTGGACAGAGGGTTTCGGTCTGATTGATTCCGGTCAGAAGCTTCTCTTTTCCTCGAACGACAGCTCAGCTCAACCCAATCGCCTAGGAAATAAAAAAAGTCAATTTGCTGTACCCGTGCTGCGAGGAGAGACGCCAAATCTTGTCACGCAAGACGGGATAAAAAATGTCTATTGTATACTCTTAAATCACATCTTTATATGTGGCCAAAACGTGCCGTCTTACCAACCGGTAAATCCCCGAGGACGCACACATGAAAATACTGAACTTTTAAAATCAGATAAATTAAAAGTTGAAAAGGATGATGAAAGAAAAACCCATCAAGAAACTTGTAAAGATTCTTATCACCGCAAGCATTATTTGGAACTCCGTTAATTTACTTTGAAATTAAGGATGCGTTTGTTTCGCGAAAATCGTATCATTTTTGGAAAATATTTTCTAAGAAATCATTTTCCATGAAAATGATAAGTTTTTGTGTTTGGTGATATGTGATTGAAAATATATTTCAGGTGTTTGGATCGCATTTGGAAAATGATTGAATAACATTTCTATTGATTGAAAAAAAAAATAGAGAGATTTTGGAGAGTAAAAGAAAAGAACAAAAATAACCTAATAAAAAGGGAATGACCTAAAGGCACAATAAAGAGGGAAAGTGTTTTCCCATTCCCAAATGCACGTAATTCATTTTCCTAAAATAATACATAACATTTATGTTGACTGGAAAGTATTTTCCATTAACCAAATCGTTTTTAGAAAAATAAACAGCGGAAAATTCGGAAAACACTTTTCGGGAAACTATTTTCATTAAAACAAATACACCATAAAAAGAAAAGGTTTATGCCATCACAAAACAGAAAAGAAAGGGGTCCCCTTACCAACTCCCCACACTGCGGAAGAAAGGAATGAACGGGCCAAACTTTTCTAAATAGGCGGCGTCATCTTGCCCTTTTCATCCCTCGATCACCTGCATGCAACGGAAATTTATCATTATAAAAATAAATTAATGTAAACAGCAACGTTTCAAATTTTTATAGGGTATCGAACTTATCAGCTTATAAATTGATCCCACAAATCCAAATGATTTATATGAGATTAGAGAGAGCTTGCAGCAATATCAATATTGTAAGTAAAAGGCTTGATAAAAAAAAGTCGCAAATACTCGAGCACTCTTTTGAGGCACCGCTCGAAATAATTTTTGGCCTTGTCGTAACATATCAATTTTCATTTATTGTTATTTCAATATACCATTATTGAAGAGTCCGTATGAATTGACTTTTCACTTTAATTGAATATTTTCTTAAAATTCGAAACTTTTAAAATTTTCGCACCCATGTAAATTTATTTTCATTCTAATTTTCGCAGCCTTGTAAATTTATTTTCATTATTTTCGTAATTATCTCAAACGTGATTAAAATTCTGCATTTTTGGCAGGGTAGCAGAAAGAGCACTGTCCATGGTCGCTCAAGTGCAAGAAGACCCCCAAGATTTTCGATCGCCTGCCAAGTGCCAGTCTTTTTCAGTAGGATCACTACAGCTATAGGCCCCGCGGCTCAATCCTCGACATTTATTTCCATCAATTGTGACTGGTCGAATGGTGCAGTTGGGTATTGAATTTGACAATTCCATTGTTCCCACCTACCAATGTTTGCTCTAGTTAGGTTCGAATGATACGGAAGCTAAGCCCCATGAAATGACTAGGGTTTTCGGCTTGCTAATACAACCGGTGTATCGAGCTCAATAAGCGTTAAAGAAATCGCCCACATGTATCTCACGACTGTCCATAAAAAAGTCTGTTTCCACGTGTATATAACTCTCCTACTTTTTTATTTTATTTTATTCACTTGATAAATGATCTATCTTTGAAATTTATATATGAGTTCGACACATACGAACATTATTTAGCTAGAACGATGTGTTCTCGAAGACTATGGATAGATGTTTAAAAATTGCCTTATAAAATTCGTGGGTTTAATTTCATGGATATAAGAAGCAAGATAATTGTAAATTTTTCCGATGTTATTTTCATCCCTAATTGCTTTTGCAAAGTTCCTTTAGACTTTGAGGACTAGATAAGATCATTTTAAAATATCAACTTACAAAATTCAAACCTCACGACAAACGCAGACATCATGTCACGGTGCACTAATCGTAAGGCCATGATGAAGGATGTTGACATGTAAACAAGTGAGCTTTCGGATCTTTCTTGACTTTACAACTTGCTTAATCATTCACGATTCGTTTAGCAACTTGGGGATTTCTATTCACGTTCTTGAATAGAAACATTGACTTCCATTATATAAAAATAATATTTAAAGGCAAATCTATAGCCATTGCCAAATATATTCAAGCAAGTAATAATGAGTGTTTTGGGCCTTTAATGTTTTATTTTATTTTAATTGCATTACTCAATCGCTAAAAATTTGTATTTGCGATTGACTATTGGATCTCATCGAGAATTATGGTGAATTCACCGGAGGAATTATATTGATTGATTATCTCATGCGAAAGATAATATCACACTACACTTTTTGAACGAGAAAATTGATAAATAAAAAGTTAAATTTATCGTACAACAGCTAATTTAGTTTTAAATTTTCTATTTTGATCAATTCTTTTTTGGACAGTTTAGTTTGACTAATTTAGTTCTAAATCTTTAGACTTTTTTCCAATGTAAGCCAACCAACTAATTTATGCCGTAAATCACTAATGTGGCGATCTAATCAGTGCTGGCTGTCCTACTTGGCATGGTCGATGCCGACATTGATGTTTTTGTAATTTTTCATTTCATTTATTTCCTCTCTTTTTTTCCCTATTATACTATTCATCTTCTTCCTCCACCAGTTGCTAGGCCTCGGCGAAGGTTGCTAACCCTAGGTGAGGGTCCCCATTGTTGACCACCCCTTGCCTAGATTCGATGAAGGCAGCCCTCACTTATAACTGATAATTGATGGAGAAAAAAGATGAATAGTAGAATATTGAAAAATAAAACAAAGAAAGAAAAAAATAAAAAAATTTCAGAAAATGAAAAAAAAATTACATTATTCACATTAGTGTTGATCATGCCACATAAGATGGCAACTACTAACTAGATCGCCATGTTGGCAATTCCAACTCAAATTAGCCGAATGAACTACTTGGTCTCTAAGGCGACATTATGTAGGTAATTTTGCCATTATTGGTAGTAGGATGCTCAGGAAGATACACAAAAGTCGAGAATAATTTTATGCATAATATGAGATGGTCAAGCGATGCACAAAGTCTAAGATTGTATTTGTTATATAATTCTAGATGCTCTCATTGGTGTGAATTTTTGCAAAAGAAATAACCTACAGAAAATTACAACAAGCCCTGTACTCACATCAATCAAAATCTCTATCAGAGCTAACATGCAGTTCTATTAAAATTGGATCTGAACTCCAGCATGTAGGCTTATTTTCCAATTAAAGAACACGAGGCATAACATTGCAATATTTAATGAATCATAATACAATACAGAGAAATATTTTCAAGTGCATGAAGTATAATGAATTACTTAGAAACATGAAAATATAAATGATAGCTTACCTCTTTTTGTTGGAATCTTCACTTGCGTGGCTGCATGTCATCGCTGATGTGGGAAAATATATTAAGCTGATTCGCATGAAATTTGTTTAGAGTACAATTATTTATTTTCTTTTCTCCATTCGCTCCTCTCTATTTATAGAAAGCTAGATGTAATTTCTTCGAGATCATTTTTCGATTCCATGTATTTTGGTTTCCTTTTTAATCAAACATATACCTTTATCTGATATATCTTATAAATTCAACACCTACGATGTAAATTAATATGAAGTTTTAGTTATCATTATTGAAAGTAAATAGATTTTTAAATGCCAACTCTCATATTAATCCATCTCATCTTTCTAGATGAAAATACCTTAGGCACATGTTCCTTTCATAGCTTTTTTTTGAAATCAAGGGTAACTTTCTTTTGTTTATTTTCTATTCATTCCTATCACTTTAAAACATCAATTTATAGGTAAGACATGTGCTTACCAAGGTTTACTTTATCGTGAGAATTTTGTCAAGACTCATCGAATTCCTATAATACTTAAATAAAACCCTTCAAAAGTTTTTTTAAAAGCTTATAGTAAACTATTGAAGCTTATTCTCATCAACTCTGAAATGGTAACAATTATCCCGTAAATTCGGGGCCTCTTTTTTGTTTTTGGTCGGTAATCCAGGGCCTCTTTGACCTTGTGAACAAGGGATAAAGCTATCATTATCTATTATTTCTTGTTATCATCGCCCTGCCTTCCTACTGTCGTTATGTCTATATCCAAATCTCGTACGTGTAACTCTCTTTTTTTTTCCCGTCTTTTTGCTGAAATTTAGGAGGTTGAACGAGGACTGTTTCCAATGTAGGACAGGACGAAATGTCTGACAATCAGATCAAACTCTGATATTCTCGCCCTTAGTTGAAGATCACTTTCATTCAATTAATGTGGGTTCCAGGTTCTAAATCAATGCTCAAATCACAATCAATCCCTCAATCAGAAACCATAACCGTTCACACTACGAGACTTGGCCTAGAGTTCTGGCCCACGGCCGGTTTTCCTTTCCAGAGAAATAGAAATTATGTTTGTTTTTTCCTTTTGGGTAGTAAAATGTATGTATCAATGGTGCACTTCAATGCCAACCAACGATTTTGTCATGTGTTCTCCTTTTATCTAAAGACCTTAACCTGCTTAATCGGTAAATTTTATACCTGATTTTATTTCTCCATTTTACTCGTTTTATTTTAATCATGGTGCGGTTAGATCACAGTTGTATCGATGCCAAACAATTATAAATCCCCGATCCTCGCAATCAGGTCATTAAAACAGATCGCTGTCACCGTTGTGTAAAAGATAGAGAGTGAAAGATGTTTACGTTAAAATGCAATTCTCCGTTGAAGGCACGATTGATAATTGTTTCGGTCCCTTCGTCAGAATCACCAAGTCGATCATTGGGGAAACTCCAATTAGACAATACACATTTTTATGGTCACCTGAGCCTCGAGCGTTCCTATCTTGGGCTTTGGGCTATTCGGCAGGCCCAGATGTGGAGTCATTGCATTTACATACACACCATGTCATCAGCCACACCCCTTTTCTCGGCAGCGGCAGTGACCCCGCGACACCGGCAGGAATGATGCTTCGATCCTTGTATACCGGGGGACCCCAACCATAGTCGACCTGTCGAACCCAAGCCGATCCCGTTCTGATAGAAACAAGGTGGTGTAAGCGAGCGGGGGGGTGAATGTGGTCCGCGCCATGTTCCAAAGGGTCTCCGCTCCTGAAATTTTCCTCGGCTTCTTGAATGATCTTCACGCATCAGGGAAAGATGCCTCCTGAAGCAGTCTATGACAGAGAAGAAGCAGTTTCTGTAGAACCTGTCGGGGCAACGGAGGGCGAGGGTCTAGGAGTTGGCGGTAGTTGGCGAAGAAGAGGAGGCACGCCGCTGGTGCTGGGGTTCAAGCCTATAGCCCGCGGTCTGCGAGCTCCCAAGTCGCAGCCACGGCCTCAAAGGTAGAATAATTTCGGCCTGTAGATTCGCAAAAGTTTCGCTTGAGCTTGTCGATGTCTTCCAAGGGAATGTCTATGTTGGCATGTTGTCGTTGGTGATTCGGCATAGGAGGTGGTGGGATTGGCAATGGAGGAGGAGAGACATTATCACTCTTAGATTGAGGGGTGAGAGTAAGGAAGAAGAGCCTGTACCACACCGGTTCAATGGCGGGATGCTCGAGGCCTCTTGCGAAATCTCCCGGTGCATTCAGGAATCGAGCAGCTCCTAGACCATCACAGATGCTGTGGCAGAATATCAACCCCGTCACGAACCCGCCGCAGGCAAATGGAGTCGCTTGAAATCGTTGACTTCAATTAGGGTGTGTTGACTGATTTTTTTTTTCAGCTAACCAAACACGCGAAAGTCTATAAAATTAATTCACGGAAAATACATTCACTCAAACAAATACACTTTGTTGACGTTCCCACCTTGGCTAGTCTCTTCTAGTGTGGGAGCGGCTTGAATCGGTATCCACTAGGGGCGTAAACGGTTCGATTTGGTTCGGTTTTTCAAAACCGAACCGAAACAGTCCCGAACCGAATACGAACCGAACCAAAAATGCGGTTTGGTTCAGGATAGTTTTTCGATTTTCCTATTTTTGCTTTGCTAATTGGGACCTAAGTGAGGAAGAGATGATAAAAAAAGAGAGATTGTTCACTTTTAATTAAGAATTCCGGTTTGGTTCGGTTAATCGAACTGAACTGAAAAGTTAACGATTATTTTTCAGTTAACCGAACCGAAACCGAACCGAACCAAAAACACACAAAATTTCGGTTCGGTTCGGTTTGGTTTTTGATTTCGGTTCGGTTCTTGACACCTCTAGTACCCACATCATGGCGATTCCTTGTTCTTGGAATTAAGTGGTCCCACTAGACGTTTCATAAAGATGTTTTGCCAAAATTTGTCTTGACAACCGAAATGTCTTTTATCCAAAGTCGTTCTTCAGTTTTTATTAAGAAATAATAGGTTTTGTGGTGATTCTAGATGTAATATATCACTAAAGCACAAGGAGACCAACAGATTTAATTCGGTGCAATTTAATCAACATTAAAGTACACAACATGACAAAGTGAGATGATGGAGAGATATAAGCTTGGAATTAAATCAACGGCTAAAAACTGAAAGTTACAACTAAAATACATGTCGGAATTAAGTCAATGACGAGATATCTGAAAAATACAGTTTGATACAAAATTTGAAAGATAACACATTTTGTTTGTCTACTCGGGGCTCCAAAGAAGTACTTGAAGCCTACAAATGGACCTCACAAAAGCTTACTAAATAAGAAATGACTTCTTAATGGCAATTACAAGAAGCTACATTATCCACTAACTCTTGTTATCTAGAACACCAATTTACAAGAAGTTACAACAATTCTGAAATAGCAACAATAAAAATAAACACTTAGCAGTTATCCTCATGTTGGTTGCTCACTATTGATATGGATGACTTTGTTAATCAACTTCAAGGTCATCATAGATAACTTTCAAGTTGTGTCATTGATGACATCACTGGCGAATTGTCGATTCTCTTCAAGTTACTGATAATTTTGTTAAAAATATTTAAACTTTGCTCTTATTGACTAGATATCAGTTGTCAATAATGATCAACTTTTGTCATTTTTGGGTATAAAAACACCCTTAGTATAAAAAATGTCTTTTGAGAATAAATTTCAAACGGCAACTTAAAAAGGCTATGATTAACTAGAGCCCAATAGTCTAACCTGCATTTGAACCCAAGTTCTGAACTTACTAATCGCCAGATCTAGCGGCTACCTCGCCTCATTTTTCTTTTCTTTTCTTTTAAATTTAGCTTATTTTCTAATCTAATTAAAATAAAATTTGGATAAAAAAATAGATTTAGATCAAAACGATGTAATTTTAGCCTCGTGCTCTATGGTTTAGTCACGTCAACACCACAAAACAGAGAGAAAATGATAAAAAAGTCGTATTAGCTCTTTCCGTGAGCCAAGGTGGAAGGAGTTAAAAGAAGTACTTGATTGCACAAATTTGATAAATTTTAAGATTTGATTACACACTTTTAAAATATATGATTGAAATGGACTTTTTATGATAAGTTTTAATACTTCTAATATATTTATTTCGTAAAGAACATAAAAGAGTCGGGAGTAGCATGGGAACATACAGCAAAGGCATTTCCATTTCTTCAGCATCAATCGTTGTGGCCGTAAAATTACATAAGACATCTAATCGTGTACGAGTTTCAACAAACTTGAGACTGGATTTCCCATTTCTTTTGTCAAGCAAAAGTGGCAAGAATGTAGTCCCAAGGAATGAGCTATACGGGAAGTGAAAGCTACAAAAGGCTCACACAGTAGAAGCACTGGTGTGTAGGGCAACCAAAGATGCATAGAAACCATTCTCAATGTTGATCAAATATTCATGCTTTCCTTTCTCGACGATGACCCCATTTTTAGCCACCGCGATCACATCCGCGTTCTTGATCGTGGACAACCTATGAGCCACCATGACCGTAGTTCGGTTCACCATGACTTGGTCTAACGCGTCCTGGACCACTTTCTCGGACTCTGTATCCAGTGCACTTGTAGCCTCGTCGAGCAGAAGGATTTTAGGATTCTTTACTATAGCTCGAGCAATGGCCACTCGTTGCTTCTGACCGCCCGATAACTGGACCCCTCTTTCACCAACCACAGTATCATATCCCTGAACATCAAATTTGTACGGAGAAATTGGGATAACCTCATTTGAAAGCAAAGGGTTAAGTCCACAGAACAAGCAACGATTGTCTAACCTGTTGCAGTCCACTAATGAACTTGTGAGCATTTGCTAATTCTGATGCGGCGAGTATTTCTTGCTCGTTAGCATCTCCATCCTTTCCGTATGCTATATTGGCACGAATTGTCTCATTGAATAAAACCGGTTCTTGGCTGACCAGACCCATTTGCTGCCTCAACCACTTGAGTTGCATCTGCTTAATATCCAATCCATCGAGTGTAATGTGACCTGAATCAGGATCATAAAAGCGTTGCAGCAACGCTATCACTGTTGATTTTCCACTCCCGCTTTCTCCAACCAAAGCAACGGTCTGAGAGCAAGAATCGCGTAATTGTCAAACTTTTATTCCTTATGGTTGACAAAACTAAAGTGCTGTTTTTGTAATTGAATGCTCAATTGTGGATGTTATAATTAAAGTTAGGCATTAGATAAAGTCCACACTTTCACCTTTCCAGAGTGAATGGTCAGGTTGAGATCACGGAAAATTTGAATGTCTGGCCTAGAGGGATATTTGAAGCTGACATGGCGAAGCTCAATCTCTCCCTTCATGTTGTCTAATTTTGTCCCCAACTCATCACTTGGGTCTATCTTGGATTTGCGGTCTACTATTGCAAAAATGGAGGCAGCAGCAGCTTTGGCTTTGGAAAAATCGGGAGTGATGGAACTTGAATGTGAAATTCCAACTGCTGCCATAGTCAGAGCAAAGAAAACCTGCAAAGAAAATTCCTCTGAACTGTTATCGAAACCAGTTTCAAATAAGGAAAAGGCAATCATCACTGCGAAATTCATAAGGAAAAAGCTGGAAAAAGCTGGTTAAGGTTCAAAGAAAATCTATCCTACCCTGAAGACATTTGAAAACGTTGTTTTGCCGTCCTGAATGAGTCGAGCTCCAGCATAGAAACTTGTTGCATACACACACAACAGCAGGAAGAAGGACATGCCAAACCCAATTCCGCTAATCAGTCCTTGTCGAATCCCCGTCCTCATGGGGCCTTCACATTTCTTCTTGTACAGCAGCATCATCTTCTCTTCAGCACAGAAAGAAGCAACGGTCCTTATACTTCCAACCGCATCAATAGCTACTTGGCTTGCTTCCTCGTACATCCTCTGCCAACATATAGATTAATATGGTCACGAATAATCGAGATTATTTGCAGGATTTAAATGGAAAGCATGGTAAAATCTTTTGTCTCCGTTGAAGATTACAAGCAATGTGAATCAGAAATTTCGAAGATGGCCTTTTCGTGTTCAACTCTTCGATGGCCTTTTCGTGTTCAACTCTTTGAACCTAGGACTCAAAATTTTGAATTGGGGATTGATAGAGACCTCCCAACCAATTTTATTTAGTGAGCAGGAAAAGAAAATGCACCGTAATAATGCTTACCTTTGCATCTGCACTGAATCCTTTCATGAACTTCAATTGTACATATCCATTGACACCAAGTAGAGGGAATAAGGTGAGGATGATCAGCGCCAGTTGCCAACTTGCAGTAAAAGCAATGACCAAACCAGCAACTGCGGACGCAATGTTCTGAACAATCAGAGCTAACGCATCTCCAACTAGGGCACACACTGATGCCGCATCTGCTGAGAGCCTCGCCCCGATGGCACCACTTGAGTGGTCAGGTTCATCAAACCAGCCGACCTCCATATGGACCACCTTTTCGAAACACATCAGCCTGATTCTCTCTATTAACTTACAACCAGCCACAGAGAACAAGTATGTACCAGCTGGATTTGCTATGAATGAAGCAATGCCAAGGACCAGAAACATCAGTGCCCAAAACTTAGAATCCTTTCTAAGTTCATGTGGTGGTTCATAAAATGTCTTGATAACACTGGATAAAAGCATGCCAAAAATCGGAAATATCACGCCATTAGCAACTGCAGCAATAGTTCCAACTAGCAAGACAGAAACTTCTGGTTTGTTGAGACAAGCAAGCCGGTGTAGGGAGACCTTTGGCTGTTTTTCCGTGCTCCCAGGAGCAGGGGATCGTGGTCCAGTCATGGTATCATCAGCATCGTTGAGTCCAGTGGGAAAATCAAAGGAGACTGACAAAGAGTGGCAGCTGCTATTCCCTATAGATGATCCCCGACTAATGGATCGTTTATACGACATTCTTTGACTGGACTGTCTGTTATATTCAGTAATCTCTGACCTGTTTTCGTCATCCGGTGCTTGTTTGGATTCTTTGTTCACTTCCTGCAATCGTATTAACTGAGAATATGCACCGTCTGGATCTTTGAGCAGTTCAGAGGGTGAACCTGGACAGTTTTAGAGAGGAATTAACTGTCAATGCTATACTTGTACATGCTAGGAAATCATAGTTCCTTCGCTCAATTTGCAGTTCCATTGTTTACTTCAAGTTAGATTGCAGCCTACCTTTCTCCACCATTTTTCCACGATGAATAACAGCAATCATATCGGCATTCCTAACCGTGCTCAAACGGTGGGCAACAATGACAGTTGTCCGGTTGCCCATAATCCTATCCAAGGCCTCTTGGACTATCCTCTCAGATTCCGCGTCGAGCGCACTTGTGGCTTCATCCAGGAGCAAAATACGAGGATCTTTAAGAATTGCTCTTGCTATGGCTACTCTTTGCTTTTGCCCACCAGACAGCTGAGTCCCATGTTCACCGACCATAGTGTCCAGGCCCTAAATGTCAAAAGTTAAAAAATCATGAAGTAGTAAGATCGAGAAGGGAGGAAAAGAAATTATTGTTTGGCCAGAGACAAGAAGAAAGCTGACGCATGGATCATGGAATTGCATTAACTTTATACCTGTGGCAACTTGTCTATGAACTTGGCAGCATTCGCAAGTTCTGCAGCAGCTTTGATCTCTTCCAGCGAGGCGCCTTCCTTTCCAAATGCAATGTTGTCCTTGATGCTGCAAGCAAATAACACAGGCTCTTGACTAACAAGCCCGATCTTGCTCCTGATCCATTTAAGATGAAACTTTCTAAGGTTGATCCCATCGATAAGTACTTCACCGTCTTGTGGATCGTAAAATCTCTCTATCAGACTGATCACCGTGGACTTCCCACTTCCGCTTTGTCCCACCAAAGCAGCAGTTGTACCACTTGGGATGCCAAGAGAGAACCCGTTGAATATTTGTTCGTCGGGCCTGGCCGGGTAACTGAAATAAACATCGTTCAACTCTATATCTCCACGAATGTTGACTAGTTTCTTTCCCTTGGTACCAAAAGAATCGATCTCTGGCTTCCTGTAGATGGTCTCGAACATCTTATATGCAGCAGCTTGACCAGCAGCAAATGTACTCATGCATGGAAAAGCCTGCCCAAGAGACCTAATGAACATCCATACCATGCCCGAAAAAATGAGGAAAAAAAAGAAAGAAACTCCATGATTAGGCTTTCTAGATTTCAGTAGGGTAAATAAGGAATTGAACCATGAGAATAAAGATCTGAAAGAAAAAGGACAGTTTGGAGTGCAACTCACGCGGAACCAGTCAATACTGCCACCATCACATTAATCACCGTGCCTCCATTATATCCCTCCTTGGCCAATATCAACTTTGCGCCACACCATATCCCCAAAGCATAACCGCTGAATACAATGAGCATGACTGTTCCAAAACCTAATCCAGCCGCTAGGCCTTCGTGGACTCCTGATCTGTATGCATGCACAAGGAATTTGCTGTAATTTGTGATTGCTCGCTTCTCTCCGGTAAAGGATGCAACCTGCACCAACATGTGATAATAGTTGGACGCTACAGTAAATGATTAGAGCAATGGCTGATTTTGAGTTCTAGAGCAAACAGACATCAAGACTTCTATCTTGTCCTTGGAAATGTGTTTGGTTTATTTGGCGCACATGCGCAGGTCTGAAATTCAGCTACATTAATGCAACATACCGTTCTGATCGAACCAATGGTCTGTTCAACAACAGTTGCTGCCTTTGCATATGTACTTTGCCCGCGAGATGCCGTCTTTGAGATTATGAGAGATGAAACACCTCCCGCAATCACTAGCAAAGGAATCATGGTTAGCATGATGAGGGTCAACAGCCACCCCTTGGTAAATGCTACCATGAAGCCTGCAACAAATGTGGACAGGAGCTGTATAAACGTCCCCACCTACACGAATCTAGCAATCTGTTAAAATCCTGGATGAAAAGTGCATACTGAGTGCACCAGACACAATACTCAATCTTTTCACATTTGTTATGGCTGTTTAAGGAAAGTATGACCTTTTCCCCCATGGCATTTTGGATGAGAACTGTGTCTCCAGACATTCTCCCGACAACCTCTCCAGTGTTAGTCTCTTTGTCAAAGAAGGCAACATCTTGTCTCAATATAGTTTTCAGATACAGGCCCCTTATTCTAGCAGCTTGTCGCTCGCCGGTGACCATCCAGCAAGATACCTCTGACCAAATGAAAGGAGGAACGAAGATTAAATTTTCTCAATTTCTAACATATAGAGTTGAACTCCGGACTAAAAGTAAATTGAGACTTGAGATGCACTCACGAAGAAACGCTGCTGCACCACACCAAAGTGCCAAGTAGATACACTTCAGAGATGTCTGAAGATTTCACAAACAATGTAATCAGTTAATTCACAATCTCAACACAAGCATTCCAAAAGAAATTTCCCTTTCTAGATAAGAATTTCTCTATATCAATCCACCAAGTCCATATTCGCAAAGCTTGTACCTTGGACACAAGATATACAATATTACTGTTAGCCTGGTTCTGGCCGAACGTGTTGATCAGCTGTCCGAACAATACGGTCATAACAGGCATGGAAATGCCATTACCGACTGCGCCTATCGACCCAACAACCATCAATAGCATATCAGTAGAATCTGCAAATGAGAACAGCTTGTGGAATGGAACCGAGTTCCCTTTCTCATCTCCCTTGCTCTTGTTGGAGTCCTGATTATTCTCATTCATGGTGGGGCTCTTTGCCACCGCTGCCATGTCGAGGCTCACCGATTTGGTGGCTTCATTGGTTCTTGAATCTTTGGTTCCTCCATTTTTGATAGCCATGCTACCGTACCCAGGACACTAATCTGTTGTGCAACTTTTTATTTGTATATATATACAAAGAGTTGTCTTTTGGGGGGTGGGAGGGGGCTGCACCATTAAACATCTAGAATCAGCAAGTTATAATTCAAGCCAAAGGAGTCCAATTATTGGGCAAGCTGCGAAAGAGGCAGTTGAAGGACGGTTGAGCACAAATTGATTAACCAAAGAGACTGTACTGCAGTCAATTTTCTCAAATCTATAAGCAACTAAAGACGAAACTTCTCTGAACAATTATCCGGAAAATATATCATGAGTATCTTCTCGTGGGATTTGAGTGGATTAGCTATTAAACAATCAAGATGCAAGACATTAACCATAAAAGTCAAATTTACAGAGATCAAAGGTGAAAGATCGCTGATCTAGGGGACTATACTTCCAAAAGAGTTGATCTCATGAGTCGTGAAATTGGTAAAATTAAAGTGCGCGCTTGAGAACGAATGCAAATGGAGACACAAGAAACTGAAGGGTGCACGAGAAGCCTCCCCAAAGCAGAAGTTGTCAAAAGAAAAGCCCACAGGAGAAATTAGCCAATGGACAACTGTCTGAATACCATAATCACGGGACAGAGTGAGGAAAGGTTGATATGATGAATTCATCAGCTTTGTGCCAAAACCACCTTTGATGTGAACCAGCACAAAACAGCAAAATCAACACTGTTTTTTTAAAATCCTTTTTCGCTCTACCTCCTGTTTCGCGAGAACCTTGATTCTGCAAAAACCTCTGCCTCAGGCAGGGTCACGAATCATTCACCAACTCCAACACTGTTCTCCAGATAGGCCCGAGCAAAACAGGAAGCAAGCAGCCAAACGCAGACTCGCACAGAGAGAAACACGCAATATCTCACCTGAAGAAGCTTCTCCGAGAAAGTCAGCTCAAAAAAGTGAGTACTGTCTACTGGGATCCTGACAAAAGAATTATGGCGGGCACTTTCGTGACTGCCCTGAAGAGTCCTCTCCCCTCTCCGCGATCCTGACCGGTTTCCACCAGCAACTCCTCCTCCCTTTATATATGCACGCTCCCAAATTGCTTGTCTAGCAAGCATTTCATGGCACGCTGAGTCGCTTTCTCGGTTAAAGACTCGCGGCCTGACATCTCTCGTCAATCCCTACTTACGATCCTTTTGTCTGTTCTTTTTGTCTGTATCCTTTTGTCTGTATCCTTCCGTTTTTTAATTAAACGTCTTACTTTTCTTATCTTGATTGTCAAACCCAGTTCATCTCTATTAATTGCCAATAAAAAACTCAGGATTTGAAAACTTCTCAGAACTCAAGAGCATCTCTCAGCTCGTGATGACGCAAGATTATGGCTATCTCATCTCATTAACGCACGCGTTAAGTACTTTTCGACCTCAGCGCACGCTTTCACATATCATTTTCGATCCCCAAGACATGACAAAAGTACATCCGTTTGTTTCGTTTCTCTGTATCCTTTCGTTTTCTTATTGAACACTTTACTTTTCTTATCTTGATAGTCAAACCCTGCTCATCTCTATTAATTGTCGATAAAACTCAGGATCTGAAAACTTCTCAGAACCCACGAAGATCTCTCTACTCGTGATGACGTAAGATTATGGCTATCTTATCTCATTAGCGCATGCGTTAGGTACTTTTTGACCTTAACACTCGCTTTCACTAATCATCTGTGGTCCCCGGGACATGACGAAAGTATATTTGCACTTGTCCGCTCTTCATTATCCGCCCCTCCGGGGGCGCCGCGGCCGCAAAAATAACTGGACAGGTCTCCAAGCAAGTATGTGACTCTGGCATCATCTTTTGCCTGGTTGACCTTTCTCAAAGTGCAATTTTGGCTTTTCAAGCAATGAATTTTCTCGATAAACACCACCCGCTGCGGTGGCTCCGCTGGTTAGTCTCCTGTGACCCTTGCGCTTCAAGGGGAGGAGTTCGAAACTTGGGGAGGCGGCTTGGCTGACTTAACCCGCTGGTGGGAGTGTGGTGGTAGGCTCCGGGCCCCAGGGTTTCTGGCCGGCTGCCGGCCGTGCGGGGGGTTCCCTGGTCACCAAAAAAAAAAAAAAAAAAAAAAAAAAAAAATTTCTCGATAAACCGAGTGCAATAATCAAACGTTAGTTTTCGTTATTAGGATGTATTCAAGGCATCAATTAAGTTAAATCGAAAATGGAAACAATATTCATTAAAAGTACTTTGAAAAATGTGAAATCTCTCGTTTTAATGCGACCACTTACGATGCATTGGCAAATGAAGCAACTGCATGGAAAAATGATCTCTATTAGCACTCTAGGGGCTTCTGGTTGATTATTGGTAACAAGTCAGGTCAAGGTTCTATTTTCTTCTACACATTTATTGCAAGAAGACGGTGTGTTGGCTGTGGCCACCAACATTGCTTAGGTTAGTGCAAAAATTTGACATGAGCATAGGGGATGGAGGATTTTTCTCCGAATTCCTTATCACTTAAACAAGACTAGGTGTAAATATTTTCGTTTTTGGATAGTATAATCAATGTGGAAAGAAGGAGAAGCAAGCACATACGATGCAGACGAAGTAAGGGTGATTAGTTCCCGGTTCCCAAATTCTAGGACCGTGGACCGGACTGGCCGGTCCTAGAACTAGGAATCGGACCAACCTATCGACCGGTCCGGTCCGGTTCGATGGAACCAGTAACTTTTTTTTTTCGGGAACAAATTTATTAATGTTATAGTACATTCTCAAAAATAACCCACTTCGTTTATACGCTGTTTTATCGATTCGTCCTTTTAATCTGCATGTAATTGTATTTTCCGAAGATTATGAAGAATTTTCTTCTTCTTCTATTTTTCAATTCTTCTCTCTCTCTCTCTCCATATATATATATATATATATATATATATATATATATATATATATATATCTCGGTCTGGTCCGGTCGGTTCAATTCCTACCTTGGAACTGGGAACCAAACTGCCAGCTACGAGAACTATCCAAAATCGGCTTGTTCAGTCTAGTTTGGACGATTTTCGGGTTGTGCTGTTCCCGTTACACATCCCTAGGACAAAGAGAGTTGGCGAGTGGTCAACACTGAGGAATTTGACCGAGAAGAACCGATAGGCTGAATTAGTGGTGGAAGACGTGAGAGCAGCATCGCTCCCTTGAATGGTTTTGATGCACAGCATGCATACATGGTAGGAAATTAGTTACATGCATTAGATCCATAAGAACAGAATGAATTGTCAAATTATATGAGTTTCATGTGAAGCTCACATGATTGATGGTTGAAATTCACTCGTCTTATTGATCATGGAAAGGTTTAAATAAAGATTTGCTCGCTTAAAAAATGCAATTGCATCTCGCTAACGTGTTTTAACACAATGCATGAGCAACAAGAACATGCAACTTTTTGCTAGAAGCCAAAGTGCATGACTAAAGTGGAGCATTCCAATAATATTCGAGAGAAATAACTGGGCCACTTATAGCACAACACAATGAGAATTTAGGTGGTTGAAACTAGAAAAAGTTCTAGCATGATGTGGCCTACATGCATCATATGTATAGACATTATCGATAAGCCAACTCAACCTACTATTGAGTTTAGAAATTCTTATTTTTGACTCCGTTTGTTTATAAAAAATATAAAATTCTCTGATGCTATGTTTGAAACAAGGAAAATGCCCCAAGATTTAAATTTTCGCTCTAGCCACGCTGCCAAAAGAGAAACCCCAAATCTTGTCACGCAAGACAAGAGACAACAATGTCTATTGTATACTCTTAATCACGTCCATTCACGTCCATATAGGGGAGGGGGTGTCGGCTTGACGCCCAATTAATCTCGCCGATCGGTAATCACCGAGTTTGTGCATGCGAAAATGCCAAACTTTTAAAATCAGATAAACTGAAAGTTGAAGGGGAAGATAAAAGAAAAACCCATCGAGAATTTTGTAAAGATTCTTGTCACTGCAGCATTATTCCAAACTCCGGTAATTTACTTTGAAATTAAAAAGAAAAGGAAAATACCATCACAAAAGGAAAAAAAAAAGGGCGTTCCCTTACCTACTCCCTAGATTAGGGAAAGAAAGGAAAGAACGGGACAAAATTTTCTAAAAACAGCAGCATCATCTTACCCTTTTCATCCCTCAAATTACCAACCCGCCTAAATGTGGAAATGATAGTCACGGAAACTTATTATTTATAAAAAAATTATGTAAACAGTCGTTCAAATTTCTAGAGTTTATTGAATTTGATTAGTTTATACATTAATCCCCACATATCCAAATGTTCTATATGAAATAGGAGAGAGCATGCAACAGTATCTCAATCATAAGTAAAGACTTACTAAAAAGGTCCCATCACTCAAGTGCTCCTTTGAGACACTGCCTATAATAATATTTTGCCATGTCATGACATGTTGATTTGTAATTCATTGCTATTGATCGTTTTTGAAGAGCCTATATAAATTGACTTTCACTTATGCTTTTTCAAATTCAAAACTATTAAAATTTTCACAATCATGTCAATTCATTCACGATTCTTTTCGCAATTTATCCAAAACGTGATTGATAATCTAGGGTAGGGCAGCAAAAAGAGCATTGTATCGCGGTTGCTCAAGTACGACAAGACCCAAAGATTTTCGATCACCTGCCAATCACCAGTCTTTTCCAGAAGGCTTGCTGTAGCTATTGGCTTTGCGGCCTATTCCTCGACATTTATCTCCCTCAATTATGACTCGTCGAATCGTGCAGTTGTGTATCGAATTTGATCAGAATAGTTCTGACGCACCCCATCTCCACCCTCTAATGTTTGTTATAATTAGGTTTGAATGATGCTGATGCGGAGCCCTATGAGAAAAACCAAGGTTTTTGGCTCGTTAATACAACTGATGTGTTGAGCTCAATAAGCAAAATCAATCTTTGGCCGGCAGTCATCTTGTGACTGTCCATAGAAAAAGTCTGTCTCGATATGCATATATCGATCAATTTCTTTATCTTTTTTTTTTCACTTTATAAACAATCTCTTTCTGAGATTTACGTATGAGTTCGACAATGACATCGTCTAACCAAAAGGATGTATAACCGAAAGTTATCGGACGGATGTCTAAAAAAAATTGGCTAAAGGCGTCGGGTGTTTCTGGTCGGTAGGGAAAGAAGTTGCAGACGAAGGAGAGCTTCGGTCTACAGGTTGAAGGCGCTCGGCGAAGAAGACGAGCGCAGCAAGAGGAAGGTTGCAGGGGAAAACGACAAAACAAAAGAAAAACTAAAAAAAGAAAGAAAGAAAGAAAAAAAGAAATGAAGAATGGCTGCTGGGCTGAGAAATGGCTGAATAGTTCTGGGCTGGGTGAAAGGAAAACTTGTGAAAAAGGGGAAATGGGCTGTTTTGTAAATTCCTTTCATGGGTCAATTTAATAGGAAATTCACATGGGCTTTAGGGCCGGCCCGGTCGCTAATCCAACCCGGACCAGTAGAGTCAAAGTCGGTTTACTCGGGCTGGGTCTCTTGACCCGGTCCGATTCCTTTTTATAATAAAAAAAATCATTAAAAATTCTAAAAAAATCCTTAAAATGTTAAAAAATTCGAAAAATATGAAGAAAAATTAATAAAAGGTTTTTAAATTCAGAAAAATTATAGAAAAATTTAAAAAATTTAAAAAGTTAGAAAACCCTTACAAATGTTAAAGCCCAAAATTGGACAAGCCTTTAGGGCTTCACAATAGGGTTCTTTTTTTGTGTTGTATTTTTTTCTTTTTAGAGATGATATTAGGATGCTATAATTGATTGCGCATTTCAATACTTTAGGTGTCACTATCCTCCTCTAAAATGGTTAGGATGAATTTTAGATTTCTTTTGGATAGGATGCTATGTTGTTAGTTAACACATAATCGAGCAGGTACACATCAGTCTTAGGAGGACTAATGTAATTAAGTCCCCGAGTCTAAAATATCTAGTTATGTAAATAATAAGATATTTTCCCGTATTTTTCTGGGTTTCTAGCCAATCACAAAAAGGCTTGTGATAACTCATTTGTTAAAATTTGCAATTAATCGATTAAACTTTTGAATTTGTGATATCACACAAGATATGAGTTTGAGAGACCCTGAATCAAGAAAAAGCCGTTGGCTTGAAGTTGATAATACCCCTAAACCTAACAAAGCTCCCTAATTGATGAGAGGTTAGGTTGTAACACCCGATCCCGATCCTTGTGATCGGGTCATTTAAAACTAGTCGCCTTCAACCTCGTGTAAACAGATGGAGAGCGAAATCAAGCGGCCGAGCGAATGTGTGCGTACCATGTTCCAAAAGGGTCTCGGTTCTTGAACTTGTCGGAGGGCAGCTTTTCCTCAGCTTCTTGAATGACCTTCACCGCATCAGGGAAAGATGCCTCCTGAAGCAGCTCGCTGGAGGCTTTTACTTTGACACAGAAGAAGCAGTTTCCCGTAGAACCTGTCAGAACAACGGAGGAGGAGGGTCTGCGGGTTGACGACGGTAGGCGAAGAAGAGGAGGCACACCTCTGTCCTGGGGTTCAATCCTAACGCCCGCATCTGCGAGCTTCAAAAACTTGCAGCCACGGCCTCAAAGGTGGAGCGATTCCAACCCCGCAGATTCGCGAAACATTAGCTTGAGCTTGTTGATGTCTTCTAGGGGAATTCTATGTTGGCATGTTATAGTTGGTGATTTGGCATAAGAGGTGGTGGGATTGGCAATGGAGGAGGAGACATTATCACTCTTGGATTGAGGGTTGGGAGCAGGGAAGAAGTGCCTGTACCACGCCAGTTCAATGGCAATGGAGGAGGAGACACATTAATTTATGGAAAATTCATTCACTCAAACAAATACACTCTGTTGACGTTCCTACCTTCTTTTTTTTGGGGTCATAAGGAGACTTCCATTACTAATGCAAAGTTTGATTACATCTAGGTCCAAACTCAACACATAAAATAGACGAGAGGAATGGTAGGGGGCGAGAAACCCAGTTCAAAGTCACAGTGCCATCTAAGTGGGCCTTGGCCACCTAATTTGTAGCTTGGTTCGTGCTCCTAGGCTCATGCAGCAAATTGACTCCTAGTAATTGGCCCAGTAGAGTTTGGTAGTCCAAGATCACCGAACACGAAGCCCACGTCGGTTCCTCAAGGCCCATAATAAAATGAACTGCTGATAAGTTATCAGTAGTTACTTCCACGTGTAGATCAGAAGCAAGCACATCAATTCTACTTGTTGTTCTTCTCTCCTTAATCCACGACAGAGCAGTTCTTATGGCTAGGGTTTCGGCGACGAGGGTAGAGGGGGCGTGGATCAATCTTGCAAACCCATCAACTAGGCTTCCTTCATCGTTTCTGTAGATCCCAGCGATGGAGCCCTCCTACGAAGAGCTCTTCCATGCAGCATCGACATTAATTTTTAGAGAACCTGAGCATGGCGGTACCCAAGTATCTGTCAAAGGTATGTTTCTGCTGCTGAATTTTTTATTCCATTTCTCAAATAGCTAATTCAAGAGGACTGCTTTGCCCACTATTCAGTTTGATTATGGTTTCTTACCTTCAAAGATGAATTTGTTTATGGATCTCCAGATCAACCACAGAATATTTGCAAAAAGAGCTTTAGTCAATGGAGGGCTGTTCGAGGTAAGAATTTCGCACACCTTCTTGTCCATCCATGAAATGTTGGTTGGGGAAGTGTCCATTTTTAAAGTTGATTCTACCCAAATTTTTCTAGTCCAGGCGCACATAAGGAACATGTGTTAGGTAGATTTCGGGGCAATTCCGCACAATGGGCAGATCGGTTCAGGTACTAATTTTCTTTTGTGAAGATTTTCTTTCGTAGGAAGGGCGTCGTGGCAAATACTCCATAAGAAGAACTTAATTTTAGGGGAAGTGTTTATTTCAGATTTCAACCCAAAGTCTTTTCGGGTTCTGATATGATGATGATGCTGGATGTGTTGTATGTGTTTTGCTTTGAGAACGTAGTTGGTTGTAGCCACTTTTAACTTGATACAATCCTGACTTGTTTGCAATCCATAATAATCTATCGAGTCCAGGGTTGATACTTAGAGGCGTAGCTAAGATTTCCTGTACAGTGTTTCCTCCGAAAGTCTCCTCCAGCAACTCAGCCTTCCATTCCCCTGTTTCCTAGTTGATGAAGTCAGCTACAAACATTGGTTCATTTAGGTTAGCAAGGCCTTCGATTTTCCCTGACACCAACCATCGGTCTTCTCTAGTTCTTATTCTTCTGCCATTCCCCACTTCCCATTTTATTTCTAATTCAATAGTATCTCTCCCTAGCATAATACTCTACCAACCGCAGGACGGTCTAGGTCCTCGCTTTGCACTCCATAGGTTTTCACTAGAAAAATAGAGACCTTTGAATAATCTGCTCCATAGTGCCTCTGTTGATTGACTAGGCTTCCATGCTTGTTTCCCCAATAGAGCTCTGTTAAAGTCAATCAAATCTCTGAATCCGAATCCACCTTGATCTTTCCTCTCCTTTAGCAGTTCCCAATTCTTCCAATGGATACCTTTGCGATTCATATTTTATTTCCACCAGAATGCTGAGATTTTCTTTTCAATTGCTCTACAAATGGAGATAGGGATTTTAAACATGGACATAGCATATTGAGGGAGTGCTTGGATGGCTGTTTTAAGTAACACCTCTTTGCCTGCTTTTGAAATTAATTGTTCTTTCCAGCCCTCTAATTTCCTATCCACCTTTGCTAACACCCATGAAAACATTTCTTTTTTTGTATTGCCCCAATCCGAAGGTATCCCTAAATATTTTCCCTTCTTCTCCATAATTGGCACATGCAACTCAACTGCAAGATTAGCTCTTAACCCCTATGGACAGCTATTCCCAAAAAATACTCCCGATTTGTTAAGGTTAATGGCCTAACTCAACGCATAGTAGTACTGGTTGAGAATATTAGAGAGGTTTTAAGTTTCCTTGATAGTGCCATCTAGGAAGAAAATAGCATCATCCGTGAACAAAAGGTGTGAGAGAGCAGGGCAGTGGGGGTTTAACTTAATTCCTTTGATAGTGCTTTCTACCACTAATTTAGACATTTGGGAAGATAATGCATTAGCCATGATGATAAAAAGGTATGGGGATAAAGGATCACATTGTCTTATGCCACGGGATGGCTAAAAAGTTTCAGTGTAATCCCCATTTACTTTAATACTAAAAGAAGCTGAAGAGATGCACCATTTGATTAGGGAGACCCATTTATCACATAAACCTATTTGCAACATGTAATCGCATAGAAAGTCCCATTCCACCATGTCGTAAGCTTTTTGCATGTCTAACTTTAGCACCGCTTGAAATTTCCTTTTTCTCTTCCTGATTTGTAGTTGGTGTAGAACTTCTTGCACAATGAAAATATTGTCTTAGATTTGCTTGCCTCCTATGAAGGCACTTTGTTCTGGAAGAATAATATTTGGGAGCTAGGGTTTCAATCTGTTCACCATAACTTTAGCGATGACTTTGTAGTTAAAGTTGCATAAACTGATAGGTCTATACTGGGATATATGTTCTGGATTTGTGACTTTGGGGATGAGGATAAGCTGAGTACAATTCATTGCAGGGTTAAAGGTGCCTTGTGCAAAGAAAGAAACCATCATTTTGAATATATCGTTTTGTATTACAAGCCAATTACTCTGATAGAATAGCCCATTTAGTCCGTCCAGCCCTGGTGCCTTGGTAGGTCCCATCTGAAAAACTGCTATTCGAACTTCTTCCATGGTTATTGGCTCCACTAAGGCTGTATTAATGTCCCTGTAACAATCTGAGGACATTGTTCCAGTATTGGACCATAATTCCTAGCCCCAACTGATGAATACAAGGACTTGTAGAACTCCAAGATGTGGTGCTTTAGTTCAGTAGGATCTCAACTCCAATTCTGATCATCAATCCATAGAATAGAAATTCTGTTTCGTTGCCTTCGCTGTATGGTGGTAGCGTGAAGTATTTGGTATTCCGATCCCCCATTTCAGCCAATTAATTCTGGACCTCATGCTCTAATACATTTATTCTTATCACCATAAGGCTTCAATTTTCCCTACAATCCGTGTGTATTCCTCCCCATAGATGCCTTGAAATCAGCATTTTTTAGTGCAGTCAGTTTTCCTTTAAGAAAATCTATTTGGCGACTCGCATTCTTGAACTTCTTTCTGCTCCAGTTTACAAGCTCCTTTACCACCCTTTTTGTCTTTTCTGTTATATCCCCAGAGTTATCAGCAACATCTTCCCAAGCCTTCCTGACAACGTCTGAACACTCTGGCTTGTCTAGCCAAAATGCCTCAAATTTAAATGGTTTCTACTTTCTGAAATTAGGAGGATGCGATGACAAGATGATTGGGCTATGATCAGACCCAATCGCAGAAAGAGCACAAGCCTCAACATTCGGAAATGCAGTCCTCCATTCAAAATTACAAAGGGCCCTATCTAACCTTTTCTTAACCAACTGTTCACCTGCCCTTTTGTTTGACCATGTATATGCGCAACCCTTGCTTTCCATATCTATTAAAACATAGGAATCCACAAACTCCCTAAAAGCCACCATCCTATAGTGATTTGCCTCACGCTTACCAATTTTTTCCTAGTGATACAAGATCTCATTAAAGTTACCAATACATAACCACAGGAAACAATCGGGACGGTTATAGTTCCTCAAAGAGTGCCATAAAGTCATTCTGTCTTGAAAATTTGTTGGCGCATGGAGAAAGGAAATTCTCATTAAGGTGTTGCTACCATGATCCCTACAAAGCACCCCCATCCACTCTGCTGAGTTACACTCCACATTAAGTGTAACCTCATCATTCCACATAATAGCTGATCCTCCCATAATACCTACTAGATTAATAGTCTTAGTATGTCTAAGCTGAAGACGTTTAGCTAGGTGCGTAATCACCTCTGTTCTGTTCTTGGTTTCCATGAGGAACACCAAATTAGGCCTTTCCCGAGCCACTAAGGCTCGGAGATGCTGGACTGTTAAGGGGTTGCCCAGCCCTTGATAGTTCCAACTTATGATTTTCATGTTTGCAACGGTGGCTTATTAGAGCTAGCCACCAAAGCCTGAGTATACTCACCTTCCCACATTTGGATAGGTGTTTCTAAGAGATGCCTCTCATCGATTAGAAAATCTTGGTTCCCTCTAGCATTATACGGAGAAAACCTCTTCTAGTTTTTAGCACTTGGCGTTTTCAATATAGCTTTACCTTTTTTGCTTGAGCTTGAGCTGTTCTTCTGGTCAATTCGATCCTGAATATATTATGATATTGCTGAGTTCTTTTTCCTTTAGAATGAGGGGCATGGGGTGCTACATTTTCCTCAAAGGTTACCTCTTGAGCTCCTGGATTATATAACACAAGAGCCTTTTCATTTAGGGAATTCATGTCTTTGTGTAGGGTTTCTTTATTCCGAATGGCTGGGGGTGTCAGGTACCATTTCTTCTTCAGCAGAATCAAGCTCAATTTCCCCGAAAAAAATTTTCTAGCATAGGCTCAGTTCCTTCACCTCAGCTTTAAGCCACAACCCATACTGCCCAGGTTTGTCCTGAGGTAAACCCGACTCCTCGTATGGAATTTTTGAGCAAGAAATGGCATAATGACCAATGCAGCCACAAGAATAACAATAATGTGGTAACCTTTCATACTTAAAATCAATCCACCATTTCATTCCTCCCAAATTTATAATTGTCCCAATTTTAAGGGGTTTGTGCAGGTTCAGTCTAACTTTGGCTTTGCCAATTCGATTGGAGCTATTATTTCTTGCTTCAATCTTCACTTTCTCCACTATGCCCATTTTCCCTGCAATTTGCCTAATTGCTTCTTTTGTGATTGCAGCTCTAGGAAGGCCCACTAAGTGTACCCAAAATAAATAATGAGAAAAATCATAGCGGTGCTCTTGGATATTTGGGTCCCCTTCTTGCAGAACAAGGAGATTGTTTGCAAATGACCAAGAACCCAAATCTAATACTCTGTCCTTCTCCTCAATCAAATTAAAGGTAAACAAGAAAAATCTTTGTTCGATAATTTCACATTTCACCGTCTCAATCTTCCAAGCTTTCTTCATTGTACTTAAAAATGCTTGAAAGCTCACATTAGGTCTAGAAAAGAGCTTGCCATAAAGAAGGAGTTTACTTTCTTGGCTTATAGAGTCTGGAATGAGATCATTCAGCTCGGTGATGTCTTCTTTAGCCCACAAGTCCCCCATTCTTTTGCACAATGTTGCCGTGATTTTCCCATTCTCCTTCCATTTCTTCCAAAGAGTAGTCAAGATAGGAAGTGAATACAATAGGGGTTATCACTAGGATTAGGAGTGAAGGGAGCCCTATAAATCAATTTAGTGAAATTTGAAGCAACAATATATGGTCGTTTGTAGGGAAAGAGGATGTTAGGGTTACAAAAAAGGCAAAGAAGGGCGAGAAGACAAGAGCTAATCTGGTGGGTGTTTCTTTATCACTTCCATGGGTTGCGGTTCAAGTGAAAAAGGATGATAGTGTTACTAATGGGAGCAGGATGGGGAAGAGGAAAGGGAAGGGGGTGAACCTTTCACTATGGGGGCAGTGAAGATTCTGCCATAGAAATGCACTGTCTTGTGAAAGATTGAAGAGGGAATGGAAAGGGACGAACCTTTCACATTGATTGCTGTGCAAATTCTGCCATGGAGGTGCCCAATATGGTGGAGAACTGGACTATTAGGGTTTCAGACCAACTATCACCTTCTGGGATAGAGAGGGACCTCACATAGGGTGAAATGAGACCGTGATTCCTTGGCTTGTCTCTTCTAGTGTAAGAGTGGCTCAAATTGGGTACCTGCAACACAGCGATTCCTTGTTCTCGGCATTAATTGGTCCCACTGGACGTTTCATTAAGATCTTTCGCCAAAATTTGTCTTGACAACAAAATGTTTTATATAAAGTCGTTCTTCAGTTTTTATTAAGAAAAATAGGTTTTGTGGCGGTTCTAGATATTGGTATATCACTAGAGCACAAGGAGACCAATAGATTTAATTCAACGCAATTTAATCAACATTGAAATACACAACATGACAAAGCAAGATGATAGAGAGATACAATCCTAGAATCAAATCAACAATGAAAATCTAAACCTTACAACGAAAACACATGCTGAAATTAAGTCGACGACGAGATATTTAGAAACTACAGTTTGATATAGAATTTGAAAGATAACACATTTTATTTGTTTGCTCGGGGCTAGCTAAAGAAGAAATGACTTCCTAATGGCAATTACAAGAAGTTGCAATATCCAGTAACACTTGTTATCTAAAACACCAATCTATAAGAAGTTACAACAGTCCTAAAATAGCAACAATAAAAATAAACACTTAGCGGTTATCCTCGTGTCGATTGCTCTCCATTGACATCAATGACTTTGTTAATCAACTTCTTGGTTATCATGGATAACATTCAAGTTGCGTGTCATTGATGACTTTATTGGTGAGTTGTCGATTCTTTTTAAGTTACTGATAATCCTATTAAAAAATATTTAAACTCTACTCTTATCGACTAAATATTGATTGTCAATAATGACCAACTTTTGTCATTTTTTGGTATAAAAGCACCCCTAGTATAAAAAAACATGTCTTTTGATAACAAATTTCGAACAGCAACTTAAAAAGGCTATGATTAACTAGAGCCCAATAGCCTATCCTGCATTTGACCTAAGGTCCTGAACTTAGTAATCGGCAGGTCTAGCGACTCCCTCACCTCATTTTTCTTTTCTTTTCTTTTAAATTTAGCTTATTTTCTAATTTAATTCAAATAAAATTTGGATTAAAAAAATAGATTTGGACCAAAATGATGTAGTTATAGCTTCATGCTCTATGGTTTAGCCATGTCAACACCACAAAACTGAGAGAAAATAATAAAAAAGCCACATCAGCTTTTTCCTAAAACCAAGGTGGAAAAAGTTAAGGAAAGTACTTGATTGCATTAATTTAATAAATTTAAAGACTTAATTGCACTTTTTAAAATATAGGACTCAGCTAGACCTTTCATGACAAATTTTAATACTTCCGGTGTATTCATCTCAAAAAGAAAATAAAAGAGTCGATAGCTTGGGAACATATAGCAAAGGCATTTCCATTTCTCCAGCATCAATTGCTGTAGTTGTAAAATTACATAAGACATCTAATTGTGTAGGAGTTTCAATAAACTTGAGATTGTCTTTCCCATTTCTTTTGTCAAGCAAAAGTGGCAAGAATGTACTCCCTAGAGAACGAGCCATACGGGAAGTGAAAGCTACAAAAGGCTCATACAGTAGAAGCACTAGTGTGTAGGGCAACCAAAGATGCATAGAAACCATCCTTGATGTTGATCAAATTCTCATGCTTTCCTTTCTCGATGATTACCCCATGTTTAGCCACTGCGATCACATCCGCGTTCTTGATTGTGGATAACCTATGAGCCACCACAACTGTAGTTCGGTTCACCATGACTCGGTTTAACGCGTCTTGAACTACTTTCTCGGATTCTGCATCCAATGCACTCGTAGCCTCGTCAAGCAGAAGGATTTTAGGACTCTTTACTATAGCTCGAGCAATGGCCACTCGTTGCTTCTGACCACCGGATAACTGGGCCCCTCTTTCACCAACCACAGAATTATATCCCTGAACATCAAATTTGCACAGAGAAATCGGATAAGCTCATTCGAAAGCAAAACGTTAAGTACACAGATCAAGAAACGATTGTCTAACATGTTGCAGTCCACTAATGAACTTGTGAGCATTTGCTAATTTTGATGCGGCGAGTATTTCTTGCTCGTTCGCATCTCCATCCTTTCCATATGCTATATTGGCACGAATTGTCTCATTGAATAAAACCGGTTCTTGGCTGACCAGACCCATTTGCTGCCTTAACCACTTGAGTTGCAGCTGCTTAATATCCACTCCGTCGAGCGTAATGTGACCTGAATCAGGATCATAAAAGCGTTGCAACAATGCTATCACTGTTGATTTTCCGCTTCCGCTTTCTCCAACCAAAGCAACAGTCTGAGAGGAAGAATCATGTAATTGTCAAACTTTTATTCCTTATGCTCTACAAACTTTAGCACAGTTTTTGTAATTGAATATTCAATTGTGGATGTCATAATTAAAGTTAGGCATTAGGTAAAGTCCAAAGTGTTACCTTTCCAGAGTGAATGGCCAGGTTGAGATCACGGAAAATTTGAATGTCTGGCCTAGAGGGATATTTGAAGCTGACATGACGAAGCTCAATCTCTCCCTTCACGTTGTCTAATTTCGTCCCCGACTCATCACTTGGGTCTATCTTGGATTTGCGGTCTAATATTGCAAAAATGGAAGCAGCAGCGGCTTTGGCTTTGGTGGAGTCAGGAGTGATGGAACTTGATTGTGAAATTCCAATTGCTGCCATGGTCAGAGCAAAGAAAACCTGCAAAGTAAATGTCTCTGAACTGTTATCGAAACCAGTTTCAAATAAGGAAAAGGCACTCATGACTGCGAAATTCCCAAGGAATAAGCTGGTTAACGTTCAAAGAAAATCTGTCCTACCCTGAAGACATCTGAAATTTTTGTTTTCCTGTCCTGAACGAGTCGAGCTCCAGCATAGAAACTTGTTGCATACACACAGTACAACAGGAAGAAGGACATGCCGAACCCAATTCCGCTAATCAGTCCTTGTCGAATCCCCATCCTCATGGGGCCTTCACATTTCTTCTTGTACAGCTGCATCATCTTCTCTTCAGCACAGAAAGAAGCGACAGTCCTTATACTTCCAACAGCATCAGTTGCTACTTGGCTTGCTTCCTCGTACATCATCTGCAAACATGTAGATTAATTACATCATCTGCAGACATATAGCTTAATACGGTCATGAATAAGTGAGATTATTTGCCAGATATAAATGGAAACCATGGCGGAACCTTTTGTTGCCATTGAAGATTACAAGCAATGTGAATTAGAAATTTCGAAGATGGCCTTTCTGTGTTCAACTCCTTGAACCTAGGACTCTAAATTTTGAATTGGGGATTGATAGAGACCTCCCAACCAATTTTATTTAGTGAGCAGGAAAAGAAAAAGCACTGTAATAATGCTTACCTTCGCATCTGCACTGAATCCTTTCGTGAACTTCACTTGTACAAATCCATTGACACCAATTAGAGGGATTAAGGTGAGGATGATCAGCGCCAGTTGCCAACTTGCAGCAAAAGCAATGACCAAACCAGCAACTGTGGACGCAATGTTCTGAACAATCTGAGCTAACGCATCTCCAACTAGGGTACGCACTGATGCTGCATCTGCTGAGAGCCTCGCCCCGATGGCACCACTTGAGTGGTCAGGTTCATCAAACCAGCCGACCTCCATATGGACCACCTTTTCAAAACACATCAGCCTGATTCTCTCGATTAACTTACAACCAGCCACAGAGAATAAGTATGTACGAGCTGGATATGCGACGAATGATGCAATGCCAAGGACCAGAAACATCAGTGCCCAAAACATAGAATCCTTTCTAAGTTCATGTGGTGGTTCATAAAATGTCTTGATAACACTGGATATAAGTACACCAAAAAACGGAAGTATCAAGCCATTAGCAACAGCAGCGATAGTTCCAATTAGCAAGACAGGAACTTCTGGTTTGTTGAGATGAGCAAGCCGGCGTAGGGAGACCTTCGGTGGTTTTCCTGTGCTCCCAGGAGCAGGGGATTGTGGTCCAGCCACGGTACCATCAGCAATGTTGAGTCCATGGGGAAGACTAAAGGAGACTGACAATGCGTGGCAGCTGCTATTCACCATAGATGATCCCTGACTATTGGGTCGTTCGTACGACATCCTTTGAGGGGACTGTCCGTTATATTCAGTAATCTCTGACCTGTTTCTGTCATCTGGTGCTTGTTCGGATTCTCTGTTCACTTCCTGCAAGCGTATTAGCTGAGAATATGCACCGTCTGGATCTTTGAGCAGTTCAGAGTGTGAACCTGGACAGTTTTAGAGAGGAATTAATTGTCAATGATATACTTGTACATGCTAGGAGATCATATTTCCTTGGTTCAATTCGCAGTTCCATTGTTTATTTGAGTTAGATTTCAGCCTACCTTTCTCCATGATTTTTCCACGATGAATAACAGCAATCATATCAGCATTCTTAACCGTGCTCAAACGGTGGGCAACAATGACAGTTGTCCGGTTGCCCATAATACTATCCAAGGCCCCTTGGACTATCCTCTCAGATTCCGAGTCGAGTGCACTTGTGGCTTCATCTAGGAGCAAAATACGAGGATCTTTAAGAATTGCTCTTGCTATTGCTACTCTTTGCTTCTGCCCACCTGACAGCTGAGTCCCATGTTCACCAACCATGGTGTCCAGGCCCTACATGTCAAATGTTAGAAAATCATGAAGTAGTAAGATCGAGAAGGTAGGAAAATTTTGGCCAGAGAAAAGAAGAAAACTGATTCATGGATCATGGAGTTGCATTATCTTTATACCTGCGGCAACTTGTCTATGAACTTGGCAGCATTCGCAAGTTCTGCAGCAGCTTTGATCTCTTCCAGCGAGGCGCCTTCCTTTCCAAATGCAATGTTGTCCTTGATGCTGCAAGCGAATAACACAGGCTCCTGACTAACAAGCCCGATCTTGCTCCTGATCCATTTAAGATGAAACTTTCTAAGGTTGATCCCATCGATAAGTACTTCACCATCTTGTGGATCGTAAAATCTCTCTATCAGACTGATCACCGTGGACTTCCCACTTCCGCTTTGTCCCACCAAAGCAGCAGTTGTACCACTTGGGATGCCAAGAGAGAACCCGTTGAATATTTGTTCGTGGGGCCTGGCTGGGTAACTGAAATAAACATCCCTCAATTCTATATCTCCACGAATGTCACCTAGTTTCTTTCCTTTGGTATCAAAAGAATCGATCTCCGGCTTCCTGTGGATGGTCTCGAACATCTTATATGCAGCAGCTTGACCAGCAGCAAATGCACTCATGCATGGAGAAGCCTGCCCAAGAGACCTGATGAACATCCATGCCATGCCCCAAAAAAGGAGGAAAAAAAGAAAGAAAATCCATGATTAGGCTTTCTAAATTTCGGTAGGGTAAATAAGGAAATGAACCATGAGAACAAAGACCCGATAGAAAAAGGACAGTTTGAGTGCAACTCACATAGAACCAGTCAAGATAGCCACGATCACATTAATCACTGTGCCTCCATTATACCCCTTCTCAAATATCAACTTTGCGCCACACCATACCGCCAAAGCAAAACCGCCCAATACGACGAGCATGACTGTTCCAAAACCTAATCCAACTGCTAGGCCTTCATGGACTCCTGATCTGTATGCATGCACAAGGAATTTGCTGTAACTTGTGATTGCTCGCTTCTCTCCGGTAAAGGATGCAACCTGCACCAAATGTGATAATATTTGGACTCACAGTAAATGATTAGAGCAATGGCTGAATTTGAGTTCCAGAGCAAACAGACATCAAGACATCAATCTTGTCCTTGGAAATGTGTTGTTTAGTTGGCGCACATGCGCAAGTCTGGAATTCAGCTACCTTAATGCAACATACCGTTCTGATTGAACCAATCGTCTGTTCAACAACTATTGCTGCATTTGCATAAGCACTTTGCCCACGAGATGCCATCTTTGAGATTATGAGAGATGTAACACCTCCCGCAATCACTAGCAATGGAATCATGGTTAGCATGATGAGGGTCAACAGCCACCCCTTGATAAATGCTATCATGAAGCCTCCAACAAATGTTGACATGAGCTGTATGAACATCCCCACCTGCATGAATCTAACAATCCATTAAAATCCCGGATGAAAAGTGTATATTGAGTGCACCAAACACAATACTCAATCTTTTCACAATTGTTATGGCGATACAAGGAAAGTATGACCTTTTCACCCGTGGCATTCTGGATGAGAACTGTGTCTCCAGACATTCTCCCGACGACCTCTCCGGTGTTAGTCTCTTTGTCAAAGAAGGCAACATCTTGTCTCAATATAGTTTTCAGATACAGGCCCCTTATTCTTGCAGCCTGTCGCTCGCCAGTGACCATCCAGCAAGATACTTCTGACCAAATGAAAGGAGGAACAAAGATTAAATTTTCTCAATTCCTAACATAAAGAGTTCAACTCCGAAGTAAAAGTAAATTGAGAATCAAGATGCACTCACGAAGAAATGCCGCCGCACCATTCCCAAGCCCCAAGTAGATAAACTTCAAAGCTATCTGAAAAATTCACAAACAATCTAATCAGTTATTTTACAATTTCAACACAAGTACTCCAAGAAGAATTCCTTTTCAAGAAAAGAGTTTCTCTGTAACAACCCGCCATGTCCATATTTTACAAAGATTTTACCTTGGACACAAGATCTAGAACATCAGTGTCAGCCTGGCTCGGGCTGAATGTATTAATCAGCTGTCCAAACACTACAGTCATAAGGGGCATGGAAATGCCATTACCCACTGCGCCTATTGACCCAACAACCATCAATAGCATATCAGTAGAATCTGCCAATGAGAACAGCTTGTGGAATGGAACCGAGTTCCCTTTCTCATCTTCCTTGCTCTTGTTGGAGTCCTGCTCATTCTCATTCACGGTGGGGCTCTTTGCTGCCTCGGCCGCCACCTCGAGGCTCCTCAATGTGGCGGCTTCATTGGTTCCTGAATTTGGTTGCTCCATTTTCAACGGTCATTAGTACCTGGGACACAGATCTGTTATGCAACTTTTTATTCTGTCTAAATATATATACAGAGAGTTGTCTGTTTTTTTTTTTTGGGGGGGGGCCCTGCACCATTAAACATCTAGGATCAGCAATCTTTAATTCAAGCCAAAGGAGTCCTATTTTTGGGCAAGCTACGAAAGAAGTAGTTGAAGGATGGTTGAGCACAAATTGATTAATCAAAGAGAAACTGTACTGCAGTCAATTTTCTCAAATCTATAAGCAACTAAAGACAACTTCTCTGAACAATTATCCAGAAAATATATCATGAGTATCTTCTCGTGGGATTTGAATGGATTAGCTATTAAGCAATCAAGATGCGAGACATTCTCTCAACCATAGAAGTCAAATTTACAGAGATCAAAGAAGAAAGACCGCTGATTTATGGGACTGTACTTCGAAAAGAGTTTTGATCACATTGGTTGAGCACCCTTAATAAAATCGATTAGAATTATGAATCATTATCTTAATGAGTCGTGAAACTGGTAAATTTAACGCGTGCGTGCGAGAGTGAACGCAAATGAAGGGTGCACAAGAAGCCTCCCCAGAGCAGAAGCTGTCAAAAGAAAACCCACAGGAGAAATTAGCCAGTGGACAACTATGCCTGAGTACAATATTCACAGGACTCGGAGTGAGGAAAGGTTGATATGATGAATTTTTGTGACAAAACCACCTTTGATCTGAACCAGCCCAAAACAGCAAAATCAACACCCTGTTTTTTTTTTTTAACCGACCCAAAAAACAGATTTTCTTTTTCTTTTTCGCTCTTCCCCTGTTTCGCGGGAACCTTGATTCTGCAAAAACCTATGCCTCATGCAGGGTCACGAATTATTCACCAACTCTGACACGTTGTCCAGATAAGCCCGAGCATGACAAGACGTGAGCAGCCAAAGGCAGGCTCGCACACAGCAATACGCGTGATCTCACCTGAAGAAGCTTCTCCAAAAAAGTCAGCTCAAAAAAGTGAGTACCGTCTTCTGGGATCCCGATAAAAGAATTATGGCGGGCACTTTGTGACTGCCGTGAACAGTCCTCTCTCCTCTTCGTGATCCTGATCGGTTTCCACCAGCAACTCCTCCATTTATATATGCACGCTCCCAAATTGTTTGTCCAGCAAGCACAAACCCAGTTCATCTCTATTATTTGGCTATAAAATCAGGATTTGAAAACTTCTCAAAAGCCAAGAAGATCTCTTTGCTCATGATGACGCAAGATTATGACTTTCTCATTAATGCATGTACTAAAAACTTTTTGACCTCAGTACACGCTTTCACGTATGATCTGTGATCCCCCGGACATGGCAAGTATATTCGCCCTTGTCCTCTCTTCATCTCTCTCCCCCCCCCCCCCCAAAAAAAAAAAAACAACCAGGACAGGTCTCCAAGCGGGAATGCTAGTCTAGATGCTTCATCTGGCCTGGTTGGCTTTTCACAGAGTGCAATCTTGACTTTTTGAGCAATGAATTTTCTCAATAGACCAAGTGCAATAATCAAACGTAGTTTTTGTTAACATGATGCATTTAGAGCACCGAAATCGAAAACGAAAATAGCGTTCATTAAAAGTATTTTGAAAAAAGTAAAATCGCTCATTTAATGGGATCACTTACAATGCATTGACAAATAAAGCAACTGCAAAGAAAAATTATCTCTATCAGCACTCTAGGGGCTTGTGGTTAATTATTGGTAAGAAGTCAGGTCAAAGTTATATTTTCACACTTTTATTGCAAGAAGACAGTGTGTTGGTTGCAGCCACCAACATTGCTTAGGTTAGTACAAAAATCTGACACGAGTGTAGGGCGATGGAGGATTTTTCTCCGAAACCCTTGTCACTTAAGCACGACTAAGTGTGAATATTTCGTTTTTGGAGAATATAATCAATGTGGAAAGAAGGGGAAGTAAGCATATACATTGCGGACAAAGAGAGTTGGCCGGCGGTTAGCATCGAGGAATTTGATCGAGAAGGACCAACAGGCTGAATTAGTGGTAGAAGACGTAAGAGCAGCATCACCCTCTTGAATGGTTTTGATCCACAGCATGCATACATAGTAGGAAAATAGCTACATGCACTAGATCCACAAGAACCGAGCAAATTACAATTGGTCGAATTGTGTGGGCTCCATGTGAGACTGATATAATCCATGGCTTAAATTCACTTGTTTTATTGATCATGGAAAGGTTCATATAAAGATTTGCTAGCTCAAAAAACACATTTTCATCTCGCTAACATGTTTTAACACAATGCATGAGCAAGAAGAACATGCAACATTTTGCTAGAAGCCAAAGTGCATGACTAAAATGGAGCACTCCAATAATGCTCAGGAGAAAAAACTTAGCCACTAATAGCACAACACAATGAGAACTTAGGTGATCAAAATTAGAAAATGTTTAATACCATGAAAAACCCCTACTGATACATTTGTGACAAATTTACTCAAAACTAATTTTTTAACCACAAAAAAAATCCAAACTAGTACACCTATGATAAATTTACTTTAAATGACCACAAAAAACTTCAAACTAATATACTTGTGACCAATTTAATCCAAAACTAATTTTTTTATCTTAAAATACTAAAATCGGTACATTTATGATAAATATACCCTCCATTAAATTGAATTAATACCACAAAAAAACTATAAAATCGGTACAATTATGACAAACAAAAAGTAAAATCCTAAACCGATATATCAGTTAACTGTCACATGTCATTCGACTCAGCAATTTAAAAATAAAATCTAATGGAAATTAACATAGAGTAAATTTGTCACAAGTATAACTGTTTTTAGTGAATTTATCAAAAGTGTACCAGTTTGGGGTTTTTAGTGGTCAAAAAAAATTTTTTTTTAGAGTAAATTTATCACATGTATACAAATTTGGAGTTTTTTGGTATTAACCCATTAAAAAAAGTTGTGGCATGATGTGGCCTATATGCACCATATGCATATGTATGATTGATGAGTCAATTGAGCTTGCTATGAGTTTAAAAATTCTTATTTAGAATTAGTATGTTTATATATATAAAATTCTCTAATGCTATTTTTGAAAATTTTGGGACAAGGAAAATGCCCCAAGATTTTAATTTTCGCTTCAAATTCCAAATTTCTTTGAATTTTCAACATTCTTCACCTCAATTTTCTCTCTCCTTTTCCTTATACAATCTCAATAAATTGATTGAGTATAATGATCTCGAGCAAGTCGAGGTATGCGGATTGGACCCAAATATGTTGGTTGATCAAGACTGCCCATTTTTATCTTTCGAGTCAACGGGGCTTGAACTCCGGAAGGGCCACCCAATTTCCGATCACCTCTATACTCAAGTACTCATTTATTATTTAGTTCAATTTCTCAACAACAAAAAAATGAAAAGTCGTTAATTATAAGGGAAATTGATTTGAAATTTTACCCTTTGCCTAAACGTTTCAAAATTATTAAGTGGATTGCCTGATTAGCAAACCTTCATAGCGCAGGGAACATTTCCCACTTTTAAATGGGCAGAAGGCACTAGGCGGCGCGTGGACAGCACAGCAATAAGTTGGCACGTAGACAGAGGGTTTCGTTCTGATTGATTCCGGTCTTCTAGGCACCAAAGGCGGGGGAGGAAGCTTCTTTTCTCCTCGGAGAAAATTTTAGGCGGGGGCCCGGGTGACGGAAGGCTTATGGCACCTGATAGGGTCCGGACAACACGTGTCCCCTGATGAATAAGATGGGATTTTGACATGCTCAAATCTTATCCCTACCCGATCTTCTCGGGCAGGGTCACGAATCATTCACCAACTCCGACACTTTCTCCAGACAAGCCCGATCATAACAAGACGTAAGCAGCCGAAGGCTGACTCGCACAGAGAGAAAAACGCATTATCTCCTGTGAAGAAGCTTCTCCCAAAAAAAGTCAGCTCAGAAAAGTGAGTACTGTCTACTGGGATCCTGACGAAAGAATTATGGCCGGCACTTTCGTGACCGCGCCGAAGAGTCCCCTCTCCTCTCCGCACGCTCCCATATTGCTTGTCTAGCCAGCATTTCATGGCACGCTGAGTCGCTCTCTCGGTTAAAAGCTTGCAGCCCAACGTCTCTTCTCGACCCCCAAGGGCCCCAACTTACGATCCTTTCGTCTTTCTCTGTCCATATCCTTTCGTTTTTTTTAATTACAAAGTTTTACTTTTCTTTTCTTGGTTGTCAAACCCAGTTCATCTCTATGATTTGCCGATAAAAATCAGGATTTGAAAACTTCTAGAACCCAAGAAGATCTCTCTGCTCATGATGACGCCAAATTATGGCCATCTCATCTCATTAGCGCATGCGTTTAGAACTTTTTGACCTCGGCACACGCTTTGACATATCAACTGTGATCCCCTGACATGACAAGTATATTCGCACCTATCCTCTCTTCTTTTCACCCCACCCCAATCCCTCCCCCCAACGTGGACAGGTCTCCAAGCGGGAATGGGATTCTAGATGCTTCCTCCTTTCTTCCGGGATCATCTTGCCTGGTTGGCTTTTCACAAAGTCCAGTCTTGGCTTTTCGAGCAATGAATTTTCTCAATAAACCGAATGTAATCATCAAATGTAATTTTTGATACAGAATGCATTCAGGACATTGATTAAGTTAACTAAAAAATGAAAACAAATCAATACTTTGTAAAATATAAAATCGCTCGTTTTAATGCGACCACCTACAATGCATTGGCACATGAAGCAGCTGCATAGAAAAATGATCTCTATTAGCACTCTAGGGGCTTGTGGTTGATTATTGGTAACAAGTCAGGTCAAAGTTCTATTTTCTTCTGTACATTTATTGCAAGAAAACGGTGTATGGGCTGCGGCCACCAACATTGCTTAGGTTAGTACAAAAATTTGACATGAGTGTAGTGCGATGGAGGATTTTTCTCCGGATTCCTTATCATTTAAGCAAGACTAGGTGTGGATATTTCATTTTTGGATAGTATAATCTATGTGGAAAGAAGGGGAAGCAAGCACATACTATGCGGACGAAGAGAGTTGGCGAAAAGTCAGCATTGAGGAATTTGCTCAAGAAGGACCGACGGGCTGAATTAGTGGTGGAAGACGTAAGAGCAGCATCACCCTCTTCAATGGTTTTGATGCACGGCATGCATACATAATAGGAAAATAGATACATGCTCTGGATCCACAACCGAGCGAATTACAATTGATCAAATTGTATGGACTCTATGAGAGACTCACATGATTGATTGCTAAGATTCACTTGTTTTATTAATTATGGAAAGGTTCAAGTGAATTTGCTCGCTCAAAAAATGCAATTGCATTTCGCTGACGTGTTCTAACCCAATGCATGAGCAACAAGAACGTGCAACTTTTTGTTAGAAGCCAAAGTGCATGACTCAAGTGGAGCATACTTGGCCACTAATAGCACAACACAATGAGATTTTAGGTGGTCGAAATTAGAAAAAGTTCTAGTGTGATGCAGCCTAAATGCACCATATGCATAGACATGATCGATAAGCCAATTGAGCCTAGTATCAAGTTTAGAAATTCTTATATAAAATTTGGGACAAGGAAAATGCCCTAAGATCTGAATTTTCACTCCAAACCCATCTTCAAAATTTTCAAATTTCTTTCTATTTTCAACATACTTCACCTCAATTTTCTCTCTTTTTCCTTATAAATTCTCAATAAAATTGATCGAGCATGATGATCTTGAGCAAGTCGAGGTATGTGGTTCGGACCCGATTAGTTGGTTGATCAAGACCGCCCATTTTTATCTTTCAAGCCACTCAACACTCACCTCGCTTGCCATGAGCCAACAGGTCCTAAACTCACGGAAGGCCATTTTAAATTTGTTGAATATGTATTAGTATTTATAATTTAATTAAAATCCCAAAATACAAAAAAATAAAAAAATTAACAATTGGTCCCGGTTAACCACAGGATCACCTCTACACTCAAGTACTCATTTGTTATTCAGTTCACTTTCTCAACAAAAAAGCAAAACAAAAAAAAAAAAATGAAAAGTCGTTAATTATAAGGATAATTGATTTAAAATTTTACCCTTTGCCCAAACGTTTCAGAATTATGAAGTGGATTGCCTAATTGGCGAACCTTCATAGCATAGGGGACACTTCCCACTTCCAAATGGGCAGAACGTACTAGGCGGCGCGGGGACAGCACGGCAACAGCTCGGCGTCTGGACAGAGGGTTTCGTTTCGATTGATTCCGGTCAGGCTGGGGCCAAAGGCGGGGAAGCTCCTCTTTTCCTCGAAGGACAGTACACAACTCAGCTCAACTCAATCGCCTCGGCATAAAAAAAAAATCAATTTGCTCTACCCGTGCTGCAAAGAGAAACCCCAAATCTCGTCACACAAGACAAGATATAAAAATGTCTATGTATACTCTTAAAATCACATCTTCGTAGATGGCCAAAAAAAGAAAAGAAGGAGAATACCATCACAAAAGAAAAGGAAAAAAAAAGGTCTTCTTACCTACTCCCTAAATTACAAAGAAAGGAAAGAACGGGATTCAATTTTCCAAAAAAAAAAAGGGCATCGTCTTGCCCTTTCCATCCCTCAAATTTCCTACACGCATAAATGTTGAAATGAAAGTCACAGAAATTTATTATTGTAAAAAAAAATTATGTAAACAGAAATGTTTCAAATTTCTATAGTTTATGGAATTTGATCAGTTTATACATTAATTCCCCACAAATCCAAATGTTTTATATGAAATGGCTTGCAACATATCTCAATTATTAGTAAAAACTTACTCAAAATGGTCACCATCACTCGAGTGCCTTTGAGGCACCCCTTGTAATAATATTTGGCTGTGACATATCGATTTGTAATTTATTACCACTTAAATATATCAAGGTTGAAGAGTCCGTATGAATTGACTTTCGCTCTAATTGGATGCTTTTTCAAATTCAAAATTACTGAAATTTTCGCAACCGTGTAAAGTTTTTTTTGGTTGGTACAACCTTGTAAACTCATTTAGAATTCTAAAGTTTTTTTTTGTCGGTACAACCTTGTAAACTCGTTTACAATTCTTTTCGTAATTTATCCAAAACCGCGAATAATGATTCGCGATTGCTCTAGTGCAAGAAAACCCCCAAGATTTTCGAATCGCCTGCCAAGCACCAGTCTTTTTCAAAAGGATGGCTATAGCTATTGGCCCCGCGGCCCATTCCTCTACAGTGATTTCCTCTAATTATGACTGGTCGACATGTGCAGTTGCGTATTGAATTTGATAAAAACAGTTCTGACGCACCCCCGTTCCCACCTTCAAATGTGTGCTCTAATTTGGTTTGAATGGTGCTGATGCTGAGCCCCACTAGATAAACTAAAGTTTTTGGCTCGCTATTACAACTGGTGTATTGAGATCAATAAGCAAAATCAATCTTTCACCCGCAGTCATCTCTTGGCCATCCATTGAAAAAGCCGTCTCAATACTTATATATTGATCAATTTTTATTTTATTTTCCATTTACGTATGAATTTGACAATGATGGATATCCTTTAATCAAAACGATGTATCCCCAAAAGTTATGCGACAGATGTCTAAAAAATCACTTATAAAAAACGTAGGTTTAATTTCATGGATATAGGAAGCTACGTGATCGTAAATTTTTCCATGTAATTTTCATCCCTAAATGCTTCTGCAAAAATCCTTCGGACTTTGGGAACCAGATAAGATCATTAAAATATATCCTCAGACCTCACGGCAAATGGCAAACATCATGTCACGGCATACTAGTCCCAGTGCCATGACGAAGGATGTTGATATGAAAATGAGTTGAGCCTTTGGATATTTCTTGACTTTACAACAACAGATCAATTATTCATGATTCGGTCGGCAACTTGAGGATTTCTATTGGCGTACCTGAAACATGGACTTTCATTAAGTGAAAATAGTTATCTTATGGCAGATCTATAGCTATTGACAGATATATACTCGCAAATAATAATGAGTATTTAGGGCTTTATTTTATTTTATTTTATTTTATTTTATTTTATTTTACTCATGATACTCAATCACTAAAATGTTGTTTTTACAATTGACCACTTAATCTCATCGAGCAAGATGAGCTACTTCACAAGAGAAATTATATTATATTGATTATCCATGCAAAAGATAATATCACCCTACACTTTTTAATTGAAAATATTATTCAAAAAATCCTGGATACATTATGCGATAGCCAATTTAGCTTTAAACTTTTAAACTTGACTAATTTAGCACTAAACTTTTCTACTATTTTCAATGTAAGTCATCCAATTATTTATATTGTAAATTGCTCATGTAGCAATCTAATCAGCGTTGACCGTTCTCTTGACATGATTGGTGCCGATGTTGATATTTTTGCCTTCTTTTCTTTTCTTTTCTTTTTTTTTTTTTTTCATATTCTATTGCTCATCTTCTTCCTCCACTAGTCGTTGGGCCTTGGTGAAGGTTGCTAACCATTGGTGAGGTTGCCCTTGTCAACCACCCCTTGCTCAGATCTGGCGAAAGCAACCCTCATCTATGATTGACAATTGATGGAGAAAAAATGAATAGTAGAATTTTGAAAAAAAAAAAAAAAAAGAAAAAAATTAATAATATTGAAAAAAAATTGTGAAAATCGTTCATGTCAATGCCCATTGTGCCATATACAACGGTCATCACTAACTAGATCCCAATCGACAATTTCTACCTAAATTAGCCGAATGGATGAACAATGAGCACTACCATTGTTGGACAGAAGGAAATGTCTCATAATCGTATCAACTATGTCATTCTCGCTCTTAGTTGGAGATCACTTTCTTTCAATTAATGTGGGTTCCAGGTTCTAAATCAATGCTCAAATCACGATCAATCCCTCGATCAGAAACCAATCCCGTTCACACGACAAGGCTGGAGAACCGGGACTGTCTTTAACATAATTGGAAATTCTTGCCCAATTTTGGTGGCCTAGAGTTTTGGCCCACGACCAAGTAATTATGCATCCCCGATTCTCGTGATTCGGTCATTTAAAACCGGTTGCCGTCAACCATCGTGTAAAGAGATGGAGAGCGAAAGATGTTTACCTTGAAATGCAATTCTCTGTTGAAGGCACGATATATTTGTTTCGGTCACTTCATCAGTATTGCCAATTCGCTCACTGGGAAACCACCAATTAGACACGCTGCCAGAGGCCTCGCAACACCAGCTGAGGTGATGCTTTGATCCTTGTACCCCGGAGGCCCCCAACCATAGTCGACCTGTTCAACCCAAGCCGATCCCGTTCTGATGGAAACAAGGTGGCATAAGCAAGCGGCAGGGCGAATGTGTCCGTGCCATGTTCCAAAAGGGTCTGCGTTCTTGATCTTTTTGAAGTCGAAGGGCAGCTTTTCCTCGGCTTCTTGAATTATCTTCACCGCATCAGGGAAAGATGCCTCCTGAAGCAGCTCAGCAGAGGCTTTTACTTTGACAGAGAAGAAGCAGTTTCTGTAGAACCTGTCAGGGCAACGGAGGAGAAGGGTCTATGAGTAATGGCGGTTGGCGAAGAAGAGGAGGCCTGGGGTTCAATCCTATCGCCCACATCTGTGAGCTCCAAAAACTCACAGCTACGGCCTTAAAGGTGGAGCGATTCCAACCCTGCAGATTTGCAAAAGATTTGCTTGAGCTTGTCAATGTCTTCCAGGGGAATGTCTATGTTGGCATGTTGTTGGTGATTCGGCATAGGAGGTGGTGGGATTATGGAGGACGAGAGACATTATCACTCTTTGATTGAGGGGTGAGAGTAGGGGAGAAGTGCCTGTACCACACTGGTTCAATGGCAGGATGTTCCAGGCCTCTCGCGAAATCTCCTGGTGCATTCATGAATCGAGCAGCTCCTAGATCATCACAAATGCTGTGACAGGATATCAGCCCCGTCACAACCCGCTGCAGGCAAATGGAGTCACTTGAAATCGTAACTTCAACTAGGGTGTGTTGATTGATTCTTTTTTCCAAGTTAACCAAACACATGAAAGTCTGTAAACTAATTCATGGAAAATTCTTTCACTCAAACAAATACACTCTGCTGATGTTCCCAACATGGCTTGTCTCTCCCAGTGTAGGAGCGGCTAGAATCGGGTACTCGCAGCGTGGTGACTCCTTGTTCTCAGCATTGTTATTCCTCAGGATACACACGAGTGGTCCTACCAGATGCTTCAAAAAGATGTTTCTCCAGAATTTGTCTTGACAACAAAATGCCTATTGTTGAAAGTCGTTCTTCAGTTTTTATTAAGAGGAGATAAGTTCTGTGACGATTTTGAACATGATATATCACTAGAGCACAAAGAGACCGATAAATTTAATTCAATGCAATTCAATCAACATTAAAGTACACAAAACTTTGCTGGAATTTAATCAATGACAAAGCGAAAGCATGATGATAGAGGGATACTACCTTGGAATAAATCAACAATGACAATCTGAAAGTCACAACTAAAATACAAGCCGGGATTTAGTCAATGACGAGATATTTGGAAACTAAAGTTTCGATATAGGATTTGAAAGATACCACATTTGATTTGTATGTATAGTAGCTACAAAGAGTACTTAAATCCTAAAAATGGATGTCAGAAAAGCTTACTAAAGAAAAAATGACTTCCCAATGGCAATTACAAGAAGTTGCATTATCCACTAACTTTTGTTATCTAGAACAACAATCTATAAGAAGTTACAACAATTCCTAAAATAGCAACAATAAAAGTAACCACTTAGCAGTTATCCTTGTGTTGATTGCGTGCTATTGATATCGATGACTTCATTAATCAACGTCAAGGTTATCATTGGTAACTTTCATGTTGTGTCATTGATGACTTACTGGTGATTTGTTGATTCCATTCAAGTTACCAATAATTTTGTTGAAAAATGGCTAAATTCTGCTCTTATAAACTAAATATCAATTATCAATAATAACCAACTTTTGTCATTTTTAGGTATAAAAACGCCCTTGGTATAAAAATCATGTCTTTTGAGAACAAATTTCGGACGGCAACTTGAAAATGCTGCAATTAACTAGAGGCCAATAGCCTCATTTGAACCAGTGGTTCTCTCCTTTCAGGATCTTGAACTTAGTAATCGCCAAATGTTGCGGCCTTCGGCCGATCCATCCCTTGCCTCATTTTTCTTTTCCTTTCTTTTAAATTTAGCTTATTTTCTAATCTTATTCGATAAAAAATTGGATTAAAAGAAACACATTTGGACCAAAACGATATGGTGAACCTTATGCTCCATGATTTAGCCTAGGGGTAATCGGGTCCAGGGTGGATAGAGTCCAAACCTGGACCCTATTATAACCGGTTCCCCTTTTTTAGACCATATACCCTACTCTGTTTTTATTAGACCTTGTTTTGGACATTACCCTGTTTTTCCGGTCCGGGAACAAGGTCAACCCTGTATTCATTGGAACCAGTTTTGCAACCGTTTGATATTCTATACCACTTCAAATTTTACATTAATTCACGAAAAAATAACAACATAATCCTCCTAATATTATAAGACAAAGCAATAACCCTAACAATACATAAATATTAGCAACAAATATGGATCTAATATTAGTTTATTCCCACAAATACTTCTAATATGATCTAATACGTCTATTTATGTGTATGCGATGGAACTGTTATTAAGAAGACATCTTTCTTGAGTTGGATTAAGAATGCTTTAATTAGTACTACAATAGTTAGTAGAACTCTTCCCGCGACTATAGTAATAGTTGAAGGTGGGACTATTAAAAAAGAAAAACAATACATGCGAACGGTTCTTTTTAACGATTCTTTGAAAATAATTCTCCCTTAACTTGATTCAGATAAAAGCTTTCTTTTTTTAATAATTTTTTAAAAACAAAGAGACTCAAAAGCACTATACAAAGAGACGATTTTATTTTTTTTAACAGGGTAAAAATCGGTCCGATTCCGGGTGGGTCTTTGCTTGGACCCTGTTCCCGAACCGGTTTCAACTGGTTCCCAAAAATTGGAACCAGTTCCCGGACCGGTTTAACCGGGAACGGGTTCCCGACCCTATTTTGCGGGTGGTCTGGTCCAGGTTCCGGGTAAACCCGATCCGGTTGCACATCCCTAGTTTAGCCAGGTCAACACTACATAAAAGAGAGAATGATAAAAAAGCCACATTAGCACTCTTCGTAAGCCAAGGTGGAAAGAGTTAAGGGAAGTACTCGATTGCACTTTTTAAAAATACAGGACTCAATTGCATATTCCATGGTAAGTTTTGATATTTCTAGTAGGGGTGAGCATCGGTCTAGGGTTGAGGACCGACCCCCGGACCGCCCAACCCCGCCGGTCCCGGTCCGGTTCCCAAGGGGACTGGACCGGGTCGGTCCTTGGTCCCGAGATCCCCGGACCAAGATCGTGCGGGTTGGTCCTCGGCCCTAGAGTTTTGGGTTGGTCCAACCCGACCAACCCCGGCCTTTATATATTATATTATAAATAATATTTTTTATTTATTTTAAAGAGTAAACCCTGATTCAAATGGCATCCTCCTCCAGTACTCTTGCTCCATTATTTCTACTTTATCCTCTTAGTATTCAATTTGCTAAGTAAAATTGAAAGAAACAATTTCACTCGTGAGCAATCTTGCCTTGCTCACCACTTGACACTCACTTCGCTCACTTTTGGTCGCTGACCACTCAACACTCGCCCCGCTTGCCATGCTCACACCACTTGTCGCTTGACACTTGTGCCGCTCATCTTTATTCGCTAACCTTGCTCGTTCTGAGTAAATCATAAGGAAATAAAAGCCCTAATTAGAAATTTTTTTCGCTCGTAAGCAATGCTCGTTTTGCAGCTTTATAAGCAATCTTAATTGTTTTTATGGTTTCTTGCTTTTAGCAAGTGTGAAATTTTTATTGTTACCTTATTTTAAATTTATTGAATATGTATTAGTATTTATAGTTTAATTAAAATCATAGTATCGATAAATATGTAATTTGCAATAATTAGTTTAATTTTTCAGAAATACAAAAAAATAAAAAAATTAACGGTTGGTCCCGGGTTAACCCTGGAACCGGACCGAACCCATTGGGTCGGTCCGGTCCTTGGTCCTAGGCTCAATAGGGTGGGTCCTCAGTCCCAAAAATTGAGGACCAACACTGTGCGGGTTGGTCCTAGGGTTAGGGGTGGACCGGCCTAACCCGGACCATGCTCACCCCTAATTTCTAGTATGTTTGGCTCAAAAAAAGAAGAAGAAAGAGCTAGGAGACTAGGAACGTATAGCAAAGGCATTTCCATTTCTTTAGCAATTACAAAAGACATCTAATTGTGTACCAGCTTCAACAAACTTGAGACTGTATTTCCCATTTCCTTTGTCAAGCAAAAGTGGCAAAGAATATACTCCTAAAGAATGGGCCACACGGGAAGTGAAAGCTATAAGAGGCTTATACAGTAGCACTGTTGTGTAGGGCAACCAAAGATGCATAGAAACCATCCTTGATGTTGATCAAATTATCATGCTTTCCTTTCTCGACGATGATCCCGTTTTTAACCACCGCGATCACATCCGCATTCTTGATTGTGGACAACCTATGAGCCACCACGACTGTTGTTCGGTTCACCATGACTTGGTCTAATGCGTCTTGAACCACTTTCTCAGATTCTGCATCTAATGCACTCGTAGCCTCGTCCAGCAGAAGGATTTTAGGACTTTTTACTATAGCTCGAGCAATAGCCACTCGTTGCTTTTGACCACCGGATAACTGGACACCTCTTTCACCAACCATAGTATCATATCCCTGAGCGTCAAATTTGTATGGAAAAATTAGAAACGCTCATTCAAAAGCAATTGGTCAAGTTACAGACACAGAACAAGCAACCATTGTCTAACCTGTTGTAGTCCACTAATGAACTTGTGAGCATTTGCTAATTCTGATGCCGCAAGTATTTCTTGCTCAGTCGCATCTCCATCCTTTCCATAAGCTATGTTGGCACGAATTGTCTCATTGAATAAAACCGGTTCTTGGCTGACCAGACCCATTTGCTGCCTCAACCACTTGAGTTGTAGCTGCTTAATATCCACTCCATCCAACGTAATGTGACCCGAATCAGGATCATAAAAGCGTTGCAGCAACGCTATCACTGTTGATTTTCCACTTCCGCTTTCTCCAACCAAAGCAACAGTCTGAGAGGAAGAATCGTGTAATTGTCAAACTTTTATTCCTCATGTTCGACGAAACTTCAGTGCCGTTCTTGTAATTTAATGCTCAATTGTGGACTGTCATAATTTAAGTTAGGCATCAGATGAAGTCCAAAGTCTTACCTTCCCAGAGTGAATGGCCAGGCTAAGATCACGGAAAATTTGAATGTCTGGCCTAGAGGGATATTTGAAGCTGACATGGCGAAGCTCAATCTCTCCCTTCACATTGTCAAATTTTGTCCCCGACTCATCACTTGGGTCTATCTTGGATTTGCGGTCTACTATTGCGAAAATGGAAGCAGCAGCCGCTTTGGCTTTGGTGGAATCGGAAGTGATGGAACTTGATTGTGAAATTCCATTGGCTGCCATGGTCAGAGCAAAGAAAACCTGCAAAGAAAATGTCTCTGAACTTTTAATCGAAACCAGTTTCAAGTAAGGAAAAGGCAATCATGACTGCGACATTCCTAAGGAAAAAGCTGGTTATCGTTCAAAGAAAACCGTCCTACCATGAAGACATCTGAAAACGTTGTTTTCCCGTCCTGAACGAGTCGAGCTCCAGCATAGAAACTTGTTGCATATACACAGAACAGAAGGAAGAAGGACATGCCGAACCCAATTCCGCTAATCAGTCCTTGTCGAATCCCCGTCCTCATGGGGCCTTCACATTTCTTCTTGTAAAGCTGCATTATCTTCTCTTCAGCACAGAAAGAAGCAACAGTCCTTATACTTCCGACCGCATCACTAGCTACTTGGCTTGCTTCCTCGTACATCCTCTGCCAACATAAAAATTAATACGGTCATGAATAAGTGAAATTATTTGCAAGATAGATAAATGAAAACCATGGCAGAACCTATTTATGCAATTGAAGATTACAAGCAATGTGAATCAGAAATTTCGAAGGTGGCCCTTCCGTTTTCAACTCTTTGAATCTAGGACTCAAAATTTTGAAGTGGGGATTGATAGAGACCAACCAACCAATATTATTTAGTAAGCAGAAAAAGAAAAAAAGCACCGTAATAATGCTTACCTTCGCATCTGCACTGAATCCTTTCATGAACTTCACTTGTACATATCCACTGACACCAATTAGAGGAATTAAGGCAAGGATGATCAGCGCCAGTTGCCAACTTGCAGCAAAAGCAATGACCAAACCAGCAACTGCCGATGCAATATTCTGAACAATCTGAGCTAACGCATCTCCAACTAGGGCACGCACTAATGCTGCATCTGCTGAGAGCCTAGCCCCAATGGCACCGCTTGAGTGGTCAGGTTCATCAAACCAGCTGACCTCCATATGGACCACCTTTTCGAAACACATCAATCTGATTCTCTCGATTAACTTACAACCAGCCACGGAGAATAAGTATGTACGAGCCGGATATGCCATGAATGATGCAATGCCAAGGACCAGAAACATCAACGCCCAAAACTTAGAATCCTTTCTAAGTTCATGTGGTGGTTCATAGAATGTCTTGATAACACTGGATACAATTATGCCGGAAATTGGAAGTATCACACCATTAGCAACTGCAGCAACAGTTCCCATTAGCAAGACGGGCACTTCTGGTTTGTTGAGATGAGCAAGCCGGCGTAGGGAGACCTTTGGCGGGTTTTCTGTGCTCCCAGGACCAGGGGATTGTGGTCCAGCCACGTTATCATCAACAACACTGAGTCCAGTGGGAAGACCAAAGGGGACTGAGAACGAATGGCGGCTGCTATTCCCTATGGATGACCCCTGACTAATGGATCCTTTGTACGACATCCTTTGACTGGATTGTCTGTTGTATTCAGTAATCTCTAACCTGTTTTTGTCATCTGGTGCTTGTTCAGATTCCCTGTTCACTTCCTGCAAGCGTATTAGCTGAGAATATGCACCGTCTGGATCTTTGAGCAGTTCAGAGTGTGAACCTGGAAAGTTTGAGAGGGAGAGGAATTAATCGTCAATGATATACTTGTACATGCTAAAAAATCATAGTTCCTTTGCTCAATTTGCAGTTCCATTGTTTACTTCAAGTTAGATTGCAACCTACCTTTCTCCACCAATTTTCCACGATGTATAACGGCAATCATGTTAGCATTCCTAACCGTGCTCAAACGGTGGGCAACAATGACAGTTGTCCGGTTGCCCATAATCCTATCCAAGGCCTCTTGGACTATCCTCTCAGATTTCGCATCAAGTGCACTTGTGGCTTCATCCAAGAGCAAAATACGAGGATCTTTAAGAATCGCTCTTGCTATGGCTACTCTTTGTTTCTGCCCACCAGACAGCTGAGTCCCATGTTCACCAACCATAGTGTCCAAGCCCTAAAATGTCAAAAAGTTAAAATATCATGAAGTAGTAAGAACGAGAAGGTAAGAAAAGAAATTATTGTTTGGCCAGAGAAAAGAAGAAACCTGCGGCAACTTGTCTATGAACTTGGCAGCATTCGCAAGTTCTGCAGCAGCTTTGATCTCTTCTAGCGTGGCGCCTTCCTTTCCATATGCAATATTGTCCTTGATGCTGCAAGCGAATAACACGGGCTCTTGGCTGACAAGCCCGATTTTGCTCCTGATCCATTTAAGCTGAAACTCTTTAAGGTTGATCCCATCGATAAGTACTTCACCGTCTTGTGGGTCGTAAAATCTCTCTATCAAACTGATCACTGTGGACTTCCCACTTCCGCTTTGTCCCACCAAAGCGGCAGTTGTACCACTCGGGATGCCAAGAGAGAACCCGTTGAATATTTGTTCATCGAGTCTGGCTGGGTAACTGAAATAAACATCCCTCAACTCTATATCTCCACAAATGTCGTCTAGTTTCTTTCTCTTCGTATCAAAAGAATTGATCTCCGACTTCCTGTGGATAGTCTCGAACATCTTATATGCAGCAGCTTGACCAGCAGCAAATGCACTCATGCATGGAGAAGCCTGCCCAAGAGACCTAATGAACATCCATACCATGTCCGAGAAACGAGGGAAAGGAAAGAAAATCCATGATTAGGCTTTCTAATTTTCAGTAGGGTAAGTAGGGAATTGAACCATGAGAAGACCCCAAAGAAAAAGGACAGTTTGAGTGCAACTCACATAGAACCAGTCAAGACTGCCACGATCACATTAATCACTGTGCCTCCATTGTATCCCTTGTCCAATATCAACTTTGCACCACACCATATTGCCAAAGCATAACCGCTGAATATGATGAGCGTGACTGTTCCAAGACCTAATCCAGCTGCCAGGCCTTCATGGACACCTGATGTGTATGCATGCACAAGGAATTTGCCGTAATTTGCAATTGCCCGCTTCTCTCCGGTAAAGGATGCAACCTGCACCAAAATGTGATAATAGTCGGACTCTACAGTAAATGATTAGAGCAATGGCTGAATTTGAGTTCTAGTGCAAACAGACATCAAGACATCTATCTTGTTCTCGGAACTATGTCGATTTAGTTGGCACAAAAGCGCAAATCTGGAATTCAGCTACGTTAATACAACATACTGTTCTGATTGAACCAGTCGTTTGTTCAACAACATTTGCTGCCTTTGCATATGCATTTTGCCCGCGAGATGCCATCTTTGAGATTATGCGAGACGTAACACCTCCCGCAATCACTAGCAGAGGAATCATGATTAGCATGATGAGGGTCAATAGCCACCCCTTGATAAATGCTATCACGAAGCCTCCAACAAATGTGGACACAAGCTGTATGAATTTCCCCACCTGCACAAATCTAGCACTCCGTTAAAATCCAGGATGAAGAGTGTATACTGAGTACACCAGACAAAATACTCATTCTTTTCACAATTGTTATGCTGGTGCAGGGAAAAGTATGACCTTTTCACCCATAGCATCCTGGATGAGAACTGTGTCGCCCGACATTCTCCCAACAACCTCTCCAGTGTTAGTCTCTTTGTCGAAGAATGCCACATCTTGTCTCAATATAGTTTGCAAATACAGGCCCCTTATTCTCGCAGCCTGTCGCTCACCGGTGACCATCCAACAAGACACCTCTGACCAAATGAAAGGAGGAATGAAGATTAAATTTTCTGAATTCCTAAGATAAAGAGTTGAACCCCAAACTAGAAGTAGATTGAGAATCAAGATGCACTCACGAAGAAACGCTGCTGCACCAGACCCAAGTGCCAGGTAGATAAACTTCAGAGATATCTGAAGATTTCACAATCCAATAGTTAATTCACAATCTCAACACAAACTCCAAGAGAAATTCCTTTTCAAGAAAAGAGTTTCTCTGTAACAGTCCATCATGTCCATATTTGCAAAGATTTTACCTTGGACACAAGATCTACTACATCAGTGTCAGCCTGGTTCTGGCCGAATGTATTGATCAGCTGTCCAAACAGTACAGCCATGAGAGGCATGGAAATGCCATTCCCGACTGCACCTATCGACCCAACAACCATTAATAGCATATCAGTAGAATCTGCAAATGAGAACAGCTTGTAGAATGGAACCGAGTTCACTTTCTCATCTCCCTTGCTCTTGTTGGAGTCCTGCTCATTCTCATTCACAGCAGGGCTCTTCACTGCCGCCACCTCGAGGCCCCTCGAAGTGGTAGCTTTATTGTTTACTGAATCCTCAGCTGCTCCATTTTCAATGGCCATGCTACCGTACCCAGGACACAGATCTGTTATGCAACTTCTCTACAAACACACAGAGAATTGTCTGTGGGGACTGCATCAGTGAACATCTAGAATCAGCAAATAATTTAAGCCAAAGGAATCCAAGAATTGGGCAAGCTGTGAAAGAAATAGTGAAGGACGGTTGAGCAAAAATCAATTGACCAAAAACAAACTGTACTGCAGTCAATTTTCTCAAATCTGCAAGCAACTAAACACAAAACTGCCCTGAACAATTTTCCAAAAAAACATATCACGAGTATCTTCCCGCAAGATTTGAATGGATTAGTTATTAAGCAATCAAGATACGAGACATTCTTTTCAAACATAAAAGTCAAAGTTACAGAGATCAAAGACTGCTGATCTACGGGACTGTACTTCAAAAAGAGTTTTGGATCTTACAGTTGAGCGCCCTTAAACAAATCAATTAGAATAATGAATCATTAGCTTAATGACTTTGAAAATGGTAAAATTAAAGTGTGCACACGCATGTTAATGTAAATGCTGTCAGACTAAACTGAATGGTGCACAAGAAGCCTCACAAATAAGAAGCTGTCAAAAAAAAGCCCACAAGAGAAATTAGCCAATGGACCACCATTTCTAAATACCACTCCCAGGACAGAGTGAAGAAAGGTTAATATCATGAATTCATCAGATTTGAGCCGAAACCACCTTTGATCTGAACCAGCAGAAAGAGAAAAATCAACTCTATTTTATTATTTTGCTCTACCTCCTGTTTTGCAAGAATCTTGGTTCTGCAAAAGGAGGCGAAAAAACGACTCTTTTGCTCTGCTTCTGCTTCAGGCAGAGTTACGAATCATGCATGTCACCAACTCCAACACTCTTTAGATAAGCCCGAGCATAACAAGACGTAAGCAGCCAAAGGAGGACTGGCACAATGAGAGTGAGAGAGAGGGTGAGAGAGAGACATGCATTATTCCACCTGAAGCTTCTCAAGAAAAGCAGCTCCCGGGTGAGTACTGTCTTCTGGGATCCCGAGAAAAGAATTATTGCAGACACTTGGGTGACTGCTCTGAAGAGCCCATTTTACTCTCTGTGATCCTGATCTGCAGTTTCTCCTGTCAAACTCCTCCTCCATTATATGCCCTCCCACGTTGCTTGTCCAACAATCAGAGCATGGCACCCCAAGTCGCTTTCCGTCTCTCGTTCAAAGCGCAGCCCGACATTTCTGGTCAACCCCGCTTACTTTTCTTTTCCTTGCGACGTTGTACCGTTCTTTTCTTCGTTGCCTTCCCCAGTCATCCTTGGGGTTGGTCTTTTTTTACCCCACGTTGAGAATTTCTAAGCAGGAACGTGCTTCTAGATGCTCCCCCCTTTTCTGACGGGCCATGGTCCTCCTCGTACCCTTTTTGCTTGGTCGTCTTCTCACGGAACGTAATTTTGGCTTTGCACTAGTGATTTTCTTCTTCTTCTTTTTTTCCGAGCAATAAATTTTCTTGAGGAATCGGCTATAACAACTAAAGCGATTTTTTGTTGACATGATGCTTTTGGGGCCCTGATTTAGTTAATTGAAATTGAAAACAAAGTTTTTTAAAATACTTTGAGGATTGGGGAATTACGCATTTTAATAAAATTGCTTACTTTTTTTTTTTTTTTTTGGTCGGAAATAAAATTGCTTACTTCAAATGATATATTTTAAATTCTCAAATTCCAATTAATAATAGCCGCAATGCATAGACAGATGAAGCAACTGCCAAAAAAAAAATCTCTGTTAGTACTCTAGGGGTTGGTGGTGGTTTTTTTTTTTTTTTTTGAGGGACATTAATTAATTATTAGTAATAAGTCAAGTCAAAGTTCTATTTTCTATACATTTTTTGCAAGAAGTTGGTGTATTGGCTGCGGCCGCCAACTTTGCTTAGACTAAAATTCGACGTGCGTGTAGTGTGGAGGGGGGTTTTTTTTAGAAATTCCTTATCAGTCGAGCAATATTAGGTGTAAATATTTCAATTTAGAAAGTATCATTAATGTGGAAAGAAGAGGAAACAAACATGGATAAAGCGAACTAAGGAATTGGCAACAGTCAACGCTGAAGAGTTTATTAGAAAGGATCGAGGAGCTGAATTGATGGTGGGAAATGTAAAGGGAAAAAGGACACAAGATAGATATTTCGTTTCAAAGGGTAATAATAATGTCGAAGAAGGGGAAACAAACAAAGGTAATGTGGACTATGGAATTGGCAACAGTCGACATTGAAGAGCTGATTAAAAAGGATCGAGGAGCTAAATTAATAGTGGGACTAGTAAGGGGAAAAGGCATTGAGTGGATGTTTCGATTTTAAATAGTATGACTAATGTTGAAGAAGAGGAAACAAACTTAGATAATGCGGACTAAGGAATTGGCAACCCTCAGCGCGGAAGAGTTGATTAAAAAGGATCGAGAAGCTGAATTAATGGTGGTAAGGGAATTGAGGGGCGGGGACACTAGGATCATAGGTTAGGGTATGACTTCCATGCTATGTAAAAAGGCAAGATAAAAATCTTAAAAAGGAGAAGAGAATTAAAGATAAAGATGAAAAAAAATTAAGAAAAAAATAATATTAGAAATGACATAACTTTCTTGTGATGGTCACTTAGTACCAAAATTTTGTTCGGTGCGCTCCAATCATGTTCACCGTTCACTTGATGCCAGAACTTTTCGAGAGATCAGTTCAATATCACTTTGGTAAAAGAAAAAAAACAATAATTTCAGTGTCAATTCCAATTTAGAATGTTCGAAATTTGATGTGACTATATTTTATCATATTTCCTGACCTATGTGATTTGTCGGGAATTTGACGTAGTAATAATTCAACATAAATGCTCTAACATGACGATGTTACACATGTTTGCCCCAAATTTTATTGGAATTGGAGAAGACTGGGTGGAAATTTTTTCTTTGCTGTAGACCCTAATTTAAATTGTCGTAAGCCGAATCTTGCAATGGCATGTTTGCTCACCAACTATATCAAACAAGTAGCTATCTTTGGCGAACCCTAAACTTACAACCGAGAATTTGGGGACAAATTCAGCCTCTTGTTCAAACATTAACCTCTCAATCGAGGATCTAGGGAAAAATTGGTAATCCATTTGGAGATTTTATCCATTTTTTACCCGAATTGCAATTTTTGGACCAAATTGCCCTTGTTCTAGTCACCAAAAACAATCGGGCGGCGGATCAAGCCATTATTTGAGATAATGTCCACCATGTTTTTTTTTATTTATTTAGAAAATGACTTTACTTTAGACACTTACTTAAAATTTTCTTTATGTCTATGTCCAAACCTCTAACGTATGGCTTCATTATTTTCCCCTTTTGTCACTTCTTGTTGTGGTTGTACTTTGAGGACGTTGAACTTGTTTATTTATTTTTTACTGAAATTTAGAAGGTGGAACTTGGACCAATGCCGATGTAGCACTGGATGGGAGGACTGTCGATAAACTAGCCCAGCTTTGTTCACATGATGGGCAGAATATCAGCCCCATCATGAACCCGCCGCAAGCAAATCTGAGTCACCTGAAATCGTAATTTTAATTAGTATTAGAAACAGTACTTTTGAGAACAAATTTCGAATGGCAACTTGAAACGGCTGTAATTAATTAGAGCTTAATATCCTGACTTGCATTTGAACCAGTGGTTCTCTCCTTTCAAGGTCCTGAACCTGGAGGGAAGAAGTTCGTCATATGGATCAACGTGACATCCTCAAAATAATCGACAAATTTGAGCGCACAATCCACCGTAGCCTCAATAATTGCTAGATTTGGGCTACAACCCTCGCCCAATCTAGGGAGGGTCGCGACTCCCGCCCGCGATCAGCGAGGTCGTCAGCAATGGCAAGGGGCATGTAGGCCCTTGCCTCGTTTTTCTTTTTATTTTATTTTTTTAAATATAGCTAATATTTTAGTCTAATTTAAATAAAATTTGGCTTTATGTTCATGTTTTAATCAAGTTAGCACCACGCAGGAGTGAGGAAATAATAATAATAAATTACTTTAATACTTTCTTTTAACTAAGTTTAACAAAGTTAATGAAAGGATTTAATTGTACCAATTTGACAAATTGTAAAGTTTCATTGTATATTTGAAAATTTTAGCACTCAAGTGAACTATTTTTTGACAAATTTTATTACTTTCGGTGTATTTATCCTAAAAATAAAATAAAAGAGCCAGTGGCTAGGGAATGTATACCAAAGGCATTTGCATTTCTTCAGCATCAATTGTTGTAGCTGTAAAATTACATAAGACATCTAAATGTAAATGAGTTTCAACAAACTTGAGACTGTATTTCCCTTTTCTTTTGTCAAGCAAAGTAGTAAGAATGTACTCCAAAAGAATGAGCTATACGGGCAGTGAATGCTAACAAAGGCTCATACAGCAGAAGCACCGGTGTGTAGGGCAACCAAAGATGCATAGAAACCATCCTCGATGTTCATCAAAGTCTCATGCCTTCCTTTCTCGACTATGACTCCGTTTTTTACCACCACAATCACATCAACGTTCTTGATTGTGGACAACCTATGAGCCACCACAACTGTAGTTCGGTTCACCATGATTCGATCTAACGCGTCTTGAACCACTTTCTCGGATTTTGCATCCAGTGCACTAGTAGCCTCGTCAAGTAGAAGGATTTTAGGACTCTTTACTATAGCTCGAGCGATAGCCACTCGTTGTTTCTGACCACCGGATAACTGGACCCCTCTTTCACCAACCACAGTATCATATCCCTGAACATCGAATTTGTAAGGAGAAATCAGATAAGCTCATTCGAAAGCAAAAGGTTTAGTTAAATACACAGAACAAGCTCTAACCTGTTGCAGTCCACTAATGAACTTGTGAGCATTTGCCAACTCTGATGCGGCTAGTATTTCTTGCTCAGTTGCATCTCCATCCTTTCCATAAGCTATGTTGGTACGAATTGTCTCATTGAATAAAACCGGTTCTTGGCTGACCAGACCCATTTGCTGCCTTAACCACTTGAGTTGCAGCTGCTTAATATCCACTCCATCGAGCGTAATGTGACCAGAATTAGGATCATAAAAGCGTTGCAGCAACGCTATCACTGTTGATTTTCCGCTCCCACTTTCTCCAACCAAAGCAACAGTCTGAGAAGAAGAATCATGTAATTGTCAAACATTTATTCCTCATGTTCGACAAAATTTTAGGGCTGTTCTTTTGATTTAATGGTCAATTGTAAAATGTCATAATTAAAGCTAGGCATCGGATAAAGTCCAAAGTGTTACCTTTCCAGAGTGAATGGCCAGGCTGAGATCACTGAAAATTTGAATGTTTGGCCTAGAGGGATATTTGAAGCTGACATGGCGCAACTCAATCTGTCCCTTCACATTGTCTAATTTTGTCCCCGACTCATCACTTGGGTCTATCTCGGATTTACGGTCTACTATTGCGAAAATGGAAGCAGCAGCCGCTTTGGCATTGGTGGAATCGGCAGTGATGGAACTTGATTGTGAAATTGCTATTGCTGCCATGAAAAGAGCAAAGAAAACCTGCAAAGAAAATGTCTCTGAACTGTAAATCGAAACCAGTTTCAAATAAGTAAGAGGCAATCATGATTTTGCAAAATTCCTAAGGAAAAAGCAGGTTAATGTTCAAAGAAAATCTGTCTTACCCTGAAAACATCTGAAAACGTTGTTTTGCCATCCTGGAACGAGCCGAGCTCCAGCATAAAAACTCGTTGCATACACACAGAACACCAGGAACAAGGACATGCCAAACCCAATTCCGCTAATCAGTCCTTGTCGAATCCCCGTCCTCATGGGGTCTTCACATTTCTTCTTGTACAGCTGCATCATCTTCTCTTCAGCACAGAAAGAAGCAACAGTCCTTATACTTCCGACAGCATCAGTAGCTACTTGGCTTGCTTCCTCATACATCATCTGCAAACATATAGATTAATACGGTCATCAATAAGTGAAATTATTTGCAAGATAGATAAGTGACAACCATGGTGGAACCTTTTTATGCCATTGAAGATTACAAGCAATGTGGATCAGAAATTTTGAAGATGGCTTTCTGTTTTCAACTCTTTGAACCTAGGACTCAAATTTTCAATTGGGGATTGATAGAGACCTCCCGACCAATTTTATTTAGTAAGCAGAAAAAGAAAAAAGCACTGTAATAATGCTTACCTTTGCATCTGCACTGAATCCTTTCATGAACTTCAATTGTATATATCCATTGACACCAATTAGAGGGATTAAGACAAGGATGAGCAGCGCCAGTTGCCAACTTGCAGCAAAAGCAATGACCAAACCAGCCACTGCCGATGCAATGTTCTGCACCATCAGAGCTAACGCATCTCCAACTAGGGCTCGCACTGATGCTGCGTCTGCTGAGAGCCTCGCCCCAATGGCACCGCTTGAGTGATCAGCTTCATCAAACCAACCAACCTCCATGTGGACCACCTTTTCGAAACACATCAGTCTGATTCTCTCGATTAACTTACAACCAGCCACGGAGAATAAGTATGTACGAGATGGATATGCCACAAATGATGCAATGCCAAGGACCAGAAACATCAGTGCCCAAAACTTAGAATCCTTTCTAAGTTCATGTGGTGGTTCATAGAATGTCTTGATAACACTGGATAAAAGTATGCTGAATATCGGAAGTATCACACCACTAGCAACTGCAGCAACAGTTCCAATTAGTAAGACAGGCACTTCTGGTTTGTTGAGATAGGCTAGCCGGCGTAGAGAGACCTTTGGCAGTTTTTCTTTGCTCCCAGGAGCAGGGGATTGTGGTCCAGCCAAATTACCATCAGCAGCATTGAGTCCAGTGGGAAGACCAAAGGGGACTGAGAACGAATGGCGGCTGCTATTCCCTATGGATGACCCCTGACTAATGGATCCTTTGTACGACATCCTTTGACTGGATTGTCCATTGTATTCAGTAATCTCTGACCTATTTTTGTCATCTGGTGCTTGTTCGGATTCTCTATTCACTTCCTGCAAGCGTATTAGCTGAGAATATGCACCATCTGCATCTTTGAGAAGTTCAAAGTGTGAACCTGGACAGTTTTAGAGAGAGAGGAATTAATCGTCAATGATATACTTGTACATGCTAGGAAATTATAGTTCCTTCGCTCAATTCACAGTTCCTTTGTTTACTTCAAGTTAGATTGCAACCTACCTTTCTCCACCACTTTTCCATGATGAATAACGGCAATAGTATCGGCTTTCCTGACCGTGCTCAAACGGTGGGCAACAATGACAGTTGTCCGGTTGCCCATAATCCTATCCAAGGCCTCTTGGACTATCCTCTCAGATTCTGCGTCAAGTGCACTTGTGGCTTCATCCAGGAGCAAAACACAAGGATCTTTAAGAATCGCTCTTGCTATGGCTACTCTTTGCTTCTGCCCACCAGACAGTTGAGTCCCATGTTCACCAACCATAGTGTCCAAGCCCTAAATGTCAAGAGTTAAAAAATCATGAAGTAGCAAGATGGAGAAGGTAAGAAAAGAAACTATTATTTGGCCAGAGAAAAGAAGAAAGCTGATTCATGGATCATAGAGTTGCATTATCTTTATACCTGTGGCAATTTGTCTATGAACTTGGCAGCGTTCGCAAGTACTGCAGCAGCTTTGATCTCTTCAAGTGGAGCGCCTTCCTTTCCATATGCAATATTGTCTTTGATGCTGCAAGCGAATAACACGGGCTCCTGGCTGACAAGTCCGATTTTGCTTCTGATCCATCTAAGCTGAAACTCTTTTAGGTTGATCCCATCGATAATTACTTCACCGTCTTGTGGGTCATAAAATCTCTCTATTAGACTGATCACTGTGGACTTCCCACTTCCGCTTTGTCCCACCAAAGCAGTGGTTGTACCACTTGGGATGCCAAGAGAGAACCCGTTGATTATTTGTTCATTTGGCCTAGCTGGGTAACTGAAATAAACATCTCTCAACTCTATATTCCCACAAATGTTGTCTAGTTTCTTTCCCTTGGTATTGAAAGAATCGATCTCCGGCTTCCTGTGGATAGTCTCGAACATCTTATATGCAGCAGCTTGACCAGCAGCAAATGCACTCATGCATGGAGAAGCCTGCCCAAGAGACCTAATGAACATCCATGCCATGTCCAAAAAAACAAGGAAAAAAAGAAAGAAAATACATGATTAGGCTCTCTAAATTTCAATAGGGTAAATAAGGAGCTGAACCATGAGAACAAAGACCCAAAAGAAAAAGGATAGTTTGAGTGCAACTCACATAGAACCAGTCAAGAGTGCCACCATCACATTAATCACTGTGCCTCCATTATATCCCTTGTCCAAAATCAACTTCGCACTGGACCATATCGCCAAAGCATAACCGCCGAATAGGACGAGCATGAATGTTCCAATACCTAATCCAGCCGCCAGGCCTTCATGGACACCTAATCTGTATGCGTTCACAAGGAATTTGCTGTAATTTGCGATTGCTTGCTTCTCTCCAGTAAAGGATGCAACCTGCACCAGAATGTGATAATAGTCAGACTCTACAGTATATGATTAGAGCAATGGCTGAATTTAAGCTCCAGAGCAAAAATACATCAAGACATCTATCTTGTTCTTGAAAATGTGCCAATTTGGCTGGCACACATGTGCAATTCTGAAATTCAGCTACGTTAATGTAACATACAGTTCTGATGGAACCAATAGTCTGTTCAACAACATTTGCTGCCTTTGCATAAGCACTTTGCCCTCGAGATGCCATCTTTGAGATTATGAGAGACATAACAACTCCCGCAATCACTATAAGAGGAATCATGGTTAGCATGATGAGGGTCAATAGCCAACCCTTAATAAATGCTATCACGAAGCCTCCAACAAATGTCGACACGTGCCGTATAAAGGTCCCCACCTGCATGAATCTAGCAATCCATTAAAATCCAGGACAAAAAGTGTATACTGAGTGCACCAGACACAATACTCAAATCTTTTCACAATTGTTATGCCGGTACAAGGAAAGTATGACCTTTTCACCCATGGCATTCTGGATGAGAACTGTGTCACCGGACATTCTCCCGACAACCTCTCCAGTGTCAGTCTCTTTGTCAAAGAAGGCAACATCTTGTCTCAATATAGTTTTCAGATATAGACCCCTTATTCTCGCAGACTGTCGCACGCCGGTGACCATCCAGCAAGATACCTCTGACCAAATGAAAGTAACAACGGAGATTAAATTTTCTCAATTCCTAAGATAAAGAGTTCAACTCCGAACTAAAAGCAAATTGAGAATCAAGATGCACTCACCAAGAAATGCCGCTGCACCACACCCAAGCGCCAGGTAGACAAACTTCAGAGATATCTGAAGATTGCACAAAAAATATAATCAGTTGATTCACAATCTCAACACAAGTCCTCCAAATGGAAATTCCTTTTTGAGAAAGGAGTTTCCTTGTAACAATTTATCATGTCCATGGTTGCGAAGATTTTACCTTTGACACAAGATCTACAACATCAGCGTCAGCCTGGTTCTCGCCGAATGTTTTGATCAGCTGTCCAAACAATACGGTCATGAGAGGCATGGAAATGCCATTCCCAACAGCGCCTATTGACCCAACAACCATCAATAGCATATCAGTAGAATCTGCAAATGAGAACAGCTTGTGGAATGAAACCAAGTTCACTTTCTCATCTCCTTTGCTCTTATTAGAGTCCTGCTCATTCTCATTCACGGCAGGGCTCTTTGCAGCCGCCACCTTGAGGCTCCTCGAAGTGGCAGCTTCATTGGTTACTGAATCCTCAGCCGCTCCATTTTTGATGGCCATGCTAATGTAGCCGGGACACAGACCTGTTATGCAACTTGTCTATCCTGCATACATATGAACTCACACAGAATTGTCTGCGGGGGCTGCATCAGTGAACATCCAGAGTCAGCAATTTATCATTCATGCCAAAGGAGTTCAAGAATTGAGCAAGATGTGAAAGAAATAGTTGAAGGACGGTTGAGCACAAATCGATTGACCAAAAACAAACTGTACTGCAGTCAATTTTCTCAATTCCATAAGCAACAAAAGACAAAACTACTCTGAACAATTTTCCGAAAAAAATATATCACCCAGTGTCTTCTCGTAAGATTGGAATGGATTAGCTATTAAGCAATCAAGATACGAGACATTCTTTTTACCATAAAAGTCAAAGTTACAGAGATCAAAGACCGCTGATCTACGAGACTGTACTTCAGAAAGAGTTTTGGATCTTATTGGTCGAGCACCCTTAAAAAATAAATTAGAGTAATGAATCATTACCTTAATGACTTTTGGACGACCTAAAAAAATACTTTGTGAGCCAAAAGATCATGTGGAGGCTAAGGTTAAAGGTGTGTTGTTCAATACATCAGTTTTATAGTCTCCTTCAAAAACCCCTAAAACAAATGTACATGGTTCGAACTTTGCTTATCATTAATTTGAAAGTCAAAAATTTAACATGTAATTTCACAGTTACAACAATCAACACTAAAGAAATGGAAATGCCTTTGCTGTACATTACCTGGCCACTGGCTCTTATCTTTTCTTTTTAGGAAAATGCACTGGATCCTAAAAAGGCAATTGAGGGCTAAATTTTTCAATTTGTCAAATTGGCGTGATCAAATCTTTCCATTAACTCCGAATTTGATTTAAGGAAAGTGCTTAAGTGACTTTTTATATTATTTCCTCTCTCCTTCGTGATGTTGACTCGGTTAAAACATGAACATAAAGCCAAATTTTATTTAAATTTGATTAAAATATTAGCTATTTTAAAATTAATAAAGAAAAATGAGGCGAGGGCTTGCATGAACCTTGCCATTGCTGCCCCACCATCATCGACGACCTTGTCAACTGTGACGCTCTGGATTTCGACCCACTTTGGCACGTGTGAAATGATTATTTCATCAATGCGCTATTGGTTACATTTACTTGGAGTTGGCCCCTCACAAATTAACTGACTGTTCGGAAAGGCAATTAAGGACGGATGCGCGTACGACTAGTGAATTCAATCAGGAACTGGCCACTCACCATAAGGATCAAGTAAGGATGATACCACGCTGTTGCAGGTCAATTAGCGAATAGAAATATCGATTCGGCGGAGGACAAGGTTGGATCGCGGGTGATTCCGCACGACTTCGATATTAACGACGAACGATGTTAAATTCCTGTTGACCCCGTATTTAGGGTGAGCAATCAATCCCTCATGATTACATGACAATCGAGGATCGTTCTGATCTGAATATACACGATCGTGGATTGAAAAGCTATCAACCACAAGTCAAACGCATGGAACCCCCTAAATGCTGCCCGAAAGTCAGGTTATGCCAAAGTCGCGATTGGTTGAGATTAATCACGAGATTCAGTCCAATTTCGGGTACCAAACTTTCAAGGACGTCGAGACAAAAATATTGGACAACGCCTCATTAATTTCCAAATTTTTTGATAAGCCCGGAAATGGCCCGAGTTGGATTAACGGGCCGAGATTAGGACCGGACTTTGGGAATCGCGCTTCAGGGTAAAAAAGACCAAGTACTCCCCTTCTAAAAGCCTTTTTGATTTTTAATTTTTAATTTTTAGGGTTTTTTCCCCTTTTTCTCTCTCTCTCTCTCTCCCGCGCACTCTCTCTCTCCTCCTGCCCCCTCTTGCCGCACGTCCCCTCTCCCCTCTTTTTTCGCCCTTTCTTTTTCTTTCTTCCTCTTTCCCCATGCGGTCAGCCCCTGCAGCTCTGACCCTCTGACTTCTCTCTCTCTCTCTCTCTCTCCGCGCAGCCCCATGCACGATCGCCCCCTCTCTCCCCTGCAACTTCTTCTTCTCCTTCTTCTTTCTACCGTCTTCTCCGGCCGGAGCTACTGCTGCTCTGCTTCCACGCCGGCGAGACCAGCAACCAGCCATCACCGCCGCAGCATCGCCGTCCCGCCAGCTCGCCGCCGGTTCGCCTGTCTCGTCGTTCGCCGGCCCCGCGAGCCAGCTGCACCGCTCCTCCTCCTCCGAGCTTCTGCCTGCTCCGGTTCTGGTCGCCCCTCCGGCGCCGCTGCAACGCCGGCCGCCTTGACAAACGCCGGACTGCCGCCACGAGCCACCGCCCTGCTGCTTTCCACCGCTGCTTTCTCTCTTTCTCACTCTCGGTTCTGGTTCGAACCGAGCCAGCCTAGCACCGCCCAAGCTCCGCCACCTTGCTGCCGTCCTCCGCTGCCCAGCCAGTCGCCGGGTGGCTGCCGGTCCCGCCTGCCGTCGCCGTGCCCTCTCTCCCTCTCGGCTCCTCTGGCCATGACCAGGAGAAGCGGCCAACAGCCTCGCCGCTGCACGCCGCCGCCGGTCGCCGCCGCAGGTGGCCGGAGGACCGTGCCCGAGCCCCTCCGCCGCACCGGAGCCACCCCCAGCCTGCTGCCACCCCCACGAACCTGCTGCACCGCCTCTCCTTCTCCCTCTTTGCGCCTGTCCAACCTTCGCCGGAGCCGTCGCCTGCCTCGCCGGAGCTGCTGGCCGCCGTCCGGAGTCGCCGGACCGCCCACCAGCCAGCCCCGTGCCGCCACAGCCGCCGGTTCCTCCATTTCGCAGCTCTTTGCTACGTGGGCAGCCGCCCTCGGCCGCCGAGATCCGTTCCCGTGCGTTCGCCTCGTCGCCGTCGCGCCGGTATCCTCGGTTTCGTTACCGGGTGAGTTTAAGTTCTAAACTCTCGATTAGTTCGTTAAACTCATTTATGGGATATTAGATTATCATTAATCGTAATTATGATGTGGATTAGAGTTAATCATGATTAATCGTGGTTCGGATAATTATCGGTGATTAGTTGGGTAATTAAGGATTAGTGGAATAATCCGTATTACTATTATTGTTATTAAAAAGAAATAATTTCTTTTTAATTATTTATTAAATTCCGAAAATAAATATTATTTATTAAATTACGAAATTAGTTATTATTTGTTAAATTCCGAAATTACTATATTATTTATTAAATCCAGAAATTATTATTTTTTATTGGAATTCGGAATTATTAGTATTTGTGGAAATTCGGAATTAACATTAATTGTGGAAATTCGGAATTATTAGTATTTGTGGAAATTCGAAATTAATGTTATTTGTGGAAATTCGGAATTAATGTTATTTGTAGAAATTCGGAATTATTATTATTTATTTTAATAATAATTGAATATAGTTTAATTATGAATAACGTGGTTTATTTATAATTAAATTGTGGGAATTATTTGACTTGTCATTTATTATGAAAGCATGTTGAATTGTTGTTTGGATTAATTACTTTGCGATAAGTAATTGTGATAATTAGTGATTTACGGGAATTATCGGTCGTCGCATTATTGTGAGACAAATATTATCTGAGGCAATAATTGATTGATTTGCTGATTACTTAAAGCACGTATATTCCAGGAATTATGTGGTATTTTCTTATGAAATTGGCTGATTATTGGATTATCGCAATGTGGCGATTCATGAATAATATGTAGAATACTTACTACTTCGTATGTGGACTTCATGCATGTCGTGTGCGGATTATGACGTGTGTTTATGAGTCCACTTGAGCCCTGAGGTATATTTACACAAGGAGGCAGAGTAATTGTGCCCTGAGATGTGTTTACACGAGGAAAATGTAAAGCCCTGAGGTGTGTTTACACGGGGAAAAGGTAAAGCTCTGAGTTGTGTTTACACGGGGAGGCAAAGGAAATCGTGCCCTGAGGCGTGTTTACGCGGGGAAAAAGTAGAGCGAAAACGCGATCGATGGATTTCGAATACCCGATGGATTTCGGGGAAAGCGTCACTGATGGATGTGCATATTTGGAACGTGCATGAGTGCAAGGGTGCATGAGAGACAAGTTGACATTGTGTTCTGAGTATATTTGTGCTTGTTGCACTGTTTATGATATGCCTGAGTTAGTACCGTGCAGGGTGTGGCAATGGCCAGGTGAGATCGCCTGCGATACGACTCGAGTGTGATTGTTTAATGTAATGCTGAGAGTGCAAGATACATTATTGGTGAATTGCATGTGTATTTATCGTGCAGGGTATGGCATGACCGGGTAAGATCGCTTACAAATCGATTGCTTGTCGTTGTGCTCACGATAGTATTGATTGTATTAAGTCATTGCCTAAGATGTATGGTCGTTCTGCTATTGACCTGCTTGAGGTATTAAACCGTGCCATAGGTACCCTGAGGCGAGTTGATGTCCTAGCCGGGGATTAGGGCAAGAACTTGTTGAGATTTATATTTCACTGGTTATTGAATAATCATTTTCAAGTCCGTTAGAGGCAGATTCGACAGGTGGTGTGTTTTGGAAGAAGTAGATTAACCCTGGCCTATTTGCTCGGTCGGCTCTATATGAAGTGGTCCATGGTACGGGCCTAATTATGTAGACTTCATAATGTTAATCAGAAGATGAATAAACCGGCATTATTGATTGTGTCTTTGTTTGACTTTCCTGGCTATCCCAATTCATTAAATTGTACGGGGATTAATTATCGCTTCCGCATGCGCTTAATTGAAAGATAAAAAGAATGGTCGGCGACGCGTCCTGGGACGTCGCATTCAAATGACCGTAAGTGGAAAAAGGGGATCGTCGCGTGCTCGAGGGTCGGGGCGTGACATCAACTACAAGTGAGGGTCGCCAGCTCTGGGCACCCTTGCCCAACTTTGGCAATTGTTGAGGCTACAGTGGATTGTACGCTCAAATTTGTCAATGATTTGAGGATGTGACTAACTTGAGACTGTATAATCCATTTCTTTTGTCAAGCAAAGTGACAAGAATACAATCCTATAGAATGAGCTACACGAGAAGTGAAAGCTACGAAAGGCTCATACAGTAGAAGTACTAGTGTGTAAGGAAACCAAAGATGCATAGAAACCATCCTCAATGTTGATCAAATTCTTGTGCTTTCCTTTCTCAATGACGACTCCATTTTTAACCATCGCGATCACGTCCGCGTTCTTGATCGTGGACAACCTATGAGCTATTACAACTGTAGTTCGATTTACCATGACTTGGTCTAATGCATCATGAACCACTTTCTCATATTCTACATCCAATGCACTCGTAGCCTTGTCGAGTAGAAGGATTTTAGGACTCTTTACTATAGCTCGAGTGATAGCCACTCGTTGCTTCTGACCACCGGACAATTGGACCCTCTTTCACCAACCACAGTATCATATCCTATAACATTTAATTTGTACAAAGAAATCAGACAAGCTCATTCGAAAGTTAACTTAAATACACAAAACAAGCAACGACTGCCTAATATGTTGTAGGCCACTAATGAACTTGTGAGCATTTGCTAATTCAGATGCGGCAAGTATTTCGTGCTCGGTTGCATCTCCATCCTTTCCATAACCTATGTTGGCACAAGTTGTCTCATTGAATAAAATAGGTTCTTGGCTAACCATGGAATTATGGAGTCTAATAGAGAAAAATATTATTGTGGGTAAACACTTCCCAGTAAATCAATCATCCTGAGATATTAAAGCAGATAATAGAGTTTATATTATTGTTAATGGCATACATGTAATTTCCATCTTAATTATGTATGCCTTAGACTTCTGTTATAAATAGGGCAATTTCTTTTATAGTTGCAATGCTGAAAAACCTTGTGCTTCTAAAGCTAATACTAATAGTAAAGAGATTGCTTAGTGTGACACCATGGTTTTTCCCTTCTTAATTTTGGAAGAGTTTTCCACGTAAAATTTATTGCTTGCCCTCTTTTTTCTTCCCTACTTTTATTTTTTCACATATTCGCGTCCCCAACAACTGGTATCAAAGCCTGATTTTGGCGAATAATGGGAGCAAATATGGACAAAGGAAAGGTGAAGATTGATCGGTTCAATGGCAAGGACTTTGGTTTTTAGCATATACAAATTGAGGATATGATGTATCAGAAGAACTTGCATCAATCTCTGTCTGGAGAGAAACCAGAATCTATGAAGCAAGCAAGTGGGAATTGTTAGATAAACAAACTCTAGGTTTGATTTGTCTTACATTGGCGTGGAACGTTGCTTTTAACATTGCCAATGAGGCGACAACGATGGATTTGATGGGGGCATTGTCTAACATGTACGAGAAGCCGTGTGCATCAAACAAGGTATATTTGATGCATCGTCTTTTCAATTTGAAGATGGACAAGGGTGCTTCTGTGACGGATCACATCAACGAATTCAACGTGATCACGACTCAGTTGAGTTCGATAGATATCAAATTTGATAACGAGGTAAAGACTTTAATTTTATTATCTCCTCTACCTAAAAGTTGGAGTGCAACTATGACTGTAGTGAGCAATTCTTCTAGTAAGAAAAAGTTGAAGCTTCAAGCAATCCAAGATTTGATTCTTAGCGAGGATATTCGTAGAAGAAAATTGGGTGAATCTTCGGGTGATGCCTTAAATATTGAAGGCAAAGGGAAAAGTAATCAACGAGGGTGAAACAAATACCATGGTAGATCAAAGTCCAGAGGGAGAAGCAAATCAAGACCTCGTGGTGAAATTATTTGCTGGAATTGCGAAAAGAATGGACATCTGAAACAAGATTGTAGAGCTCTATAGAAGAAAAATTCAATATCGAGATCGAAATCAAGAGGAAGAAAAATCCATGAATGTAACTTTTGAAGATACACAAAATAGTGATGCCTTAATTTTGAGCATTGATAGTCCAATTAAGTGGTGGATTCTTGATTCAGGTGCGTCATTTCACTCTACTTCATGCAAAAAATTAATGCACAATTTTGTTATTGAAAATTTGGAAAGGTTTATCTATCTGATGATAAACCTTTGGATATTATAGGAAAGGGTGATGTTTATATAAAATCTACTAACGGATATCAATGGAAGTTGCATAATGTTAGATATGTTCCAGGACTTAAAAAAAATCTGATCTCTATAAGTCAGCTAGACAACACAAGATACAGGTCTATTTTTTTAGGATGGCTCTTGCAAAATTGTTAAAGGTGCTCTGGATGTAGCACGTGGAACAAAGTCAAGAACGCTCTACATGACTAAAATCAATAGAGAAACTGCAGCAATTGCTGAATCGGAAATTGATTCTAAATTATGGCACTGCAGGCTTGGACACATGAGCGAAAAAAGAATGAAGATATTAGCATCTAAGGGAAAATTACCTAATTTGAAGTCCATAGATATTGGTCTATGTGAAGATTGTGTTATGGGTAAGTATAAACGTGTTAGTTTTTCAAAGATTGGAAAAGAACCAAAAAAATGAAAATTAGAGTTGGTGCATATAGATGTGTGGCCCAGCTCCTGTGCATTCCCTTGGAGGCTCGCGCTATTATGTCTCATTTATTGATGACTCCACCAGAAAGGTATGGGTTTATTTTCTAAAAAAATAAATATGACGTGTTTACTATTTTTAAAATATGGAAAGCTGAAGTGGAGAATGAGACTGGCCTGAGAATTAAATGTCTAAGATCCGATAATGGCGGTGAATATGATAGCAATGAATTCAAGCAATTTTGTGCAGACAAGAATTGTCGCAAAGACAAAGACCACTGATCGACAAGACTGCACCCTCAAAAAAAAATCAATTAGAAGAATGAATCAATAGCTTAATGAGTTTTGAAACGGTAAAATTAATGTGCGGGCGCTCGTGTGAACACAAATGGAGTGAGACTAAAACTGAAGGGTGCTCAAGGAGCCTCAGAAAGCCGAAACTGTCAAAACAACCCACAGGAGAAATTAGCCAATGGACCACCATTCCTAAATACCATTCACAAGACACAGGGTGAAGAAAGGTTAATATCATGAACTCATCAGATTTGTGCCGAAACCACCTTTGATCTGAACCCGCAGAAAAAAGCAAAGTCAACTTCTTTTTTATTGTTTTGCTCTACCTCTTGTTTTGCAAGAATCTTGATTCTGCAAAAGGAGGCGAAAAAATGAACCGTTTGCTCTGCCTGTAGTTATGAATCATGAATGATCACCAACTCCGACACTGTTATCCAGAAAAGCCCAGGCATAACAAGACGTAAGCAGCCAAAGGCAGACTGGCACAGTGTGAGAGAGAGAGAGATGCATTTTCTCCCCTAAAGCTTCTCAAAAAAGTCAGCTCACAGGTGAGTACTGTCTTCTGTAATCCACAAAAAAGAATTATTGCAGACACTTGGGCGGCTGCTCTCAAGAATCCCTTTTACTCTCCGTGATCCTGATCTGCAGTTTCTTCCATCAAACTCCTCCATTAGATGCACACTCCCAAATTGCTCGTCGAACAAGCAGAGCATGGCACTTCAAGTCGCTCTCCCCGGGTCAAAGTCTCGCAGCCTAGCATTTCTTTTCAACCCCACTTACAATTCTTTCCTCTTAATGTTTTACTATTCTCTTCTTGTTTGTCAACCCCAGTTTTATTTCTCCATGCATCACTGTTGTTTCGTGAGAAAATCATAATCTGAAAACATATGGAACCCAAGAAAATGTCTTTGATCATCATAACACAGATCTTTCTTTTCTCGGAAAGTTGTTATCTTGTTTTCTTTGAGGCAGCAATATAATAGCCGCGGAAAATCTATCTTGAACTACGGTTTATGCTTATCTCGTTAGCGAATGCATTGAGAACTTTTTCCTCGATACATGCTTTCACGTGTCATCTATGACTCTCGTGATAAGAACAATAAATTTGCGCTTCTCCTCTGTTCTTTTACCCCACATGGAGAAATTTCTAAGCAGGAAGGTGATTCTAGACGCTCCCCCTTTTTTTTATGGGCGTGGTCTTTCCGCAGAATGCAATTTGCTTCGCAAGCGATACATTTTCTCAAGAAACCGACTATAACAGCTAACGTGGTTTTCGTTAACAGGATGCTTTTAGGGCCTTAATTAAGTTAATTGAAATTGAAAATAATGTTTTTTAAGATACTTAGAAAATTGAAAATTAAACGTTTTAATAAGATTACTCACCTTAAATGATAAATTTTAAATTCCCAAATTTAGCTGCAACGCATCGGCAAATGAAGCAGCTGCAAGAAAAAATAATCTCTATTAGTACTCTAGGGGCTAGTGGGGATGTTTTTATTCTTTTTCTGGGAGCGACATTAATTAATTATTGGTTATAAGTCAAGCCGAAGTTCTATTTTTGATACATTTATCGCAAGAAGATGATGTGTTTGGCTACGGCCACCAACTTTCCTTAGCTTAGTATTAAAATTTGACATGAGTGTAGTGTGGTGTAGGATTTTTCCAAATTCCTTACCACCTAAGCAAGACTACGTGTGGATATTTTGTTTTAAATAATGTAATTAATGTTGAAGAAGGGTGAATAGACATAGATAATGCAGACTAAGGAATTGGCAATAATCAGCATTGAAGAGTTGGTTAAAAAGAATCGAGAGTTGAAACAATGGAGGAATAAGTAAGGGCTAAAAGTGACATAACTTTCATGCAATAATCACTTTAGTGCCTAAACTTTTTGAGAGATCACTTCAATTCCATTTTAGTACAAAAAAACTATTGCTTAAGTGATAATTCTGATTGAGATGTCAAAAGTCCGCCATGACAATAATTCAACATATTTTCCGATTGATGTGGCATACCAAAATCCGACATGGTGATAATTCAAAACAAATGCCATAAAACTATATCTTGCACATGTTTACCCTTAAATTTAAAGGAACTGGGGCAAATCAGTTCAAATTTTCCCTCTTCTTCATGCCCTAATTTAGACCAAAGCATTTTGAGGTAAAATTGTGAGTTGAATGTTGAAATTGTTTGTTTCCTCACGATCTTTATCAAACAAGCACCTTATCTTCTTCAAACCCTAATATCTTAATGGAGGATTTGATTATAAATTCAGCCTCTTGTTCAAACCTTAACCTCCCAATTGAGGATTTGGGGTAAAATTAGTAATCCATTTGGAGATTTTATCCATTTTTTACCCAATTGCAACTTTTGGACAAAAGTACCCATTGAAAAAAATCAACTGACAATTAGGCCTCGATTTAGATAAGGTCTGCTCTATGCCTTGTTTTTTAGAAAATGATCTCATTTTATATCCTTCTTTATGTCTATTTTCAAATCCCGAAGGTACGACTTCCTTTTTATTTATCTCCCCCCCTTTTTGGCACTTCATGTTGTGGTTGTAATTTGAGGAGGTAGAACTTAGACCGCTACCGATGTAGGACAAAATGAGACATCTCATAATTGCATCGAACAACGTTGCCTCCATACATTTTACAGAAAATAAATAATTTAAAATATATTTTCCCCCATTTTTTGGTCGGTTTTTCCCCTTATTTGAAGACCGGAGAACTTGTAAAAAAATCTCTTATGTTCTTCTTCACATCGGTAGCTAAATCCTAAATCTTTACATGGGTGTAAATTACATTAACTAGTAAATCTAGTGTCTAGTTTATCTCTTCTCATTGTTAAACCGTGGCTACTTTGGTTACTTGAACTAAGAAATGTACATCCGGATCCTGGTGATTAGGTCATCAAAATCAAGTAGTTGTCATGATGGTTTGAAATATCAAGAGTGAAAATTATTAAGGTTAAAATGCAATTCTTAAGGCATGATTGATCTTGTTTCGCTTACTTTATCACCAAGTCGATCATTGGGAAACATCCGGTTAGACTTACACATGATTTCATGGCCACCTGAGCATTGAGCTTTCCAAGCTCGAGCTATTTGGCAGGCCCAGTTCTAGAATCCACCGTCAGACCAAATCTCTCGACGCCCATGTTCCACTTTACATACAACTTTAGTTCCCAATTTCTGTAAAAGATGCGCTCTTCTCCATTACATTCCAATGTCAATGTGTCATCACGACTAAGCCTCTGCTCCAAAAGAGGAACAGAACAATGTCTCCAATACAGAGGGCTAAACTTTTGCAGATAGATAATTTTTGTGTATTGACAGTCCTCTCATGGATCATGCTCAGAGAACCACCCATTAGAAGAGCTTTGCCATCTGATCTAGCAAGAGTCGGTGGTGCGCCTCCTCGATGCACCATGTCATCAGCCGCACACCTTGTCTCGGCACAGGCAGAGAACCCACAATACCAGCCGGTATGATGCTTGATCCTTGTATAGGAACAATGTGCACCGGAGGCCCCCAACCATAATCGACCTGGTTGAACCCAAGCCGACCCCATTCTGATAGAAACAAGGTGGTGTAACCGCGGGGTGGTGCGAACGGGTCCACACCATGTTCCAAAGGGTCTCCTTTCTTGAACTTTTCAAACTCAGAGGGCAGCTTTTCCTTGGCTTCTTGAATGATCTTCACCGCATCAGCGAAAGATGCCTCCTGAAGCAGCTCACTGGAGGCTTTTACTGTAACAGGGAAGAAGCAGTTCCCGTAGAACCCGTCAGGCAATGGAGGGTCTAGGAGTTGACGGCAGTTGGCGAAGAAGACGAGGCACACCTCAGTCTCGGGGTTCAAGCCTATCGCCTGCGTCCGCGAGCTCCAAAAGCTCGCAGCCACAGCCTCGAAGGTGGAGCAATTTCGGCCTGTAGATTCGTGAAAGATTCGCTTGAGCTTGTTGATGTCTTCCAGGGGAATGTCTATGTTGGCATGTTGTAGTTGGTAATTCGGCATAGGAGATGGTGGGATTGGCAATGGAGGAGGAGAAACATTATCGCTTTTAGATTGAGGGGTGGGAGTAGGGAAGAAGTGCCTATACCACACCGGTTCAATGGTGGGACGCTCGAGGCCTCCGGCAAACTCTCCAAGTGCATTCAGGAATCGAGCAGCTCCTAGACCATCACAAATACTGTGGCAGAATATCAGCCCCATCACAAATCCACCGCAAACAAATCGAGTCACCTGAAATCGTAACTTCAATTAGTATCAGAAACAGGTCTTTGGAGAACAAATTTCAAATGGCAACTTGATTCGGCTGCGGCTAACTAGAGCCTAATATCCTTACCTGCATTTGAACCAGAGGTTCTCTGCTTTCAGGGTCCTGAAGCTCACTGGGAAGAAGCTTGTCATACGGGATCGACATGGCATCGTCAAAATAATTGACAGATTCAAGCGTACAATCTGCCGTCGCCTCGACAAACCTCACTCCTTCCTCAGAACAATCGATCTGAAGCTCGCCAGGGACAGACTCCACCAGCCTCCCTGCAATAGGATAATATGGAACCAGTACCTTGGACAAGGCTTCCTTTATAACTCGGGCAGCATCAGGGCCGTGTCTAAAGACATGGAGCGTCCTGGTGTTGCATCTCAGGACCGGTATTCTATCGATGGCCGAGAGATTCAATATATGTGACGGAGTATTTTCGGATGGTCTGACGAGGGAATCGCTCAACCGGATCACCGAGATAGCCATGAAAGACTGTACCAGTAGATATGAGGAGCTAATAAAGCATAGGATTGAGACCGAGGACTATGGATCATGCGCCATTTTATAAGCCGATGGTGCGGGAATGGTGGATGAATGGGTGCCTTCGTGTCGGAAAACTGAACTCTTTGCTTTGAAGTCCAAAGTTGGAGTTTGGTGTAGAGGTAGAGCTGTGCTTTTCTTAAATTGAAGATGATATTTTTACGGGCTAAGTATTGAGTTACAGTGACTTTCCAATCAATGACACATGCGACTAGCCACATGACGGAACTTTTTTCTTCTTTTTCTGCTATGCCGCCACGGGGTTTTTGCATTCCTGAGGTACTCAATGAAACAAGAGAGTGCATTGTACAGTGGTTCTCCTCTCATCGACGTAGAATGGCAGTAGATCAAATGCGTTTTGGGCCACTAATGTCTGTACACGTCGCCATGACATGATGAAATGTCAGCAAGCTATAGGCGAATACGAGAATTCATATCTAATGTAAAATGCTAATATGATAAGGCTCGACCCATTAACAGGCACCGCTCGTAATCATTAAGTTCACGGATAAACTTTCATCACTCAAATACCCCACTCAGTTATAATGATATCGTGAGAACAGACGTGTCTAGAGCAAGAAGATCATTCAATTAACGTTCATGAGCTCAAGTTAAGTCTCTGTTAACTCTTCCCCCGAGAAGATTGAGAGTTAAGTATGGTCTCTTTCACTATTTTTTGCCCACCTATACATCAAGTGCCTACGGCCAAAAAAATACATTTCGCGGCCTTACAAAGATCAACATGACGAGACGCGTCTTGAACTGGAGGGTCATGCATCTGCAGAAAATGGATAAAAGTGGGCAAAACGTCAACTTCCTAATGAAGTCCAGATAAAGCGTCGTGCGACTAGGCTTTGCAGAATGCCTTCGCTGCTAAGATGAGACCTTATCCAAGTTTGGAACGGATGGCTTTTGCTTCCTCTGGTGGATTTCAATCGTCCTGCCTTTACGATTCATTTTAAGAAAAAAATTCTATCACGGGTTTTAGAACTAGATAACATCGAAAATAGAGGTGATGGGTTATCGGTCTAAACCAGTTCCAACATGCCAAGTTGGCACTAGGAATCGAACCAAGGACCGGAGTAGTTGGTCCTAGGACCGGGAACCGGATCGAACCACTGGTTCTGGTCTAGTCCACCAATCACTTTTTTTTTCACTACTTTTTTTTCCACTATTTGGAATCAAATCAAGATAGTATTTAGTTCATATTTTGCTAAAATTTTTGAAAAAATAATTAAAGAATATATATATATATGTAATCAATTCGATTCGATTCCTCTTTGGAATCGGAAATCGGACTATCCGAACATCGCGTTCACTTTTAGGAACCGAGAACCGAACCATACTAACTGATCTAATTCGGACGGTTCCTAATTTGGAGGGTCCAATTTGCACATCGTTAATCAAAAGCATGGAAAGGGCTTGTTAACTGTAGTGCTGTGCCAAATCCCAAAAGCCCAGCCCGGAGCCCAGTTGCATCAGGTCAAACGCCCAGCTCCAGCGGTCCTTCACCTCATAATTCCAGGTTATAATCATGGCGGTGGCGGCACTGGTGGAGGCCAGCACATCCCGACCCCGCTTGAATAAGAATCAACAAGTTCTGTCAAGAAAAACATATATGTATTGTGGAGAGTATTTGATGAGAAAAATAATTTTATTTCAAGAAATTAAAATTCCAGCTTTCATTTATTATTTTATTTAACAAATGTTCTAAGAGTACTCCTTTTTTAAAAAAAAAGCATCATTTTAGAAAAGGATATAATAAGGGGATTGTTAACTACTTAGAGTGGATATCTGTGCACATATATATATAAAAGAGTTTAATTGCAGGGCCATGATGAGAGATTTGACCTCTTCACGCGGCAACTGGGCAAGAGATTCCAAAGACTTCTGTACTACCTGACATTTTAGATGTCGATTCGGTCATTTTAATTAGAACCAACTCACACGGAACATTGATGATTTTTTGTCTTTTCAATTATAGACGTATTATATACGAAATGACCAATTGATAATCCTGAGATTCAAATAATACGAGTCCTTCTAATCATAAAATTGAATCCCCGATCTTAAGAAGCTCTAGTTCGTCTATAACATACATTTAATCATATCTAGAGAATAACTTTGATTTTGCTCCCACTAACATTATAATGGGGTAATGATGATAGTAACGGTCCGATTAAAATGAATAGCAGTTCTAACTCAAATCAAACATCTTATTAAAATGAATAGCAGTTCTAACTCAAATCAAACATCTTATTGTGAGGTGCGGATTAATATCTAAAGATGGTCGTCTTTGCCAATTACCAACCCCTTTGATATTTTAATAATAAAAGAAATCCTGAAATCCCATTTTGTTTGTTGGGTCTTATTTTTGTTTTTATTTGATCAACACCTTAGTCAATTATCATAGTTCATATAAGCCAACCCCCTGGTGTTCATTTTTCTTCCGATCGCGGCCCGTCTCCCGCAATCCAAACCGTCGGCGGTTTGAACCGATGCTGCTTTATTGAAAAGAAGTCACAAAGTACATTACAATATTTTAATAAGCATCCAGACTATAACATATGCAGCGTCCTCATTATAGCATGGGATAATTTAAAATTAAATTTTGAATTGAAATCTTTTTCTTGAAAGATGACACAGAATGAATCCTATTTTATATGATGTATATATTCAATTAGGAGGAAATTTTCAAAAAAAAAAAAAAACTCTCAAAAAACCCTAAAGATTAAAATTCAAGCGAAAGATAATAAAGTTAAAAAAAGAGAATTGTGAAATTTTATGTAAATATTCATGTCAGTTGAAAATGGTAGATTGAGCCTATTTATATATTAATTAGTATGTATGCGATCGAAGAGGGATAATATACGCATAATTTTGAGAAATACATAGAACAAAACAGAATTATTAAATATCTCTAATATGGAAAATTATTCAAAAGAAATTCATAATTATCTCTAAAACCTATATTCAGTGCTCCTTCGATATGTGTCAAAGAAAAAATATTGGTACGAAATTGCCCCTCCAGCCACCAAAGTAAACACATTGGTAAAGATTGATTGACTAGTGACTTTGATTATGTAGATCACTTCAAACTTTTATTTTGAATGTCACCCAATATGAATCTTCTCTTAAGAAGAGACGTGCCCATTACGGGCTTTATTTGTTGGGTCTTATCTTTGTTTTCATTTGATCACCACCTTAGTCAACTATCAACTGTAACTTTCATCACTATGGCTGTGGGTTGATTCATAGTTCATATAAGTCAACCCTTGCAGGCCATTTTTCTTCCTATCGCCGCCGGTCTTCCCCAATGAAAAACGTCGACGGTTTTATGAGATCACGTGTATTCGTTGAATTACACCTGCTTTTATTGAAAAACTGTCCCAAAGTTCATTATCATCTTTTAATAGGTATTGAGTTTATAACATATGTAGCGCCCTCATAATATCATAGGGAAATTTTAAATAAAGAATTGATGTGGGATTTTTTTCAAAAGAGAGTCCAGAATGAACTTTATTTTATATAGTGTACATATTTTCAAGTAGGAGGAAAACTTTAAAAAGAACTCTTAAAAAACCCTATAAATACCTGCAAAAAGAAAGAAAAAAACCCATAGATAAAAATACAAGTGAAGAATAATAAAGTAGAAGAGAAATTGTGAAAATTTTATATACAACCTAAATTTTAGTAGATGACTATTGAAGATAACATATAAGTCGAAATGTGCCCTTTCAACATAACAAAATCATCAAATATTTCTAGGGTAGGAAACCATGCTCTTTCGATTTGTGTCAAGGGGAAAATGTATTGGTACGAAATCACCACGTCGGTGAAGATTTGATTCGTCCCGTGACCTCAAGTCAATCGCCTAGTTTGAACCCTCCCTATGGAAGAGCCGACCCCGTTCCAGGCTTTATTTGAAATTTTCAACACAGGAGAGTTGCACCGCACAAGATGGGACTTTTCTTGGGTCTCGACCAGTCACCGACTAGGAAGCCGAAAACATGCGTCCATTCCCACTTTCGGCAAAAAAGAAAAAGTCAAAAAAAAATTAAAAAGAAAAGAAAAAATGCACCGGGATTATGCTGACGTGGTCATCCGGGACTACCGAAATCAGAGAAATTTTTCTTCTTTTGGCTCGGGCTCTGACTGATGCGTCATTCCTGCGACGGTGATTCGGACCTCGACGTCTCCGCCCTCGCGCGGAAGCCCCCCTCGTCGGGAAGCCGACAGTGTCCTCGCGGTTCGCCATCGTACCGTCGCCCTCTCGACACGAAACGCTCTCGGAATCGAACAGAGACAGAGCACGTGAATCCAAAACACTTTGACGAAAAAAAGTAGAAAAATTCCAAAACGCTCTGAAAGAACAGAACCGCGTGTCTTGTCTTAATCCTTTCTTTGCTTCCTTTACTTTTTTTTCTTCCTTTGTGGCTGGAACCCACCTGCCGTTCATCTCGCATGTTGAGATCGTCCTTTAGCGGGAAGGCCCGAAAGAAAAGAAAAGAACAGAGAGAGGGGAAAAAGGCAAAAAAAAAGGGAATGTGAAAGGCCGCTCTTTGTTGATTGCTGACGAAATTCTGAACGCTCAAAATAGATTGTTTTGTCAAAATGGAAAAAAGAGATAAATTTGTGAGTTAAATCCCCTCCTTCTTCTAGTTAATGCAACTTAGCAAATTGGGTTATCCAACTGAATTTATAATTGGATCGTGTTTTATTAGAAAAGTAAACAATGTGGTATTCGGGGCTATATCCCTTTTCTTACTAAATAAAAAGACAAAGCGCGTCGATCCACCCTGATTTCTAAAGTAGATTTGAAGGGAGGAAGGCCGAAGAGGGGAAAAGCAAAGATGCCTGCCTTAATTTGAGGTGAAACAAATGGATGAGAGCGGTGTACTGGAGCTTTGTCTATCCGTATCCGTTACAATTATAGAGGCGATTCTCAACTCATTAACCCGAATTATTTAAATGGGTCCTTTTACAGTATTCTAGTCATCACAGAGAGGGGGCAGAGGAAGGGCTAAAACCGCCTGATCTTCAGGTGTTATTCACGAGTATCCGTATATAAAACAAACCCAGTCCCAAGATCCGTGTCTCAAGCACTAGAAAAGAAGAGGAAATGAGAGAAAGCGGTGCCATGTTCAATATGGGTACTACTTCCGTGGAGAAGCATTTGCATCCCCTGTTTTTGTTACTTGGGAATGTGCTAATGCTAATGACGTCCTGCGCGAGGAGTGCCGAGTATGTGTCGGCAGTGGGTGACCCGGGAATGCGAAGGGATGGGCTGAGAGTGGGGTTCGAAGCTTGGAACTTCTGCAACGAGGTTGGCCAAGAAGCTCCTGGCATGGGCAGTCCCAGAGCGGCCGATTGCTTCGATCTGGAGTCAAGTAAGCACAGAGACGCACCGTCCCAAAAGGGCAAAAAGAAAAGGGAAAGAGTAAAGCAGTAAGAAGATTGCATTAAAAGTTGTTTCTTCTTCGCCTCCATTTCCATGGTTTCCTTTTATGTTCAGTCTCATTCAGTACTCATGCGAAGATTGTCATTCATCAGATAATCTTAATATTGGGGCAAAGGCTCTTCAAAACTGCTTGGACTCACCCATCTAATATCATCTTTCGCATGCCAATAAACGAAAAGAAAATTAAAAAGCCCATTTTTTTCTGGTTGAAAAAGATCATCTCAAATGTACCATTTCTTTCCCAGTTCCCATTGTCTTTATGCCTGTTGGATTCTTGTTCTTTGTTATGACAAGGGCAGGTGCTGCACTGAAGCACAAGGTAACAGAAGCTGATAACCGGCTTGGGGTGGCCAAATCATTCCCAGGTCTATCGCCAGAAGCCCAGAATGACCAAGACAGGTACGCTGTCGAAAAGGAGCTCTACTTGGGGTCTCTGTGTCAAGTTCCGGACACCCCGAGGCCATGGCAATTCTGGATGGTGATGCTCAAGAATGGCAATTACGACACCAACTCTGGCCTGTGCCCTGAGAATGGCAAAAAGGTGCCACCTTTCAAGCCAGGGAGGTTCCCTTGCTTCGGTGCGGGGTGTATGAACCAGCCACTATTGAATCACCAGGAGACACAGTTACTGGGCGATGGCACGATGAGAGGGAGCTTCAATGGGACTTACGATTTGGATTCTGTCACTGGGAAGGGGAACGACGGGGCCTCGTACTATGAGGTGACCTGGAACAAGAAGGTAGGCGAAGGAAGTTGGAAATTTTATCACAAACTCAAGACCTCAAAGAAGTACCCGTGGTTGATGCTCTACCTCAGGGCCGATGCGACCAAAGGTTTCTCTGGTGGGTACCATTACGACACCAGAGGGATGCTCAAAACTGTAAGTGGTAATAAATGCAAGGACTTAATAAATGTTTTTCCAACAGTTTAGTCCTTTCCTAATTTTTCTGTGCGCGATTATTTGCTTTTCTTCGGCTCGCTTGTGAGAGAGAGAGAGAGGTCTACTGTTGGCATGTACTTAGTTTGATTGCTTGGAAGATGCAATAGATAATTAAATTCTTTTAGCCTCCTGCATGAACACGATTCGTCAATGTTACTGGATTGGAGTGGAGAAAGATTTCTCTGACCTTCCCTGTAGCTGACCAGGAATCAGATTCAGGGGAGGCGACAGAACAAGTGACGACTCACGAATACATACTGGATTCTCGTGATGAAGTAGTTGGGCTTGTTTTTGGTGTGTGGGGCTGCACGAGTTGAATTTAAATGACTCAAGAAGCTTCTCATTGGTTTTCCTTTTCTTTTTCCCTACTCTTGATGTTTTGCTTGTTACTCCCCAGCTTGATGAAGTGTGACATAATTAAGTCCCCTTTGCTTCATCAATCATTCAATGTTCATTAAAATAATCCACCTATTCTTTACCATTGCGAAGTGGCACTTTACATAGGGGAGATTGAATTTGGGTTGGTCATCGATCCTTGTCTGAAGTGTTCAAGTAAGGCTAAAGCACATTAGTTGGCAGCATACCATTAGTTCTTTATTGCCACTTTTCATGTAGAGTCCGAATTGCTTCTAACTAGGTAATTGAGCAATTTTGACCCTATTCTAGTTATGGCTTTATGTTCATTATGTTGTTTCTCTCAGCTTCCCGAATCACCTAATTTCAAAGTAAGGGTGACCTTGGACATCAAACAAGGAGGTGGTCCAAAGAGCCAGTTTTATTTAGTCGACATAGGCAGCTGTTGGAAGAACAATGGCAACCCTTGCGATGGCGACGTGACCACTGATGTTACCCGATACAGTGAGATGATCATCAATCCAGAAACTCCAGCCTGGTGCAGCCCCAGTGGCTTAGGCAACTGCCCACCATATCACATAACGCCTGACAATAAAAAGATCTACAGAAATGACACTGCGAACTTCCCGTACTCGGCTTATCACTACTATTGCGCTCCCGGCAATGCACAGAACTTGGAGAAACCTGTGAGCACGTGCGACCGTACAGTAATCCTCAGGCGCAAGAGCTGGTTCAGCTCTTGCCACACCCAATCTGGGCCGAGTATGGCTATCCGACAAAGCAAGGGGACGGTTGGGTCGGGGATGGAAGAACTTGGGAGCTCGATGTTGGTGGATTAGCATCTAGGCTCTACTTTTATCAGGTCAGTAAACAAGTTTAATATCATCGCTATTATTACTATGATGATGACATGATTCCTCTTGAAAGGTAGAGCAGCTATTTATCATTCTGAATGTTCTCAGGGCACGCGTGCTTTTGAACTGGCACCGTTGTAAACGATTTATCCTGAACAAATTGCGAATAAATGTTGCTAGTTGATCATAATGCAGGATCCCGGAACTGCTCCAGCTCAGAGAATTTGGACCTCCATCGACATGGGCACCGAAATTTTCGTCAGTGACAAAGACGAAGTGGCAGAGTGGACTCTCTCCGACTTCGATGTCCTTATCCCGTCGGCAAACACATCTTGATTTGAGTTCGTCTTCTGCATTTCTGCCCAAAATAATAGAATAAGACAAAAAATGTTCGTCATGCATATTGGTGGACCGCAGATCAGAAAAGCCTGACAAGCCCGTAAGGGCATGGCTTATTTAATCAGTATTTTCACTTCATTGTGATCACAGAATTCATATACAAGAACCACAACATTGAATTACAGATCTTCCCGCATGTTACAAGTTACCATGGATTTACATTTTGTTCATGCTTTTGTACTATTCGATGAAGAGACTGGTCCGGTTTGAGACAGTAATGCAGAAACTGATGCTGGGCAATCAATGAATTCGCGGCACATAAAACCGGATGCTCTTTCTGTGTGACCTTCATTACTCTTTTACTGAAAGAGACTCATGAAGGTCCTTCCTTCGTTGACTCCAAAAGCAAAAGATGCGTCGGTAGGAGCGTGGTAGGATGAGAGAATGGGATTGAACGGGCCTACCATGTGAGCTGAGCACCTATCCCCTTGATTTGCGTCAAAAAGAAATAAAGGCCATCACGATATCTACCTTGGCGGCTTTATAATGCCTTGATCGTGACCCGGAAGATGTGATAATGGGCTCAAAGCCCAAGCCCATGTTTCAACAGCCACAAATCAGCCGACTCACGATTTTGCTTTTCCTAATATGCGCATGAAGTCAGTGAAGCGGGGAGAAAAACAACGAAAGAGAGAGTAAGCTAAAAACAAAATTCGTGCATCCCGAAATCCGCGCATCCCAATTGAGGTTCAATTGAGAAATTAAAATGAGTATTACATGATGACATGAGTCTCGTGAGAGCCACCTCTATGATTTTGAGATGTGATATGATGCGGATTGATGGCTATTAACGCGTGATATGAGAATGATTAATGGAAGGACTATTAATGTATCATTCAATGTTATCGGCTTAAAATGAATAGACTATTGATGTATGATTCGATGTTATTGACTTAAAATGAGTATTTTTGGTGCTCTACATATATTATTTACTGGACAAATGCTAATTTGTAACACTGAAGATTGTTACTGTGAATATCATATCTTAGATGTCCCTTCGTGCATGTCCCCCCTTGAGATTATGAGTTTATAATATTACATATAAAATATGCATAGTAGGCATTCAATTTTCTTAGAAGAGATATTAACTATTCGCTTAGTGCTGATTGCTCACACCATTTTCCTGATAATCTAGGAGTGCTAATAGTGAGAAACTTTTGGTAGTGGAATTTTGAGTATGCATTGAAGATGTATACAGACATTTTGTTAGATTATAGAAACTCTAATACGTTAATTTGAGCTTGAAGCTACATCTTTTAGGTGGAGAGAAAGATGGCCATGTCATTATCCCTATTTCTGTAGAATTCAAGGCATGATATTTGCTGGTGTCATATCTTAGGTTATGAAATTTTGGGTGCAAATGTTATGGGGAGGTAGTGAGGTTGTATATAAGTTATAAACACTAGTCTATTGTTAAGTATTAAGGTGCAAGCTTAACTCTGGATCAAAGATAAATTTGGGGGTCCTATTCCTACAGGATTTGCGTGTGACAGGAGATATTGTCAAAGTTGCCGGGCTTAACTACGTTCGCCTTTCGTTTTCTCAAAAGCATTGGAATCTTCGGTCCCATGATCCAAATCGCAGGCCCCCTCGTGTTTCTTGGTTTGGCACGGAGTGGCCCGTTCTTTTCAGGTCGGTCCATTTAGTTCTTCGTCAAATGGTCGGCCATCCACTAACTTCACATCAAACGACAGCATCAACTTCGGTTCATTTCTTTCCATGGAAACAAAAATGACGTGTCGGGTTTTTCCGGGGGACCACCATAACCATAATTTGGTGCTCATGCCTGTGATATCTCCTCCGATGATTCCCAGAGTACAAAGAATAAAATAATTCTATCCCATATGCAATTGCAAACGCACACTCGATCTTTAGAATTTGTTTAAATCTCTGTATTGAAAGAAGTTGGTCTCTGGAAATATAATTATGTGCTTTCGCACATCTGAATTCTGAGATATACTCTAAATAAGGAAGCGAGTACAGCATGGCAAGAATTTAGTACGTTTAGCATTTGGCCCAGTACGGGAAGATTCTGTGCAGTACATGGTCAGTCCGGTTCAGGATTGAGATGCTAGTACGTGTGTACTATATTTTCATATACTCTCGCAGAACTTATATGGGTTCCAAGGACAATGCAATTATCAATCGAAATCTGGGAAAATGAGCCTTTGTGCTCGCGGATTCTGGGCAGAGATTGAAGGGAAGATTAAAGGGCATTTGGGTGTCGATTGTTTTGAGGTAAAGAGGGGACAGAGCAGAGGCTGGGAAGAGGCAGAGCATGGATTGAGTCATAGACAGGGACAGGGACTGTTTTGGCTCGACCCTGCACTGCCTCTTCCCTGGCTGTCGCCTCTTCCTCTGCTTCTCCTCCTCCCTATTTAATGAGTAAGAATACTAACGAAAGTATTTATTTGCTTTCTTTTCATTTTTTTTTTTTTTTTGTCACTTTGTTGATGTTTTCTGTGGGAATGGAGATCAGAGAAGCGACGAACAAGAATGTCGCCACAGGTTGAGAATCTCCTGATGTAGCGGCAAAAGACTATTTTCCTGGAGATGAGGTAAGATCTGTATTGAGATGATCTCTGGACCACAAATGGCACGCCTCAAAGTCAAGTAAGTGTTCTTTGACTTCATTTTGAGCAAACTCTGCCGGTTCACTGATCTTGTGAGCTTTAATATTTACATCGATTCTTGCTTGCAAGTTCAATTGGTACCTTTTCGCATGCTGCTGCAATTTTAAGAGTGATGTTGCATCTGTCATGGGATTGACTTGGCACATCTTTCATGTCCAGAATGGCCGACAGGTAAAGATTGTGCAAAGTTGATTGTAGAAATGTGTCGAGAGGATATGGCTCTTGATTTCAGAGCGAGTGCGAAGCCATATGGAACATCGGTCTGGTGTTTGAGGAAGAGCAGCTTCTGCCAACAGGTCCGACCCTTTTGTCATCTCATTCAACTTTTCGTAGAGGATTGTATTCCATAATGACCAGCACTCAGGCTTGAAAGAAGCTGTGTGAAATCTTTTAGGGCATTGATACATGAGCATAAGCAGGATTCAAGGGAGAAGGCGGCCAGGAGCATAGCGGACAATACCAACCAATCCCCATGGGCTTGCGATGATGGACCATTGTTTCAGAAACGTTCTCATGTGTACTTTTTCTTTTGGCATGTAGACTCTGCACATTGGTTGACAGATGAAGAGTTGTTGAATCATAGTTTTGATGCCTTGGGAGCTAAGAATTCACTCGAAGAAATATCATACTCCCCTCTTTGCAATTCGATGAATGAATGCACACTCATCAACAGCTTAAAGAAGCTTACTGTATAGTCTGATCAATTCACTTCACCACCAGAAAATAGGAAAGCATCAATTTCTGTTCTTTCAAATGAGCTAAAAAGCTTCAGTAAACCGAATGCTGCAGCTCACATAGACTGGGGTCGCAAAACCAAACAAACAAGGAACAAAGCCCATGACACTAACATGCCGGGAATAACATAACCCTGCAACTTCCCATTGCAATTCTTTAGCCATATATACATTGATTACTAAAAGTTTGAATGGACAAGGTTTCAGATACATTTTGCTAGTACTGTGATCAGCCTTGCCACTTGAAACTTCATTTGTTGACGAAATGTCAGAAGGATAAAGAAGAAATACAGGAATAACAGCAAAATACTGAAGTACTATTGTCTGTCTTCCTCAGTCATGAGCTCTCAATTAAGAAACAAGCTGCTTGAATGAATGGCTCTTGGCTTTACTGATCAGTCTATGTCCAACTGAATGAACAATCTGCAGACACGGCACATGAGGTCAATAACTTCAAAATCCAGAAGAGAATGACAAAATAATCATGTAAACTGTCGAGGCAATACAGGAATGAATGAGAAACATCGAAAAGAACTGCCTTATATAAAACCAAAATTGGAATTTCCCAGATTAAACAAAATTTGAAAGCTCTGGATTTTCTTACTTCTTTCAGATTGACCCCTTGACTAAGAAGAGTAGATAGGCGACCAAAATTCCAGATTACTCTTTCTAGGAAGTTACATGCTTTTCAAGGGAGACGTCCAAATAATTACCCAGACAAGCAAAGACAGCTTGAGAAAAACTAGCAAGAGCGTCTACATTGCTTGATAACAATAAAATTTACTGAACAGCATCCAGTCAAGCGACAATTATGGGGCAGCAGAGAATATGAGCAGTTCGAAATGTGAGCTGTTAGTTCCATTAGTTTTCTCTCGGACAAAAGGCTTTATGTTAGGATCGACAAAATTCCGAGATGTGAAAAAAAGGCCCATGTATTGCAGTCTGTCCATTGATCCCGTGGTCTGTACAGCAGAATAAAAGCAGAGCGATGTGGAAAAAGGGCCATTTTCTTTCCGAAATTTCAGCCTAGACATCGTCATTAGGAGACTGAGCAGAGGGTTTTTCTCCTCTAGGGTACTGGTCTGGTTCTCTTTTTCCTACTGGTTTCTTTTCTCCTTGGTTTCTTACACCGGTCTTTTGTAGCTCCTCTGCAACGCTAAGAGATAGCGTAAAAGAGTTCCATACCAATTTTGACCCTCCAGAGCTTATTTGCTAGGTTGATATATTTCCTAAAGCTCATCCGAATAATACCAACAAAAAGAAAAACAGGGCCTTCCTTCATCTGAAAAGCGCCAAAAAACGTCTGCAAACTTCCCCAACGCCAATCAAGAAATACAGAAAGAGCTGGAAATCTTTTAGCGTTGAAATTTGTCAGGCAAAAGTAGTTTATAGCGTTGGGACAAATTTGAAGAACAGATCAAACTGCAAGAGCGGAGAAAACAATCTTAAAGCAATTAAGTTAAAAGAACATATTGCAGAACTGGAACGGCAGAGGGAGTATTAGTGTATACCAAGTTATGTAATCGTGGAGGAAAAAGCAAGAGCTATCAATTACATGAAGAGAGGTGACTTACTCTTGATCCTCATCTGTCCAATACGCTGACTGACTAATACACTCAACTTGACCATATGACTGAGCATCCTCCAGCTCGTGATCAAGACGCCCAGATTCAATGAAGTGCAAATCCTCCAAAAGGATTACATAATGTCTCTGCACTTCCTCGGCACTCTTCTTCCCTCCGACAATGGCCGCGACCGCCTCCCACCGATCCGGGTCTTGTTCATCCACCATTGCCAGAGCCACCTCAAACAGCTTGTTCTCTTCCCAACTCCACCCACTGGGAAATTCACCCATGCTCAACAATTCCACAAAGATCAAATCCCCCCTGAAAATGAACAATCAAAAGTTGCTTTTTTCTTCCAAAGAAACAAAGTCTTCCCCAGATTCTGCTTCACATTCTTGCACTCATCCAAGACACAGATGCCGATAAATCAGAGAACAATAAATCAGAACTTTTTCTCTGAATCCTTGTTTGATTCTATGAACACAAACACCACCCACATCTTGTTTGTTGGGTGTCAGGTGTCATCTGTGGTTCAGGTTTGTTTATTCAGAGACTCTTGGTGTTAGACACGATTGGCTCACTCACCTGAATTGAGATCTAAGCATTGGCAGAGAGAGAGAGAGAGAGAGAGAGAGAGAGGGAGGGATATTGAAGAAACAAGCCAAGATTTTAAAAAATGAAGGCAAGAATTCTAAATATCAATCCACTTGGACCAAAACTGGAAAGCAGTGATTGAAAACAGACGTACCCATTACTTCATTAACCATTTCTTGCAAGCCCCAGAATCTATTTGTTTCTAATTCTAGCACTGGATTCCAAAGGGTGTTAGATCCGGAACCACAGCATCCCTCATATTTTATTCGGAGATTAGGAATTTAAAAAAACCAATAATGGCAAACGACCGACCGATTTCATCCTCCGCCCAATCAAAACATTTTCCAAATTAAATTCTCGACGCATATTCTACCTTGCAAGAAAGGGAAACGACTTTTGTGGTGGGATTGCACGTTACCTGACATTATCTTGGTAAATCTTTCCAAGCAGTCGCAGTCCCCAACTGGGTCACTCTCAAGGACTTTCTAGGAGGTAGGAATGGAAAGACTGGAAATTGGGAGGAAATGGTTTCAAAGACCTTTAACAAAAGATGGGGGGAAATCTAAAAAGAAAGATTGCTTCTTTTTTTGGGTCAAGTTTTCCTTTGTAAGGATCTGTCCGCAAGTGAGAAACATGAGCCAATTCTCCCACTCCTAACTTGAGCAAAACACTTTCTTTGTATTTTGTATGGAATAAGGTTTTCCAAGGGTGGGAAAGCTTTTGTGTGATGAATGATAACCAGCTGTCTCCTTCAATCCGGACAACTTATGGACCCCAGGGGATTTGCAGTCGCACCATATCTTTTGGCCTCTTTTTGGGCTTTTTGATTATTCCACTTCACCTCAAAATTGGCGTCAGCCCCCTTAATATTCAAAGAAATTACATGTTACTCGTGCTCGTCTATTCAAATACATGACAACTAGGATGACTGAGAAAGAAGACCTCAAACATGGCCTTTGTTTCCGATAATATGGAGGGCGCTCCCAAATATAAAAACGAACGGTGCTGGATATATTAAAATCGCTGTGTCAAGTGATGTGGTAGATTGATATTAGGTATCAATATAATTTACTTGAAAGCTTAGTTATAATTTATTATGTCTCTGAGTATGCCAATCTGCATATTAATAGTACATGTGCAGCACTACTATCATGCAAATTTCAACTTTGTATGAAGCACTCTCCTACATCTTCATACGAGGATATATTCTTGCCTAATATAAAGTGAACTAGTCATCGCATGAACCCATAAATGACTCCACCAAAAGGTTATGATTTGTGAGTCACACTTGATTTCTACATTATATTTAGCTTAATTTAACCACACAAACCATAGACTAAATTCCCAATCCATTACCTCAAACCGTAATTGAAAATTCTTTCTCAATAAAAAAGATCGAATACTTTTCTTTTTTTTTGGTGACCCGGGAACCACCGTACAGCCGGCAGCCGGCAGCGTAAACTTGAGGCGAACTAAGCCATCACCACAGACCCAGCCGCGGATAAGTTGCGCGATGGGCATGCGGGGTTTCGAACCCCTCTCCTCGGCAATGAGGGGAAAGAGCTCTAACCATCGCAGCCACTACGGGCGGTGGTAAAGATCAACCTTGATTACACAACTTTAAAGACATCCATTATTCAAGATTTACAGATACAATAGATCAAATTAATTGTCATAATGGTAGACCAATTGTTATATAAATCTCTCTTAACACGCATTTCACAATTAGAGATAGGGCGGTATACCACCACCGTCACCTTGTTTTACTATACATTGATAACAAAGTTATGGAGAAAGCCATTATGACTTAATAATGTTATCTTACCTCGTGCATTGGGACCCCCTGAAAACATAATCATTTCTATCATTCATTTGTAATTTGTGGGGTCATGACTTTTCTTTAGGATCAGGGCAGGATGATTGGCGGTGTCTCTTCAATGTTCATGGTCGATTGTTAGGCTGGATTGATGGGGTCGAGGATTAAGACCACGCGAATCACGAGCATAGAGTCATTCTTCTTTGGCCAGACAAAAAGAACTATTCTGGTCTTTTTTTTCAAATGATGGATTGTTTGTTCAAAACATTTTCTCTTTAAGAGATCTGTGCTGCTATTTGAAAATTGCAGCAGCAGTTGTTCGACCATCTCATAGATCCATCCTTTTACATGCTTCAATAAGCATAACACACACAGAAAATTTAGCATTTCCTGCCTAGTGATTAGATCCTTACTGTACAATATGGTATTTGGGCGCTTATGGCTCTAACTCGGGTTAAATAAGCACTGATGATTCAGATTGAGAGGTCAGGCTGAAGTTGATAGGTTATCCTAGGTGGGACAGAGCTAAAAAATAATGGATCGGTCAGATGTCAGCCACCAAAGCACAATGAATGGGCGGGATTTTTTAGTCTAGCCTCTACGAAGACTCACATGTGACTTGTGCCCAATTAGAACTGTATAATAATTATTTCCATGGAGCACCATTGATCTCCAAACAAGCATAGGAAAAAAGGATGATATTGAATCTGCAATATGGGTTTCTAGTGCAACAATGAATGATTATGCAAATGTAGTGGAAGTCCTAGTAAAAGACTCAGTACAAGGAATTTGCGTTGACTCTGCAGTAAGTACTGAAAGAACGCCAAGGGGGAAAATATATTGACTTGTATTTAAATGTCTTGGTAAGGAATGTCAGAGAAAAAAATTTATGTCAACTCTGCAGAATCTGTGCTGCCCTTCATCCAAGATCGCAATGTATGTTGCTAAATCGGCAAGTGTCAGTGACGAAGCTCTTTTGAGACTGAAGCATTGCAGAATTAATTAGAGACGAAAAGGTAACCGCCGTGGGCGGCACCGTTGCCGATCACGTGTTCGTGAGGCTTTGTCTAGTGATACATGGCGAAAACACACGATGCTGCATGAGAGAAGAATGATGTTTGTTAGAAATGAACTCAAACACCTTTCAAACTTTGAGATGAAGGGATGCCCCAGAGAGAAGTTGAAGTAATGGTTGACTGAGGATGATCTTTTGAGGCTATGGCTATAATCCCATCCATCCCATCGTCCACAAAGAGGAGAGTAACTGCTCCAAAAGTAAATCGCAGTTAAATGACAACAATATTCAAGAAAGGTATGGTATGCAACTTTCCGACAGATAGCCGATATAATACATAAGAGTGAAACTGCAAAAAAGAAAAAAAAAATAGAACAAATATGAACAGGATCAACGGCTGAATCAGAAAACTTGTGATCTTACTCTTTTGTCCCGCAAGTAGAACAGAACAAATGCATGTCTACATTTCCAGTTCTAAACTATCCAAAAATAAAAAATGAATGATACCAAACCAATATGGATTAATGTCTACTACCTGATTGGGCCAATCGCTGCAAGTTGAAGCGCTCCCCTTGAAACAAAAGTTGGATCACAGCCAATCCTAGAGCATTGGCAGCCATTCCGTCAATGAAGAATGTATCCTGCACCTTGGACTGGTTGTCCTGTACATCAAAAGGTGAACTCCAAAGCTATATAATATCATGTTCATTTACCTGAAACCCTTAAGATTTTCAGCGCCCGAAATATGAAGTGCAACATATTCACCACGGGACCTATAAAATAAAGCAAATTGCCTCATTATGCTATAGCTCTCGGAAGCGAAATGCATTGAAGCATGTAGACATTTGGCAGTATGAAATTGCTCGGAGATTTGCATATTGGTCCAATTCCCCAACATGCATCAGTAAAAGCATCCATTAAGATATTGACATTATAGATAACTCGGGCGGTGATTGAATCAATGGCTTTTGGACCGACCAAAAAAAAAATCAATGGCTTTTGGCATAAGTAGATGTTCAAATGCCGACTTCAATTCATTTTGCTATATCATCAGGAGTAGATTTATCATGCCGACAGCATAGAAAGTAATTGCCGAAAAGAGAATGACTTACCATCCAAATTAGACGATTAAGAGACCAAAATGGCCAATACATCTGCAGATATCCATGGAGTTGTCAATGCAACATTAGTTTAGAGGAATTTGGAGAAAAATACTCACAAGTTAACAGTTACTTGCTCAGCAGGAGACACTGCTACATCAGTTAAACAAGCCATCTCAATTCAAACGTAATCAATTTGATTAACTCGATCGTCCAACACTTACAATACTAAATTATCATTATCGAGTAACGCCTAATTTATAGCCCCACGATGCTAAATTTGTTGAGTAACAACTAATATATAGCTCATATATGTTGTAGCTTCTATGCCTTCAAAAAGAAAACAGGATGCTTGAAAAATTTTAAAGTAGATGCATATGCTATATGCTGTTCGATTGAACCTTTATACTACCCGCTACAAGCCCAATACGACAGCCAGAAGAATACAAAGAATCATTGGACCGGTGGGTCGTGGGAGCTCCTCGGGAAGAACTCGCTGCAAATAATCAAAAAGCGGGAACTATGCTTCAACAAAGGAAACAACATAAAAAGAGTGCGCATCATATAAGAATTATCGTGGCTCACATGATATTATTCATTATATAGTTTAATAATTATTAAAATACTATAAAATAAATAGTGGTTACGAGAAATTACGACTCTAATAAAACGAAAATGTATAATCCTCAAATGAAATTACTGCTTTTTTGAAAATGTGCGACTCTTATGGAAGTTAAAAAGTTATTTGATGGAAGATACATGTTGATAGAATGTATAAATAAAGTCCGGTCCTCTTTCCACCCATATAAACAACAATAACTGAAAAGAACACAGTATTCTCTCCTCCATCGATAGAATACATTAAAGAATAGTGGGCTAAGAGTAATCGGATTTCTTCATTTGGTTCGAGTTCTTTGGTTTTCCACAACAATTATATCCAAGGGTAACACTATGGATAAAGGTATGTTCTCATCTATTTGTGAAAATCATGAAAATTAAAGATCATTGGTTTCCGAATTTTCGCATTAAAGAATTATATTTATCCACTAACAAATCATCGCAAACCCTTCTTACATTTTCGTACAGTCGCCCAAGTGCTAATGAGAGCAATCCGCGAAGAATGAGTTGTATTGAAGCCAACATATGCTCTCTACTGATCTGAACCATCGCAGCAATCTTATTGAACACAGCCTAAATGTAGCTGTACCCCGTTCCAAGTAAACAAGCTATAAAGAGAATTCCTGACGAGAAAACAGCAAGAAAGATTCATATGCACAAAAAGACTCTCATGAAAACCTTTTCAAAAGCGCAGAGAGAGTTGAGAGTGTAATTGTAGAGGAACGCCAACACGAGAGAGCTTGGAGCATATGTTGCAGAAGAGCGCTCGAATCGAGAGTGTCGAGCATTTCTTGGATCAACGATAGCCTTGGAGTTCTGTTGTTGGTTTTGCATGAGAAGGATTTCTCTTATACCAACTGTTTCTGCGGCTAATACCGTCAATGCAGGTGCGCTCATATGAAACCACTAAGACCTTCCTTGGTCACGAGCTCGCGCTACAATCCCACAATGCAAATTATAGCTCAGAAGAATTAGATAGGTTTATAGGCCTTCCGCCTTGCTGATATTCAGAAGATACAATCGCCGCAGCACGAGTCCTAGTATCGATGATGTCACAAATCGCGTATCATCATATGCAATCATTATAATTAGTCGTGGTAGATTTTCATCTAATTTGGATGCTATATTTTTCTTTACAAGAATTTACTCCTTCATGACACAAGGGATGCGCGCCACTATATCATTTTGGTATAAGTTCATATATGTAAGATTTAATTCAAGTAAAGGACGAGCAAAATATAACTCATCTAAATCTAGGACGGATATATCTTTCGTTCTCACCTTTAAATTCCACGTAAACACAAAAAAGGTTTCTTTGAATTTTTAAACCTGGGAGGGTGGTAAGAGGAATGTCTTCATGCGAAGCCTCCTCATAAGTTCCGAATTCAATGGACATCAGATGCCAAACATTTTCAAGTAGCAAAAAGCATTTTTTATTTTCTCAGTGGAATCGTAGAAATATAATTTATATTTCCAAAGATGCAAATGAAATCATATGTAGATTTGCGTGTTATTGTTCGCGTTTTGTGAAAATTTCAAATATTTTCGGTTTAAAAAAAAAAGGAGTCAAAAGTGTGCGACTCACGAGATTTTATTAAGCAAAAAATTAAAAGTCAATCCATATGATTGTGGTTGTGATTTACACTTCATTCTTAACAAAAGCGCAACAAATAATCAAAGGTATTTATCCACAGAGAGAGAGAGAGAGGAGAGCGGAGCAAATAGACGCGGGTGGCTCCGGGGAGTGGAGAAAGCTCTCTTTGTACGTCTTGCCACGGCCGACACAAGGTCTCGAAAGGCTGCGAACTAAGAAAATGGAGAAAAATTTATGAAAAAAGTTCTCAAATTTTTAATTTAATCAATTTGTCAAAAATATTTTAAGATATTATCGATGTAATAATTCCAACTAATTTTGGCTAGAAATTACTAATATAAATGTTAACTGTCATACATCACGTAATCCGCATTTGCATTGACAATTTTTTGTAATTTTGTAATAATGGTTTGAATTATTTTCTTTTGGTTCTTTTTTTTTCCTTTTTCTCTTATTTCCCTCCGTTGGTTCGCGGCCTCGACAATGCAAGCAAAGGTCCTCAACCATAAGCAAGGGCCAAGACACCCTCGCTTGGCATAGATCTATGAAGGGCTTGTGGCCGGGAAAATAATAAAAAACAAAAAGTCATAAACCTAATACATTTGTGCCAATTTAGTCCTCAACCTTTCAATTTGGTCAATTTAGTCATAAATCATTTAACAATTTTTCAATGTAATACATCCTACTAATTTTGATTGGAAATTGATGACATAAATGTCAAGCATCTTACGTGGCACGACCGACGCTGACATGAAAATTTTTTGAAAATTTCAGTTGCTTTGAATTTTTCGAAATTTTTTATTATTCTATTATTTATTTAACAATTTTTCAATGTAATACATCCTACTAATTTTGATTGGAAATTGATGACATAAATGTCAAGCATCCTACATGGCACGACCGACGCCGACGTGAAAATTTTTAAAAAATTTCAATTGCTTTGAATTTTTCGAAATTTTTTATTATTCTATTATTTCTTTTCTTTTCTTTCTTTTATTGTTAAGGGTCAGCACGCCGATTGCAAACCCCAAGCTTGGCAACCCCCACTGGCCACTGGGTGAGGGCTCATGACTGCGAGGGCTTACAGGCCCTCACCCATTGGCTAGCAAAAGCCGTTGGCCATTAACAATTAAAAAATTAATAAAAAATTACATAAATTTAAATAAAAATAAAAAATTTCTACGTTAGCATCAACTCGTACCATATAAGATGACTAACGTCCACCTCATCAATTTGCAATCAAAATTGGCCAAATGAATTATATTGGCAAAATTATTAAAATATTTACAACTAAATTGACCAAATTAAAAAATGTAAAACTGAATTGGCACGTGTGCGATAAGTTTAGACTATTTTGGCAATTTTCTTGCTTGCAGGCCCTCACCTAGTGGCCAACAAGGCAGTGCAGCCCTCACAAAGAGCAACGCCCTCACTGGCCTCATTTAAAAAATAAAAAGAAAAAAATAATAATTCAAAAATAAAATTAAAAAATTGTAAAAAATTGTCTATTTCAACATCAGTCATGCCACATAAGAGGCATCTATATAAGCAATTTTCGACCAAAATTGATCTGATAACCATATTTATAAGGTTCAAGATTAAGAGATTTCAACAACAAAAATGTCAAATTAAAACATTTAAAACTGAATTAATACAAGTGTCATTGCCCAAAGAAATGACACAACTTTGAGGATTTCTAAACAAAGGACCTTGATTGATCCATGAATTGGCGAACCTTGAAGCCGTAAGTTCTAGGGTTTTCTGATGTATTCTAGAATACTCTAGTCAAACGATAATATAAATGTATATCATTATAATAAAAATGGGTAGTTGGATAAATTAGGAGATTCAATCTCTACCATCAAATTGAAGAAAGTTCTAGGGTTATGGTTGAGCCTATACTTATCTATATAGGTTGTTGGTTTTCTAATGTATTCTAGAATACTCTTGGCCGGACGATAACGTAAATGTACATTACTATAATAAATGTGGGTAGTTGGATAATGGGAGAAATTCAATATCCACCGTCAAATTAAAAAGAGATCTAAGGCTATGGTTAAGCCTATACTGGTATAAATAGTTTGTCCGAACCTCGATAACCATTCCACCGATGTCTGAGAGCTGAATATTCCAAGGCCATACCTCTCAAAGCCTTGGCAACCATTCCCCCAATTTGTGAGAGCTAAATATCCAGCATGCAAATCCCGTACATGTAAATATGAAATCCAAGGCCATGATCATGCTCATTCACCCAAAACCACTAAGATTGTCGGTGCAAAATATAAAGTGCAACATATATGCAGTTTAACGAGGGAACGAGAGCAGTGCTCCCAACTCATCGCAGAAGCACTGCCCTTAAAAACCTAACATTGCACAAAGATGCCTGAACTCAATCGTACCTGCAGTATGCGTGCCAGAAGAACAATAATAAGATTTTGTTAGCTCCACATCCATGAACCACATCCATGAATAATAATAATAATAATAATAATAATAATAATAATAATAATAATAATAATAATAATAATAACCGCGCTCTCTTTCTATAGGAGAGAACAACTTACAACGGCAAACTCGTGGAGAGAAGCATGCAATTGGAGGAATGTTATCAGGAATATGTGAAACTGATGCGGGTATTTTTATATTACTTTTGAAAAAAACAGCCGTAATGAGAACATAGAGAATGAATGGACCAACCTCCTCAGGAACGAGCGGCTGCAAAGAATCAAAGTGCAGGGAACTAAGCTTCAACCCATCCAGGGATTAAACAAAGGAGACGAGGAGACAACGTAAGAACAAATTACATCCTTGAGCAGCCTGAGTGCCAAGGCGAGCACTCCGTGAAAGAGGAGGTGGAGCGAAATCTTCGTGCTGATCCCAACCATGGCGGCGTAGAGAGAGACAGGGTGTGAAATGGCCGAAGAACAACTTGAGAGAGACAGAGACAGAGACAGAGAATGGAATACTATGGAGTTTTGTTGTTCTGTTGTTGTTGCTACTTCTATTTATAACATTTTTGGTGGCACATGTCGCATTTTTTGAGTCGGCCTTCGCGCACACCCCTCCCGCCGGAGACACGCCCTTTTGCCGGAGAAGCCCGCGGTTAGAGGTCGCCCTAGTCAGTCTTTCCCGTTTATCTCGCGAAGTCCTAGTGTTGAGTTCGTCGATGATGATGTCTCGGTGAAGTAGGTGTGCCCAAAACATAGCTCCGTTGAGGGTAGATTCGGTGGAGGAAGACATTAGCGGGGAGAAGAAGGCTTCAGGATGGTGATGAACCGAGGAAGAACATGAGGCAGAATACGATGAAGGGGGGAAAATCTGCAGGGGAAAAAGACAAAATATTAAAAAGACAAAAAAAAAAATCAAAAAAAAATTAAAAAATCCTTTTTGAGTCCGATCGGGTCGGATCCGGGTAGCCTGGTCGGGTTACCGGTGCGGATCGGGTTAACCGGTCCGAACCCGTTACCCGAATATAATATTTATAAAAAAACTATTAAAAAAATTCTATAAAAAAATCATAAAAAATCGAAAATTAAAAAAAAAAAACATTAAAAACATTAAAAAATATCAAAAAATTTGAAAAAATCCTTAAAAATTAATAAAATGTCTTTAAATTCAGAAAAGTCATGAAAATATTGAATTTTTAAATTTTTTTAAAAATATAAAAAAATCCGAAACATTCCAAAATTCCAAAAAAAATTAGAAAAATTCAAAAACTCTAAAAAATATTATTAATTTTTTAAAAAATATTTTCAGAAAAGCCTTAAAATATTAGAAATCTTGAAAGCTCGTTTTTTTTTAGTTTCGGAAAATACGAAAAACATAAAAAATATTTAAAATATAAAATTTTCAAAAAAATTCAGAAAAAACCAAAAAAATTGCAAAAAAATTTAGGAAACCCTTAAAAAAAAAAAAACCCAAAATTGGACAAGCATTTAGGGCTCTACAATAGGGTTATTTGTTTACGTTATATATATATATATATATTTTTAGAGACAATCCGCATTAGCCTCGACAAACCTCACTTCTTCCTCAGGATAATCGATCTAAAGCTCGCTGGAGATAGATTCCACCAGCCTCCCAGCAATAGGATAATATGGAACCTATGCCTTGGCATTAGGGCCATGTTTGAAGACATGAAGTGTCCGGGCATTGCATCCTAGGACCGATATTCTATTGATGGCCGAGAGATCTAATATATGCGACGAAGTCTTTTCGAATGGTTTGATGCAGAAATCGCTTGATCGAATCACCAAGATAGCCATGAAAGACAGCACCAATAGATGTGAGGAGCTAAGAAGCATAGGATCGAGAACAAGGACTATCGATCATGTAACCTTTTATAAGACGATAGTGCCAGATGGTGGATAGATTGGTGCTTTTATGCTATATGATTTAAATCCTTGCTTTGAAGTCCAAAATTGGAGGTCGGTTGTGAGAGGGAATTTGCTTTTCTAATTTGAAGAAAATATTTGTATGGATTAGGTATCAAGTTACAGTAACTTGCCATTCAATGCTCGTGCGACTAGCCACATGAAGGAACCTTTTCTTTTTTCTGCTATGTCGACATGGGGTTTCTGCATCCTTAAGGTACTCACGAAAAAAAACAAAGTGCATTATCCTCTCTCATCGATGTAGGGGGGCAGTCGATCAAATGCGTTTTGGGCCACTAATGTCTATACACGTCACCATGACATGATGAAATGTCAGCAAGATGTTGGCCAATACGCAAATTCATATCTAGCATAAAATGATAATATGATAAGACTCGCCCCCATGAGCACACTCATAAACATTAAGTACTCGGATAATCTTTGATCACTTTTAACGTCATTCTTGGTTACGAGGGTTATAATTTAACGTCCATGAGCTCAAATTTTAAATAAATAAATTTCGTGGCATTATAAAGATTAGCATCACGAAACCCGTCTCAAACTTGATGGCCATGCATTCACCGAAAATGGATAAAGGTGGGCAAGAAGTCAACTTCGTGATGAGTCCAGATCATGCAACCAGGCCTGTAGGATGCTTTTGCTGCCAAAGATCAGACCTTACCTAAGTTTGAAAGGATCACTTTTGCTCCCTCGTGTATGCCAATCATTCTATCTTTACGAATCATTTTAGAAAAAAAAATATATAGCTTAGGGTATTTCATTAACCAAAGTCTTGATTTCAAGATATTGAAAATTACAGTTGTCGTTATTTGCTTATTTAATAAGTATTCCAAGAGTACTCCTTTAAAAAAAAAAAAAAAGCGTCTTTTGAAAAGGATATAACAGGAGATTATTAAATACTTAAACTGACTATCCATTTATTAATAGAGTTCTATTGTAGGGACATGATGAGAGAGTTGACCTCTTCAAACGGCAATGAGCAAGAGATTTAAATACTTATACAATCCGACAATTTAGATGTTGATAATGTCTTTTAAATGGAACTAACTCACCCCGAATATTATTGATGCTTTTTTATATGATTTTTTTAATTATAGACTTATTCTATACAAAATGAGCCATTGATATCCTCGAAATCCAAGTAACTCGAGCCCTTCTAGTCATAGATTCAAATTCCCCCAGTCACCTCTCGATCTTGAGAAGCCCTTGTTCGTCTGCGGCTTATATTTGATCTTGTCATGAAATGAGTAGAATTGAAGAAAAAAAGTCACTGCTTTATTGGGGTTTCTTACAGTGATCCTAAACCTTTTTTTTTTTGCCAGTCGATTCCCTAAACCTTTGCGATTGTGCCAATTGATGAGTCCATCCGGCCAAATTTGGCGGCCGGATATGACGTGGGCCATTTGGCGCCCGGCGAGAATATTTTAATAATTTTTATTATTTTTTTGATTTTTTAAATAATTTTTTGATTTTTATTATTTTCAATTTTTTCTGCAGCTTATATTTGATCTTGTCATGAGATGAGTAGGATAGCTCCCGCTTTACTCCTATTAGCACTCTGGGAGGATAATTGATGAAGATTCGATCAAAACAAGTTGTAGTTCCAACTCGAACCGGACATTCCGCCATGGGCGCGAACTAACGCCTAGGGATGATTGTCTACACAGATCACCCATTCCCCCTTTATATTCTAATAATAAAAAGAAATCTTGAAATCCCCCGGAGTTTGTCGGGGTCTTATTTTTGTTTTCCTTTGATCACCACTTACTCAATTATCAACGCAGATTTCGCAGAGTCATACATAAAGTGAACTAGTCATGGCATGGACCATACGTGACCCCACCTTGTCAGTCCCACTTGATCTCTACACTATGTTTAGCTTAATTTAACTATTGGAGTTTGCTCCGGTGGCCACCTCCCACACGAGAAGGGGGAGATAAAAGTCTCGGGGTTGGAGGTAGGGACGATTTAACTTCAAATATAAATTTCATCTCCCACATCCTGAGTTAAAGTAGGAGTATAATCGATCAAAAAATAATTCCCAACCCATTTTTGAAAATTCTATTTTTCAGTAAAAAAAGATCGAATATTTTATACCATTGATTTCCCAACTTTAAAGACATCCATTATTCAATATTCATAAATATGGCAAGTCAAGTCAATTGACATGATGACAGACCCATTAAATCAATCTCTTTGAACATGCATTTCACAATTAGAGAGGCAGTCAGCCCACGTTGTCACCTTGTTTTACTATACACTAATGACAACGTCATGGAGGAAGCGATCGTGACTTGATAATGTTTTCTTCCCTTGTGCATTGGGACCATTGAAAAGGCAATCCGTTTGTAATTTGTGGGGGTCATAACTTTTCCTTAGGAAGGATTATTGGAAGTGTCTCTTCAATGTTGATGGTCGATTGTTAGGCTGGATTAGTGGGATCAGGATTAAGACCCCACACAAATCGCAAGCATATAGCCATTCTTCTTTAACCAGACAAAAAGAAAAACTGGTCTTTCTTCAAATGATAAGAATTTCTGCAAAATATGGGATTTGGGCGCTTCAATTACCTCCAACTCGGGTTAAATAAGCACCGATGATCGAAAACTGAGGGTCAGGCAGAAGTCGACTGGTGATTCTTGGTGGGATAGAGATAAAATATTGGATCGGTCGAATGTCAGCCGCCAAAGCACAATGAATGGCTGGGAATTTCCTAGTCTAGTCTCTCTGAAAAACTCACGTGTAATTTGTACCATATCGGGACTGTATAAAAATAATTTCCTTGGAGCACCATTTAAGATCTCGAAGCAAGCATATGAAAAAAATCACGATATTGACTACCATCGAAGATCTCGAAGCAAGCATAGGAAAGAAAAGAAGCAATGAATATTGACTCGGCAATTTGGTTTTCTAGTGCAACAATGAATGATTATGCAAGTGTAGTAAGTGTTAAAAAAAAAAAAAAATCAATGTGCCCAAACCGCATCATACAGGAAGTTTTTGCGTGGGCTATTTCTAATTAAAATTGAATTACATTATGTTTCGAGCTAGTAAATTTCGATGAGAAAAATTACCAAATTGAAAAATTTAGAACCAATGGATAGAAGTGTGATAGATTTAATTTTTTTTTTTTTTAACTTATCCTGTAAAATGGAGGAAATAGGTTCCGCCAACGAGACAGGAAGATTATTACGAAGAGAACATTTGTCACATCCTCACAGTATTAATAAATAGAATGTTCCCAATGAGGGTCCTTACACAAATTCTCAAAAACCAATATAGAAACACCTTCTACAAATCCGTTTACATTTTTCCATGCACGCTCACACAAAGAGAGACGGAGAGACGGAGAGAAAGTTACAAGCTTGGCGTTTCCCCCGCTGGTCCTGGCCGTGCATTCAAAAGAGGTTGTAATGCCTTCACGACAATGCTCATGTTTGGCCTAAAATCAGCTTCGTATTGCACGCATAATGCGGCAACAGCAGCCAGCTGCAATTGCAAATAGATATTCTAAGAGGTGGCTCTCTACAATTAAAGATCTTATGAAAACAACGACTCAAATGTAGATCGTTCCAGAACTTCTACCTATTGCATTTAAGCAGATACTTCACTTTGGAACAAAATCTCTATGAACACCAAATGTGGAGTTCAATTCCCTTGGAAGGGCGTAAATGAAAAGCTACAACAATCTGAATTGTGGAGCACATTTCATTACCTATGTAACATTCATCTGTTTTCAGGAAAGACAAGTTCTACGGTAGAATCTCTTAGCCTAAAATGCATGAAGTCTGCCACTGGTTCATTAATATAATAAATATGTCAATATGGAAATCACAGAATACTTAGTGATGATAAGGAAGTCATCCGAAGGTTCAATGAAGGAGTGAGAGATTGTGTGATCCCGAGCTGCATATTCCAGTCGCCATACTAACATGCCTATAAGGTAAAAGCATATTAACATGGTAAGCTGAAGCACTACCTTTGCGACTGCCTTTGGAGGGTATTCTCCTCCAAGTCTTGCATCTACACACTGCCTAACTTTGTCTTCACTCAGCTTAGGTGTAGCCTATCAAAAACATATACCAAAAAAAAAAAGAATTCAGCTAACTCAGCAAGAGGATCAAAAGAAAGTCCAGTGTCATAGAAAAATAAAATAGTAGAAGAAAAATTATTGTGGGTGAAATTATTACCCATGTAACAAGACTCTGCTGCCCACGTGGTAATGTATGATCCACAGGTTTCCGCCCAGTCAGAAGCTCCAGCAGAACAACACCAAAACTATATACATCACTCTTGGCATTTAGCTGTCCAGTCATTGCATATCTGCCCCAAAAGAAGAAAAATGGAGTTATCAATAGTTGCTCCTGACAAGGATTACCAGGCAGAACACTGCTTAAAAAAAGGCTCCACGTGATTTAGATCATCTGAGTTGGCACAAAGAGAAGTTTACACAAAATACTACCTACTGCAACTAAGTTCTCATTTTCCCCACAAACATTCATTAAACTCCATATTTGTGCTACTCAGTTGTCGAGCTCAAATGTAACAATATAGATAAAAGATATTTGAAAAGAAATTCTCCACTATACAATAGCTTGAGTCACTAGAGTAGAAGGACAACAAATACATGATAACCTGAGTTATGACGATAGGAGTGCATGCACGCATTTGTTGTTTTGGATATGATAAATTGTGAGAACCAAAAGCAGCTTACTCAGGAGCATGATAACCAAAGGTGCCCAGAACACGAGTTGAATGGAGACGGGCTGCCATATCAGGAGCTTGGTTGGACAAATCAAAATCAGCGATCTTGGCAACATCATCATCGAATATTAAGACATTGCTGGACTTAATATCACGATGGATTACTCTAGGTTCTGCTTTTTCATGCAGATACTCAAGTCCTTTAGCAGCCCCAACCGCAATCTTTACTCGTTGTGCCCAAGAAAGAACAGGACCAGGCTGTGCCCCTTTAACTCCTTTTCTACCTGCATTGAAAGGAAATAGTGATGACTAATGTTACTTTTTGCACATCATAACCAGGAGTTCAAATCAAGCCAGTTTGATCCAGCAAAACTTGAAGCTTTAAGTTAAGGATATTGCATAAGAGCATCTATGTAACCACACTAATAGTAACAATCATATATCACAGATGGAGTATTTATGGGGATTGAATAATCAATAGAAGCAAGGGAGTTTTGGCATATGCTCCATATGAATATAGTCCACAGAATTGCATATAAAATGTCCCTTTAAATGAAGAATATAAGGATGCTAGCTCTCCATCAGGTATACCGACTGAAGTCATCCTCTGAAGCCTTTGATAAACTGGAAGGTGGTAATGAAAGACTATTGAAAAATTGGATGACTACAAGGTGAGCAAAACTCCTTGTCGAGTCCGGATAATTTTTCAGTCTAGGAACAAAGGAGAAGTTTCACTCTTAACCCTTACCAGGCACACGCGCGCCAGATCAAACTAGCAAACAATAGCTACCTGACCACAGTAGTCAAGAATGCAAAGTATCCATAGCAAATGATGACATGGATCATTGCAACTAAGTAGACGACATTGCAAAAATACAGTTTTAAGCAGTACTGAATGACACAACAATGGAAAAGGCGTTATAAGCCATATAAGTCAATATACTTGATTGTAACATATACTAACATAGAGAAAGCAACACTAGCTCTTAGTTTTACTCTTCACCCCTGCCCAAAAAGAAAAGAGCGCGGGAGAAGTTGAAGCCATTGCCAAAGCAGATCAAACTAGCAAACCAAAGCTAGCCAACCACAGTAATCGAGAAGGCAAGGATAAATGATTCACGACATGGATTGATGCTGCTAAGAAGAAGACATTGCAATTGAACTTGTCTTAAGCAGCACCGAATGACGTCACGATAGAAAAGGCAGTTGTAAGCTGTGAGTCGATAATTATGCCTGTAACATATACTTCATTGAGAAAGCATAAAGTTTAACAGGCTGTAATATACATCCATAAGTACAAAAATCACATGGTGGAGGGTCGAAGACTCATAAATGGCCTTCAAAATGGCGTCATTTTGCAAATATAATAGCTAGAAGTAGTTGTACAATCCAAAAAGTGCAGCAGTGAAATAAGGATCAAAATGAGACATGCCTCTTACTTACCATGGAGAATGTCATGGAGAGAGCCATTAGATGCAAACTCGTATGCGAGAACACGGGAACTTCCATCAACACAATAACCAAGCAATTCAACAAAATTTTCATGTTTCAATCTTGACACCATGGAAACCTGTGAAGCTTTACATCAGTTGAAAATATTAAAATAAAGGAAAAGGCAAAAATTGATACCGACTAGCATCCCAAACCTGGGCTAAAAATTCATCATCAGGTTGCTTGCTTGCATCTAACTTCTTAATAGCTGCATCCTGCCCACTCTTTAGAACCCCATAGTACACTCTGCCATATGATCCCTCCCCAATCAAAGCATTTGTACCAAAGTTATCAGTGATTTCCTTAAGTTCATCCACTAGAATAGCAGGGACTTCAATGGGCTGAACTTTTACTGCTTGTGCACCTTTTGGCGCAGATTCAGAGGCATGATATGCCCCATCATTTCCTAAATGATGAAGTTCAATTTAGTTTACACTGATAAAATCAGGAAATAGACAAGAAGAAGAATGAAATAAAGGACAAAAGTAAAGGCTAACTTGATTGGAAGAGCATAATATGAAAGGATAAAAGTAGAAAAATAAGGACTCATTATATGAATATGAATGTCAAATGAAAGCATCTAGATGAACAGGACCAGAATCTTGATACAGATTTACAAACATGACAAACAGCATACCAATCTTCTCTAGCTGGTATGAGTAGAACTAAATTATGCATCAAAAAAAGCATAATTTTGATTACAGAATTACCTGCTGAGCTCTTCATTTGGTACATGCCTCCACTATCTGGAGCTTTATGAATATCGTCATCTTCACAACAGCCAAAGCAGCTCATGGCTTTCTTCACTCACCAAATGGACCTCCCCTGTTGAAGGAAGTTACTTCTCAATAACACAGGAAAGAGTTGGCTCAAAATAAGCCATATAGGTTAAGAAAATAATTTTCGTAAACAAAGATGGAAAGCAGAGAAAAGTCTCGATTGACTTGAACTCTTCCCAATCTCAGGTCCAAGGCTAGCCTTGCTAAGAACTATCTCTACTGCAGGATAGTGCTTCTGAACTATGAGGGCCAACCGTTAACATATTGCAGTGTCAAATTGTATGATAATAGGATTAGCTAAAAGTGTCTTCACTTGGAAACTTTCATCTTTTGAGTCTCAATCTAGCAGCTCGTTAATTTAGTCACAGAAATCAAAGATACCCTGTATGATGTAATCAATGGTTCTACAAGATAGAAGACATAAGCTTTAATCTCTTGCGCAGTTTACCATACATTTTTCAAGTATGTTGTCCATTTCCATCAAATGTCCAGGAGAAGGACATAAGAACGCAATTTGAAGCAATAGTGATGAGAAGAATGGCATACAATTTCGTAAGTGAGAAATCAAAGAAAGGCATTTACAAGTAAACTCATTTTTGTACACCCATTTCCCGTCCATGTTTTAATTTCTCACTATATATATAAGCCGCCGCTTTGTAATCACAAAAGAAGAGCCAGATGAAACTCGCAGCGGAAGATGTGACAAGACGTTGAATTATGAGCTATGACTATCGCCCATTAAATCATTACACTCTGCACCACATCATAATCAGCACAGGGATACCAGAATAATCTCCACAATTTAACATGAATATCTCAACTTACGACTCTCTAGCATTCTCAATGTTCCAATAGAGAAGTAATCAAATTCCATAACTATGTTTTTTACACCCAAAAATCTAGTGATGAAGCCCCTAAATCTAGCATCTAACAAGCCATACACATCCTCCAAAAATGTTTGTCACGTGATGTCATCTATCTCGGACGAAAAATAAAGAACTTCATCTCGGCGCCACCGTGCAACCTTGAGAGGCCTAGCCCTACCACCACATTCGAAATCGACACGGACAGCGCCCTGTTCCAATCGGGCAAGTAAAGGAGCGATCCGCATCCAGGACAACCCGCGCGCTCTCCCCGTGGAGTCTAGCCTAGCAAATCAGCGACATGCACGCACACGAAAAGCATTGCTATCCTAGAAATCCTCGACTGGCACGGCCGATGGTCGCCTTCCGGAATCGCGCCGCCAATCAAACACAGCTCAGCAAGCGAAACACCACAACAATCGAATCAGAACAACCACCGCGCGCACATGCACCAAACAAAAACCCAAAAAAAAAAAAAAAAAAAAAAAAAAACCTCGATCGCGCCACGCCGTAAGAGAAGCCGATCGCGGCGAGCGCGGGGCGATCAAGACACGAACCGGAAACCGAAACGGCGGGAGCGAGGAGGAGAGGCGGAGGATGGGGGAAGCGGTACCTGAAATTCGACCGGCGAAGGGTGCGTAGGATAACGCGCGCTCTCTCTCTCTCTCTCTCGCTCTCGCTCTCGCTCTCTCTCTATCTCTCTCTGTCCACTCGGGAGGCACTGGAGTGGAGAGAGATCTGAAGTGAAGTCGGAGGCCGGCGAAGGGTGCGCAGGATAACGTTGTATCGGGGGCGAAAGTGGTGTTGACTTGCCCCACACTCCTCCCTCGGGTTGAATTATTACAAGGATTTGGACGGTTTTCTTTCGGTCGATTTGTTTCCCCCATTTCTCCTCCTTTCTCTTTTTTCTTTTTTTCCCCCCTCTCTCGTAGAAAGAATAATCATTTTTTATTTGGGGTTGTTGCGACGTTTTTTCGGCGTGAGATTTTTCTTTCCTTTTTTTTCCTTTTTTTCTTTAATTGAGAAAATTCGGCTGAGGAGGAAGCCAGACTTGACTTGACTTGTCAGCAGGAACTTTCGATGCGGAGAGATAGGGAGAATTGGTCGGGTGGGGGAGGGGATTGGCATCGCCTGCGCTCGGGTGCAGTTCGCGAATTACGTGTCCGAACGTCACCGATGAGCCTAAAAATTAGAAAAGTCAAAGGGAGTAATATGATCTTTGGACCGTAGTCTAACGTACAACGTTGTTTCTTTCTGAACTTTTGATTTTATCTATTTTAATAAAAGAAAATATCACCAAAAATCATAAATTATGCCATCTGTGATAATTTTATTCCGAACTTTTTTTATGTCACAAAAAACTCCAAACTATGCCACTTGTGACAATTTTACCTGAACTTTTTTTTGTGTCATCAAAAACCCCAAACTATGCCATTTATAACAAATTTACTCCAAACTTCTTGACTGAGAGACATTTTCGTCCTTTTCTTTTTTTTTTCCTTTACCTTTTTTTTTCTCTCGACCGAGGAAAGCCGGCGAGCCCGCCCTCGCCAACGTCAAAGTCGGGCGAGGCCACCCTTGCCGACGTCAAAGTTGAGCGAGGCTCCGGCAGCCCTTACTCAACACCGGCGAGGGCGGCCCAGGCCTGGGCAACCCTCCCCAGCGTCGGGCGAGGGCTGCCTAGGTGTGGGCGGCCGGATCCGACGAGGGCCGCCCGAGCAAGATTTGGCCTGGGCCGTCCTCACCCGACTCCGATGCTGACGAGGGCGGCCTCGCCAGCTTCCTCCTGTTAAGAGAAAAAAATAATAAAAAAAGAAAAAGAATAGAAAAGGACGAAAATACCCTTAAGCCCAAAATTTATTGTGCATTTATCAAAATTTGGGAATCGCGTTGAACAAATTAAAAATTCATAGATAACATTGTTCTCAAATTAAAGTTCAATGATTGTTTATTCAAAGTCAAAAGAAGAAAACAGAGCTTGAGTTTGAATCAAATGAAGTGGATTTTTGGATTGGGCCAGTTTTGTTGTCCAATTAGCACTCCTGTGACTTTTGTTAGTAGTGTAAACAGATCCCTTTTGTAAGCAAACTCAACACCATTCATACGCGGTTTACCATATTCCTTGATAACTGTGGAGCAAATTAAGACACTAAAATTGAATTGGAAACCTATCAATTCAATCAAGGTCTAAGCAAATCATCGGCCTGTTTCGAGGGTTGATCTTTGCTATCATGATCCGATGAGATTAGTCGAGGCACAAACACCCAAGCCTTACTGCTACAGCTAATCTGCAAGGCATGTCGGAAATTATTGCTGGGTTGGAGCTCGGCTAAAGTCGACAATTAGCTTAAGCTGAAGACGAACTCGAGTAGCAATCGATGTTTTTCCAATTGCGGGTGCTGTCTTTATCCAAAGGAAGATCGTCATGGAATCCAAACCTCGAATTTGACAAAAAGTAAAAAGTTTTCGATTTGGTTTACGATTTCCTCGTCATGATGACTTATATTTGGAACTACTAATCGGGCTTTTTGATTCTTTCCCCCGCTTCCTTCGCCGCCGATCTTGCCATGAAGTTTTATTCAATGGATGTTTCTATCTCTCTCTTCTTCTTTTTTTAGGTCGGCTAGTGGATGTTTTCAAAGTCCGTGACTTTTCCTCCCTTTTTTGCTGGTCAAAGTCTGCAACTTTCCAAATGGTGTGATCACGAGAAGATTAGTCAGTCCCAGAAATTTTCTGACTTTGAAAAGGGGGACGATGTTAAGTTAATTCGGAGATGATCGTGGACATGACGATCGACTCTGATTAGGCTAACTGGGCACGCAACGTCACTTAGGTGGGCTTGGTATTGCATACTCCTTCTTGGGCTTGAACACACCCATTTAGGCCCAATCAGGTTCTCTCACTATTGTTCTTCTTCTTCTTCTTCTTTTTTGATCGTGCTAGGCTCGTTTTGGCCAGGCCAAGCCCAATCTTTTGCGGAGGCGTGGAGAGGCGAGGTGATTGTCTTTAGGCCTCGCTACACAACTAAATTGATATGTGTCCGATCTAATCCTTAAAAGGGAAATCGATGCTCCCCTGTCAATTCAATGGTTCAACAATGATCCAATTTGGACAAATGTCATAACATCCGATATTAGTCTCACCCACGAGGCTCGATTATCACATCTCTTTTCTCTTGCTTGCACGAGCGATTTGGCTCCGGCCCCTCTACTGATCAAGTCTAGAGCACTCATACGAAATAAAGCATGAAAAAGAAGAAGAAGAGCCACGCTAAGCCGACTCCCTTTTCCAATTCAAAACGGAAGAAAAAACTCTTGATCTAGATACACATGCGAGAATGTACTCAAGGGGCAGACCACAGCCATAAAGCAAAATTCAATTTGAATACGTCCAACATCTTGACATATAAACAACTCCTTCCATCATTTTTATATAATATGGTCCCGCCAGAAAAATGTATATTAAAAAAAAGGATTTAAAGCTATGATTGCTTGAGGAACTAAGCATGTGTTAAGAGCACATGTTCAACAGGAATCATTCGGCCAGCCCATATTACCTTCTTGTCCTAAACAATGATTATAAGCTTAGTATTTTGTTGAGAGTGGTTGTCGGGTTGGAAGGGATCTGAACCCGAACCATGCATGTTGCGAACTCAAAGGGCACGGCACGACAAAATTAAATCCATATTTTCGTAAAATTATATTCTTAATTAATTAGTCCCTCTAACATAATATAAAGTTTCATTCCCCTAAATGGCGCTGAAAATAAGGATTTAACAACAAAAAAAAAGTAGAGACCCACCTTAAACCCTTTGGTAAATTGCTTGTTTTTAAAGACATAGCTGACATGAAATCTCGTATCGATTGAATTTTTTTTTCTTGGGTCAAAATGTCTGTTGAAATTAAGGGAGGATTTTATAGGCTCAAAATTTTCATACTTGGGTTCGACTTTCTCATTATAAAAGAAATGCTTATTGAACTTATTAAAGAGGGCATGTATTGGTCAATCTGAAGGGAATATGTTAGTATTCGACCCCAAGAAAACAAAGGGAATATTTTAGTAGCTTTGGTCGGTTAAACTAATGCGAGAACCTCCGCATTAATTTAATGGGAAGCTGGTGTTAAATTGAAGTAGAGGAAATGCAAAGAATGGAAGTGAAGATTTGATCGGTTTTTATGTTGGATTCTGTGTGCCCTACCTGCCCATGACTTCTTCAATGAACTGATTAAAATTCCGGGAATCTTTCCCAAAAAAAACGAAAACAAAAAAGCGGTGGAAATTATAATTTAATTTACGAGACTTATGGAGCTATTTCACCACCTTTACGCTTTTAGCATTATTAAATAATATAGATTAAGGAAAATATCTCATAAAATCCCATCTCTTGTGGTTCCGAAGGCTCGAATTCGATTCTTACTTAAGGCGGCATCCATTTGAGGACATATGACAAGAAAGTAGTTTCTCGTTAACCAATCATTCAATCTCAATGCCAATGGTATGCTTTAGATCAGCCGTCGAGTTATTGGACAAAGTTGCTCCACGCCACCATTAGACCATGCACTGAAAAGGACATAGTGAATTGACATGATTAGAAAGAATTTCAAAAAATGAATATGTGCATAGGAAATCTTAAAATTTGTTGTGAAAATACAATTAAGTCATTATATTTTTTTAAAGTGTAATCAAATCCTATGACTTGTCATAAAAGTGCAATTAAGTATCAAAAATTTTTAAAAAAATATAATCAAGTCATAAAACTTATTCATATTTTTCATTTATCAAGCCGGATGGAGTTAATAAAATGACTTAATTGCAACAACTAAATAAGTTTTAAAATTTGATTGTATTTTTTAAAGTCTTAAGATTTTAATTGCACTTTCGTGACAATTTTTTAATACTTGATTGTATTTTTTTGAAAATTTTAAAACTTAAGTATACATTCATAATAGATTTTAAGATTCCCAATACAATTGTCCCTTATTAGAAGGCACCCTTTGTTCCTTTCTAAGTATAAAGCGAAAATGGACCCCTCTACCGCGAAGCTACGGGAAATAATCAATCACAAGATCAATTATGAGGATCATGAAAATGGAGAAAAAGGTATTTTTATACAATGATCACGCACCATGACACTAAGGCATGGAGAAATCGGTCAATAAGAAAAAGAGAGTTTTGAAATTTGTTTGAGGTGGCCATATGAACGATCGGACACGGCCCATCAATCGTGTTATAGACATATAAAATAATTTCTCCTTGAAATGGAATTAAAAAAAGAAAAGCATTTCTACATACAAAAAGGATTTTGTTAAGAAAAAAAATCCTGTTTCTAGAACACTGGAGCATTAATTATATTTTAAAACTCGCATTTTTATTTACGACCATGCTACTTGAAATTATTTTCTATCTTAAATATCAAGTGCCGTCGAAACACTTTTTGACACGTATAAAACACACGATACATCAATATAATCAAAACATAAACACATTAAATCGTTCAATTAAATTCACAAATTACCTAAATCAAGTATTGGGAAGCTTAGTCATTGCATGATGCATCAAGCGCTCACTCAACATTGGATCCATCAAAAATGGGTCATAACCCATTTAAAAACTCATGTTTGATGAGTTTAATTATTATGTGTGTTAATTATATTTAGAAAATGAATAATAAATCGGTTTAAAATGGTAAAACTCAAAATTCTATGGATGTTAGATGAGATCACGACTTTTTTAAATTTAACTCGGATTTGCGTCTCTCTCTCTCTCTCAATCTTGTGTGGCTCACTTCATGCTCTCTCACTTCAATTTAGATAAATATTTTTCTAGATTTGAGTTCAATAGAGAAGTATTTTAAACAGTATAAATTAGGCATGTATTATAAAGAAATAAGTCAAAATTGAATTATATGGATCAATTTAGATTAGACCATTCTTGATTCCTACTGGGCCATCAATTTGGCAGGTCTATCCGGCGTAGGGAGAGCTTGACTAGTTGATTGACGAGTTGATGGCCAGTTGCATTAATTCACACCTGGTCCACACGGCATTATGGGAGGACGAGTGCGCATGTGGAATTGCTCCAATTGACCTCGTGATTGGATGACCGGCCAGGGGTCTCCGGTCCTGGTCCAGAGCCGGTCAAGAGTCGAAATCTGGTCTCCGCTCCTCTCGTTTGGCTCGGCCTCGGCGCAATTATTGCAGTGTCCGTTCCCTGAACCGGCTTTCGATGTTACTCTTGTCGTGCCGATTTGCTGCAGAAAGCAGCAGGTGAACTTCTCTCGCGGAAGTGCAGATTCCGAGCTCGGAACGTGCAGAGGGAAACTCACGCGTCGCGGTCGGTCGACAACCAGGCGACGCTCCTCCCCATGTCACGTCGCCCGGTTCGAGCCGAGTCGGGTACCGTCTTATCCTCTGATAGTTCGATCATACTTGTCGGACGCGGCCGTGTTCTCGATTGTGGTCACTTCGAGAGGTCCCCCTCGAGAGAAAAGAGAGTCGACGTTGCTTGAATGGCTGGAACAAGCTAAGGTGGGGGGGGGGGGGGTCCTAAAGGGGCCTCAGCAACAAAACAAAAAATCAGAAAAAAAAAAAAAAAAAGAGAGAAAAGAAATGCCAAAAAGACAGGAGGAAAAAGTATATATTTTTTATTTTGTGGGACATAATCCATACGATACATATCTCAGTATGTACGTATGCTTCCAGGGGTCCACCCGAAAAAGTTCCATCATGCTTTGTCTGATCCTCCAATCTCATATGCATAATGACTAATCAGATCAATTTAAAAATTGAACATCCCATCTTTTGACATACGGTTATTGTCGACGACCGTCGAGCATTCTAAAATCTGAATATAATTGATGAGAAGCATTTAATACATTAATTTTTTAATACACTTTGCTAGCATAATAATTTGTAAATAATTATAAAATAATAGCTTGCGGCGAACTATAAATTTTTGAAAAAATAGATTCCATAATTATTTATAATTATTTATTCTTATGGTAAATTAAAAATCATCGCCCAATCATTTTTATTTTTAAATTTTTTTGATGGTGAGGATTGCAATATGATGAATTAATTACGAAATTTCGGGAAGGAAATCGAACGAGGGTCATGGAAATTTAAGCTCAAGTACCCCTTGCGGTGAGCCCCCGACATAGGACCGTTTTGAAGATAAGATCTAATGTCTGTATAAAGTTTCAACAGAGTAGGTGACATCCACGTGTCATGCAACACTTGAGTTTGCTCGTTTTTAGATCTGAATTGGAAAATCATTTTTTTTTTTTTTTTTTTTTTGTAGCATGGGGTAAGCCGATCATTGGATTCGTTAATTTTCATCATGCACGCAAATCGTCCTTTTCATCTATGGCGGGCCAGGATTTGCCCAAATCGCGATGGGTGCAACCCATGATTAACTGAAATTGTGCCAAATTCTTGGCCCTATATCCGTTCGTGGAAAATGTGATATTTTATGAAAAATGTTTTGAGAAATGGTAATACTTTTCTGATATTTTACTACTAATAAAGAATGAAATGAAAAATATTTTTTATTATTTGATAAGAAGATTTTGTCTTGATCATCCCAGGCACAGTCTTAGGGGTTCCAAGCCAGGCCTTGATGGACTCAAGTTGGGCACAAGGGCTCCAAGGTCCGAGCACGTGGTTTTGAGCATAGCCTTAATGGACTCAGGCGCAGATGCTATAGACCTAAGCGTGGGCACTAGGGCTCAAGGCATGACCTTGATGGAGCTAGGCTTGGGAGTTAAGGATCTCGTCCCGACGTCGGGGTTTCGAGCCCAACTTCGATGGACTTAGGAGGACGTCGGGGACTTCGGTTGGAGCACTAAGGTCTTGGGCCAAGCACTGGGGTTTCAGGCCTTGCCTCTTTAGATTTGGGCATGACCTCAATTGATCTCGATGGTCCCAACCCGAACCTCTAGACTCGGCTTTGCTACTCAGGGCTTAGAAATAAGTGTTGGGTTTCCGCACCCAAATATAGAGTTTTAGGTTTAAGTATCGTTATCTAATCATAGTTTGAAAATAATTTCCAATTTTTTTTAGGAAAGACTAACAAAATAAGTTTTTCATCGACTAAGAAAATATTTTTCATTAACTCGTTTTTCTAAACAATTTAAATACCAAAAAAATGAGGAAAATATTTTTTTCGAAACAAACGCAATGTTTGATTCAATTTGAAGTAGGAGCATGCTTTGCTGTCCGGCGATCTCATTAAATGGCGTGGGAAGCAAGATGGTTGTCCGTTCATCGCGAGAGAGAGAGCTACAAGTGATGGCAGATGGCCGCTCCGTAATTTTTTTTTTTTTTGGTCGGTCCATTCAGGAGCCCCCAATTTTACCTTTTCTTCCCTCTCGATGTTGGCTTTGTCCTAATTATTGGTACGAGAATTCGAGGCCTTTTTCCTTTTTTCTTCCTCTCGACAAAGACGCACCATCTAATCAACATGGGAAAAAAAAAAAAAAAAAAAAAAAAACACTACGGATCTTATCTCTTTCTCGTGTCAATCATGTCCACATGATTCGTCAATCCCATTCGCACATAACAAAGGTCGCGTTCGAAATCCAATTGCGAGTCGATCTCCCCACACACGTCGTCAGTCATTCTCCATCAATTGTTGCACGGATTGTTTCTATCGACTTTCTACCATAGTCCCCTCATGCTAATTTTTAGAGACATAGGCTAGCATTCGTCGTATTGCGCGAGTTAGCATTTTTTTTTTTTGCGAAATTCATATCGAGATGAACAAATTTACAACTTGACCTCTGAATTTTTGATATGCTCAATATGATCTATATACATTTTGTTCATATTGAATTTAGTTCCTATATTATTGAAAATATTCAATTTCGTCCTCGAACAACATTTTCTTCTATTAATATATACGACAATAACATATCCTCAAATATCCATTTCCGCCTCTCGGCATTCCTCGAGCGCTCTCCCTCCGATTGATCGATACATCAGGCTTCACATACTTCTTCTTATGTCCACCTCATGACGGCGACATAAAAACAGTGCCCGATTATAACTCATTTTCAACCCGCTTTCGTCAACGTGATAAATTGACAATGTTGGCGCTGCCGCGACTTAGAAACTTTGGGAATCGTGATCAAATCGCCTCCCCCGCATGGGCACGCCTCCGATCTTTAGAATCGTTTGAATTTCAACGCCCCCGGTAGATGAAAATAATTTCAAAGGAGTCGAGCTAAAATTATAAAAGAAAAAAAAATCACGGGAGTCAAAAAAGGGAATTATATTATTCTGGCCTCGGCGCGATCTGACTGGAGGAAAGGAACAAAAGGGGAGGTCTGTCCCGACAACAAAGAGGGGTTGAAAACGCGACGCGTTCGTATACGAGGCTTTTGGGTTTTTTGTCCAGTGTCCTAATTATTTTAAGAGGAAAATAAATAGATGAACCCCGAAAAAAATAATAATAATATTGGTAAAATTAGCAAAAAGCGTGTGGAACCATTAGCGGCCCCACCCTTTTTATGGCCACGTGTACCGCCCTCACCTTTAAAAAAAAAAAAAAAATTGTCATCCGGACCCCTTTTTCGCGGATTTATTTCGTTTCTATTTTTAGTTATTCATGACACGAGTTGGTTGACTCGATCGATTTCTACCAAAGCACCCCCGTCCGCGTGCGTGAAAAAGGACTTTTTTATCCCAAAAAAGGGGCGGCTAATTCTCAGGTTACGCTATTTCTGAGACGTTGTATTTTAAACCCACGAACCTTCTCGACACCATAAATGTATTTTTTTGACTAATTGTTGGCACCGTATGTTCGATCCTTTGATTAACCACAGTAATTTCTTACAGGGTGGATCACTAGACTAGCCGCTTGTATGAAATGTCATTGTGCTTTCGTGATTTGATTAGCGAGATGTATGTTTAGAATTAGATTTTGTAATATATCTATTAGTTATCTAATGATGACAGAGTGTGTATATCATTTATTGCCCAAACAATTAAATCGGTAATAATCACTTATTTGAAGCGCATAAACAAATCACAATGATTGATGCGGAGTCGCATTTTTTGCCTATTTAGAGGATTCGAATTCCTACCTTTTTGGGGGATTAAGATGGGACGATCTAGTTTTAGAAGTGAATTTCGACTTCCATACCGTGTAAGGAGGCATGATAAAATGTTGAATGTTAAAATAGGTTTGACAAAAAAGAAGAAGCCATTTTGAAGTTTTTTTTGAATTTGACTTGGTTCTTGCGCTATTCTCAACACGCACTTTACAGGCAAATGTGTTATTTTTGGTCAATTCTACTCTATTACTATTTTAATTTTCACATTTAAATTTTTGTGTTATCTTTCTTATAAGATATGAGTGTCAAAATTTATATTAAAAATTAAATCATTTCCGCTTTAATCGTTATAGAAAGGTGATGATTTGAACGTACTATCTCCTTTTGACGGGATGTTAGTACTTCCCAAAGCACAAGGTCGAAGCTGGTGTGCACGCGGGTAGGTTTCTCGAGTCCCTACGTAGGCGCGCGCGTCGCATCTCGCGGAGGTCCTTCCTCCCTCGTCCGGACGACAGCGACGCGGAGCCCGTTGGTCGGTCGAGGCGGGGCCCTCCACCGAGCGCACGAGGTGCGCGAAGCAGGGGATCGTCCCCGCCTTCCCTCGCCCCTCGCGCGAGGGCGGTACTACACACCCCAGCAAAAATAGAGAAAAAGGCGGAGGGCATCTTCTCCCCCCACCCCAATATCGTGAGGGTGCGGGACACGCGGTGTACAAAGAGGTGGGGCCCCCCACCAGACCCCCCAAAGCCTTCCCCCTCTCTCTATCTCTCTCTTCCTTTCGCGGGCGATGATTGATCGTGTTTGTACCACCATTTACCATGCGCCATGCCGCACCACATAAACGCCCCCGAACCTCTCTCTATCCATCTCTCTACTCAACTGAGAAAAAGAGAAGGAGGAGGAAGAGCAAATAAAAAAGCACGTTCCCATCAGCATCGCGACCCGAACCTGACGCCCACTTTGCTTCGGTATCTGTGCTCCCCTACTCCTCTCCGGCGGCCCGACCGCGGCTCCGTCGGCGTCGATCTCCTCCCCGGCCTCCCTCGCGGCTCCGATCCCCCAGATTCGGTCGCTCCTAGGAAAGTCCGTACAGGCCTTTTCCTCGCTCTGTGTGTGTGTGTTCTTCTCCCTTCCTCTCTCTCTGGGTCTCGCGGTGAGTACGGCTCGCGGGTGGTGCGAGTTTCGGGGGGGCGGATTTCATGGTCCTCGAGCTGTTCCGAAGGAGGAGCCTTGAGGTGGGTTCGCCTGTCGGTTAGGGCCTGATTTGTTATGTGGGTAGCTCTCAATTGGAAACATGGATGCGTCTGCGGTCTGTTTCTCGACTTCTGGGGCAGGAGCGAAGCTGATTAGGTGAACTTCTCTTGTGGGGCTTTTGTGGGTTTTGATTTTCTCGAGCCATAGTTTCGGGTTTTCTTTGTACGGTTGAGGAATTTTTGAAGATCTCGGGCGGTGACCGGAGATGGAGGCTAGAGTCGAGGCGCAGGCGCGTCATTTCTATGGGCTGCCTCCGGCCGACTTGCATGCTTTGGGGAACAGGAGTTTGGAATGGGATTTGAACGATTGGAAGTGGGACGGCGATCTGTTCGTCGCTAGGCCGCTGAATCCGGTTACGGCTGATTATCCCGGCCGGCAGTTTCTCCCGCTCGAGAACGGTGTTCCCGTGGCGGCGGCTGGTAATTCGTCGAATAGCTCGTCGTCGTGCTCCGACGAAGTCAATTTGAGGACTGATGATGGGAAGAGGGAGCTCGAGAAGCGTCGGAGGGTGATTGTTGTTGAGGATGATAATTCGGATGATAAAGCAGGCGGCCTCAGTTTGAAGCTCGGAGAGCAATGTTATCCAGTCGCCGAAAGGGATGTGGGAACTTGGGAAGGGAATAGTGGGAAGAAGGCTAAACTTGTTGGGGGTTCTACGAGTCGGGCAGTTTGTCAGGTAGAAGACTGTGGTGCCGATCTCAGTAGTGCAAAGGACTACCATAGACGGCACAAGGTATGTGCGGTGCACTCCAAAGCCACCAAAGCACTTGTGGGAAACATCATGCAGAGGTTTTGTCAACAGTGCAGTAGGTAAGTTGAGTGCCTTTAAGATCTTTACCATATCCTTGCTTGCTATTTGTAGTATATCCACTTTATCATTTGATGATAGGTTATAATTTGAAAAGACGACCTAAGTGTGGCATCCACCTTATTTTGTTCACTGCTGAAATAGCTCTGTTTATTCTTTTATCTGATTCCAATTGATGATCTCCACTAAAGTTTTAATTTTTCTAATGCTGTCAGTTCCTTTATTCTTATGGGTTTCCTAATATGGTGTGTTCATGTGGTATCTATCTTCATCCACTCTTGATGGGACAGGTTTCATGCCCTTCAAGAATTTGATGAAGGAAAGAGAAGTTGTCGCAGACGTTTAGCTGGCCACAATAAACGGAGGAGGAAAACAAATCCTGAAGCAACTCCTAATGCAAATTCTGCTAATGATGAGCAGGCTAGCAGTTATCTGCTGATAAGCTTATTGAAGATACTGTCATCCATGCACTGTAAGTACTGATATGGCTCCACCTTCTTGTCATCACTTGTTGTTGCATTCTTCTGCTGTTCTGCACTTTCTTTCATTGGTACCAGCATTCATTTCAACAGAGATTTCTGTGGCTGGGAGACAAGTACTTAATAGTAAGCTACATTAAACTGCAATTAGATTTGCATTCTTGCGAATCCGGCATCAAACCCTGGTGCACAGTACTTACTTTTATTGTGGACTATAAAGAGAAGTGAAAGTACTCAGATGTTTTAGTTGCTGGTCTGAAGTTACAAAGTGCATAACTTATGCCGGACTGAGTGGTATTTTTTTTTGATATTGTCTTTTGTTGGTGCAGCCAATCAGTCAAAACAAGCTACAGATCAGGATTTGCTATCTCATATTCTCAGAAGCGTTGCCAATGGCACTAGCGGGCATGGGGAAAGGAACATATCTGGGCTTTTACAGGAATCTCAAGTTATTCTCAATGGTGGAGCCTCTCTAGCAAAATCAGAATTGGTTCATCCCATGTCCTCAAAGGGTGTTGAAGGACCTTCGAGGCTTGTTCAACCTCAAGCTGCAGGGCCTGCATCACAGATTCTAGCAAGTAGGTTTCTGTCTGGATACTAGATTCAGAGATAAAAAGCCAAACTCTCTTAGCAATAGCATTTGGTGTTCAATCCTTTGCAGATGGCGGAGAGGCAAATGGAGGGCAGAGCAAGCTGAATAACTTTGATCTGAATGATACTTATATTGACTCCGATGATGGCATGGAGGACCTTGACAGGTCGCCTGTCCCTGCAAATTTGGGCACCAGTTCTCTTGATTGTCCTTCATGGATGCAACAAGAATCTCACCAGTCTAGCCCACCTCAAACAAGTGGGACTTCAGATTCAGCATCTGCTCAATCACCTTCTAGTTCAAGTGGTGACACTCAGGTACTTCCATTGTCTTAAGTTTCCATCTGGTTCTTAAAGGTCTTCAGGTGGGATGCTTTTGTTTCACAACTGCATTGCTTATGCTGATAAAGGTAGCAGGTGATCATGAAGATTTAGCTTTTGCTCCATTACGTGAGCTCTGTAACTTGTATGTTTCAGAGAATTCCAAGAGCTTATGTGATACTTGTTGTTATATATCCAAAAGCTTGGTCAAATTCATCTTTGTTAAACCTTCTTTAAGTTGCACCTCTCATGTACACTTACTCTGTCTCTTCTGCTATTTCAGAGCCGGACAGACCGAATTGTTTTCAAATTATTCGGGAAAGATCCCAATGATTTTCCTCATCTCCTACGAGCACAGGTACTCCTTAAGCCCTGGAATTGGTTTTGACAATAACGTTACGTTTTTTTTATCGTCAGGATCTCTCATAACCTAAAAATGGTTGAATTTCCAGATAATTGACTGGCTGAATCACAGTCCTACTGACATTGAGAGCTACATTAGGCCTGGTTGTATTGTTCTTACAGTTTATCTTCGTCAAGATGAGGATGCCTGGGAGGAGGTGAGTTGTTATCTTGGCATCCTAGGGCTGATATTTCAATGTCAAAGTCAGATATTACCTTGTCTCTAATGAATTTAATTCAGTCCTCAGAGCTGCTCTACTTACTTTCTTTTTTTGTTGCCCCGTGTAGCTTTGCTATGACCTGAGTTCCAGTTTAAATAGGCTTCTGGATGTCTCAGATGACTTTTTCTGGAAGACTGGATGGATGTATATCAGAATGCAGCATCAAATGGCATTTATCTACAATGGTCTGTAGAAGTTATAGTAACTTGATTCCATCAATTAATATGCAAACAACTATGATGTATTGGGGAATGTGCATTCTGAAGTAATTTCACCATGCAGGTCAGGTTGTTGTTGACACATCATTGTGTCTTAGGAGTATGAACTGCAGTAGAATTACGAGCATTAGACCGATTGCCGCATCATCTTCTGAAACAACTCAGTTTTTGGTTAAAGGCTTTAACATGTGTCACCCTTCAACAAGGTATGGAATTTCACAATGTTGATAGACATTAAACTGTCATGCGAACATTTAGATGAGGTTAATCTGACCTTTTTAGCAAGCAGCAGACGGTGCTGGTCAATGTCCTAATATTCTTCAATGTCATTCTGTTCAGGTTGATGTGTGCTCTCGAAGGCACGTATCTAGTTCAAGAAGAAACTCTGGAGTTGATGGATGAGGAGGATAGCCTAGAGGAGTATGATGAACTCCAATGCATCAAATTTTCTTGTTCTATCCCAAGAGTGACTGGAAGGGGATTCATTGAGGTCTCTTTTTTATGATTTCTCTGAGTTTCATGATATGCTACAAGAATGAACTTAATATCATATGCAGTGAGGCATTTAACTAGTGGCTTGTCCAGCCATAGATTGCATATTTAATGCATGAACTGGTAGATGCAAATGAGTTTTTTAACTGGTTTATATATGGTGGCCTAAACTTGTCTTAAAGTGAGTCGCTTGACTGGGAGGTTTGGTCTAAAGTGTCTGACTATCATGTCTGCATTTGCGTTGTCTTACATGTATGTGGTTGTTATGCCCATATATGAGCTGAGACCAGTGTTTTGAACGTGTCCAGGTTGAAAATCGTGGTCTTCCAGGCAGCTTCTTCCCTTTTATTGTAGCAGAGAGTGACGTGTGCTTGGAGATTCGTTCGCTTGAGAATGCTTTGGAGTTCGTTGAAGCTGATGCGGATGATCGCGGACCTTCGAAATTTGCAGCGAAGGATCAAGCATTTGAATTCATACAAGAAATGGGTTGGATACTTAATAGAAGTGGGTTGAGGTCTAGATTGGGACAGCTGGATCCATACACTGATTTGTTTTCTTTTAAACGGTTCAAGTGGCTCATTGAGTTCTCCATGGATCATGATTGGCGTGCGGTGGTAAAGAAGCTCTTGGATATTCTGTTTGACGGAACAGTTGGTGCAGAGGAGCACCCTTCAATATATCATGCAGTGCTTGAGATGGGCCTTGTTCACAGGGCTGTGAGGAGAAACTGTAGGCCTCTTGTTCAGCTTCTTTTGAGATACGTACCTCAGAGTGTCTCTGAAAAATTGGATTCTGAGCTGAAGTTGCTGATCAATGGAAGTCCTCAGAACTTTTTTTTTAGACCTGATGCTGTAGGCCCTGGAGGGTTGACACCTCTTCACATTGCTGCTGGTAAAGATGATTCAGAGGATGTACTGGATGCGTTAACTGATGACCCTGGAATGGTAATACTTCTGTGACTAATATCTGGCCAAGTGCTTGTGATTGTGGATGGAAAGTCTTTAGCTGAAAGATAAATTCCAAATAGTGTCTAGTTGCTGTCAAATAATCACTGTAGCAGTCAGAAGTCTTGGAACCTTAACTGGTGACTTGAGTGCTAGTAAGATCATGCTTAGCGCACATAGAGAAGAGAAGGGAGAAGGGAGGGAGTTGAATGGCATGTTAGTGTAGTCTCAATTTGCTTCTGTGCATCTCTTCTCCAAGCGTTGAACATCATGTCTAATTTTTGTGGGTTTAGAAATGCATACCGAACTGAGGGAGAGAGAAGGGAGAAGGGAGGGAGTTGAATGGCATGTTAGTGAAGTCTTAATTTACTTCTGTGCATCTCTTCTCCAAGCGTTGAACATCATGTCTAATTTTTGTGGGTTTAAAAATGCATACTGAACTGAGAGAGAGAGAGAGATGGGAGAAGGGAGGGAGTTGAATGGCATGTTAGTGTAGTCTTAATTTGCCTCTCTGCATCTCTTCTCCAAGCGTTGAACATCATGTCTAGTTTTTGTGGGTTTAGAAATGCATACCAAACTGAGGGTTAGCAATCCATATATTGATATCTGAACATGCCATTCAGGTTGGTATTGAGGCATGGAAAACTGCCCGAGATAGCACGGGATCCACACCAGAAGATTATGCTCGCTTGCGTGGCCACTACTCGTATATCCACTTAGTCCAGAAGAAAATCAACAAGAGACCGTCAGTGCCCCATGTGGTTCTTGATGTCCCAGATGTGGTCTCGGACAGCAATGGCGCTCAGAAGCAGAATAAAGAAACCACGAGCAGCTTTGAGATCGGAAAGACAGAACAGTGGCTCGCTCACCAGAGTTGCAAGCTGTGTAGCCAGAAGGTGGCTTATGGTATGAGAAGCAGGTCACTCTTGTACAGGCCAGCAATGCTGTCGATGGTGGCCATCGCTGCAGTTTGTGTCTGCGTGGCTCTTCTATTCAAGAGCTGCCCGGAAGTCCTTTACGTGTTCCAGCCCTTCAGGTGGGAATTGTTGGCGTACGGATCAAGCTAAGGCCAGTGAGTTCCGTTCCGTGATGAGAATAATTAGGTGCTTGTATTATTTTTATGCTCTTGTGAACTGTAAAGTTTGATGAATCTATGTAGAATTATTACTTTGAAAGATTGTAAGATTTCTTAAATATACCATGGACATATTTACTCTCTCTCTCTCTTCACCCCCTACATCACCACGCCTAGCCCCACCACCACACGCACGCCCAAGCACGCGCACACAGGAGGATCTGGATGTCATTGGAGTGTTCTGTCTACTTATCTTGCTCAGTTTACTTCTTTCGGCTTTGACCACTCTTCGGGTCTAAAAGCCACACCCCAATTGTGTGCGTGATTGGCCTCTGTTTCCAAGATTTTGAGAAATTCTCAGTTTGACATTCGGAATTCGCTTGTTGGGTTGTACTTATAATGAGTGAGGCTAACCCTAGCACAACCGTTGAGACTGTACGAGGCCTTATTTTCTCAAAATGACTCTAAAAGGACAAAACCTCTCAACCTAAGTATTTCGTATAACGAAACCTTTAGCCAGGGTCGACCTCAGGCAGCCCCAAGCAGAGATCGTCTCGGTGCTTGTTGACCGGCCCCTGCAGCTCTGGTTGGTGACTGTTGACCGGCCTACGCAACTCTCATCGAAGCTTCATCACATGAAGAAGATGGACAGAGACTTACGAGAGCAAGATCCGGAAAAAAGAAATTCTAGAAAATGGCCTTCCAAAAATGTTGATAGTCCGAAGCAGGTTGGGACTTGTCTTTGAGCTTTTAGCTTGCCAAGGCCAACATTTGGCCAAAGGGGTCTCGAAAGAATTTGCCAAATATCCCAATTTTTCCATGAAAGGTTTTGCATCTCCAAAACCTCCTGGAAAAGCTAAACTAAGTACAGCCATGGTAATGTTGCTGTGCGGATTTGGCTTTGTCATAGCACAAGAAATTGATCATTTGTCTTTCGTCCTTTATATATGGAAAAGCAGTTTCACAACATTAATCTATTTTCAGTGTACTTTATTGCGAGCCTAAATTAAACAAGAAAGAATTCAACTTTCAACAATGCAACTCAAAACTAATCTATTGCCTTGACGGATTGATCCATGAAGCAACACATGTTGTGTGGGCCAAGACGCTGCCTCTCGTCGTTGCGTCATGCGATTATACCGGCCATCACGATTAGGTAGAAGAGATGGTCGATGAACGATTTTGTTTTCTCTGGTTACATATTTTGTTTTTTGTTTCTCGACTAGAAAGTATTGGGGTCTGAACGAGTAGGTAGAGAATGAACATGACATGCGCAAAACAACAAGTTGGGCATGGGCCGTTCATTAGCGTTACCTAATCAGCCGTCATGCAATGTTGTCTCAAAGCTTGCAGCCTCTTCCTGAAGTGTTGTCCGGTGTTCTTTAACTTTTAGAGTCGCTTGACAGAAAGCCATTAGGTTCGTTTGCCTCCACCAATATGGAGATTAAAAGAAAAATGTTTATCTGGTTCAGACGGCAAGTAAACGAGAAATCTTGAGCGGTTGGACCGAATAATGATTCACTTGTTTGGTTTTTCTAGTCTCGGTGCCGTAATGCATTCTTGTACAAGGTTCAAGTTGTAATCGGACATGGAAGCACGCTAATCAGCACAGGAGGGAAAAATCAAGAACCTCGTCATGTATGACTCTTAACAAAATCAAATAAAAAACAAGTGCTAGTTTTCTTTGAGTTGATCAAACGTACAAAAGGATTGATAAGTGACACTGGGTGCGTTTGATTCAGCATTTAGAATGGGCTTTGGGGCTCTAAAGTTCTTTAGCTAAAGGCAAATGGCGTTTGGTTATATTTTGGACTTACTTTGAGAAGATGTAATTGCATCTCCAAAAGACTCTAAAGGCTTTTAGCCTAATGGACTCTAAATTGCATCTTCGAAATACAAGTTGGTACTATTCACGTGACCATTGTTCATCTTTGCCGATGAGCCAATGGGGCCGATGATTGCTAGCCGGCAACCGCCACCTAAGGGGTCACCTGACCCCAGCGACCGCCGCCTGAGGTCAGGTGACCTCAGGCGAGGCTGTCTAATGCCAAATTTGGCCGCCGAAGGGTGGCCGGTAGCCAAATCTTCACAATTTGGCCAGTGGCCAAATCTTTGCAATTTTTTTAAATAAATAATTTAGTAAAAGCCCTTTACAAAATGTAGTATTTACCAAATGGTATTTAGGCCAAAATTGTTTCGCAATGCAATGTAAAATTTCAATTTACCAAACGCTATTTGCATTTCAGGAAACCCTTTTAACTTAAAAATATTTGCATTTTCCTAAGGGCATTTGCCCAAAGCCGAACCAAATGCACCCACTATTGATTCGGAAATGAACAGTAACCCTACTTGCAAGAGGCGCAATCTGCCTTTCATGTTTAGATTTCAAGAATCTGCGGCCTATTTTATCGGTTTCGGGAAACTTGCATTTATCAGTGAATATGAACCTTTTCCATATGAGAATAAACGAATTTAATGAGCTTGTAATTGGTCTTCAAGGGCATTTCTTGTTATTTTTCTCTTCAATGTAGTGTGTGATATGTCTTTGTGCATCATTTTCCTCTATATATATGGTCGAGCATTCATGGCTTAACTACATTTCTTCATCAGAGCTAACCAATCAACTTCAAAAACATGGCTGCGACGAGAAAATCCATCACATTACTTCCTATAGCTGTCGCGATCCTCCTCTCTGTTACTGCTTGCATCGGTCATTTCCTTCTTAAGCTTCACATAAAACAGCACAAGTATCGCTTCTTTAGCAGATATTTCATCCTTCTAACGTCAAGTTCGCTTCTGATTGCAGATTCCAGGACATTTGATAATGAAAGGAAGCTGCAGGTAAGTTTCTCAAGTTACAGTCTCTATGGCTTGTTGTCCTAGTCTCTCTGAGCAGTTTTCAAGAGTTGCATTTCTTTCATCCTCCTGAAATTAACCTCAACTAACATGTTTTCTTCCAGGAGGCAAACGAGACCAGTGCTACCTGGTGCATCGCCAAGCCGTCCACAGACAATGATAGGCTTCATCACAACATAGACTACAGCTGCCGCCATAGCGGGGTCAACTGTGAGTTGATTCAACTGGGTGGAAGCTGCTTCCAGCCCGACAATACAGTTTCACATGCTTCGGTCGTGATGAACCTCTATTATAAAGCAGCGGGAAAGCACCCCTGGGACTGCCATTTCAACAGCTCCGCCATAATCGTAACAGCCAATCCTTGTAAGTGTCATGTTTAATTGTTTTTCATCAACTCCTGTTCACCTGATATACATCTCAAAGAGTTCAGAAGGGAAATTTCTTTTTCTCCCCAACTAGTTGGGGCTCTAAACCATATTTGGTAATTCAAGAAGTGTTGTCTCTCGTATTAGGATATACAAGTATTCGAACATCGATAAAACTCACGACTAAGTATGCTTTTGGTGTTTTTCTGGCAGCCATTGGCAATTGCATCTATCCAGTGTGATGGCTGCTGATGGAGAGCTTGCGAGCATGAGACAGGAGCAATATGAACTTGAATCTGACAAACCAGTGCCTTAAGGATAATAATGTTTCTTTTTTTCTTGATCATAGTTAATAATGTTTCCTTCTTGTTTGATAGTGTTAAACACGTCTGTCTCCTTATCCAGCCAGTGTAGTGGGTTTAAGAGAGGAAAGCTTGGATAGTATGGGCAAGTTGGTATTTCCACAGCAAGTGTTCTTCGTACATAATTTCATACTGATCAGAACTAAGTAACTCCATAAGTATATTTGAGGGCATAGCTTTGTTTAGCAGCTTTAGTACCAGCAATTCAATTCATTAAAAAAAAAATAATATCCCGTGACACATTGAGAATAACCATATTGAACACATACCATTAAATTGATATGGCAAACAAATTACATATCAAGAAAGGCAAAAAAGAATAAAAGAGAAAAAAAAGAAGCAAGGAGCATTGCCGATATTCATATCGGAAACAACATTAGGGCACTCATACTTTGTGCGAAGACATTGTAGCAGAAATAGAACAAGCAGATTATTCATCCACTATACTCTAGCAAGCATGACCAGCAGCCAACTGCAACCGGGATCTCAAGATTGAGGCTTCTCCCACTTGAGGGGCTTCACAACCTCCCAGGTGAAGTCGGGGTCGTCCCTTCCAAAATGACCGTAGGCCGCGGTCTTCAAGAACCTGCCATTGCCACCTCTCTTGAGGTCCAGGTTAATGGAAATCATTCCTGGCCTGAAATCAAAGTTCTCCTTAACAATCTTCAAAATTTCCTGTCAGGAATTTTCCCTGTTCCGTAAGTATCGACAAAGACAGACAAAGGTTCAGGCACGCCAATGGCATAGGAGACCTGCACAATGCATCTGCGAGCAAGCCCACTCGCTACGATGCTCTTGGCAGCCTGCCTAACAATGTAGGCACCACTCCTGTCCACTTTGGTGGGGTCCTTTCCTGAGAAGGCACCACCACCGTGTGCTCCCCAGCCACCGTAGGTGTCGATGATGATCTTACGGCCAGTGAGACCTGCATCACCATGGGGACCACCAATGACAAACCTGCCTGAGGGGTTAAGGTGGAAGATGGTCTTCTCATCAAGGTACTTCTCGGGGACGACAGGCCTAATAACATGCTCTTTGAGATCAGCAGCAATTTCGTCGTTCGTGACTGTCTCGTCATGCTGGGTTGAGATCAACACGGTATGAACACGGACAGGAACCATGGCGCCGTTGTCATTGTAGTACTCAACGGTGACTTGGGTCTTTCCATCGGGTCTGAGCCAGGGGCAAGTACCGTTCTTCCTGACTTCAGTGAGGCGTGCTCCGAGCTTGGTCGCCAGGACATGGCTCAGGGGCATCAATTCGGGGGTCTCATCGGTGGCGTACCCAAACATGTGGCCCTGGTCACCAGCACCAATCTCTTCAGGGCGCTTGGTGAGGTGGCCGTGGACACCCTGGGCAATATCAGGGCTCTGCTGCTCAATGTTCACCAGGACCTTGCACTTGTCAGCATCTAGACCGACATCATCAGATACGAATCCAATGGCACGGCAAGTGTCGCGGACAATCTTCTCGTAGTCGATGTTGCCCTTGGTGGTGATTTCTCCAAAACCATGACCATGTTGGTCTTTGTGCACGTCTCACAAGCAACCTTGCTATCAGTATCCTGGGCGAGGCAGGCGTCAAGCACGGCATCGGAGATCTGGTCGCATAGCTTGTCAGGGTGACCCTCATTCACAGACTCAGAGGTGAATAGGAAGGTTTCCATTGCTTCTGAGACGCGTAAGAGGAAACTGCACGAGTTAAATTTATAGTAATATGCTGGAATTTGGGCAAGCTGCACTTATATGAAGATAGAATGTTCAATCAACACCACAAGATTAGATATTTACTGGGTTCCTAACAAGCCTTAAAGTTGGTTGATACTTCACCATATAATGGCATAAGATCTCTATACTTTTTCAGAAGTTCTTATCCATCAAAAAGGAAAACTCCATTAAGACAACAGGCATAAAGTACCAGATTCTTTAGGCACTACAAGGTCGTGAAAGGAATTTGGAATCGAATGTCTGCACTGCACTGGCTCCTTGATAAAGAATTCGATGAGCAAAATCATCAGATGCTCGCATGTTTCTAGATAAAAACTATCCTAGCCTAGGTGGACAAATTCGATAGAAGCCTTTATAGGCGTCTAAACAGATGCATAAAATGATAAGACAGATTCTGATCCGATATTTAATATTGTATTTAGATGAGTCATATTCGAACACAAAAGAGGAGTTTGCCGTATCCTTCATACTCTTCCATTGTATTTGTAGAATTATCCTTTCTATTTTCCATGCTGAAAGCAACAGCCCTAGAAAGTAGGGGACTCGATGCACCAATTTCATGGAAAACCACCAATTGACACGGAAGACTCGTTTACCCCTCTCAAGTTAACCCATAACAGATCAAACAGAGAAACAAAGAGATAAATATGCACCCAAAATCCGCTAGAGCGAACACTCGGTAAACCACCATACACAGTGACAGATCCGAAATCACTGGAAAACAAGCACGCTGTGCTTTAACCAAAAAACTTCAGCGAGTCCCAGAGAGAGAGACAATTACCCACCAAGTTGTCTGAGTGCAAACTCTCAAATCGCGCCTTAAAAATTCTAGATCTGCCAACCAAAAGATACTTCGCTTAGACTAGACGGGACTCAAAGACCAACGAAAAAGCCGACATGACGACGACGACCCAGAACCAAATCCAGCGTTCTCAAAACCAAATTATCAAAAACGTGCCATCTTTATTGCCATATCTGTTAGATCTGACAAGATAAGGCGCAATGACAGCGACATGGAAGTGATGAAGAAGATGCTATGCTACTGCTCTTCTGCCGTAACGGCTATGGAGAAGAGAAGGGTACCTGCTGCAGCTAGCGTCGTAGCACAGGAAAAATAAAAAAAATCTGGCTTTGTCCTCTTCTCTCCTTTTCCTGCGCTTGGCAACCAGACCGAGGAAAATTGACACCACGACGATTCTGTCCTCAGGCAACCCTCGGCTTATATAACGACGGCCCCAACCACCGGTTACCGGCTGGGGTGGTTGGCGGTTTCATTCTTGCAAGCTTCGCAGGATGATCGGATCGCACGGCTGATGTTTCTCTCCGAGCCACGGCCGTCGGATCTCCAGAGTTACTTTCAATGGTGGGATTGGTTGGGGGTTGGTGAGAGAAGGTGATGGCGACATCTTTAGTTTCCCAAATATAAAAATATGGAATAGTTACGAAAATCTCTCTCTCTCTCTCGGTTACCACTGGGGGCTTGTCATGTTGAACGTCACCGGGAAACGCCGGTTTCTCACCAACCACGACCGGTCTCCCGGCTTATCGGCTCGAGCCAATTAGCTCGGGCCGAAGGTGGACCCCACGAGTGACGTCACATGATAATTCAATTCGAACACGCCACGTATTAAATTAGGAAAGAAAAATCAGACCTAATTGATACTCCTTGGGAATTCTTTTAGTATATTAAGACTTCGCATCGTAAATTTTGGCGATGACTTGGCGATTCCGACTTGTACGACAAAGTTGAAGTGTGGTAGGAATCGGCATCTGCGTATCAAAAATAAAATCACGTGGAATAAGTTTTGCATTTTCTAGATCTTAAGTATTGATACTTTTCTATCATGCAAAATGAATTGCACCACGAGAATTATTGTTAAAGGTGGGAGAAATTAATTTGGCCTGGTCTAATGATATGTCGCTCTCGAACTTTAATGAATTGCTTAATTAAGTATGGTTGAGAATAATAATCTCCGTTTGATGCTAAGTAAAGTAAAAGTAAAGTGAAAGTTTGTACTCTCGATTTCACATTAGCTGGTTGGTCGGTAGAGCATGCTTTTTGGCAGACAAATATAAATGGTGGTATTATTTCTCAAGGTACTGGACAATGATGTTGGCAAAGGACTTGTTCAATTTAATCAATATTATTAGTAAATACTAGTTTAGTAGCAATTTTATCATGCTTTAACATTAGTAGGAACAACCACGCCAATATGTGCTGTTTCTTTTCGTGCTCGCACCTACAAAATATGCAACATAACAATGGTCAGGATGAAGTCCACGAGTCCAGCGAGGCAATAAAAGAGGTCATCGTCTATGGAAATTTTTAGAGTTTCTTGTGATATATTTTTTTAGGATAATTATTAAGTTTACTGTCATTTAAGAAAAATTCTTACACCAAGACTCCGTTCATTTTCATGGAAAATATTTACCTCATTTTGCGGTGTTTGAATCGCTTATGAAAATGAGTCAATGGAAAATCTATACTTAAATTTAGAAAAAATCTCCTCTTTAAAAATTCAGAAATCATTTTATAAAATATGACTATGTATCAACACTTAGACCCGAAACTTTACATTAGCATATAAAAACTCCAACGCTTGTTCTCGAGTCCTTTGTAATAAAGCTAGGTCTAGAGGCTGAGATTAGGTCTGGAACCGCGGTGCCGAGACCAAGGTCAATAAAAGTGGGGCTTTGGACACTAGTACTCATACCTAGGACCTTGGCACCCATGGCCGAGTCCATAGTAGCTGGGCCTAGGACTCCGGTATCGTTGTTTGGCTCCTCAACGACTTGGCTCGAGTCCACAAAGGCCAAGCCCGAGACTCCAATACTCGTGCCTTGGGTTCTTGATGTCCGTGCCTTGATTCACATAGGTCGGGCCCAAGTCTATAGAAATTGGAATTGGGACCTTCAAACCCATGCTCGGGTACTTAGTGCCCGAGCTCGAGTTCGAGATGCTAGCACGTGCATCCCCAAATCTCCCACACCTGAGCCTAGGTCCATTAAGGCCAAGGCCCGAAACCCCAGCACCCATGTCAAAGTTAATCGAGATTGGGCCTATGACCCTGTGCCTACGCCCGGTTCTTCACACATGAGCTCAAGACTCTAGTGCTTATGCTTGGATGCTCTACACCTGAACCCATATCCGTCAAGACTAGGCCTAAGACCTAGTGCCTATGCCTAGATACTTGACACCTGAGACCCCAGTGCTCATGCCATGATCTATTGCACTTGAACTTGGGTCCATTGAGGTTAAGCTCGAGATTGGATCCCTGACGCTTGAGTCTATGTCCAAGATCCTGGTGCTTGTGTCCAAGTCCCTACTCTGCGATTGGGTCCTTGGTACCTAGGCATAGGCCGCCGGATTTGAGACCCTAGTGTTTGTGCTTGGTTCTCCGACTAAGCGCAAGTCGCTATTGCTCAAATCTTGTATATCTATTTTGGAAAATCAAATCACATTTTCCTTTTCAAATGATAGAAAATATTTTTTGGATAATTTTTAGATCTAGCCAAATACCAAAAAATATTGCAATTTTCCTAAAATAGGCTTTCTTGAAAACATTATCTAGAAGTATAACATTTTTCGCCAAATAAACAGTGTGGAAAATGAATAATTTGAAAAATATTTTCTAAATAATGACCGCTTTTATCGTTTGTAAAAACGAATGAATAAAAAAAAATTTCATCATCCACGAAAATATTTAGATATAAATTATTATTTACGATGAAAACATTTTTTATCAATTAATTTTTTAAAGCGATACAAAAGAAAATTTTTAGGAATTGTTTTATAAAAATTATCCATATCCTACGAAACAAATTGAGTCCAATGGTGAAACTAGTAAAAATCCATTTTCTTGTGGTTGGTCTTTCATTGAACCTTTTTTTGGGTCAAACTAATCTTTACTACTAAGCCAATACTTTCGCCTTATGATGTGGTAATGACTTCCCCCCTGCTAAACCCTCCGATTTCCTGTGGTTTATAATGTCCAATTTCAAATTGCAAATCGAATCGCGACAAGCACGCTCTTCGATTGAGCCTAAAAGATGGGGTGAAATTTCACCAAAGTTGACTATTATCATTCTAATCCGAAACCCTATCATGGTCAATTCGACTGATCCAGTGCTCTCCAAAGTAGTTCCAAAAAGAGATCTTCAAACCATCAAAAACCCGGTCCAGTCTTGGCGAACCGAACCCAAGACACGATTCCTAATCTTGGATTTCGTCCTTTTCCGAACGAGGTCAATCGTAAGGAGTCAAAGTCGGACGGTATCAGAGCTCTACCAACAACCTCGTCGGACGCGGGAAGGTGGGGCCGCCAACCCGGAGCTACCGAACACGGCCGGCTCAGCCGGTTGGTAAAAGCCATTGCTGCCTGGCTCGGCTCGGCTCGGCTCGGCTCGGAAAATGGGAGGCATGCTCGGGTTGACGTGGCAACAACTGAAAAACTGAAAAGGGGAGGAGGTGGGAAAGTGGGTGTAGTTGGGATTGGTCGTGGCTCCGGCAAGGTGCGGTCTCCCATCAGGCCACCCTCCGCACTCTTCCCACAACATCGGGTCACCGCCACGTGGCGGTCGCCTGGGGAGTTGGTGGGTGACGTGTCGGTCGACAGACGACAAGAATCCCGCGCTCAGGAGGAGGAGGAGGCTCTGGCCAAGTTCCGGAACAATCATTAAGAGAGTGATGGGGCCCTCATTTTGCACACGTGGAGATCAATTTGTGATACTATAGACCATGTCCCTCTTGGGATTTTTTTATTGCAAAGAAGTAGACAAAACCCGAATATTACCCGTTACTCTCTTGGTAAAAACTTAATTAAGTCTGATCTCCTATCAACACAACAGAGGAAGCAAACCTCTCGATGGGCAAGTACCCAATTCACGATCCAATCCACGTGTAAGTCTCCTTCCTTCAATGTACGGTTTTGATATGTTGGAAATATTCTAGAATTCTTCGTGGGAAACATCTTAGGTACCCTAAGAGAGCATGTTGGACTACTCTTGGTCATTGGATTAATGGCGACCAAGCACGATGGTCCCGGCTCAACCAACATTTTCAATCGGGCTTCCTCGATGCTAGTAATCCCCGCTCCTTTTTGGTCAAATGATATGGTAAGAGTCACACCCTTGCAATTAATGGAACCCGATGCATTATTGCCATCTCGATTTGTGTGGTAATCTTTTGTCGAGTTGCTTACTTTTTATTTTTTGGACCCGCTACTCCAAAAAAGGAAAAAATCAAAAACCCATTTTCAAGAAAAAATTGCAAAAGGAGGAGCTCGAGGTTAGCGGGCTTGCCTTTTTTAGTTGGGCCAATGGGCCATGATTTGAAAATTTTAACTTCAATCGATAGAGCCCAAAATGAAAATCGCAAAAGGCGGAGATCGAGGATAGCGGGCTTGCCTTTGTTAGTTGGGCCAACGGACCATGATTTGAAAAATTTAAACTTCAATCGGGAGGGCCCAAAAGGGGTTCATGACTAATAAGATGAAAAATAGAGTTGTGCGGTGAGCGTGGATCGAACACGCGACCTTCAGATCTTCAGTCTGACGCTCTCCCAACTGAGCTATCCCCGCCAATTCGACTATTGATTGTCATGCAATACCTACGGCCAGCCAATTACCTTCATTCTTTGGAAAAAAAGGAAGATTACGTTCATTCGAGGAGAAAAGGAAATTTTAGAACATCAAATATGCTGAAAGTACAGTTCCATTTTGACACTAACGTTAGAAAATGAATAAATAAATCAATTAAATCCCGGGAGGCTGATGGCTTCATGAAAAAAGTGCTCTACTACCCATCCCGGCGATATTAAAGAAATCTCGACTTTTCTTTGTGCATAATCGTCATTTTACTTAATGACTTGTCTAATTGTCAATTAAAAATATGAAATAACGGTGTTGAACCTTGAGCTTGAGCGGACAAAAAGAGATTAGGAGTGTGCCCTTCTTGATTTTGGAAGGGTTTTCCACGTAAAATTTCTACTTGCCCTCTTTTTCTTCCTTGCTTTTATTCTTCGCATATTCGCGTTCCCCCAACAGAGGCTTCATGAAGTGCTCTACTAGCTAAGCTATCTCGACTTTTCTTTGTGCATAATCGTCATTTTACTTAATGACTTGTTTAATTGTCAATTAAAATATGAAAGGGTGTTGAGAGCACATATGGATAAAATTAGGGGTGTGCAACCGGACCGGGTTTTGGAACCCGGGACCGACCACCCGAAAAACAGGTTGAAAACCGGTCCGGTATAGGTTCCAGTTTTTAGGAACCTGGTTGAAACCGGTCCCCCGGACTGGGTCCAAGCAAAGACCCACCCGGAACCAGATCAGTTTCGGAATCGATTTTTACCCTGTTAAAAAAAAAAATCGTCTCTCTGTATAATGCTTTTGAGTATCTTTGTTTTCGAAGAAATGTTAAAAAAAGAAAGATTTTCTCTTAATCAAGTTAAGAGATAATTGTTTTGAAAGAATTGTTAAAAAGAACTGTTCTCATTACTTATTTTTCTTTTTTAATGATCCCACTTTCAACTATTACTATAGTTGCAAGACAAATGCTACTAACTATTGCAACATTAATTCTCAGTCCAACTCAAGAAAAATGTCCTCTTAATAAGAGCTCCATCGCATATACATAAGTAAGCACATTAGGTTATATTAGAAATATTTATGGGAATGAAACTAATATTAGATCCATATTTGTTGCTAATGCTTATGCATTCTTAGGATTTTTGCTTTGTCTTATAATGTTAGGAGAATTATGTTGTTTTTTCGTTAATTAATGTAAAATTTGAAGCCGTATAGAATATTGAACGGTTGCAAAATAGGTTCAAATGAAAACAGGGTTGACCCTGTTCCTAGACCGGAAAAACAGGGTTGGGTCCAAAACAGGGTCCAATAAAAACATGGTAAGGTATATGGTCCAAAAAAAGGAACCGGTTATAACATGGTCGGATACAGGGTCTAGGTCTGAATCTTACCTACCCTGAATCCGATCACCCCTAGACAAAATGAGGCTAAAAATGAATTCGGGATGTCAAAATACCCTAAAAACTAATTGGAAAACAAAACAAAACAAAAAATTGGTCAGAAAGCAAACGAATCGGTCAGAAATGCGATGAAACTAGTCCAGTTTGAATTGGTCAACGGTCAATGGTTGGGGGGCGAGTGTTGGTTTTTCGAAAATCATGACAGATGGCCTTCAAATCATCATGGAACAGCGGCAGGCTTCTCGGGTCCAAGACGTGGTGACATGTGTGGTGACGCCCGTGTTTAATTAGCTAGTTGGTGAGGCAATAATTTATCAAGGTGATGATTAGTAGTTGGCTCGCATCTGATTGACTAATTGGTGAGGCAATAGCTTACCAAGCATCTACTAACAATGAAATTTTGGGACTTGGTTCACTTGAGGATAGCGAATTTAATGGCAGTGTCAATTTTTCAAAATGAGCAATGAAAGTCTGCCAGACAGCAACTGAAGGCTTTAGGGAGGCATTGTGGCGGCTATCGTGTAGTAGATTCGATTTGTGCTTTTCAAATAATGATGGCTCTGATACTGACTTGAGATTTGTGGTTTGTAATAACATATAAGAAAATGTGATATATTCATGTCATTAAATTAAGAGTACAAACCCTCCCTTATATAGGGTGATAGGAAATTAGGCTTAATTATAGGTTCCGTTCGTTTCACGGAAAATGTTACTTTTCTGGAAAATATTTTTCAGGAAGTTATTTTCCAGGAAAACGTAATTATTTTCCGATGTTCGGGTAAAACTTGATTTCGAAGTGGAAAATATTTTCCACTATTTGCTTGGGAAAATATTTTCCTTTATAAACTCTTTTTCAATAATTTTTTTTTTTTATTTTTTTTTTAAAAATCGTTATTTATTATTTTTTAAATAGATTATTAAATTATTTTTTTCTTTATTTTGGTGTTCGGGTTCCTTGCTTGCCTTGCCTAGCGAGGCTCGAGGCTCGCCCACCTCGGCGAGCTCACATGATTAGCTCACCGGCAAAGTGAGCTCAAGGCAATGAGGCTCGGGCCTCGTAGATCGGCATTGCGAGTTATGTAGCTTCAATTCGGAAAGTAGTTGAACTACCAGGAGAAAGAAGAAGCACAACGCCATGCAAAAGCTAAGTGAGGGAGATCGACCAATTAGGGCAAGCGATTGACTTTGTTCTACTTTAAAAAGGAGGGATTCGATTGTTTTGAAGGGAGCAAAGAGAGGCAAGCACGAGGGCGTTGGGTTCGTGAAGCGAGGGAAGAGAGGATTATAGTTTTTTATTTTGAAAAGGGGTAAATTTGGAAATAAGTTTTCGTCTTGTGATACTCGGGAGTCGCCGATCTGGCGAGCTCGGCTTGCCTGTCGTCGGTCACCGGCCGTTGCCGTGGTTGACGACGGGCCGAAAAAGAAAAATAGCAAAAAAAGACAAAGATAAAAAATCGAAAAAAAAAAATAACAAAAAAATCGATTTTAAAAAAATATCTAAAAAAAATAAAAAAATCTAAAAATAAAAGAAGTGAGGACTAATGGAGAGTGTAAGATAAGAGAGAGTGAATGTGGAAAATGTTTTCCAAAAAGTGGAAAACATTTTCCCTCACTTTAGAAGATTTGTTTTCCTTCACAAAAATGTTTTCCCGATGAATTTATTTTCCGTGAAACGAACGTCGGAAAATCCGGAAAACGTTTTTCTGAAGTTATTTTCCGTGAAACGAATGGAGCCATAATTAGGAATTTGTTAGCATAATAGTCTTCGGCCACTTGTGAGAATAACGGTTTGTTATAAGCCATAAATTCTTTAAAAAAATGACTCAATAATAATTTATAATTATTTATTATTTGATTTTTTATGGTCAATAATAGATTATCGTAGATTAAATGACAATCAGTCTAGTCTTCAAGCTCGGACCAGCTCTCCAAAGGCGTTCATGGCCGAGAGCGGCAAAGCCAGCACAACGGCGATCCCCTTCTTCCCTTCCCCTTCGGGGAAGTAGACGCACAGCTCCCTCCCCAGGTCCCCGCACCCGAACTGCGACGGGTTGCCCCACCCGAAGTCCGACATCCCGTAGTCCAGCCGCGTCCAGGAGCTGATCACCAGCGTGCCCACCGACGAGAGCCGCGGCTTGTGCGCACCCACGAAATCTATCCTCGATCGCACGTACTCCTCGTCCAGCAGCTCGATCGCCTTCTGTATCTGCTCCACCGCGAAGGAGATGGGCCTCTCGTGCAGCTCCCCCGCGGAGCAGAGGCTCGCCGTCGTGACCACGGCGTTGCCGAAGTAATTCTTGGGCAGCGGCTCCGTCTCGAACTTGGACCTGAAGTCGGCCATTATGCGGAGCTTCGTCAGCTGGTGAGGCTTCATCCTCAGCGCCTCGCTCCACGCGCGCCACACCAGCGCCGTGACGGCCGCGAAGCTCGAGCAGCACTTCACCTTCCCCTCGGACAGCGCCTCCATCTTTGCCACCTCGATCTTGTCGGCGCCGAAGACGAAGAGCCTGTGCACCAGCGGGTCTCGTCGGTACAGCGATTCCGTGTCCGACGTGTCGTCGATCTTCACGAAGTCGTCGTAGGGGTACTTGAGCTGAGGAGGCACGCGCGACTTCAGCAGGGTCCGGTCGTGGAAAGGGATGGCGGTCACCGGCTTCCCTCTCGCGATTTGGCCCCACGAGTTGACAAAGTTCATTCCGGAAACGCCGTCGGTCAGGCTGTGGTACATTCCGACGCCCAGAGTGAATCCACCGCCCTTGAACTTAGTCACCTGATCTCCAAAACCATCATGTAATACAACAAAAGTTACCATACACGATGCCGATAATTCACTAACAAAGCTTTTTAATATACTTCAAGAGACGTCCAGATTGGAACCATCTAATTTCATTATTAGGAAAAATGACCTCATCTTCTATATATGGAGACTTGCGGACAATCAATATTCAATAATCGCGGTAGAAAAAGCATGCCTTTATGTAAAAAATGCGAGAAAATATTAAGCACACTTTACTTGCCAAGTCAATAATAAATTACTCCATTCAATGATTGACATGTGTCCGATGGGCCTATATTTATGATTTTTCCAAAATCCCTTTCTCACTCCATTCTATATTTATAATTGAAAGAGTGACGGAGGTCACCATGGCCTCGCCAGCCGTCAGCGAGGCCGCCTTCACACGCAGCCCGGCCATGGCGAGGCTAGCCTCACCCAAATTTGGGTGAAGCCGCCTTGCCCACAGCCCTCAAGCTTTGCCTAGATCTAGGCAAGGGCGAGTGAGGGCCGTGACCCACACCGATGGCTAGTGATGGCTTTGCGGCCCTCGCCCAGTGGCTGGCAAGCCCTCACTTGGCCACTACATGGAGAAGAAGCCAAGAAGGAAGAACATAGGGAAAAAAAAGGAAAATAATTATTAAAATTCAAAAAATATATAAATATATAAAATATTTATTCACCGGATGGCTAGTGCCATCCTATGGCCATGTCAATATTGGCCGGTAAAATTTTGCTGAATGGACTGAATTGACATAATTACAAAAATATTTAGCACTAAATTAGTATAAAAAAAAAGGACTGAATCGACACAATTGTAATAGGTTTAAAACTTTTTTTGGTAATTCTCCTGAAAACTTTGTCTAATCATATGTCTGATTGGTGGGTTATAAATATTTGAACATCACCAGGACTTTTTACTTTAGTTAAATTTGCACACGGATGATGTTTATTTTCGTAACCAGCGATCAAATCCTCTAATTAGCTTGGGATGAAGGAAAATATAATAGCCCAAAATGAAATATCATATCGAGTCGGGTGAACTTATGACAAAAATCTTGGTCAGAACGTAAGCACAAAAAATCACACCTTTGCTGGTTAGTTTCATGGCACTCTTTTGGAAAACATATATTTTTTCCAACAACATAGGTAAAAACCCCAAAATCGAACAAAGCAACATTTTCTTCATGTTTTTCTCTTAATAATCAAGCGGTAGAATGAAGCTGACATACTATTCTCTTCACTATATCCGTAGTCTAACTATAGTTTCTAATTGCATCAATATATATTCGGAAATTAAAGTATGTAATTCCGCCAAAAAATTAGAAGAAACTAGCTATTTGCACGCTCTTTGTGCTTATTGTCTATCTAAGATGTAAATGAGTCACTTGATCAACTTTGTTTGTGGAAATACTTTGTCGTTTGTGCATGTCAATCATTTTAAAGATAAGGTCGCAATTACTATGAAGTGAATAAATAGATCTAAATTATAAATATTTCCCCAACCTGTACAGTTAGTAAGGGTGTTTCGAAGATAGTTTTGGCCTTGGGATCGGTGTAAATGAGTTTGTCCGTCACGTCGGGATCGGGAACTCGGATATCGCCCAGCATGTCCATGCTGCAATCAGCCTCCGCCTCCACAAACGGCACGCCCTTCTTCGTCAACTCCACGATGAAGCCCCCATCCGAGCTTGTGGTCATGGAGCCGGTGAATGGATAATAATGGACCAGAACCTTGGACAAAGCTCGTCTGAGCACGTCCCCGACGTCGTCGCTGCCTTTCTCGTAGCGGTAGATCGTCTTCACGGTGAAGGGAATGGCCTGGTCGAGGCTCGACAGGAAGTAGAACCGTCGGGGATCTCGGACTCGGGGTGGACCAGGACGGGCTCGAACTTCCGCACGGTCATGTTGCCGCCGTTGATTGTTAATGCCTCCATTGTCACTGTTGAAAAGCCTGCACCGTTCATAAATTTCATGAGACAAAAAAGCCTACCGGACCCCTTAGAAAGATGCAAGGGACTAAAGTTTAAAGAACATCGCGTACTTTTAGCACGCAAACCTGGATACGACAATTCGCAGGATTGGTGGATCGATCGAAAGTTTATATAGACTGAGGAAGTAGGTGAAGGACTGGTCATGTTCACGGGATAAGTGGAGGAGGAACATGTCTTGCTAGGAAAATTTGACCAGAAAAATGGTCATTTGTGAGGGAAGTGATGAACAGGTCCTCCTGTAGATATGTGTATATTTAATACATCTACGCTCGCCAGCTAGGTTTGCGTACGTATGACCAAGTAGCTTGAATCAAAGTTCTCCTAGATGAACAAAGAAAAGAGAGAATTGTATTGTCGTGATGAATCACGCGTCTATACCGTACAAGTTAAGAAAGATACGGTGGAATTTCATTTATCTTGTTGCACAAAGCCTATGAGCTAAAACGTAGGCGATTGGCTTGGTGGGATATAGAAATCTATCATCTCCTATTCTAGTCTCTCAATAAGTCCTCTATGGACGTCAAGATCTTAGCCTTTGCACCAAGTCCGGCATCGAACTCCACAGTTGGCGATGAGCTCGACTTCAGCAACGAGAGGGACAGAGTTAGATTGCCTGTCATGATTTACCGAAACATCCAGCGGATCTTTGTCCAAAATATTGAGGTGGATAGGAAAAAAAAAAATGGAAGGTACTGACCGAATCGTTAGTATGTACATTCTGTCAGCTTTCGTTCATACATCACATCTCTTACTTTTTAAACCACCATGATAGAACCTCGAGTTCTGGTTTAAGACCCGGAATTGATCCTTTCATTTGATCAACATGCTCATGCTTCTACGACACCTCTCTACCTGTCCTTTTCGGTGCCCATCGAAGGACTGACATTGTTCAATTGGCCAGCTGCGGAGGAATATATTCTGGTTAGGGAAACAAAAGAAAATCTGCGAGGCAAGATAAGGACAGGCCCTCTTCCGAAACTGGGCACAACCCCGATAGAACTCTCACCTGCTCATTCAGCATTATCTGTTCTTTTAATAAAGCTTAATGCACCGTTGACCTGAATAAAGCTGATAAAGGCACCTCACCAGATATGTACAATTTCTTTTAAGACATGTACCGTGGTCGAGCAAGTTTGTTATTGTATGAACAAATAGCTTATTGAACGTTGACCCTGGATAACATGGACTCTCATGTACATTGCGGGTCTACGCATTCCGGTTATCATTTATTCAGGTTCCTATTTGTACGTGCAAAGAAAATAAAAGAAAAGACAGAAAAAAATTTATTCGTTGAGATGAATGTTTCATGTTTCCATCCAAACGCAGTACGTGGACAATATGATGAAATTTCATTTATCCTAGTACAAATAGTCCGTTAAGCTAAAATTGGGTGATCGTCTTATTGTGATGAAAATCCGCCATCTCTCGTTGTAGTTTCATTTGTTATTCCCTCCATGATATGGTAACTTTGGGTGCCCCCTTACTTTACATTGATTACTTTTTAAGCCGCTATTTTGAATCTTGTTTTTCGTATTAGACCCAACATTTATCCTATCATTAATAAATATATTTATATGAATTGTCTGTTTTGTCCCAAGAATGCTTCTACTGATGAGGAAAATTTGAAGGTAAAAATGCTCATAAATTACACGACTCAAGGAAGAGGAGAAGGCGAATAGACATCTTGTCTTCTTCTTCTTCTTTGTCTTTCACCTTATCAAAAATGATTACGAGATTTGCCTTTAAATAGGCTTGTTACATGACTCTTAAGTTACTCATAAATATATCTAGCATTCCAATGAGATAGATTCCTAGGAATTTACAAAACATTAAATTTGACATTGAAACACTAACAGTCATAAAACATTAACTAGATATTGAAACAAGAATAGACTCTTGAAAGCAACATTACAATAAGGACTCTTCTCGTTTCATGCACCAATCTTGGAAACTGAACAAACATTGACACCAATCTTATATATTGACAACTAGGTAGCCGATCAACAACCATTAAAATTGACAACTTGTTGAGACAATCGATAACCTCTTCACTTAATCAGTAATGTCCAATGAATTTGGTTTAATTACTAACATTGAACACACCTCTCCCCTAGGGGATATGCAAAAGAATTGGGAACCGTCGGGATCGCTCGGAATCGGACTAGAACCAACAGTTTCAAAGGGAACTAGTCTGGTTCTCGGTTCCAATATTGGAACCAGTGAGTACTGGTCCAATTTCCGATTCTAGGTGTGGAATAGCCCATCCATCGATTCGAACCGGACTAGATATACTATATCTTTTTTAAAAATAAATTAGTTCACATTCAAAGAGACAAAATAGTCATCCCTGCAATATCCTGATTCTTCCTTGCTCTAGCAATATTATTTTTGTTCCAGCCACTTTAGAGCAAATCCCCCACCCATGCCTTGTCATTACCCTTGTCTAGCCCTTGCCCTCTTCTTGGAGTTGCAAGAAACATCACAATGGCAACAAACAAAAGGCATAAGCATACTTCCAACCTTCAAACCCTCTTTAACTCTCTCAACTCCAACACAACCCACTAAGATGCTTTCTTCCATGAGCCACGGGACTTAGACTGACTCATTTTCTAATTCGGGACCAGTCTATGGAACCAACGGATGGTTTCCAAAACTAGTCCTTAGTAGATGGTTCTTGGTTCTAGGATGGGAACCAACGGATGGTTTCCAATTCCAATTTTTCAAAACTAGTCCTTAGTAGATGGTTCTTGGTTCTAGGATGGGAACCACCCACCTGGACAACACTCACCCCTACTCTCCCCTTCATATTTTTGTGCCTACCAAAGAGGGCTGATCGGTCTTTAGGTATGCAGTTCAATTCTAAGATTAAGTTAGTAAACTTTATGTTTGGGGTGCAAAGTAGCGTATGGGTAAAAACGAGAAGAGTTCTTGATCCTTTTCTCTAAAAGAATTTCTTTCTGAGATATATAGTTTTTGTACTGAATCGTTCTGCACGTAATACAGCGGCCCAAATCAATCTTGATACTGAAAAAAAAAAGGTGTTAAGACTTGTACATTCGTGATGAATTGAATCCTTCTTCCTCAAAGGGTGATATCATAGATGTATCAATGGGTTTACTTGAAATTCATTGAACAGCAGTTGGAAGAGAGTTATCTGGGGGCTTATACATCGTCTCCCACCAACCCTGATGCGATGGCATTCAGACGACGACAGCCATGGATTACTTTGACCCAGCAACGAAGTGCCAAAAGAATGATGTGATCGAGATTCTGATTCGTCCCACCCCGGCTTACGCGACAGAACGCACGACGTGATCAAACACGATCAACCCTTATTTGTCAACTCTATGAATTAAGATAAGCTCTATGGGGGAATATGAGGATCGAGGGGGGTTGAAATGTGAGGTGGGCGTGGTAACTGGAGCAGAAGAAGGGCGGAATGAGTCGACCTCGAAGAATGAGTATGCGGCCAGATCTACTCCACCACGAGAGAAGACATGGAATATAATCTATGAAATAGATCGAAACGTAAGAAGATATGAACTTGTATTTCAACCCTTGGTTACGTGCATGTTGATGCTTGACACCATGTCGGGTTTCTACACACGTACGTGAAAGCATGTTGGTTGGTTTACTGCAGTGGGATCACAAGTGTTCGAGGACGCGCTCCTGTAAGTTGGGGAATATCCAAATGTCGTACCCGCTTCATTTAAGTTAGCAGCTTGGATCTTGCTAACCGTGATAACGAGTGCGTTCAGGGATGCCTTGTAAAGAAGCTTTGAACCTCTTGAGGTTAGGATAATGGTCGCCATCATCCTCGAGAATAACGAGAAGCGTTCCACACGTACATAATTTAGTGAGAGGGGTAACCGAGAATTCATTATGGTCCTTTTGGTCCTCTTTCAGCCAATTCTTTTCTACTTGAAAAACTTCGTTTAGGCTATGTGTAAATAGTTTTATAACGCTTACTCTAAACCAGATAAAGAAGAAAAAACCAAACACGTCTCGTATAGAGAGTGTTGTTGTAACAGAACTCCCTAGTCCAAAAAATATTAAAAACACATTACATGCTTGTTTTGTGTCATACAAATATTCGTGATTATTTCAATCATCTATACAAAGTTCCAAGGAGTTGGGTCAGCGAGTGAAAACGGGCATGCTTGCATTAGATGCGTATCTTGAAAATTTAGAGCGTTTTCGTATTATGACAGAAATTTTTAAGAATAATTTTGAATATTTTGAAAAATTAATAAAAAAATACAATATATTATCAGAGAAATTAATACGAAAATAAAAGCTTTATAACACCAAAAACGAGTAAATAAAAGGAAGTTGTAACTGGAGTTGGACATTATAGTGTCAATGGGCTTTGCTAGCATGATAGTTTATGGGCTATTGAGAATAATGGTTTGTTATGATCCATAAATTCTTGAAGGAGTGGACCCAATAACAATTTATAATTACTTATTATTTGATTTTTTGTAGTCCAAAATAGATTGTTATTTCCAAGGTAAATTAATACCGTCATCCAATCATTTATTTATGTCAATTGAGTAAGGGCAGTAAAACTTCGAGTGAAAACTGGATGTCAAGGTCTTCAAGTTTCCCCAAAAGAAATTTGTGACGTAACTCTCGCTTCTCTTGATAAATATTTCCTCGAAGAACTTTGAGAGCAAAGTTGCTTTATCATAGCTTAAAGCTGGAGGCCAGAATCCTTGCTTAGGCTCTGGAGCATTTTTGGAAAGCGGGTATGAAGGAACTTGGAGTTCGACCTCGCCGACGTTGCTTTCGGATAGTGGGTGAGAGAGGGTGATTGCTTGTTAAGGGGGGGGACATGGATTAGCTCCTGGAGAGTCGGAGACTCAGCCGGCCGTGACCTTTTGATATTTCTAATTTTCTAAGGAGCGACTGCAGATTGCTCTCCCCAATAGTCAAAGAGATAATTTTCATCCAAAGATAAAATTTTATAAAAAAAATCATATATTCAAATATTAAACATGGGTTCGACCAAAGTAAAAAAAAAAAAAAAAAAAAAAGAACATGGGAAAGTTGAAATGCTCCTCGCAAGTCCTTATCTATTGACCGACGTGTGCCGGGCCTTGGCCAATGGCCCGTGGTCTCCGCCGCCCTTAATAATAAAAAGAAAAGAAAAAGTAGTAAAAAATCAAAAAAATTACTAACGTTAATATTTGTAGTGCCACGTAGAACAATCAACGTCTATATTATTAGTTTCTGATCAAAATTGGCCGAATACTCAATTGGCAAAATGCCAACGAGTTTATAACTCAATCGGTACAATCGAAATGTTTAGAACAAAGAGTGAATTTGGTTCAATCTTTCTAATGGGCTTTCGGCTTCTAAAGCCCCTTTGAGAAATGCCGAAATGTTTGGTAAGATTTTTGAAGTAGCTTTCGACTAAATATTAACCTTGAGAATGTTAAAAGCCCAAAGCAAGTAAGGACTAGTCTTTCGAAGTAACATTTGCAGAATGTTGAAGCTAGAGTTAAATATTTTTTTCTTCCAAAACTATTCTCACTAATTTTAGTTCTCCGATTTTGCCCCTCTTCATTATTGTACATCTTCTTTGTGCAAGAACAGTTGGCAAGGACACCAACGATAGTCGTCCAAGGTTGAACAACCTCTCGAAGGGTTTGAGTGTTTATTTTAATAATAATAAAAAAATATAGCCAAAACCCATCAGAAAAATTTTCTGATGGTTTCTAACGTATGCATTTCATCCGAAGTTCATTTTCAAAATTGAATTGAATTCACCTTAAATCAATATAAACATAGTAAATTTATGATTTTTTTGATAATTTTTTAAATGATAATGGACCAAAGCCTTTTTGAGCATGTCCTCGATCTTGTCGCCGCCTTCCTCGTAGCGGTAAACCGTTTTCATGGTGAGTGGGAATTACCTGGTCGAGACTCGACCTGACGTAGGATCCCCCTGGGGTTTTAGACTCGGGTTGGACCATGACGGGCTTGAAATTGCGTACGGCCAATGCGCTGCCACTGATCGTCTATGCTTCCGTCGCCGTAGAAAAGCCTACACATTGTTGGAAACCCATGAGTGAGTCCATGACATAAAGGTCCCACTAAAGAAAAGAGAATACTACGCTGAGTTATTCTATTGATCATATAATGCAATGACAGAACTAATCATACTCTGAAAGTTGCACAAGAAAAAATATGGATCCCATAAATTCTTAAAATGTGATTTTGCTTGATGTAATAAATTTAGTCCATCGAATGCTTGATTAACTAAAATTGAAGTCACAGAAGTTAGAGCTTAAGGTGAGGTTCTTCTGCCATACAAACTATCAAAATAAACTGAGGAAGTAGGTGAATTGATGTTGTCATGGGCTGATGCCCGAGAACGCAGATCATGCGAAACTTGGGCTCCTTTTGGGTCTTGCTTGGACGCCTAAGCTTAGGTTTTCTCGATATATCGTTTATTAGCTCCACTCGGATCTTAAAGAAATAAAGTATTTAAAGAGAGAAGCTCTGAGAAAAAATATACTTCTATTACTCAAAATACTAAATGATACAAATATGGGGGAAAGTAGTCCTATCTATCCATGAGACCTTCCAATTACCACCGTCTACTATCCCATACTTAATGAGATCTTTCGAAAGTTTTTAATCCACCAAAAAGGCAAAAATCCATTAGGAAAAAACAGTGGTAAGGTACCAGATTCTTTAGGCACTACAAGGAAGTGAAAGGAATTTGAAATCGAATATCTGCACCGCACTAGTTCCCCAATAAAGAACTCGACCAGCGAAATCATCAGATGCTCACATGTTTCTAGATAAAAATGTCCTAGCCTAGGTGGAAAATTTTAACAAAAAACCTTTAAAGGTGTTCAAAATAGATGCATGAAATAATAAGATAGATTCTGATCTGATATTTAATTTTATATATGGATAAGTCATATTCGAACGCAAAAGAGGGGTTTGCGGTATCCTTCACGAACCACTCTTTCATTGCATTTGTAGAATTGTTCTTTCTATTTTCCATGCTGGAAAGCATCAGCTTGAAAAGGTGGGGGGACTTTTAATGCACCGATTGACATAGAATACTTGTTGACCGCTCTCAAGTTAACCCATAACAGCTCAAACAGAGAAACAAAGAGATGAAAATGCACTAAAAATCTGCTAGAGTCGACTTCAGTAATACGAGTCAAGAAAAAGTCTTGCTTAGCAAAAGCCCAAAAAGAAGTGAATACTCGGTAAACCACCATACTCGGCGAAGGAGCACGCAATGTTCTATATATAACCAAAAACTTCAGCTAGTCAAAGACATAGACCGCTACCCACCAAGTAGTCTGAATTCAAGCTCTCAGATCAGATCGTGCCTAAAAAATCCTAGGTCTGCCAACGAAATGATACTTCGCTTGCAAACAGACAGGACTTCGAGACAGGACAAGGTACCATCTTTTATTGCTACATCTGTAAAGATCTGACAAGATAAGGCGCAATGACAGTGACGATGGAAGTTATCAAGAAGATGCTGCCAGCCTCTGCTCTCATGCCAAAAGGGTACCTGTGGCTAGCTTCGTAGCACAGGAAATTATCTGGCGTTGTCCTCTCTTCTGTTTTCTGCGATGAGAAACCAGGCCCAGGAAAAGACAACGACGACCGCGGTCCTCGGGCAAGCCTCACATTATACATATAGGATATAGCGATGGCCCCAGCTACTGGTTACCGGGTCGGGAGGTTGCGGTTTCATTCTTGCAGCTTTGTAGGAACATCGGATCTCACGGATGATGTTTCTCCCTGTGCCGCAGCCGTCGGATCTTCCCAATTAACTTTGAATGGTTGGATTGGAAAATCTCTTCTCTTTCCTTATGAACGTCACCGGGAAACGCCGGTTTCTCACCAACCACAGCCGGTCGGTCAGCTTATCGGCTCGAGCCAATTGAGCTTGGGTTGGAGGTGGATCCCACGACTGGTCGGATGGACCGCCGTGGATATTACACAATGGCATGATTCAAACGTGACATGAATTATATCGAAATGGTAAAAATAATCGGATCTATTGGACAAGTCCGATGTGTGGGCTCATGACTGGATGTGAAAGGAATTGGCATATGCTTCTCAATAGAAAATCACGTGGAATAAGCTGCCTTTTCTAGATCGCATTGAATTGGACAGAAATCGAAAGACAGGTCCCTCCCCCCAAGAAGGGTCCCACAATGATAATGTCCTATCACGTGACAGTGATGTGCATCACGGGAATTACTGTTCTCGGTGGGAGAAGATAATTTGGCCTGGGCTGCTGATATGTCGCTCTCGAACTTTGATCAATCGCTTAATTAAGTATGGTTAAGGATAATAATCTCTGCTTGATGCTAAGTGAAGCAAAGTAAAGTGAAAGTTTGTCCTACATCTTCGATTTCACATTAGCTGGTTGGTCGGAAGACCGTGCTTTTGGCATATAAATGGTGGTGTTTATCTTCTCACTGTACTCGACAATGATGTCGGCAAAGGACTAGTTAAAATCAACAACATTATCAGTAATTACTAGCTTGGTAGTAACTTTATTATGCCTATAACGACATTAATCGTAACCAAAGGTGGAGCGGAAGTTGTTTGCTTTTGCAATTTACATTAATGGGTGAAGATGGTAGCTGTGGCCGTAGGGAATGACAATGAAAGTGCGAAAAAAAAAAAAAAAAAGGCAGGTCAAATTCGAGTAAATTAGCGTCTCTTGTTAGGTCCAATTTCACTTAAAGCAAAAAAAAGTTAATGAATAGTAAGCTACTGAACATATAGTAACCATTTGATTTAATAAAGCCAATCAATCATACATATTCCCTTTTGCACTAACACCTATAACACATGCGATATAACAATGGTCAAGATGGAATCTACTGTTCCGACAAAGAAATAAAGGAGGTCATTGTCTTTAGTGGGTTCGAGACTTTCTCATGAGATCTTTTCTTAGGACAATCACTAGGTTTATTGTCGTTTAGAAGAAATTCTTACACCAATCACGAATTTAGTAAAAATTCATTTTTTTGTAATTGGTCATTAGATGAAACTTTTTGTGGGTCAGGTCAATCTTTACTATTAAGCTAATACTTTAGTCTAGTGACGTGACGTTTAAACCCCCACTATCCTTGCAGTTTATGACGTCCATCGCATGCGACAAATCCAATTACAACATTCAAGTTCTTGTTCTATCCTAAAAAATGTAATCCGAATCCAAATTTCTCGGATATATAATGGTCAATCTGATCCATTCATTGCTCTCCAAGTCATTCTGAAATAGATCTTCAAGCTAGCTAAGCAAAGGTCAATCTTAGGGGGTCAAAGTCGAACCTTGTTGGAGCACCACCAACACATCGGCAGGGCCATCTCGTTTCGTGCCTTAATTATTGTGTTAAAAAAAAAAAAAAAACCCATTTTCAAGACCAAAAGTAAATTGCATAAAAGAGGAGCTCGAGGATAATGGGCTTGACTTCTTAGTTGGGCCAATGGGCTGTGATTCGAAAATTTAAACTTCGATCGAGAGAAGCCCAAAAAGGGTTCATAAATAATAAGATAAAAAAACAAAACAAGAAAAGTGCGGTGAGCGTGGATCGAACACGCGACCTTCAGATCTTCAGTCTGACGCTCTCCCAACTGAGCTATCCCCGCAATTCAATTGAAAACTGCAATTAAATATTATTATTTCCGCGAAATACATTCATTTCGACCAGAAAACGAAATTGAAGTACATTGAACCTGCTGAACGTACAATTCCATTTCTGCGCTTACGTTAAAAAAATATGTGTGAATAAAGAAAAACAAACTTCACCCTATTTGAAATTCAAACTTGGACCAGCTCTTCAAAGGCATTCATGGCCGACAGCGGCAGAGCCAGCACCACCGCGATCCCCTTCTTCCCTTCCCCCTCCGGGAAGTACACGCACAGCTCCCTCGCCAGATACCCGCACCCGAACTGCGACGGGTCGCCCCACCCGAAGTTGGACATCCCGTAGGCCAGCCGCGTCCAGGAGCTGATCACCAGCGTGCCCACCGACGACAGCGGCGGCTTGTACGTGTCCACGAAGTCCATCCTCGACCGCACGTACTCCTCGTCCAGCTGCTCCACCGCCTTCTGTATCCGCTCCACCGCGAACGAGATGGGCTGCTCGCACAGCTCCCCCGCGGAGCAGAGGCTCGCCGTCGTCACCACGGCGTTCCCGAAATAGTGCTCCGGCAGCGCCTCCGTCCCGAACTTGGACCTGAAGTCGGCCATGATGCGGATCTTCGTCAGCTGGTGGGGCTTCATCCCCAGCGCCTGGTTCCGTGCCCGCCACACCAGCGCCGTGACGGCCGCGAAGCTCGAGCAGCACTTCACCTTCCCCTCGGACAGCGCCACCTTCTTGGTCGCCGCGATCCTGTCGGCGTCGAAGACGAAGAGCTTGTGCACCAGCGGGTCTCGCTGGTACAGCGACTCGGTGTCCGACGTGTCGGCGATCTGCACAAAATCGTCGTAGGGGTACTTAATCTGGGGCGGCACGCGCGACTTCAGCAGGGTCCGGTCGTGGAAAGGGACGGCGGTGACCGGCTTCCCTCTCGCGATCTGGGCCCACGAGTTGACGAAGTTCATGCCGGAGACGCCGTCGACCAGGCTATGGCTGATTCCGATCCCCAGAGTGAAGCGACCGCACTTGAACTTCGTCACCTGATGTCCAAAACCATCGTGCAATGAATTAGGGTTACGCAGAGAAAGTGCGTGGAAGACGACTACGTTGGCAGCGCGAATACTTTATTAAAGTCGTATCTTCAATCTTCTTCGCTTACCCACCGACTGACCATTTCATCACTACCTCGTAATCCACTAACAAAGCTTTATAATATACTCCCAAAGACCGTCCAGATTGTAACTATCTAATTTGTTATTAGCAAAAAATGACGCCATTTTCGATATGGAGACGTGTAGACAATCAATAGCAACGGTTGCAGCAGCAGAATGATTTCTATTCACGGAATATTATGAATTTCTTTATTTTCTCTCAAAAGGATTGTAGGTTCCATGCATTATTAATTTGAGTAGAGGTGCTATTATGAAGCATCTGTCTCTCTCGTATATGCTATTAATATAGAGATATGGTTATGTCAAGCTACAACAAAGATTGAAAGAGTTGTGTTGTCCTCCATTCCTAGTAAATTGGAGGGTTTGATCTTATGCTGTAAATATGGACATCAATTACATGCAAACTCGATTCAAATCAAATGTAATGATGTTCAAATAGTCATAATGAACCGACCATAGGCATGATTGAAGAAAGTATTCTTCAATCAGGAATAGAGAGAAAATGTAATGGTCAAAATGAAATGCCAAATGGAGTCGAGCTAACTAATGACAAAAAGGTTTGTCAGAACATGGCAAAAAGATCATACATTAATACAGATTTTGTCTAACAACTTTGCGAAAAACCAAAAAATAAAATAAAGTAAAATTATTTTTCATGTTTTTCTCTTAATAATCAAGCGGTAGAATCAAGTTGACATACTGTTCTCTCCACTTTATCCGTAATATAACAACAGCTTCTAATTAAATCAATATTGAACGGAAATCAAAGCATGCAATTCCACCAAAAGAGTTAGATGCACGCCCTCTATGCTTATAGAGATTTTAGATATATATGTGTCATTCGATCGACTATTTTTGTGGAAATACTGTCACTTATGCATCTTAGTTAATTTAAAAATAATATCGCAATTACTCTGAAGCGAACAAATGGATATAAACTATGTATATTGCCCAACCTGTGCAGTTAGCAAGGGTGTTTCGAGTATGCTTTTGGCCTTTGGATCGGTGTAAATAAGTTGGTTCGTGACGTCAGGATCGGGAACTCGGACATCACCGAGCATGTTCATGCTACAATCCGCCTCCGCCTCCACGAACGGCACGCCCTTCTTCGTCAACTCCACGATGAATCTCCCTTCCGGGCTTATGGCCATGGAGCCGGCGAGCGGATAGTAGAGGACCAAAACCTTGGACAAGGCCTGTTTGAGCACCTCTCCGACGTTGTCGTCGCCTTTCTCATAGCGGTAGATCGTCATCATGGTGAAGGGGATCGCCTGGTCGAGGCTCGACAGGAAGTAGAACCCGTCGGGGGTCTCGGACTCGGGCTGGATCATGACGGGCTGGAACTTCTGCACGGTAATGGCGCCGCCGTTGATTGTTAATGTCTCCATCGTCACTGTAGAAAAGCCTGCACGTTCATACAATTCGTGAGACAGAAGCTTACCATAGTGTCAGAGAGAGAGAGAGAGAGAGAGAGAGAGAGAGAAAAAAAACCCTAGACCCCTAGAAAGAGTTATTTTTCATGCACGGAAGGGACTAGGGTTTGAAGCCACGTACTTCAGCGCATTAACTTCGATACGACGGTTCGGAAGATCGGGTTGTTTTCGCAATGCATGTCGAGATCGAATGACAGCTTTATATAGGCTGAGGAAGTAGGTGAAGGACCGCCATGTTCACATAGACAAGTGGAGGAGGAATCTGTCTTGCTAGGAAACTTTTGACTAGAAAGGTGGCAATTTGCAAGGAAGAGATGACCAGGTCTTCCTATAGAGATGGATAAAACCAACAGAGGATTACCAACAAAATTTCGACTTATTATATTTCCGTTAATTCAGCCAAAATTTTTAATTAATCCAATTGAATTCTAAATATTTTGATAATTTGTTGATATAATATTTTCTGTCAATCTTGGATGAAAACCGCTGATATAGATACTGATTATTTTATGTGACACTATCAGTCAGTCTAACGTAAATAATTTTTATAATTTTTTTCCTAAATTTTTTGAATTTTCTATTTATTCAAAAAAATTTCCCCTCTTTTCTTCTTTATGTCTTTTCTGTGGGCTGGTGCGGGCTTACGAGCACTATACATCTATTAATTTTAAAACCATTTTGAACCTCGGTTCGAGACTCTGAAAGTTTTATCATGTCGTCGACTAACGTGCTCTATCCTTCTACGACCCGTACTGCCTGTCCCTTTCTGCGCCTATCGACGGACCGACTCGTTCACATAGTCAGTTGAGGAGGAATATATTCTTGTTAGGAAAAACCCGACTGAAAAAAGACGGATAATCTGCCGCAGGGAACGCATGAACAGGTCCTCCTTAAGTAATGTATACGACCAAACAGAACCCTTTACCTGCTCCATCGGCGCCATTTGTTGTCCTGTTTAACAAGGGCTTCGCGGACCGTTGACCAGCATAATGCCAAACCAAACACTCCACCAGTTCGTTAGTTTATAGAGCGTTGACCCTGGATGACGTTAGCTGTACGTATGGTCCGGCCAAAACATGTACTCACGCATGAATCGCGGGACATGTCCATCCGTTCCGGTCATCGTTTCTATCTGGGATCCTGTTCGTACACGCGAAATGTTAAAAAAAAATAAAGGGAGAAATTTCATTCGTCGAAGTAAATCTTGAATGTTTCAATCCAATTTAGTACGGCGGGAAAATCTGGTGGAATTCCATTTATCCTAACTACAAATAGTCCTTTTAGCTGAACTTAGGTAACCGTCTTGTGGGGGATGACAATCCGACGTCTCCTAATGCAGTCTAATTAGTTATTATCTCCATGAGAGATAGCAACTTTGTCCATTTTGTCCCAAAATTGCTCGACCACATCTCTCCCTTTCTTTTTTTTTGTGCCTACCGAAGGAGGGCTGATCTCTCTTTAGGTTATGGAGTTTAGTTTGGGATGCAAAGGAGTGTATAGGTAAAATAGAGAGAAGGTTCTTGATCCTTATCTCTAAAAAAAATAAAACTAAAAGAAAGTCCTTTCTTTTTAAGATAACTAGTTTTTGTATGGAACCATTCTGCAGATAATATAGCTGCCCAAGTCAATCTTGATACCCAAAAAAATAAGGGAAAATGATACAACATGGTCCCTTGATATTTGGTGCATATTGAATTTAATTCTTAAATTATATGAAAATGTTCAATGTTATCTTAAACTTGAATTAATGGAAGGGTAATATTCATAATTGATGGAGTAAATTAAACATCTACAAAAAAAATTAAATATCAAGTTAAATAAATTAAAAGGTTTATGGATTATTTATGTTATTGTTGTATAAAATAAGTTGTGAAGACTTGTATATTCGGGTTGAATCGAAGACTTCTTCATGCAGTATAGGCGTATCGGTGTGTGCGCTCGAAATTAATTAAGCAAACGTTAGGAAGCGAGTCCTCGAGGGGGGGCGGCCTTGTACATCATCTTCCCACCAACCCTAGCGTGGTGGCATGCAGATCCTCCGGAATAATAAACCAGAGCAGACTATGACAACCATAAATTGCTTTGACACAGCAACGAGGAAGCGCCAAAAGCAATTTATGACAACCCTAAATTTCTTGTACATCATCTTCCCACCAACCCTAACGTGGTGGCATGCAGATCCTCCGGAATAATAAACCAGAGCAGACGATGACAACCATAAATTGCTTTGACACAGCAACGAGGAAGCGCCAAAAGAAAGGAGTGATCAAAGAGTTCTGACTCGTCCCTGCCCGCTTACGTAAGAAGATATCCGCGCCATGACCAGGCATGATCAACCCATTGGTCCACTCGAAAGATATCGAGAATTTTCAAATGAACAGAGATAAGCTCCATGGGGGAAGATGAGGATCGAGAGGGGCAGTGACAAAGAAGGGGGGAGGGAATCAAATCAACCTCAAAGAATGAGCATGCGGCCAGATCTACCCGACCACGAAAAAAGACGTGGAATATAATCTATGAAATCAATCGCAATATCAGAAGATATGGACTCGTATTTCAACCCTTGGTTACGTGCATGTTGATGCTCGACACGATGTCGGGTTTCTAGATACGTACGTGAAAGCATGTTGGTTTATGGCGGCGGATCACAAGTGTTATAGGAGGCGCTCCTTTAAGTTGAAAGGATGTCCAAACTTCGTACCCGCTTCATGTGAGTTAGCAGCTTGAATCTTGCTATCTGAGATAACAAGTGCGTTTGGAAATGCCTTGTATAGAAGCTTTGAGCCTCGACCTCGAGACGGTACTTATTGGGTGAAAGTTTGAGCGTTTATATAATGAGTGCTGTCGGATTAATGGTTAGCGTCATTCTTGAGGAAAATCATTGAAACAGTTCTAAACACATTATGCTTTTGTCAATTCAAACTAAACTTTCTATTTTTGCCAATTAAGTCTTACACATTTTCTTATTTTGCCAATTGAGTTCATTCAACAAATTTTGATTGAAATTCCCTAACGTGGATGCCAACTATCCTACGTAGCATGATTGGCACTAACGTTGACACTTTAATAATATTTTAATAATTTATGAAAATTTTTATTGTTTTCTTTTCTTTTCTTTTTTCCTTTTCATTGTTTTTTTTTTTTAATTATTGGATTAAGGGCTGGCAAGGGTTGCTGGCCAACCCTCGCCGACTCTAGGCAAGGGCATTGCCCCCCTTATTAGCTTTGGGTGACAGCTATGACACCTTCATTGCTCAAAATGAGGGCATGTGAGCCCTCACATAAAACTAGCAAGGCCACAACACTCTCGCTAGATCTAGCAAGGTGAGAGCTTGGCGACCCTTGTCGGCTCTAGGCAACCCTCGCTCGAGGCCAACGAGGGCATGACACCCTCACCTAGAGCCGAGAGGGTTAGCTAGCAACCCTTGTGGCCCTAACTCCAAAAATCAAAGAAAAAAAAAGCAAAGAAAATTATAAAAATCATAAAAATTACAAAATGTTATTAAAAAATGTCAACGTCAACGCCAACCATGCCATGTTAGCAATTTCTGGCAAATTTTGGCCGGATAGACTCAATTGACAAAAGGTGAAAAGATTTAGAATTTAATTAATAAAATTGAGAGGTTAATGATTGAATTAGTAAAAATGTAATAAGTTTAGAATTTTTTGGATAATTTTCCCATCATCCTCGGAATAATGAGGAATGTTTCACGTATGCATAATTTAGTGAGAGGGGCAACTGAGAGTTCGAGTATGGTCCTTTTTGTCCTATTTCAGCCAATTTTTTTCTTTCTCTTTTTTTTGGTATTGTCATATTTTTAACTCTCAACCCACTCTCAAGCTTTTATTCAGTCTCTTTGCGGGACGTAAGGATTGAAACCAACACTTGAAGCTAAATGTTCCCACCCTAGCCCCATGAGAAAATGTGGATTCGAATCTTCAACCTCTCCCTTTCCCACGTAGGAAGGTGGTCACTGGGACAAACCCTAGTGTAGGCTTTGCTAGCATAACAGTCTTGGTCACTATAAGAATAACTACTTGTTATGGACCATAAATTCTTGAAAAAATGGACCCCATAATATTTAATAATTATTTTTATTTGCTTTTTTTTGTTCAAAACATATTGTTATTCTCACAGTAAATAAAAAAAATTATCACTCAATTATTTCTCAAAAAAGAAAAATCAAACATGTCTCTTATAGATAGTGCCACTATAAAAAAGAACCCAGTCCCAATTGGTGCAAACAATTTAGTTTGGTTTGGGTTTTCAAGAAAACTCAACTAAACCGATAAGATGTGATTCCGATCTGAACTGAATCTGACCCAAACCGATTATGAACTGAACCGAAAACCCAATTTGGTTTTTTTTATTTTTCTATTTTTGTCTTACTTAATGGAACTGAATTAAAGAAAGGGTGAGAAAAAAGTAGAGATTTTAAGTTGATGGTTCAATTTTTGTTGACGATTTCGGTTCAAATCAATTAACTAAACCAAATAGGAAAAGTCAATGATTATTTTTCGGTTATTTGAATCAAAAATAAAATGAACGAAATTTCGGTTCGGTTCTAACACCGTAGTCCTAAAAATATAAAACACACGTTACATTCCTGTTTTGTGTCAATCAAATATGTGCAATTATTTAAATCATCTATGTAGATGAAATACTATGCGGATTTTTATTTCGGAAGGAATGAGCTACAACTACCGGAGGCAAATCTTGTTCATGTCTTCGCATCATGTTAAATGACCTAAATAAAAGCATGTGTTATTGTTATCATATGTTAGAACGATCAATTAGAATAGAACACTTTAATTATCTGGCAAAGAAAGCGGAACCATCATAATGTCTTATCTCTTTAATTAACACATGTGGATCACTCCGACTAGCTGAGTGTTATTTGTCATTCTATCCCTCTCAAGATTTTAATAAGTACTTAATCCGTGGCTGATAAGGTACGTATGTATATATATAGATATGCCTTTCGATCGGTGTTACATGTATTCTCGGACCCGTTTCCGTATTTATTTTTGGTATTCGATTGTTCGAGTATCTTTTCGTTTTTAGTAATTCGTTTCCATCAAAAATTAATTAGCTCATGGAGATTTAGACTTGACCTTTCGATATTTCTAATTTTTGAAGATAATATTAAAAATGAAACATTTTATTCATTTCAAATGTTAAACATGGGAACGATGTAATGCCCCTCGCCGGACAGATGTATAATTTATCGCCGCACTAGAAGAAAAAAAGAAAAGAAAAAGAAAACCAACGCACAAATTTTATTATTATTTTTTTGGAATAAACAAAGACACGATTAAGCGCATAATCTCGACTTAGCCTTAAATTTGGACCAGCTCTTCGAAGGTGTCCATGGCCGATCGGGGCAGGACAAGCACCACCGCGATCCCCTTCTTCCCTTCCCCTTCCGGCATGAACACGCACAGCTCCCGCCCCAGGTCGCCGCATCCGAACTGCGACGGGTTGCCCCACCCGAAGTTCGACATGGCGTAGTCGAACCTCGTCCACGAGCTGACCACCAGCGTCCCGACCGACGAGAGCTGCGGCCGGTACGTGTCCCCGAAGGCCATCCTCGTCCACGCGTACTCCTCATCCACCCACTCGACCGCCTTCTGTATCTTCTCGACGGCGTACGAGATCGGCATCTCGCACAGCTCCCCCGCCGTGGCGAGACCCGCGGTGGTGACCACGGCGTTGCCGAAGAAGTTCTCGGGCAACGGCTTCGCAAACTTGGTCCTAATGTCGGCCAGCATGCGGAGCTTCGTCTGCTGGTGAGGCTTCATGTTCAGCGCCTTGCTCCGGGCGCGCCACACCAGCGCCGAGACGGCCGCGAAGCTCGAGCAGCTCTTCAGCTTTCCGTCGGATAACGCCAGTTTCTTTATGGCCGCGATCTTCTCCGTGTCGAAGGAGAAGAGCTTGTACACCATGGGATCTCGCTGGTACAGCTGTTCCATGTCGGACGTGTCGGCGATGTCGACGAAGTCATCGTAGGGGTACCTGGTCTGAGCAGGCTCCCGCGACTTCAACAGGGTCCGGTCGAGGAAAGGGATGGAGGATACCGGCTTCCCCCTCGCGATTTCGGCCCACGAGTTGATGAAGTTCATCCCGGAAACGCCATCGGTCAGGCTGTGGCTAATTCCGACGCCCAGGGTGAATCCTCCGCACTTGAACCTCGTCACCTGATTTCGAAAAGTATGATGCAGATGCGTTAAGGATACACACGCTCTGCGCAATGCAAAGTATCAGGATCAAAGTGACATTTTCTTAGGTTTTGTTCTCTCGACCTGTGCAGACATCAATGGCGTTTCGAGTATGTTCTTGGCATTGGGATCGGAGTAAGTGAGCTTGTTCGTCACGTCGGGATTGGGAATGCGGACGTCGCCGAGCACGTCCATGCTGCAATCGGCCTCCGCCTCCACGAACGGCACCGCCTTCTCCGTCAAGTCGACCATGAAGCTCCCTTGCGGGCTTATGGCCATGGAGCCTGCAAGCGGATAGTAATGGACCAGAGCCTTGGACAACGCCCGCTTGAGCACGTCCCCGACGTTGTCGCTGCCTTTCTCGTAGCGGTAGATCGTCTTCATGGTGAACGGGATCGCCTGGTCGAGGCTCGACAGGAAGTAGGACCCGTCCGGGGTCTTGGACTCGGGTTGGACCACCACAGGCTCGAACTTGCGCACGGCCAACGCGCTGCCATTGATCGCCAATGCTTCCGTGGCCGCCGAAAAGCCTACACGTTGACGGAACCCATGAGTCCGTGACACGAAGGTCCACTGTAGATAAGGAAATATCGCACCGATTTGTTCTATTGATCATGTAATGCAATGACAAAACCAATCATATTATGATAGTTTTATTAGAATTCGCGTCTTTTGATAAGAAAAAAATTGCGGGTCCTTCTTAAAATGTGAGTATGCTTGATCTGATGAATTTAGTCCATTGACTAACTAAAATTAAAGTCCCAGAAGTTAGGGCTTGAGCTGAGATAGGTCAATCAAACGATCGTTCAAAATAAATTGGGGAAGTAGGTGATGTGCTGTGATGTCCACATCACCAGTCGCGTAAGATAGATGAACAAGTTCTCCTGTAGATTTCGATATACAACTTAGTAGTTATACCTGCTCATTTAGCAGCATTTATTTATCTTAACGGAAGTTGACCTAGCTAAAAATTAACATTTATGTGAATTCTTTTTTATAGGTCTAACGTCATTACCCTTTGTAGGTTTATCTAAATAATGTATACATGACTGATTCACAAATATAATGTAATTTGCTTTTTCTATAGTGTGACCAATAGCATGGAACAATGTACATTGCGATTTAAGTGTTTTATTCGTTACTAAATTCGATTCCCATCGATGAGGGATAACACCTGCATATTTCCAAATTCAAGATCGACGAGGTAAGACAATGACAATAAATGCATTTTTGCCTACCCCAGTACCAATAGATTTTGACCCAAAATTAGGTGATTGTGACCCTTTTTTAATCAATCAAGTCATTCTGGCAGACAGCCTATGGGTGAGCAAATTGACAAAGATTGCGACCTCCATGGCCATGGCTCTGTCTCACGCACTTGCAGAGTCATTCTGGCAATGGCAGTGGCGGTGGCGATTACAAGTAGTATAGCATTGGCGAGATATAGCATGTTATATACATCATTCCCTCCCCAACCCTTGATGTGGTGGGATGCAAATCAGTTTAAATAAATCAGAGCATGTCATTTATAGCGGATTTAGCTCATAAATTGCAACCATTCCTTGACCGAGCCCAAGAAAAACAAAAGGAAAAATATTTATACACTAGACCTAATTGAACACAAAACAAAGAAGAAGAAAATTTAACATGAATGGTTAGTTCCAAGAGCGTGATTTTAAGAGAAGGGGAAGAAAAATTAACCTCGAATTAATAACCGGCCTGGCCGACTTGATCCCCGCGAAACAATATGGCGCAAAATCTACAAAAGGAAGTCCGCATAAGTATAAGAGGATACACGATCTCGGATATATGAGCCCTCAATTATACATGTATGTTGATTCTTACCATTTGCGAAACCATGTTGACTCCTCTGCAGTGAGATTTCAAACTTCTGAACAGCACGATCTCGGCGATCACTCTGATATCCACAAAGCATGAACAAATACATCAGTTAATCAGGAAACCCTAAAAACCAAATGCAAGCAACTGTTCAAGTAGACGTCTGTGTGGATTACTAGGGTTTTGTATATTCCCTACAATGCATAGTTTGTCACGACACCGCTACTCTACATGATTCAAACCGATCCTCCGGCTACCTCGGTGTTGTCGGGCTCTGTAGTCCGACCTCATTTCGATGATCATGCGTTTTTGGGTTTGGATTTTTGCAGACGAAAGGAGAAGTTAGTCACATGATCTTTCCTTCCATTTACTGCTAACACTGACAGCACACACCCTCTCTTTTCACTCGGACTCGTCACTTGCCAGCACTCCAGCCTTGCCCTACCGATCATCTTATCATACTATTCTCCATGTCTACGTGACTATACCGATCCCAAAATGACGGAAATTTCCAGCAAATCGCCCTTATACTTCACGGGTTTTTAGCCAAAAACTGCTTCGTTGACCTATCTAGAGAATACCAGGATAATCACAGTCCGAAACCAATCTAAATAGATGAGGCAATGAGATGCTTGAGAGAGAGAGAGAGAGAGAGAGAGAGAGAGAGAGAGAGATGGAACCTGAAAGCTGCTTGAAACTTATGGCATCAGTTGCATGTCGAAGTGGAAATTTGGGGACCTTAAATAGAAGTGGAAATTTTCTATCAAAACAAAAAATATAGAAGTGGAAATTTGTTGACTTTCTGAGCCTGAAACTCATGGCTTTCCTTTTCGACATATAGAATACATATTCTCGACGGTGGTACCTGACGATGCCCAAATTCTGGTCACATGCGAACTAACGCACATGTTACTGCAAAAAACCCTAGATTACTACACAAATTGCCAAGTGGCAATTTTTTAAGCATCGTAAGAAAAGACAAAACTACAGAACAAGTTGCGACAATTATAATTAGCAAAACCGGAGCATACACCGGCGATGTGAAGCAAGGTCTCCACAAATGGCCACAGCCAAATTTGATTTGAGAATTGTAACTACCAATTCTCTCAATTTATGGGGTACATACTTAATCTTTTAAGCAACGTTGGCCAAAAAGAAAATATGCTCATTATAATACTTGACAGCTTCCGTTTACATGTTATTCGTGTCGTTGGAAGAATAAACAAACGAATTCCGAAATCTGGTAAACATGTGTTTTTTTTTTTTTTTATGTTAATATTACAGCGACGGTGGTACCTTTTTCTACCTAATGTATTTTTATGACGAATATGTTAACTAGTATTTTTTGGGACACTTATAAAGCGGTCAATTAAGAAAACTGTACAGATTTCAATTGCATTTATGGTCGTCGCACTATGCGCAATCGGCATCTTAAAAAGATAGGAAGGCCTAACTTGTACATTGTAACAATTATAAAAAGTAGGTATTCAATTGTCCCCTATATTATAAGGTCATAGAATATATGGAAACTTCAATTATTCATGCGTATTATCAGGTTCTCGGTCAACGAACAAAAACCTATTTCCCTACTTTCGCAACTGTTGCCACAAATTTTTTGCAGCTTGATTCTCTCTTTCGTTATCGTATTAACAACATTATATCACGTGTAGAATTTGAGTTATTTTGAGTAGAAAAACAGAGACAGATGACCTAAAGACATCGTCTTCACTCATTGGAAAAAGAGAGAGAGACTACTTATGTTTGCTTCATCACAGTATATCAAGGTACATCAAGTCACCGGATCAAGTCGGGTCGAAAATGACTTGACCCAAATTGAACAGTTTATAGGCAACAGAAATTTAATGATCCATATATGTACTTGACTCAACCCATTTACAAAAATGCTTTGATATATAATTCAATTTATGAAAGTCCATATCCACCTAATTAACCCACTTTGAATTCTTCATGTGTATTTGTCATTTGAATAAGATTGTTATTTCAACTATAGAGGCCAAAGAATTTGCTTTCGATATTATGTAGAATTTTTAATATTTCGTGTTGATTCGTAGTAAGGAATGTCGCCGGCTTGCACGAGATCACCATCGACCGTTGTCAAGTTCCGGATGGTGGCTAGCTTTTTGGAATCAAAGTGGAGCCATTTGCGAATCAATCCGGCCATTGTTGGTGTGGGAGGGCGCCTCGTTCTTGGAATCATTTTTAGGGTCTCTGCGACTGGTGCCTTCAATCAAACCAATGACTGGACTCCAACTAAAAATGGCAGAAAAAGTCCACGTGGCATAGATTGATTTGGTTTCATCGAAATATGCATGAGTTCGATCAAAGACTGCTTTTGATGGAACTTTTGACAAAACCTTAGAAATTACGCAAATGAGTCTTAGGTTAGAGCAATTTTCCGAAATGCAAATGATGTTTGGTGAAGTTTAGTTTAAAATTGTGTTGGGAATTTAATTTTGATTTAAATTATGTTTGGGAAATTCACACTTATAAATGACTTTTAATATTTGAGATATAAAAAAAAAATGTACTCAAACCTTCCAATGTTGGTAGATCACATGGTGCATACTGATGTTGACATGAGATTATTAGTTTGCCCCATTGCTTAAAATGTATAAATTTTTTTTTTTTTAAGGTTTCATTTCAATCAAGGAAGTGTCTAATTGGGTTGACTATTGAGGATAAGTTATTCCATATATAAATATAAAAGGAGACAGTAGAGAGAAAGGGTGAAGAAATACTACCGAGATAATAAAGAAAAAGGAAAGGAGAAATTGAAATATATCTATTGGACAGATCATATATCAATTTGTGGGGGTGGTTATCGCTTAAAGTCAACTGTAGAAGCCGTTATTTAAAATAAAGATCGCCAAAAAAAAAATACTCAACAAATAATTCCCAACTACTTCGATTGCAATTGATCAGGAGCCATGTTGCGACCTTCTCAATGATTGACCACAAAAAAAAAAAATTAATGGATTACTTATCTAAAAGCTTAGCGCAAATTCCCCAATTCCATACTAATCACAACTTTTGGGTTTCGATTTAATCAATTTAACATAAGTAAATTATTTTTTTCAGAAGTCACCCCTAATCTATAATGGGTTAATCAAGTCAATTTTGGGGAATAATTTATTTCTACGAATAAAAAATATTATGGATATAGGGATTAGGTTACACTAGATAGATCTAACGTTCTTTTGGTATATTATCTCTTTATATATAAAAATATATATCTTGCAATTAATCTTGATCAATTTAAGTCTTAAGCTACTAACATACATTGGGTGATCATGCATGCGTGAATAATCAAAGTGAGAAATAAATGCTTGAGAAGATTAAAAAACAAACTCAAGGCGAAAGTAAAAAAAAATTCTAAACTTATTGTATTTATACCAATTTAGTTATAAATATTTCAATCAGACCAATTTAACCTTAAACATATTCATATTTTATCAATTGAGTCCATCTAACCAATTTCGATCAGAAATCATTGACGTGGATGTCAACCATCCGACCGGCACAATTGAAACCGACATGAATATTTTTCAATTTTTTTTTAGATTTTTTTGTTTTTCCTTTTCTTTCTTTTTTAATATTATCATTTTTTTTTATCATTTGGGCAGTGCAAGGGCCAACAAGCCTTTCCCTATTGTTAGCAAGGACCTTCGCGCTCTCACTTGCGACCGGCAAGGCCGCGATGGTGTTGGGGATTGCTCGTGTGTTCTTGCTGAGAAGAGAACCCATTATGCGTCCAAATTCTTTTCCCTCCTTGAATATTTGCCCTACTTTTCCCTTTTTATAGACCCGGTTTCTTTTTTCCTTCAATAGGCAAATAATTTCTCCTTCCCAAGTGTAGGGATTCCTCTTGCTTTTTTGGGGGAGTTAGTAGGTAACGCTCTCGTATGGCCAAACCTATGGTTTCTCTTGTAGTCAATTTCCCTCTCTCTCTCTCTTTTCTTTCAATCTTGCCGTGAATATGACTACTTGCTTTTAAATGAATAATAAATTGTCCAATATCTTTTATTTAATGCTCAATATCTCCTCCCCTCTCGGTCCTCGACATGTCTCTATTACTTTTAATTTAAATAATATAAAGCAATATTCATGTGAACTTCAAGGCACAATGCGATTCTCGTCCATGGACATGGCTGATTTCTTTAACTTTTGGGCTTAATTTTGTTCCGGACCTCCATGCATGAGTCCATTAGTTGTAATTCATTGAAATTGATTTGGGCTTAACATCATTAAATGCAAAATGCTTATAATATCTATATGCAATTTAACTAATATTTTTGTTAAGGGGTTTGTGATCGATCCCTAATTTTTATGTAATGAGTACCTAAATTTTTTCAACAAGTATAAATGCTCTGACCAAAAAAAAAAAACAAGTATAAATGCAAAACTATTTTCAAATTCTATGTTGTATCGAAGTATTGTCGAAACTCTTTAATATCTCATATTTTTGTTAGAATATCTCATGATTACATGCCTGGATATTTTAATATGTAGTTAATTTTGTTTGCTAGTTCAAGCATGAAACCTACTATGAGTCATTTTTAAATTGTGAAGCGCATCTTACTTATGTCAGCGACACAATAGATTGAGGAATGCAAATCTTATCCATGTCACTTTCAACTTGTATGCCTTTTAATGCAAATTGGGCAAGTCGCGGCTTGACTCAATGATTCATCATTGGATTTTGTACTTTTTTAAGTAGAAACTATATATCATGGAGTGCTAAGAAACAACGAACATTACCGGTGTCGAGGCAAAGTATCACGCACTAGCATCAGATCAATTGGATACTATTCATTTTGAGAGATTTGGTTATTTATCTCTCAAGTCCACCAATATTATTTTGTGATAATATTGGCACTTTATGTGTCATTTAATCCAGTGTTTCATGTAAGAACTACACATACTGAATTAGATTATCACGTATAAGAATATTTGACTCTTGAAACAATTGTTACTAAGTATCTTCCATCTATGCATAAAATTGCTAATATCTTCACGAAACCATTGTCAAGAAATGCATTTGCAAACTTATGTCACAAATTGGGAATTTGGGATTCTTCCATTTCCAATTTGAAGAGAAGTAAATGCACTAATTTATCAATCAAGGGAAAAGAATATGGAGACATCAATCAAAATCACAAGCAACCAAGAGATTGAAAACTATTATAATATAATGATGTCATCATTTATTATTTTCCATTATTGTATTATTTCCTCACGTAGTGTAACATTTATAATATATTTATATAATTAAAAGCATCTCAATAATTGTATGTCGAGATTAAGAATCAAACACCTTTATCCTTTTAAAAACCTCCACGTTAATTCCCAGTTCCTGAATTACACCTTGACAAGTTCTTGGAAGGTTTTCATGGCTGAAATTGGCAACCCCAAGACCACCACAATGCCCTTCTTCCTTTTCCTCTCCGGCAAGAACAGGCCAAGCTCCTCCACTAGGCCACCGCTACCAAACTGTGCCGGCGCCCCCCACCCGAAGTTTGCCATGTCGAAAGCCAGCCTCGTCCACGAACTTATTACCAGAGTGCCAACCGACGAGAGCCGAGGCTTATAGACATCCTCATAGTCGATCCTCGATCGCACATAGTCCTCCGTCACGGACTCAATGGCATTCTTTATTTGCCCGATGGCGAAGGAGATGGGCCTCTCCACCAGCTCGCTGGCCGTGCAGAGACAGCTCACGGTGGTCACGGCATTGCCAAAGTAACCCACCGGCAACGCCATCGTCTCGAACTTCGATCTGAAGTCAACCATGATGCGAAGCTTTGTGAGTTGGTGTGGCTTCATGTTCAGTGCTTGGGTTCGCACCCGCCACACGTGGGCCGCCAAGGCAGTGAAGCTCGTGCAGCTCGTGACGCTGTCCTCGGACATGGCCGTTCCCTTGAGGGTTGCGAGCTTGTGCGAGTCGAAGTGGAAGGCTTGGTAGATCGTAGGTTGTTGCTCGAAGAGCATGGCCATGTCGGAGACGTCGGTGATCGAGACGAAATCCTTGTAGGTGTACTTGATCTGAGGGGGCACGCGCGATTTGAGGATCGTCCGGTCAAGGAAAGGGACGACGGTGATGGGAACGCCTCGGGCTGTTTGGGCCCACGAGTTGATGAAGGTCATGGCTCCTGCGCCGTCAGTTATGCAATGGCTCATGGCGATCCCCAAAGTGAAACCTCCACATTTGAACCTTGTCACCTTATCGAGAAGCAAGGATCAAAGAAAAAACATCATTTAGTAAGTATTGCTAATACAAAAAATGTAAATCAAGAGAGGAGAGGTAAAAAAGATACGATATCCTATAAAAGTTCATATCATACGCATATTGTTTTATTTATTGAAGTTTGAGCTCTTGTGAAGGGTAAATTTCCCACTTTGATTATTAAGCTTAGTCGACAACGTCTTGCTTAATTGAATACTACAAATAGACTCAGTTTATATGTAGATCAGCACCATAATAATCATTGAACATGTAGGTCTATATGTACCAAGCCTTATGTGTCCGCGAGTCTCCATATTCAAGTCTAGGTGTCCATCACTGAGTTGTTTTGATGATACTAAGCTTTCATTAAATGACTAAACTCATGCAATTATCGTATCTGTATGGAATGGGCGACAGAGGAAACTCGTAATTCAATGATCTCCGACAAATTGTTAGTTGACCTGTTACCCACAAAAGCACAATGAATCTCTGAGAGGACAAGAACATAAGTCAAATATAAAAAAACTAGGTTGCAATTTCTCGATAGAATGCCACTATCTTTAGATATCCCGTCCCATGCCTGTTGAATAACAAGGCAAATGAAGAACCTATATCACAACTCCAGTTAACATAGATGCATCCAAAACCAAGATTCTTCAATACCTGAGCAGTCAGAAGGGGAACTTCTAGTAAATCCGTGACGGAAGGATCCGTGTAAACAAGCTTTCTTGAAATGTCCGGATCGGGAACTCGAACGTCGCCCAACATGTTGATATCGCAGTTGGCGATGGCCTCAACGAAGGTCGCACCCCTTTTAGTGCATGCCACGGCAAGCTCACCTTCGGCAGTAGTAGCCAACTTCCCCGTGAGCGGGTAATAATGAACCAAGACTTTGGCTAAAGCCCTTTCCAGCACGTCTCCGACGCCATCTTCACTTCTCTCGTAGCAATATATTGCTTGCATGGTGATGGGAATGGCCTGGTCGAGGCTGGACAGGAAGTAAAATCCATCGGGTGTGGCCGACTCCGGTTGGACCAAGACGGGACGCGACTTCTTCACGGTCACGGCACTGAATGCCTCCATCGTTGCAGCTCAGGAACTTCTTGGATGCAGACAGAACTGCATGCGATGGAAGAAACTTCTGTTTGGTAAACAATTAACAAGGAGTGCTCACTCTATGATATACAACGGTTTGTTTGATCGAAATGTTAAGATAATTAGGCATCTTAGAAAGGGCAATCGTGAAATTAGTTAATTCTATCGTCTAACCATAAGAAACTATTTGATGGAGTTAACCCAACCGAGCCAACTGCATTGCATCATAGGATGGATCGAGCATCCTAAGGAGGAAAATGAACCTTGACATATACCTTTCAATCCATCAATTTGAATCAGTTTACAAGAATCACGAACGTTCACAGATCAAGACTCTTATAGATTATAGTTCTTTTATCAAAACCGAACAAAATAAAAAAATGAAAGGACAAAAAGAAAGAACGAAGGGCTCCAAAAAAGAAAACGAAAGGGGCATGTATACCTTAAGATGCTTTACTTATTGAGGTACCACGAAAAATAGGCCTTTTGCATTGCATGATTGCAAAGTTCCGAACACCTTTATATTAAGACATCTTGTGGTGTAAGATTAGAACACATGTTTGAAGTTTGAACTGGTACGGGAAAAACGGCAGATTAGATCCCATGATGTTGTTGTTCTACCCTAAATAGTACGCTTGAATCTCATATCAACAATAATTAAATAGATAACTTATACTCGTTGATTAGTTTAACTTGTCTTAGTCGATCAATGCATGCTCTGTCGGTGAAGCTTTTCAAGTTAACTATTAAGCCAAAATGCAGCCTACACCAGCTTCCGGTCCTCTCTTTTTTTGCCACTTCTAGAATGATCATCACGCGGAAGACCGCAAATTATAATGTCGAGGTTTTCATTGATAAGTACTGTGGAGAATTATTTAGCAATTAATTAAGAAAAGTCTGCAATATCGGGGATTTATTATATACTCATGTTATGCGCATCAGTAGTTCGAAAATCGCAACGATCCTTGACAAGTACCTTAAGAGATCCGTTGATAAGACCTGACATAATTACTACCTTGGCGTCAGCCAGTTTCTTGTGATATGATGTTAGCCAGTTTCTTTGTTACGCGTTGGAGGTTGGTGAGGACGGACGGAGCGAACCAGGTCTGACATAGACACTCCAATCACTATATCTTTTGCCGAGGAGAAGCGCAAGAATTTGGCTGGCGATTATCAAGCGGAGTTAGGTAGTTTACGAGGTAAACAACGCGTAAGACGAGGAAAAAGACAAAAAAATGAATAATTGATTATCTCGTCTGACCATCTCAAAGCTGAAAGGTATGCATTAAAAAACAGTAATAATTATTCACGCCAGATCTTCCTTTTGATCTTCTTTTTAACTCGTCTGTTTAAATGAAAACTACCACAGGACTAAAGACTTCGACGGAAAAGACAAACACAGACGTTTTGCGCTAACGATGATGACATGGTTTCAGCGTACCCTTACAATTACACCGTCCGACTAATGTGCTATTTTCCTCTAAAACAAACCCTAGTCCCTCGGGTTTGGTCTATTTATGTCGAGAATAAGTCCCGAATTTGAGGTCAAGAATGAAACTTTTTTTAGTTTGAATAGGTTTCTTGATCATAGTTGATTTTTTATTTGAGTGGTTACCTAGTTTGGGTAAGTTTCCCATTTTGGATACAATTGTCCTTAATATCAAAGTGAGTTTTCTTCATGAAGAGCATTTAAAAGGAGCTTGTGATCCTGAATTACGTTCTGTGTATTTGAAGCCATAAAAATTTTGTATTAAGATTTTGTGTAATTCATTTGTGAGACGAAAAGATTATTTTTTGAAAAATTATAGGGTTAAACAATGTGCGAATTATGGGCTGTAATTGATTCGAGTGAATTAAATGTAGTTGTAATCTCTATTATATCGTTTGATCTACAATAAAATTTTATACCGCTCTTCATAAACATAGGTCGTAGTGATTGAACCACATAAATTTGATGTTCAATTTATTTTGTTGTTTTGTTTATTTTATTATTCATTGACTTAAGCCGTAGTGAATCAGTGGCAACAAAAGAAGGAAAAACAAAAATGGATAAATTTGATGGGAAGGATTTAGCTCGTTGAAAGATGCAAATTGAGAATTATATATACTAGAGGAAATTTCACATACCCCTGTCTAGGAAAGAGCTAGAGTATATGAAGCAAGTTGATTCAAATTTACTAGATAGATAAATGTTGGGCGTTATTTAGCTAATGTTAACTCATGACGCGTGTTTAGTGTTATGAAAGAAAAACCCACTTTAGGATTGATAAAGGCTTCGTCGAATATGTATAAGAATCCTTCTATGAACAACAAAGTCTATTTGATGCATTATATGTTTCACTTAAAGGTGAGCTAATATGCATCGATTGACGTGTCAATGAATTTAATGTGGTTGTTAGTTAATTAAGTTCGTATGAGATTGACTTTAATGATGAGGTATATGTTTTGATTCTATTTTTCTTATTGACTGATAGTTATAATATTGCTGTTAGCGTTGTTAGTAATTCCTCTAAGCTAACGACCTAACATTTTATGGGATTTTCGATTTGATTTCGAGTGAGAGCGTTCATAAAAGATAATCTAATGAAGATATATATGATACATTAATAGGTGAAAGTGAAGGAAAAGCTAACACACGTGTTATCAAGAGTAGTGTGAACCTGAACGAATAAAATTAGTTTGGGACTAATGGTGTTGTCTGTTGAAGTTGTGGCAAGAAGGGGTGTCTTAAAAGGGATTGTGTTTACCTAAAAAATGAGAAATATAAGCATATTAGAGTTGAGTTTGCAAATTACGTTACAACTAAAATTCGGATAGTTTCGATTATATTTTGCTTGCCGCTAAATTTGTCATTTGATAGATAGATTATAAATTGCAGTTTGCTCGTTTCATGCTACACCAAAAACAATAACTAGTTTATTACTTATTAAAGCATGGATAGTAGTAAAAATACAGTTAAGGAACAACACCGAATGCAATGTTATGAGTGTTAGTGATGTTAGAATCAGAATGCATATAATATTATGAGAATATTGATTGGAGCGAGACATGTTCCAAAATTGAAAAATAATTTAATTTCCTTAAATACTCTTGATTCAGCTTAGCGTTGATATACTTCCAAAAAAGTAGGATTCGAAAGATTTGATCAAATTGTCTTGGTGATAACAAGAGGAACTAAGCATAATGGTCTATATAAGCCTCGAGATGAGATAATGACAAATTTCAAATTTTGCCTCGAAAATATTAGATGTATCTATTCGAGAGTTTGAATTGCGTGATATGCGTTTGGGACACGTTAGCGAGAAATCTAAAATTCTAAGGGAAAAAATAATATCTGTTTCTCGAGATTTCAATCCAGCCGCGTAGAGATGCAAGTAGACTCTCGCAAAATTCTTAATTTCGAACAAATTAACAAGTTAAAAGTCTAGAAATAAAAATATATATAAAAAGAAAACTGCTGAAAAAACAAATGGTGGGGGTCGCTTCCCTGTCATTTTCGAGCTAATTAATGAAAAAAACGGAACAAATTACATTTAATCCCGCCTGGGGGGGTTTGTCACTTTCTCTGTGGTCAAAGGGACGATACATGGGCTTCGATTAGAGAGGCCTACCGCTCTAGCCCCTACCTCTAGAGAGAGAAAGAGACAGACAGACAGACAGACAGACAGACATAGAAAGAGAACTCTTTTGTACTTTCGAATTTGGGAAAAATAAAAAAGAATTAGAAAAAAGACAAAATCTTCGAGCCCAAAGAGAATCGCTGATAAGACATGAGCATGCCTCCTCCCTCCCCCTCCTCTTTGACTCAGAAAAAAACCAAGAAAAAGAATGAAGGTAGGCCCCACTTCTTTGTCTTGACCCCCGATCTCCCTTTCACGCGCTCCTGCAAGTCCGTGGTCTGCACGCTCCGAAAATAGGGTTTCTTCTTCTTCTTCTTTTTTGCCCTTTTATCGACCATGAAAATGCAGTAATAAAAGTGAAATTGTTCGTGACAAAAAGGGACCCGATGGAGCAGACAAGCAACCGAACAAAGGCAGGCTTACTTTCAGCGCGATTGTAATTTCAAAAATTGAAATGCTTCTCATTAAGTATACTCAACGAGTGTTTTCAAAGTACTGGGTAGTTTTTTTTTCTGATTATTCAATACAATTTCTTGAGAAGTTAAATGATTACTAGGTGACAAACTTAATGGCACTTTTTTGATCGAGGAATAGTTATGAATAACCACACCATTATCCTCTTTACACATGAGTACATGACGTACCGATTGTACATACCATAATGCTATTCTTGTATTTGTGCCTTTCCATGTGACTATTGTACTTTGATGAATGTCGTACGCTAACGATAATGATCGGTTCAATAGTTACAGGAAAGGACATATATGTGTGGGTTTGGATGCTTGATACAAAATCAATTTATATATCGAGTCACTGTTTTAGATTCGAATTAGTATTTTGCTTATTTGAATAGTTGACATGTGAACCCGAAGTTTATCTATCGAAAGTGAACTTCATCGTCATGAAAAAAAATAAAAAATCGGGACTTGATGAAAGAGCCATCTTCTAATGTAAGCGAGATAGTTAGAAGAGATGATTAGCCTTTTGACCTTTAGGTATAATGGCAAACCTCGAGAGGTGAAAGCAAAGCATGTAACTTAAACGATGCATGACAAACAACCTTGTGATATTCATGAAAATTTTCCCGCCTATTTTTCTTCACGTTATTTGTAAAAAAAAAGTTTGTGTAAATACCATATCATCACACCATCCTAGTAATATACATGACAAACACAATAAAATTACATAATAATACCGTATAAATACATACTTCGCATATGTCTGTCTTAAGGCGAGCATGGTTTTTGAAATGGGTTTTTTTTTTTTTTGAGCTAGTGACATGCTAATAATGTTTTTTTCCCCTCTCTGGTGTATCTATAAGTACATGTTCTTTATGGTCAAGCAACCTTTTGGCTGATTTGATCCTGTTTCCAACATAAGCCGGTACATATTCCCAATTTCATGCACAATCATCATCAGCGCGCAGGAACGCACCGAGCAACTTGTGGTAAACCTAATAATCATATAAATCATACAGACCGGTCAGCCGCGGCATGAAAATGAGAGACAGCATCTGCACGCTTGCTTCCCTTTTATAACTTGCTGTCTTAATTTACGCCCATCTGTTCGGGGACATAGCGGGAGCGGGCAAATCTGCAGTTGGGTTCTTTCATCGTCATCATCTCTCTCTCTCTCTCTCTCTCTGTATCTTTCCATCGAAACATCGAGAGGCCGCCGCTGCTTCGACCCGGCAGCCGGCAGCTGCGAGGGTTCTCATCAGCTCGTTCTTGATTCCCCGAAAGGATAGACAAAGTTTCTTGATCCTAACGCTGTAATTATCTTGATGAACGCGCACGTTGATCTCTCTTCCGCGTTCCAAAAAGCACCGAGCATTGATTAGCTTCGTTTCGGTTTCTTTGAAAGCAGGTCGAGCAGCAGCACGAGCACGGCTGTTCTGCTCTGCCCAGTTTGACAAAACCCGACATGGTCTAACGCATATCCGCTTTGATACCCTGACTTGATTTGAATATTTATCCCATTTTATTACTCTTGACATGACTATCTTTAATGGAAAAATTATATATTTATTTAATTTTTTTTGGCTCCACACAGTCCAAATGGAAAGCGAACCCACCACTCTTATGCATGGAAAAATGCGACGTTATTCAATGATTTTCGGTTAGTTGCAACTTTTTGTCTCTTTACCCGTAATTAATGAAAGTTTGACCTGTGCTGGTCAAAGCAAAAGAGCCTTTTTTTTTTTTTAATCTGATCATTATTCATCGAGGCATGCTTTGCTTACCACCTGGAGGGAAAAAAAACTTTGCAGAGAAAAGTAATCTCCAGGTCCCTCTTTCTCAACATTTACCCACATACATACATACATGCTTATATATATATATATATATATATAATATGTAATTTAGCCTTTTCGCTCTCGTGCCACCTTTTTGACTATTCGAGATAATTTTTTAAATGTATAGATGGTTCTCATTTAAAGTGACTTATCTTTTCTATATTTTTAAATTCTACATCATTAATTTTTCTTTAATGGAAAGTTCATATGTGATTATTTGAAATGATTTTTAGGATGACCAAACGACCCCAACTGAGGTGAACATCAGAACCCGTTTAACAAATTTTATGATGGTTATAGAAAATGTTGGTGATTATAAGTTAAGAACACTGCTCACATGCAAATATAGCCAAAATTAAACATGAGGAATGCCCGTGTTTGTCGCTTACGAATCAAAAACTTCAACAAGAATTGTGGGAAAAAGCAATTAAATTAACCATCGTGGTTGTTCATATCTTTTTCCAAGAGAGAATCTACTTTAATTTTTTTATAAGAAACAATCCGTTATATATATATATATCATATGAATGAGAACGTGGGTTTTTCTCTCTTCTTTTTTTAAGTGTTTAAATGAAAAAGATCATAAATCAAAATACTGAAACCGATTTGCTTTAACTATCTTTTTATTCAAGGCACCTGAAATTTTTATAATAATGTCGAAACATAAATTAATATATATATTTTCATTTAACATTTATTTATCATATAAATTATATTCTAAATTTGGATTGCAAATAGAAAAGTACAACTTTTTTTTTTTTTTTTTGGCTTCGGCTCGATGACAAACGAGAGGCCCCCAAGCGGAAGCAAAGCGAGCAGAGCCAACCATACGACGACACGGAATGTCTTCCATCACTGACGGCCATCGGTCATCCACTCCCGGCCGTCATTGCAGAGCGGGAAACCTCCAGCACTCATCACCAATCCAGGATATAATTTCAAAATATTACAGAAGAAATTAGAAAAAATAAAAAAATGATTAACAATACAAAACCCAAAATGAAAATTACATACGTGTTATATATATAATATATATATTATATATATACATCCACGAAAACCCATCACGCACTTCTCTCTTTTGGGTCCCCCGCTCGGCGTCTTTATCCAAGAGCCATCTTTTTCGTCCCCTCCTCCCCCCTCCCTCGAGTCCCATTCCTCTCTCTCCGCCGGCGCTCCGATGTCTTCGTCGTCGTCCTCCTCGTCGGGAGACGGTGGCGGGGCGGCGAGGAGGGGTGGCGACTACGAGGGCCCTTCGACCTCGAGACGCCGCCGCGGCGTCAACGAGGTTTGGCCCGAGCCATTCCTGGAGGCCCTGGCGGCACAGGTGGCCATCGAGGAGGCGCGCTCCGGGGGACGCCTCGCCGTAGCTCCTGCGCTCGTCAACATATTTCGGGTACGTACGCCCTCTCTTTTTTCTCACTCTTTCCTTTTCCCGTCGTATGGAATTTTATCTGTTCGTGATCACGAGTGCCGTGAGCTAGGATGCAATTCTTGGTTTTAAGTCTTTCATCGCTCGAGTCACTGTTTTTTTTTCCTTCGCATCGAACCCTGGATCCCCAACAAAAAGAAGAGAGAGAACGTAAAAGTTCTCTGGGAAAATCGCATTGTGGACGAATCTCGAAAGATGTCAACCTTCTTGGTCGAGAAGGGAGGGAGGAAAAGGAAGGGAACCTTTTTATGAGTTCAGCATTAGGTATTAACAGTTGTCGAGTAGCAGGAACATCGAAAAGCAAACAAAAGTGACCGGTTGACCAATTCTTCCACGCGACAAATTCGAATGAGTACGGGGGGGAGAGGGTTAGGATCGAGCTTCTACATGGAGATGTTGGATTCGGGAGAATATGGTTGGATTTGGGATATGATGTTGATGTGTCTAGGCATCCAAAGAAACTAAATTGGAACTGCTCTTTCCTTTTCTTTCTCTTTCTATAAAGCGACTGTTTTTTTTTTCTTTTAGTTTTTTCTTTTAGACGGGTCCTTTTCTAACTAATCCGTCTCTTTCTGAGGGTAGCTGTTTCTTCTTCGTAGAAAAATGGTGATGGGTTCTTTCCCCTTTCTTCTTTTTCTTCTTTTTTTTTGGTTCCTTGCCCTTCTTCTTGTCCTTTTCCTCTTTTTTTTTTTTTCACTGCTTTAGAAATTGCCTATTTCTGGGTCTCTTTCCGTATCTCAATGAAAAGGGTTTTTTTGGATCTGATTTTTTCTTCCTTTCCTTTTGTCTTTTTTTTCCCCTTCTCTCCCTTTGTAAATTTTTCCCTAAGCTCTAGAAAATCTAACTGCCTTTTGACTGAACTTTTCTTGGTCCCTCCCCATTGAAGAATCCATTGGGAGATGCAGGAACTTTACTGTAACGTGAGCTTTTGTTGGGTGGTTTTTTAATGAGTGAGGCCTCAGACTTGTGTCTGTGCCCCATACTTACGTAAGTCTATCGTTTCTATTTTTGGTTAAAATACACGGATCAGAAGCCTCTCTCTCCCTTTTCAACTTTGCATGATATGGTGCACATACTCTCCAAGTACATCTCTCCATTCCGAATTGCCCCTTTCACTCCATTTTGGGTAATTTCGAAATCCATTGCTATAGATTTGGATTGTCGGAGAGCCTCGAGTAGGGAACGGTCAAAAGCCAGCATGTGCAAGTGCAATGAGCAAATGTCAAAAGGCACATGGAGCCCATTGCTTAATTTTTTTTGATAAGGGACTGTTCCTTCTCATGCATGATCCCCATAGATCCTCTTCTGATTGGACTTTATTACATCCTATTCTTCCTACTGGAGTTGAAGGAAAGCATTCTTCTATGAGCAATATATTGTTTGACAGTGCTTGTTCAATCTCTGTAAAGTTAGGTTTCCTTAAATCTAGTTTGGCATGTGGCATGTATAGGTTCGGTTCTCCACAGTGTCGATACTTCTGCATTTGAACCATCCATCTGGGTACCGAATAGGGATGGCAAGGGATCGGGTTAACCAAGTCATCGACCCACCCGAGTCCTTTAGTTGACCAGCAGGTCTTCATGAGTCGGATTTGATGCCCCACTAAAAAAAGAAACTCATGGGGGTATTAATGAATTTGTAATTTAATTGAAGGGCACCTCCCAACTAGAATCAAAGTACCCATTTTGCTAGAGTACAATTCTTGTTAAATGCACTGGGTACTTCTCATTATTTATTATGACTACATTCACCAGCACTTAATTGAAAAACTCTTTTTAGATTATACATGGGTCAAGTTGTATTTAGGAGTAAACCGGATTCGAATTTGAGAATGATAGTTGAAATTCAAGCCTAGCACTGTATGGTTTGGTTTAGGGTGAAGTATTTTGTAAGGCGGAGTTGTGCTGTTCGAGTAGGGTTTTCTCGTCATCGAACCCTTTCCCGCCCTAAGTAAATCTTAATTGATTAAAATTCTTCATCGTTTTGACGAGAGTGGATCGATTGGAAATAAAATGAATGAAAGAAATGGGACGACACACAGGTGAAAGAACAGTGGGCAGCTGTGACTCGTAATGGTCAAAGAGAAAAGGGTGGAAAAAAGAAGCTAGTTGGAGGGAGAGAGGATCATTGAAGATTCGCTGCTTTTAACGAGAGACGCAGGCCTTTTGGGGTCACCCCACTCCCTTTCTTGGAAATGAAAGAGAGAGAATTTGTGGAGGAGAGAAGAGAGAGAGAGAGAGAGAGAGAGACAGAGAGCACGCTTTGTGTTTGTATGTGTGTAATCTTTGTACACACTGTCTCTGTCTTTGTCTGTCTCTCTCTAAATCTCCAGAAAAATGCCCAGGTATTTCGCTTCCCATGTATACGAACATACAAGGGACCACAGCCGACACAGGCTTCTATTTTCGAAGAGGTCATGAACCATTTAGATCTCCTCCTTTCCACATTAATTTTTACTTGAATGGATAAGATGTCTTTGACTTTGGTCTTCGTGAGACGCGCAGCTCTCGCTTCTACTTTGTTGTGGTTTTCTGGCGACTTCGGTAGTAGCTCCTTTCCATGAATTTTTAAGGCTCTCTGAACTGTTTTTCAGATCTCTCGTGCCCTTCCCTTTACATAGTACAACTACTATGTATGTCCATCAACGGGAAATATGAGTTTTGCGAATGATCCTACTAGACGGATCTTTGAATGAGTCTGCATATGTAGGGAGTAACTATTCCTTAATTGAAATGGGGGTGGAAACATCAAATACCAACCCGTATTTGTGTGGGTAGAGAACCTGTCTCTGTTGTGCGGCTTGTGCCCTATAGCCACGTACCTTGTAACTGCGTAGATTGTCACGCTCTTGAAACTGAACTCTGATAGATGTATCGTAGCCACAGCTTTTATGTAAAGATTTACAGGGGTCTAGATATTGGATATAGACAGTAGGAGATTTGATGGTTACTTGCTACAAACTCATTTGTCCAGTCAAATATACAGAACAAGACAAATGTAGATTCGCAGTGAGGAAAAGTCATTTGTCGTAAAACCCCAACAACACATGAACATCTTTTGATGTAAGAATTATTAATTGCTATTCTGTTCCTTATTTATTCGACTGACACACAAGTAAAGGAGAAGGCAAATCAGGAAGAAACAAGCGCCTGCCAAAAATCTACTTATACTGCGACTGGTACAAGACTATAGTACACACTAGTTTCCTGCTGCCTCTAGCCCCTAGTCTCTCCAGTCAGTCTAGTCTGTCTCTTTCACCAAGAAAAAGAAAAAGAAACCTTTAAACACGATTCCACGCGCATGCATGCATGCATTTTTTGCATTTGTTTTGTTCTCTCTCTCTCTCTTCCCGTTTTTGGGTTATCACTTTTGAGGCATTTGTTGTTGTTTTTGTTGGTACATTAAGTTCTAACTTCTTAAATTATCACTTTGATGTGCGACCAGAGATGTTTTGAGGCTTGTGCATTTCTCTCTTCTGTAATGTTTACTAAGTATGTTTGGCAAGTTTGTGACGGAAAAAGGGGAGAAAAGACCTTGTTAAGGGCTAAGGGTTGAACAAAATACAAAACCCTTAATGCAGAAATGTTCAGGCAGAAAAACCCATGTGTGAAATTGATTTTATAAATGACATAAACTATGGTTGTGACTCTGAGCGATCGATATCTAGACATGAGATGCAAAGTTCATATTTGAATGTTTGAATATTTTATTTCGTGAATCATTCTTTAAAATCAATGTTTATTTGGTTTGTTTTGATTTGGGTGGGAAGGTTTTGGGTCCTGTCCAAATTGCCTCTACGCTGTAACACATTTAATGCCCCAGGAGCGGCATTTCCTTTGGGTGATCAGGGTTTTCGGCCCCTTTTGACAGGCATCTCGCTTTGCTTTGCTTCGTCTCGTCTTTCGAATTCCGCCTTTTTGCCCCCCAGCTGATGCAAATTTAAGCTTTTTTCCATGTCGTCTCTCTGATCGATGAGATTTTGTATCTGATGTGGTCTTTCGATTAATCTTTTGTGTTTTGTCTTTAGGGTTTTTTTTTCGCTCTTTTTTTGACAACTGTCGTTAATGGCGTCGCCAGCCCAGCCAAAATAGGATGAAATGCTTCAGACCCTCTCCTCGTGTTTAATACCATCACTGAGCAATGTTCAGCCCTTTTCACTGAGCTCAGCACGGAAACCCAGTCCCATCTTTAAGCGTGTTAGGCTGAAACGTCTCCTTTTCTAGATGTGAGGTTTGGATTTCGAGTTAGTGGCTGGAGTGCCTTAGGAGCGGTCTTCGAAGCATGAAGTGATTTCTTCACTCAGATCATTTCGATTAGATCTGTCTACTTTTTTTATTTTATTTGAGAGTAATGAAGGGCACGGTGGCTTCTAAATAAATATATAATTTTTTAATTTGTTAGATCTGGTTCTTCAACTTATGTTTCTTTGAATAGGTCCTGGAACTATATAAGTTGCTACTAAGTGCCATGGTGGCGTCGTCCCGCTATTAAAAGCTAAAAGCTAAAAACTTTGCATAACAAAGATTTTTCAAATTTTCAGAAGAAAACGTTATCACACAAAACAAAATAAAAGACAAATGGACGAGAATGACAGATCAAACTACTGTAGGTGGCAGCGCCGCACATATCCCAGAGCTCATCCGTCGCCACTTTCAGGCTATGGATGATCCAAACCTCAAATGCAGCCTCTTCTTGTTGGCAATTAAGACAGCAACGTTTGAGAACTCTAAACGCCCAAGTGGGCACGGCAAATGCAATTTGACCCTGTCAAATACCAGGTAATGCCCAAGATGTACGGCCCAGTATATGATCAGGTTTCAGTAGCAGAACTCATGATATATACCCCAATGACAAACACCGCTGACGACAGCTCTGTTTAACCATTCATTCTCTAACTTGGGTGGTCCCCAAAACGCCCACGTGCTTCACGCCAGAACTCACAGAAACCCCCAAGAAGCTGTTTGTGGAATCATCTGGCTTACTATCTATAGGCTGCGAGTGCGAGTGATCAGCTTGGCCATGATTGCATGGCGAGTGCGTAAATAACCGACTGCATGGTGGCTGTAGATCTTGTGAGGGCACGACCCTCGCGCAGATCTGCGACGGGTAATCATAATTCACCTGGGTCCTCTTCTGTGTGTTGGCCTAAACAATGACGAGGGTCCGTGGACTTTTGCTGGTGGCCGGGTTCTGTCGTGGTCACCCAGCCACCACCTCCATCTTCTTCTCTTCCACTAGCAAGCGCTTTCCTCCAACATTTCTGTTTCTTTTCGTTTCCATTTGTTGTATATATTTCTTGTTCCGCGTTGGCATAGAGTTGGAGGAGCACAATGGTGTCGCATGACATGGATATCCATGTATTGAAGTGGTGTTGAGGTGGATCTTGCTCTTTCGCGTCAATATTTCTGTCCATGTATTTGACGGAAAGACTAACTTGAACAAAATACTGTTCAAGGATTCAACTGGACCCAAAAAAAAAAAGTTTAGGACGAGAGATTAAATTTACTAAAATAGTTTAGGGAATATTGGTGTCTTTATCCCAATAATACGTATAAAGAAGAGAAAATCCATCCATTAAATATAGCAAACTTGGAATCCGTTGTCTATTCTGTGATTATCATTTTCAAATTTGGAATTGGCATTGACGTAGTTTTGCACAACGGATGTCCTTATGATTTCAAGAGTTCTAGGATAATAAATGGAAATAGTGTTGGATATAATTCTTATCGAACGATGATCAGAATTATCTAGCTATAAGATTTTGGTAGTACTATTTTCCAGACCTCATGCTATAAGCTAAGTGATTTCATCTTTTATCTTATGAAGAGAATCTGCGGGTTCTCTGTCGACTTGTCTATGATTGTCTCCGAACTTGAAATTCATTAGAGAGAGTGATGATCGATGAGTAGATTATAGACTTGAGCCTTCCTCTGTGATTGTAAGTTTGGATATGTTAATAAATAAAAATTGGTGAACAATGAGACTGATTATTTGGAAGGAAACTCTATTGTTGTATAATGTTGGAAGGTCTGAGATTTAAGAGATTTTAAAACCTTGACGATGTTGTGACTACATCGAAACTGGTAAGTCTCTTTTCAGGACATTGTCCCCTATCCTAGTTTCTGATGTTTAAGTTCCTGATTTTGTGTTTTGTGCTGTAGCGTAATCACATGCATGCATGATATGAATTGTCCTGGTTGCTCATGGTGCCGAAGCTCCACTTTCGTCTTTTATGTAGTTATTTATATTAGTCAGACCTTTCATGTAGTTTCATACCAGCCATAACTATGCCTAAATGCAAAGTGCAGGTGTGCTCCACGTGGCGAAATGTATCGAACTCAGATCTACTGTGGGAGAGTCTCACCCGATGCATATGGGGCCGGACCAACCTCACCCAGCCCACGTGGCGCGATGAGTTCATCTACTGCCATCGGACCGCTGGGAATTTCCGGTCTCGGCAATCCATATATGCCCCCCTCCACTTCGACCCTTCAGAGGTGAACGGGGATCCACATGGGCTTATATGCCGCTGCCTCACCCTGTCCGACCTCCACCTTGCTTGCGGCTTTGCCGATGGGACCGTTCGCCTCTTCGACCTCGCCACGCGCCTCCACATCGCCACCTACCAACCCGTCCACCAGGGCGGACTAGGTTTACACCCGCGTGCAGTCTCTGGCATCGTCATGAGTAATTTGCAACTGATATTTGCCACGCTGGATGGAGATATCCACGTGGTCATGATCAATGGCGAAGCCCCATTGCGTAGGGCCCACGTCGGTGATGTGGTCAATGACGGGGCATTGGTGGACTTTGCGGGATGCGGCATGTGGTGGGTGGGCCTCTACGCCGGTGTACCTGGCAGGGCGTTCCACATATGGAACAGTAATACTGAGGAACTAGTCTTCGTGGGCGGAACATTGACCGACCCGGAATCGCTCATGGGCTGGCGAATGCTGACTGATTTGACTCAGTTCGTGGGTCGTCTCCGTGTCACACAGCAAGAATCGGCCGTGGCGGCCACGAGCACGAGGGTACTTGTCATCAACCTGAGAGACCAGGGGGAGGTATTGGACGATCGTTATTACAGGAGAAGAGGGCTCATTGTAACCTCGGTTGATGTAGGTGAAGATGCCTACGTTGTGGTCGACACGCGAGGGCTAGCTGTTGTGCGCCATGTGGGCACTCGGGAGGAGATATGCAGGTTCAACGTAAGGGGGGCAGCGCAAGGTCGAGTCATGGGGTGTATGAACCAGGGGTATGCGCTGATGTGCGTGGCGGGTGTAATTAGGGTCTGGGAGGTGGAACGCGGGGCCGAATTGTACAACCTCGCAGAGGGGATAGGCGAGGTCAACGCGATAGTGGCCAACGAGCGCCATGTGGCAGCATACTCCAACGACGCGACCATCCACCTATGGGACTTTGGTGGCTTTGGTGCAGAGTAGCGTAGCGGACGCTATCCTAACGCCTCAGGTGTTGTTGATACTTGAGGACTGACCTAAGGGAGAAGGATGTGCAATAGGTGCTACTGGTTTTTGCTAACTCTGGAAGGTGGGGCAGGTTACGCTGTTTTGGGGGGAGTCGTTTTAGGGACCATTTTGACACTGATTCTGACTACAAGGGGGACTTATGGTGGTGTACATTCTCAGGCACACACGAAGGGGGAAGTGATTCGCTTCTGTTCGGTGGAGCGAGAGAGGCAGAAGGAACGAATAACCACTCTTTTGCAGGCGAATTTGATGACACGGTTCGATTCTACGGCTTTTACAATTTGTCTAGGCATTTCTGATTTAGGCTTTTAGGGGAGGGGGCAATAGATACGTCTAGGCGTCAGGTGGGGGGTTGGGTTGGTTTGTATTGTTTAGTTCTGCTGCTGAGGAAGGGGGATGGTAGGAAAGTGTAGATTGAAATTTGGAAAACTAGGTGTAGTCGATGTTGTTCTACCGGCATTGTTGTAGCTCTATCTCTTGACTGTCCAATCAAATCTTCAGGGGTATTCTTTTCGGTAAAGCGAATCATTGTTGACTGTTGACATTTCTATTGGGTTTCATTCTAACATTCCTATTTTGGTTAATTCGCATGTCTAAACTTCTCAGCCTTATGGAACGCGTGTAGATCGTGCTGATTTGCTGGATTACTGTGGGTGTTGCCTAGGATGATGGAAGGGGTGAAACAATCTTCGCCCCACTGTTATTACTGTCCTCATTCTGGGGGCTCCGGCTTCCACTCGACCTTGGCCTAGTAAATTACATAGGCTGTTTGGAGCGTTCACAATATAAGCACAAGGAGAATTTATAATGCCAACCTAATAGGAGCTTGGTTTTTCCGTATTCCGCTGCAAGGTAAGCAGCACTGCACTTCAGGTCGTGCATGCTTCCATTCCACTCCGGCCTTCAAGAATCATCACTCCTCGCAATTTCACTGCACAACTCCAGACAAAGGCAAAAAGGAGAAATCGGCATTGCGAAGGAATGGTAAACGAGGAGAGTGGCGGCATGCATGCAACATCTACGAAAGAAATACTGAAAATGTTATCTGAAGCTATTTTCACGATTCTTTCATCACATAAGCTTTCAATACACAATACTCCGGATCTAGCCTCTTCAAAAGCTCTTGGCAAAGTACATTTCCAGCAAGAAAGCCAAACAGAAAAGCATCGGAACTCTTGAACGTTAGAGACTTGGCTTCCTAGCGGCATAAATAAAAAACACTTAAACTAAAAAATTGCAATCATGAGCAAACTATTGCCCAAACTAAACATCTATCTCCCCCCGCCGCTTAAAACCCAAGAAAAGTAAAAAATAAAATAGATCTAAGAAAGAGAAGATGAAAAGAACCCACAAGCTATTTACACACCAAGCATGCCCACACAAAATCATGCTTGAGCAATTCCTTTGGATAGAAGCATATCATACACCCTATCCACTTTGCTTGGTTCTACTCTGAATAGGCCATGGGCATCTGATTTCTTAGTAAGGTTGCCCCGCAACATCTCTATTGACATAACATGTAGCATCTTCAGATAATGCGCTGGTAATATTCTGATCTCACCACAAAGACGTTTCTCCTACACGAAAGAAAAGAGCACTCAAATGGTCAAAGTTTCTGCTTAAAAGGAACAGTGAAAAATGCTGGCACTAAGACACTATCATTTTCTAAATTTTAATGTCCAGCTAGGTAAGAGGGATCCCCACATGGGAGCCGTGCTTTATAAAAAAACCAAGAAAAGGTAGTTCATCTTTTGACGGGGGAAGGTTCTCAAGAAACATAGCCTCATCAGTTTGAGAATATCAATTGGTTTGACCAATTTTCTGAACCAGCACTTCTCAAATGAAAATTTGTTCACACTCAAGAGTACTTACAGTTTCAGATAATAGATCAGCTCCAGGAAAATCGCTGATGTCCCAATCATCTAGGGAGCTGTGTAGAGTATCCAGTGATGTCAAAGTTGTGTCCTTGCCACTGGACTGTAAGCTCGAGGAGCTCCTCACAAGTCCTTGAGGGCTGCTCTCTTGCTCAGCTTTGACATGACCAGGCTTTGGAAAGATTTTACCACAAAGACCAGCCTGTGAAATTTCTTTCAGTCTCTGGGCTCCTTCTGCTTCCTTCTCTCTCTTTCGGTGGATAAACTTATTCGCCTCTGCAGCTGTTCGACAGCCAGCAGCTCGGGCATCCTACACGCTCATGAGTGAAAGAAATATAAGAGAGTGCGCACCACTATATAGAGCTAAGCAGATTGAAGGGCATCAAAATAAAGGTAGGAATTGCAAAGATGCATCGGAATTTTCCATCAAACATCGGTCAGGGGATGGAAACTTTCAATCTAAATAAAGCAGGGAATATCAGATGTCGTTCCTATCCAATGAGAGTCAAACTTCAACAAGTTCTCTCTGCACATGGTGCATTTTCCATTTTGCATTTACAAATACGCAATATCTTACGAACTTCCAATTTACTCAAACAAAGTATAGTGAAGCTTGTGCAGTTATAATACAGAAAACAAAGCCCATATATGCAGAGTATATTTAGGCCCAACTGGATATATAGTTGCATATACTGCATTTCAGGTAATTTATATCAAAAGGAACTAGCTCAATGTATGGCAGCAGACAGACCTTCGGCAGAAAATGGTCAAGCTGCCTAATCCACCATCAACCAAGTTTGTCACTGAAAATAAACTTCACGATGCAATAGCATGTTTTTAAATATGGCACGACACTAATGAATGTGCATAGGCACATCGCCATGTCACAGAGAAAGTACTTTACCCATTAAAATTAGGAGGTGCAGAACTGCAAAAGGGGCATACCCATGTCATTTACTAATTTGTTGGTTTTAAAATGTGGAACCCACAGGATGAATCAGACAATAAGAAAGGAGAGGTTATTAATAGGCATGCATCAGACCTGGAGTTCATGTATTCTTTTGACAATCCGATGTTCCTCTATTATACTCTTAACAAACTCTTCATGCTCTTCTTTCGAGTGAAACCGTGTGAAGACCTTGAAGCGCTTATATATCTCTCTCTCTTCTGGAGAGAGACTCTTCTCAAATGGGTCAGGGTAGAGCAAGTTTCTCTCCAGTATAAAATCCTTTCTACGTTTCCTCTCATCGAGCCTGTCAATATTCAAGACAAGGGCAAGAAAGGTAAAGTACTCACCTCAAAACAAATGAGAAAAGGAGAATTCAACAGAACTAGTACCAGTACAGACAGATTTCACCAAACAGGTCAAATAAATATTATCATTTTGTACTACATGTCATATGGAGTCCAATTGTTAAAAGGCAGGTTGCAAATTCATTTAGCAATTATAAACAAAAATGATGGTAGCAGCATTAATGGAAATTATTCAAGAACAAACAAAAACTAAATCTAGGGTCAGAATCATTGGTCATATTTAAAACTTTAAATCAGTAAAATTTTACTATTTTAAATGTATATGGCTAATAAAAACTATTTGAGATGTGTCAGAGTGCATAATCCATGAACCATTATATCCAAGCACCAAGGTAACAAATAAAGAATAAAGACAGTGGCTTATTTCCAGAACAGGAGAATTTATCAGGATGCCTAATTTGTTTCATCAATACCATTACCATTCATATATAAGCTTCATATCTATTGTGTCACGTGTCCTGAAAGTTTAGGCTTTTCAGAAAAATGGTAATTTAATTAATACCAAAGCTTCGAGTGAATGTTGACACTCTTCTGGTCATTATGTCTGTTAATCCTGTTCATCCCCCCATTGTCATCAAACATAATTACATCTACATCTTTTGTTTCACGTTTAAGGTCCAGCTTATTATGAGCTGGAGTGTTAATTTATTTAGCCGATATATCATGGACACTTCTACTAATATTTGTACTCTTAGAAAAAATATGGTTATTCAACAAATTTTATCTTTTGAGAAAACAGACGCTGCAAAATGATGCATGACTGAACCAGACACTAGATGCTGCAAAATGATGCATGGCTGAACCAGACACTGGATTGATGAATTAGTCGGTTCTCGTGATGCATTCATTCATGTCATGACTCAATGCATCTGTCAAGTTCAGTCATTCATTTGAAAGATTTGAGCTGGGTGCCTCAACAATTTGGTTGAGTTAAATTAATCATCACCAGATAATGCTTGCAATACAAAGTTTGATAACCATTAATTGCTCAGTGATGTCAACAGCATTATAAAGATTATTTCGCCATGCAGTGCCCCCTATAGTCATTTTGGAATTGTATGCTGTTTTAATCAGCCTCTCGCAAGTGCATATCTAGCAACAAGCTCCCTTTAGGAGTCATTATGTAGAGAGCATAGAACCACACCTTTTTGAATAGATGCGTAGCACTTGCAGCTTCAATTCACGCTCTGCATCTGTATCAGTATCCCTAAATTCCATATCAGCTAGTAACTGCTCTGCATCATTGTCATATTCAACCTCAAATTCCTGCCTCTTGAAATTATAACCACTGAACTCTGTTGCAGATGGCCCTTCATCCCCAGAAATTCTAGGCTTTTTCTCTCCAATGCTCCTGTCTATTTGAGATTCTGTGAAACAGAAAGGAAATAAATTCTAAAGCCACATTAAATGAATCATACTTATGCACATTGTATCAACTTGAAATTAGCGTTATCTGACCTCAGTAATCTATATTATGCAAAACAAGCAAACCAGATAAAACACACAAAGTCATCAGCATGGATTCAAATCTTACTCTACATGAGCCTAAGGCTATCTACCAAGCAATATTTTAAAACACTTCTCGAAGCCAATTGAATAGGGATGCTTCCTCTAGCTAGCAAAGAGCTATGTCAACAAGTTACATAAAAGTATTACCTTCATCTTTTATTTCTTCCTTAGCATGCGAGATGTTGCATCCCCTCTTACCAGCAATTGAGCCAGAAGAAAGTACATGAACTGGAATTTCTTTCAATGATTCCATGGATCTGAATGAGCACATACAGAGGAATAAGAAAACTGCCGTATAAAACAATAGTTGACAAACAGTAGTGTTTAGACATACTTGAATTTTGTAGAAGAAGCTGACTCTTCTTTGAGAGGCTCCCCAATTGAAGATGACTCTGTAAAAGAGGAGCTTAAGTTACGTGCAATTTTTGGTTCCAAGATGAAAAGCTTTTGGTGAATCTGTGACTGAGAGAGAGAGTATTTCTGTGGCCAGTATGTGCTCATTGCTCATGGAAAAAGCAGCTGAGCTTGAAACATGGATATATGATTAAAGAGACCATGAAATTCTGGCATGCATGAACTTGATCATAATTGCTCTCTCTTAAGCTATAGCAGGACTGTACAAGTCATGTAAACCAGATTTGAAAACAACATTAATTGACTAATCCTGAAAGTACCTTCCTTTATTTCCTCTTGTCCTTTGGCCATAGCAAGAAGTTCCTCTCTGTTTTTGCCCATAACATGAGACAAGTCCTAGATGAATATGTGGAACATATCATAATTGAAAGTATTTTGTCTAAAAGGTTTATTAGTGATTAACTTATCATAAGTCTAAGTGACAAATCCTTACCGGGAGAGGCCAGCAAGGGGAGTTCATATACATGTCATTGTAATGGGTGATGCATTGTGATTTGCTTTTAAATCCAACATGTTCAGCAACTTCCGCCCAATTACCAAATCCATACATTTCAATGCCCTAAATAAGAAAGAACCGCTAAACCTTGTGAATATGATAAGCTGAAAACAATGAACTATTTTGAAGTAAAATGAAAAAAACATTTAGTAACACCTCTAAAAGTAACATTTCTTCATCTGCATTCCAGCCTGGACATAGAAGTGGAAAGGACAAATTGTCCTGTTACAAAGAATAAAATCAAGATAAATCAACAAATGGATCAGAAATATTAATCTTAAGATAGAACAATCAGAGTTAAAAGTATCAGCACAATATACATTCCATCATCACTTTTGCAACCATATGCGAAAGAGAAGATGGAGCACAGGACTTCAAGTCCAGAGACATTAGCCACATGTAACCTCTAATCTGCACTTTACTCCAACAAACTCCTTTCATTCAACAGGATAGAGATCATTTCAAATGAATAGGGCTTGTTTTGTGACTCTTAAGTTTTGTTCATGAATGTCAAAGCCCTATAAAACTATAATGTAGGTTGCTCTTGGCTCTCTTCACCTGATTATTCTCAAAAATTAAGCAAGAAGGGTGTTTATGCGATCTAAATCAATTATAGACCATGTTAATGATACAACTAGCGTGTTGTTCCCCAGCAGAGAAAAAAAAATCCTTTTGTTTCAGAATCTACATATTTTCTTAGGAAAGCACTTGAAACTGTTTTCATCTCTTTCTCAAGAGACCATTCTTTCATGGAGTTTTCCAGTAGCATTCCCAAATGACCTTAGCGTCTCTCATAACCTTTATTAGTCATGACTATGTGGCATTGCATGGTATTAATATATCACTGAATCATTGTCTCAGCCACAAGTGCAAGTTAATCACCATAAACAAGCTACTAGCCATGAAAGGGAAAGAGTCAGGAAATATTAAACACTGGAATTTCATGTAGCACACATCAAGGAAGAACAAGCCATAATTTCATAGAAAATTACGGGATTGTGCATAGTAATTAAGATATTTCAATCTGATTCAGGCTTGAGACTGAAAAAGTTTATTTTGAAAAGGTAGTGGGACCATTATTGTAAAATGAAACTTGTATAGTGATGAAAAGGAGTCAAGCAAGCACTATAGACCTGCTTGATAAACTAAGACTGGAAAGCACTTTAAAAACAGGAAATTGGAGAACTGTCTTCATTGTCTAAGAAGCACACTTTCATTAAACAAAGAAGCAAACAAAACAACGACAAATAACGTAATCCTGGCATTCTCAATCAAAGGAAAGGAGATGACCAACCATGACCCGATATGGATGATTGCTCTTGTGGGGAATAATTTCAGCTCCAACAGAAAAACATTCTATGCAAAGGTCAAAATCTGGACAAGCTGCACACTTAATTCGAATTTTTCCTGATATATCCTTGTCGCAGTAGTTGCAGTGGTAGGAAGCGCCTTTCTCTTCATTTCCCTGACCAATAGCTACATTGCACAGCTAAGTTTTCAGCAAAATCAGAGACAGGGAATCTGTTTTGCCCTGCCTAAGAAGAAGTACGTTTAACAAGATTTAACCCTTTAAGCATGAGAGAAAGAACAAACCATTCAATTTGCCACTTAGAGGTTAACCCACTATCTAGTTCATCATATTGTAGAATCGTAAAATTTTGGTCCTTTCATAGCCTTTAAGAATGAATTCAAGAACAATCCATGAACAACCCCATGCTTAACAGTCAAAAAACAATTCCTAAGTCCCATAAGAAAAATCAGGCACAACTGACTCAAGCATGTGAGTAGAAGCCTGAAGAATAAAGAGTGAACTCATATCCCCACAAAAGAGCTGAAAAGTCGTCAACAAGTACCTGCAGATGCAGAGTCTACGTTTTCTGGACCAGAGCCAATCTTTTTCCTCTTGGATCTACCAGAAAGAAAAAGTTAAAGTGAGCTTCACCAGCAATACAAAGCAAGAAAAAATGTATACTTCCTCGAATTAAGGTCAAAGGGAAATGCATTCGAATGAATTCCAAAATCAACCAAAAAGGCACAGGACTAGTCGAAGTCGGTGGATAAAGGATACCCACTGAACGACCATAACCACGCTGGCCTCAAACTCAATTCTATCTTATAATGCTAAGAACTATCGCCATTTCTCCAAAGCAGGGAATGGCTCACGCAATCCTTTACGCCTCCGCTCTCGAGCTAATCGACATCGCATGCGGAGCATCACTAGAGCGTAAACGAACGAAACCAATTACAATCACACACCAACATAATCCCCCTATTTGCAGGGCTCCAATCCTGCGGAGACAACTTCGGACTCCAGAAATTTTCCACAGCAATCCAAGCACATCGGTCCTCATCTCACGATTACAACCAAAAACTCGTACATCGCAGGACTAGTCGCAAACGCAACAAACCTTTGATTCGGATCTTCATCGGCCGGGCGAGAAGCCGCGCGAGAACGTCCCATCGGATCCCAACGCACGCGTCACCCGATTCCGAATCGAGGTCGCGGGGCTGTCCGGACGATGTCCCTCAATCCGCGCCCGCCCGCACGATGCGAATCGATCGAGCTTGCTCCGGAAGCGCTCGCCGCATCACCGCAAATGCTTCCGTCGAGATGGAGATCTCTGTCGTGCTGCCCAGTGGCGGAGAGAGACCGAGTCCCGAGCTGATGGCAATGTCGCAATTCTCGTCTTTTACCGGGGGCTTTTTACTTTTATCGCCCTTTTAATTGGTTCCTACTCGGGCTTGGGCCTATTTGGGCTTGGTGATATAATGGGCCTGGCAACAAATCCGAAACGAATTGAGATTTGGGTTTTGGGCTAGGTGAAGGTTTAGATTGGGGTTTCTAATTTAAACATGTTCATGCTTAATTTGTAGTCGTATACCAGGTGATCGTAAACCGCTTCGACTAAATAGACATAAATTACCAATAATTATGAGAGAATATGCAATGGAATTCATTAAGATTAGTTTGAACCAAAGAAACACGTTAGTCGGAAAAAAGGGTCAAGTCTTTGGTGAAGTTTTCGTTACTGCTAGCCCAAAACAGGGTGATCGATCATACTTGAAGGTCGAGAAAAGGGGTCCCTTCTGCATGATTAAGCTCTAGATAATTGATGCAGTAAAACAGGGCGGCCTTTTTTTGAAAAGAAATCTGATGATGCATCGGATGGTCGATTAGGCTAGTAAATCAACAGAGACTATGGATATCTCGCTGGCCCAGCTTATCCAATTGTTCGTGAAAGTGTGCTGCTGTAAGTCTATAGACAAGGACTACTGGGAAGAATTGGAAACAATTTGGTGATTCATGTCACATGAAGATTTCACCTGGATTTTCATCTAGAAATAGATAATTTAGTCTTCAGGAATTGAGTTGCGATACCAATTCGGCGAACTTGCACACGATTCAAAGATGTATGGTTTCGCTATGGCTTTTCGAAACTCACCGTTGCTCCAGCTGCTTCACTTTCTTCTCAATGCGCCGTTCTTCTAGTCTTTTTGCGAATTCGCCACAAGGGCCTAAGAGGTTGCCTCACATGGGGAATTTGCATCAAATGCTCTCTTCCTTACTGCATCATCTGCTTAAAGACATGGCAAGTTAGCACTGCCGATCATGAGCCTCCAGGTGTGTGAAGTTTTGGCCCTGGTCTTTCGATCGGGAGAGCATGGCAAAGAGGTGTTGAAGGTCCAGAAGCTTTTGCGCAGAGGCCTGGTAATTTAGCTTTCTCTGGTAATCGATTACACGGAGAGTTCGTCTTGTTTTCGTCCATACAATGAATACTGGAGACATCTCAGAAAACTGGTGGTCCTCGTGATCCTGAGCAATACGCAGGTCCAGTCTTTTAGATCAATAAGAGAAGAAGCATGAAACTTAGCTCGATTGCTTTTTCCGAGGAGCACCTATCAACATGAGCAAGAGATTTGTTTCCTTGCTGAATAACCTAATATCCTGGGCCATATTCGGTGAAAAAAGTACATATCGGGATAGCTTAACCTCATCGCTCATCGAACTGTTAATGCTGTCTGGAGGCTTTGACCTACCCAACTTGAACCGCTCCCTAAAATTCCTGGGGTTCTTCAGGGATGAGAAGGTTACTAGAAAGAAAACACTGGAAAAATGGACAAGATTCTCTACAACGTCATTGCTGGTCACATAGACAAAAAAGAATCTGCCTAGAGGAGCGATGAATCTGGAGAAGAAGATATAGCTGACGTGCTTTTACAGTTTCAGGAGTTTGGAGAGCTCGAGTTTCACCACAGGGACCCTCCTCATATGACTGAATCTTCACTCACCCCTTAATCTATTTAGGCCTCTGCTAAGATGAAATTCCATGGCAAGGCATAAGTGAGGTCCGTGCAAGCTTAATTTGGATACTTTTTAGTCCAAGAAATAAGAAAATCCATCACAAACATTCTGGATTGCAGATTAAGTCTTGTCGGTGCTTGTCGGAAAATAAGTGCAATCTACTTCATTTTTAGGAAGAAAACTTGGCAGTGCCGCAAAGAAAGTCACAAGAACTACAAAAAGATGAAAAGCTGTACATTTGGGTGAACATTAAGCTTACAAAATTTTGCGACTTTGTCAGAAATCAGAATATGCCTGCAATTACCGAACAAGTAGAATGTTTACAATCCTATACCTTCAGAAGAGTCGACACATAAATTTTGTGCCTAATTTTGCTGGAAATCAGCTTATCCATGCAATAATGAAGAGATCAACCTGCCTTGCCTCCTACTAAATGTTAAGCATGCTTTTGTCTCCTCTATTTCTCCACTTATACCAAATGTTTTGATTCCTTAAAAAGACCATGCATTTGTCAGCCAGTGTCGGCACCACCAATTTTCCTTCTTATTTCGCAAACGACCAAACTCAAAGATCCTGCCACATTTCCTTTCCAGGATGTATTCTTAGGTGGAAGCGCAAGCACTTTGACAACCCTGGAGTGGGCACCGGTGGACATGCTGAGGATATTGGAGAGAGCGCAGTCCAAGATCCGGCGAGTCCTTTCAGGAAAACCGAAAGTCGGTCAGGAAGACCTCTGGGAACTACATTACTTGAATTTAGTCGTTAAAGAAACAGTACGCATGCATCTTCCTTTTCCCTTGATTATAAGAGAGTCAAGGGACCGATGTGAAGTCCACAGATACGAGATACCATGAAAAACTAGAGTCATCATCAAGGCATGGGCACTAGGAAGAGATCCAGATCAATGGACAGATGTTGATCGTTTTGTGCCAGAGAGATTCGACGACTCCAGTTAGCTACAAATGGACCAACTTTTAACTCCCATTTGCACAATTGCTCTACCACTTCAATTGGAAGATCCCTCGCGAGATCAAGACAGAAGAGTTCGACATGACCGCAGTATATAGAACAACCGAAAAAGACTATTGAATTGAACTTACTCGCCATTCCTGTCACTTCATTTTACCAGAAAACTTATTGAGAGCGTTCCAGGGCATGTTGAGCGAAGCTAGAAATGGCCTGTTATTGAGGATCCAAGTTGAACTACTGAACTTTAATTTTTAGTGAATGATCATGAATACTTCTCGACAATGTCATTGCTGATCACAAAGAGAAGAAAGTATTTGACAAGAGGAGTCATGAATCTGGCCAAAAAGATATAGGCAATGTGCTATTGAAGATTCAGGAACCCAGGGAACTCGAGTATTATCTCGCAACCAATACCATCAAAGCAATCCTCACGGCAAGACAGCCACTTAAAGGTCCAGTAAGTGAACTAACATAAAGCTTGTGCGGGCTTCAGAAGAACAGTGGGAATTGCACAATTCTAAAGGTCCTAAACCTAATGATAGTCCGTCAGATTTTAGTGTTTATATGCTTGCAATGCCAAAAAGGCTAACCTCATTGTAACACTTAAAGCTATTTATTAGCTGCCATCAAAATGTCGAATAGCTACGATAAACATGTTTTTCCACCTCTCTGTGCAGGGCCAAACATTGGGGGGGGCGCTTTCAGATTATGTCAAATGTCTTATTCCTGAGAAGACCTTGTGTTTATCAGCTCGTATGGGGATTGCCAACTGAGTGCCACTCTTTTCATTTTATCAAACTCAAGAATTCGGCTACCTTTCCCTTACAGAATGTGATCCTAGTAGGAAGTAAGACATCAGCGATGATCCTTGAAAGGGCGACGGCCAAAATGGTGAAGAACCTCAGAGTAATGGAAAGAGATCAATCTGAAATTCGGCAAGTTCTTTTGAGGAAAAGAAAGGATTGACAAGCAAGACATACAGCAACTCCACTACTTTCTACTAGACATTAAAGGAACTCCACGCTTGCAACTCCGCTACTTTACACTAGACATTAAAGAAACTCCACGCTTGCATCCTCCTATTCATTTCATCGCGAGAGAGTTAAGAGACAGATGTGCAGTCTTCGTATACAAGATACGGGCATAAACTATAGTCATCATCAATGGGGGGGCACTCGGAAGAGATCCTGATCAATGGAATGATGCTAAATGCTTTTTATCAGAGAGATTTGAAAACTATTCAGTTACCTACAAAGGGACTAACTTCGGATATAATCCATATGGAGCAAGTAGAAGGATGTGTCCCGGCATATTATTTGGTCTAGCCAATATTGAACTTCCACTTGATCAATAGCTCCACTGCTTTGATTAGAAGCCAAGAGAGTTTGACGCGACCATGGTATATGGAGCTACAACTCGGAAAAAGAATGAATTGAACTTAATTGCCATCCTATAATGTTTCATCCCAAAGCATTGAGAGTAGTATCAAAAATTATTATGCACTCATGTCCTCGTGAAAGAAGATTTTGCCACTGAGGCATTAGACATTCTTACTGCGAATAGGGCTATTGTTTCTTCCTTGCAAGTTTGCAAAGATCAAGAGCATGGTACCAACGTATTAAAGCCATACTTGGATGCACTGACTGAATGTGAATCGATGCACCTCAGTCCGTATAGATCAGGTGAATCCTACTAGAGTCCATTGGTGAGATCTAATTCAACGCGAAATCCACTCCCTCAATCCTCATTCTTACGAAAAATATCAGTATTGTGCCTTTTTTCTGGGATCACAGGTAAAAAAAAGCACAGGTGTTTAAGTCAAAGTTATCGAAGACGTTGCAGAGTGTCAAGAACATCAATTCAAGACTGGCCTACCACTTTTCTCGGTCCCTCACTAAGAGCTGGTTTACGGAAACGAAAAAATTGCGATGATTACTTTAGCCCGCATGAAGACGAAGACGAAGACTCTTGTATTACCCAGGAATCTGCCGTGGGACCACGAAGAAGAAAAAAGACTTAAAAGATCAAAGGAGAGAACCTACCCCGTAGCCACAAGTTCCTTTTAGAGGACGAATATATTGAATGTACAAATTAAGAGAACAAACCGAAAATCAAAAATGCTAAACACGACATTTTGAATTACACTTTAATAAACCGCGCCAACTACATTTTGACGGGTCTCCGTGGCGTGTCCGCGGAAACCTTTCTTTTCATCTTTCTTTCCTTTACTTCCTTCTCTTCTATGTTCACTGAGTGAATGAAGCTGGACTTTCCTCTTTCTTTCTTTCGTCTTGTGGTTTCTTTCTTTTTTTTTTTTTTTTTTTTTTATAAAGGTAAGTAATATAAAATCAGAACCAACTTTACAGGGAGTGAGACCCGGGACCAACACACACTCAGCGGGACGACAAATCACTGGAGTGGGGGGTGCCAAGTACACCATAAAAGCCCAACAGCTACACATAATAGAATTTACAAAAACCAGAACGGAGGGGTCCTCCTCTGTCACGTCTCCTCACAAAAAAATTGAGGGTCAAATCCCCAGTAGCGCTGTAGTCTTCTATCACGGGGAGAAGCTACAACGGATTTAAAAGTCAAAGCTTTGTCCTTGATCGCTTTGATAAGGTGGAGCTTCATAGATGGCACATATAGATTGGTAGCCTGAAAGATAATATCATTCCTGATCTTCCATATCACATAGCAAAAGGCGGCAAAGGAAAACCGGATCATATCAAAGTAGAAGCCATTACCATAGCCCAACGAAGGTTTTCAGACTAAGGTTGATTTCTCCAAAGAAGATTACATTTAGCAACTCAAAATGCAGCAATGGAATTTGTAACGTGACAGTTAAAAAATAAATGATCTAAAAAATATATTTTCTATATTTTTTGCCCACACTTTTTGACCGAGTCAAAGTCCTCATATAACGTCAGCCATGGCCCTTAGATCAAGTTGATCCTACTAAACTCCATCCGTGAGATCAATCTAATTCAACATGGAGTCCACTCCCACAATCCCCATCCTACAAAAAATATCAGTATTGCTACTTTTTTCTGGGATCACAGGAAAAAAACAAGCACATGTTTAAGTCAAGGTCGTCGAAGACTTTTCAGAGTGTCATGGACGTCAATTCAAGTCTGGCAACCACTTTTTTGGGTCTCCACTAAAAGCTGTTTACGGAAACGAAAAGACGATGCTGGTTACTTTGGCCGGCATGAAGATGAAGACTTCTGTATTTCCTAGGAAACTGCCGGGGGACCATGAAGAAGAGAAAAGACAGAAAAGATCAAAGGAGAGAACCTTCCAGTAGTCACAAGTTCCTTTTAGAGGATGACTATGTTGCATGGACAAATTGTTAGAACAAAGTGAAATTCAAGAAGTGCTAAACACGACATTTTGAACTCGACCTTAATTTAAACATGCCAAAACACACCAGGATGTTTTTGGAAATGACTTAGAAAACCAACCTTGTTCATCTTTTTTTGAAAGACTCAACAAATTAATGTATTTTGTTAACCAGGTTTCTTGGCAAGCGTTCATTTTTCCTAGGATAAGTTAGAAAATTCTACATCGATGCTCCATATGCAGCAAGAAAGAAGTATGATCTGGTCTGGTAGAGCCAGTAATTACTATGGCAAGTTAGTAATACACTGTTGCTTTGGTCTCACAAATTTCTAAATTATTCGGGTGAAATCCAGTATTATATATTTCCGTTTCAGCTTTTATTTGGGGAAGAGACGGTATCAGGTGTATGTTTTTAAAGTGCCTAGACAATCACATTCCGTATCTTGCATTTTCTAAGCTAGCGTGCTCTTTGGGGTGCAAGAATACCAAGTCAAGAGATATCCCTGTCCATGCCTTCTAAAGTGACATCCCCCAACGATACGGCCCAAAAAAAAAGTCTAAAGGAAATTTAAAGAACGACTTGGAAATTAGGAGAACTGCGACTCTGAAGACTTCGATTCAAAACTTGGAAATTAGGAGGACACGCACTCCACGTTGTCGTGAAAGAAGATTTTGCCATTGAGGCATTACGGATATAGTAAGACATTCTTTCTTTCCTGTGAGTCTGCGAAGTGCAAGAGCATGGAACCAACGTACCAAAGCCACACTTGTATGCACTGAAGAATGGGAATTAATGCACACCAGTCCTTGGACTAGGTGGATCCCACTGGAGTTCATCCGTGATACCAATCTAACTCAACACGGAGTGCACTCCCCCGATCCCCCTCCTTACAAAAGATTCAGTATTGTGACTTTTTTTCGGGAATTACAGGTGAAAAAGCACAATCGTTTAAGGGGAAAATTGTCTACAAAGTCCCAAACTTATTACACTTTTGCCACTTCAATTCTATACTTTCTAATTTCGTTTATTGAGTCATAATACTTTTTATGTTTTGTCAATTGAATCAACCTAGCCAATTTTGGCTAGAAATCGTTAACGTGGCAGTCCAATCAACACCAACAATCCTACGTGGCTAGTTAACATTGACGTTAATAAATTTTAATATTTTTAAATATTTTTTGGGATTTTTATTTATTTATCTATACTTTTTTTTTTTTTTTTTTCCTCCCTTTTTCTTCCTCTTGCTAGTCACCAGACTAGGGCGATGGCCGGCAATCGACCAAAGGCAACCAACGGCGAGGTTTGCCCGCACTGGCCTCAAGCGAGGTCCCCTTGCAGGGATTTGGAGAGGGGTGACCTTCAGCAAGGGCCGATGGCCGAGGTCGGTCCAATCTCCCTATGTTCTTCAAGATGTTTGAATTGGTGGATACATTTATGGCGCTCGCAAGGGCCTATCTAAGTTTGAAGGCGTTACCATTTTCTTCTCCGTCTTTAACTTCCTCTTCTTCCTCCTCCTCCTCTTTGTCATAATTATGTTGGCACTTTCTGCGTTGCCATCTAGTTCCAATTGGAGTTTGATTTCTTTTTCCCGTTTGATTCTACCTTTATTTTTGCCCTTTCACCATCGAACAATCGCGACTGAGAAGTTTGAAAATGGAGAGCGAGAAGAAGCGTCCATTACTAGCAATAGCAAGGGGCCTTGGCCCCCCTCCCCTGCCCCTCCCCTCCAGTGTGGTTGTTTTCTTTGGCCGGTAGCCGGCCATGACCTAAACCATTGGTTGGAGGTAGGAGGGAGGAAAAGAAAAGGAAAGAAAAGAAAAGAATAAATAAATAAATAAATAAATAGTTAATATTATTAAAAATTGTTCACATTAGCGTCAGCCGCCAGTTATGCCATTTAGGACGTTCGGTGTTCACGTCAATGATTTTCGATTAAAATTGACCGGTAGATTCATTTAACAAAACGTGAAAAAATTTAAAAATCTGTTAGTAAGATTAAAAAAAATTAAGAATGAATTAGTAAAAATACAATAAATTTAGAATCTTTTGAATAATTCCTCGATGATTTAAGTCAAGGTCATCAAAGACATTTCAGAGTGTCAAGAACCTAAATTCAAGTCTGGCGTGCTACTTTTCCCGAGCTCCACTAAGAGTTGTTTTTTTTTTTTTTTCCTTTTGTGACAGAACGCCAAGAGCTGTTTACGGATAGGAAAAATAGTGCTGATTAATTTTGGCTGGCATGAAGACGAAGACTTCTGTATTTCAAAGGAATCTGCCGTGGGACCATGAAGAAAAAGAACGATAAAATCAAAGGAGAGAACCTATTTAGGAGCCACAAGTCTCTTTTAGAGGACGAATACGTTGGATGGACAAACTGCGAGAACAAATTGTAAATCAAGAAGTGCTAAACCGTTAATCGTGACTTTTTTTTCGGGGATCACGGGAAGTAAAGCACAAATGTTTTAAGTTAAGGTCATCGAAGACTTTGCAGAGTGTCAAGAACGTCGATTCTAGTCTGACCTAGCACTTTTCTCGGTCCCCACTAGGAGCCATATATACGGAAACGAAAAATTCTTCCTGATTATTTTGGCCGGCATGAAGATGAAGATTTCTGTGTTTCACGGGAAGCTGCCGTGGGACCATGAAGAAGAAAAAAGACAGAAAAGATCAGAGGAGAGAACCTACCCAGTAGCCACAAGTTTCTTTTAGAGGACGAATATATCGGATGGACAATTTGTTAAAACAAACTGAAAATCAAGAAGTGCTGACTACATTTTGAACTGCACTTAAATAAACCACATCAAAACTCATCCTTGATGTTTTGGGAAACAACTTAGAGAACCAACCTCGTTCATCCATTTCGTAAGTCCCAACAAATTAAAATGTTTCACAAATCGAATTTCTTAGCAAGCGATGATTTTTTTTTTTTCCTACAACAAGTTAGAAAGTTCTACCACGATGCTCCATATGTAAAAAGAAAGAAGTCCAATCAAGTAGCCCCAGTAATTACTATGGGCAAGTCAGTAAGGGTGCATTTGGTAACATTTTTATTCTTGGAAATAATTTTTTTTAGAAATAGTTATCTTCTATTTCTACTTCTTGGAACAATTTTTGAGTAAAACAACATGTTTAGTAATTGCACAAATTTTCTATTATCAGAGTAGAAAAAGAATAGGAAAGTGTTTGGTACCGACTAAAAAACTTTTTATTTTTTATTTTTTATGGCGGCAACGGTGATAGATGAGTGCGGCAGGCGGCGGGGGGTGGCAGCTACGGCAGTGATCACGAGTAGCGGCAATCCAATAAATAATTTTCTAGAAATTGTTCTCAAGAGTAATAAGTTACTTTTGCTACTTTTTGTTTATATTCTAAATCTATTCCTTGGAACAAGAAGCAATTCAACACGCTTTGCTTCTTGTAAGAAGAGAAAATTGGCTTAATTTGCTCTCCTCCATTTTCCTTTAATGTTTCAAGTCAGCTGGAGTGAGATTCGTTGCTCCCAGGGTCTGCTAGCGTGTTGAAGGAGTTTCTGTCATGTGGTCTCCTACTGATAGTGACAGAACAATTACTGAATTCATAGTCTTGACCTGATCAGATTAGTTGATTATTCTAACAAGTCAAGATGAATCAACGCTGTCCATAATAAAGAAAAATCTTGATGCACTAAGTAGATTGTGAAAACGACATGGAGAAGACCGAAGAGCCTGTCTATATAAGAGTAGCATCTTCAACATTGGGCTTCTTGTACATCCCAAGTCAGGATAGTATCCTTACCCCACTTATAAGTTTGGCAGTCCCATAGAAAAAGTGCCCTTTTCCTTCACCAACATGATATTCTTGCACTTCTTGCTTTTGCTATTGAGAGTTGTTGCTTCTCACTCTCTTAATTCAACCCAACCACGTTGCCATCCAAATGAGAGATCTGCCTTATTGGAGTTCAAGGCAACCTTTTTCACACGAAGGCCTCCTTGTAGTTTAGGCTCATTGGAGAAGCATGTGAAGCTAGAATCTTGGAGAGCAGTTGGAGAAACCACTAGCGATTGTTGTGCTTGGGATGGTGTTGTGTGTGATGAGGAGAGTGGTCACATGATCGGCCTCGATCTCAGTTGCAGTTGTCTCTTTGGTTCCATCAACTCCAGCACTGCTAGCATCCTCAGTCTCGTTCACCTACAAAGCCTTAACCTCGCTTTCAATGACTTCTATTTCTCTCAGGTACCACTTGAAATTGGAGACCTCAGCTCCTTGCGGGAATTGGATTTGTCCTGCTCTTATTTCACAGGTCACATCCCAACTTCACTGGGCAACTTGACCCAACTCACTTTTTTAGACCTCTCATCTAATGAGTTCTGGGGTTCAGTCCAGTCCATAAAAAATCTGACTTTACTTACTCATTTAGATCTTGGCAATAATTATTTTACGACAAGTGAAATTCTGTCATTTCTAGTAAATATTACCAAACTGAACCATTTAGGTTTGGCTAGGAATGATCTCATGGGTGAAATTCCATCCTCTCTAGGGAACCTCACGCAGCTTACTTATTTGGATTTGAGCTCAAATCAAATGACTGGTGAAATTCCATCCTCTCTAGGGAACCTCACGCAGCTTACTTATTTGGATTTGAGCTCAAATCAATTGGCTGGTGAAATTCCATTCTCTCTAGGGAGCCTCACGCAGCCTACTTATTTGGATCTAAGCTCAAATCAATTGACTGGTGAAATTCCATTCTCTCTAGGGAGCCTCACGCAGCTTACTTATTTGGATCTGAGCTCAAATCGATTGACCGGAGAAATCCCATCATCTTTCCAGAACCTCCAAGAGCTTCAATCCTTACACATAAGCTCAAATGGATTAGGGGGTGAAATACCAACTTGGTTAGGTAGTTTGGCGCGGTTGAGTTATATTGACTTCTCAAATAATAGCTTCCACGGCTCAATTCCAAGCACAATCACTCACTTACAGAATCTCCACTCTCTTGATCTATCATCAAATAATTTAAGCGGCACAGTGGAGTTAGATATGTTTTCAAAGGTTGAAAACCTATCTGAACTAGTATTATCATACAATAATTTGTCAGTGATCATTGAACCCAACATAACAAAAAGATATGGGGCACTAAATCTTGGTTCATGCAACTTAAATAGTTTCCCAGAGAGCCTACAAGGTCAGGATGATCTGTTTGCGCTAGATCTATCCTACAATAAGATCAGCGGCCGAGTGCCCGAATGGTTCTTAAATGTAAGCACATAACACTTGGAGTATTTGAACCTTTCTGGCAACTTCCTAACTAGTTTTGGACAGGGTCTGGTTACCTTCAAGTGGACAAATCTTATTATTTTAGATCTTGGGTTCAACCAGTTGCAAGGATCACTTCCGATTCCCCCTTCCCAAATCTGGTACTACTACATTTCAAACAACAGACTCTCCGGAGAAATCTCATCAGTTATATGCAATTTGACCTCGATTCAGATTATCGATTTGTCCAATAATAACTTGACTGGGGTGCTTCCACAATGCTTGAGTAATTTGAGCGATTCTTTGGAAGTAATGAGCCTACAAAGCAACGGCTTTAATGGGGAAATTCCTCAATTGAATGGTGACCACTGTGCATTTCTCATGATTGATCTGAGTTATAATGAATTGATGGGGCCATTGCCAAGATCACTCCTCAAATGCAAGAATTTGGAGTTCCTGAATTTCGGAAACAATAAGATTAGAGATATTTTTCCTTCGTGGTTGGGATCACTTCTTTGCTTAGAGGTACTTGTATTGCGACAAAACAGATTTCACGGACTATTTGGGGAATCGGCAGATGGTTTTGAGTTCCCTAAGCTGCATATCATTGATCTTTCTCAGAACAATTTGTCCGGTAGCTTGCCGTCCGGATACTTCAAGCAGTGGACTGCCATGAAAGTTTTCGAGACAAATTTGTCAAGCTACATAGGTGATGCTATTTTAATCCGCTGGCATTCATCTTCATTAATCACATTTGACTACTCTATGAGAGTAATTGCCAAAGGCATCCAAATGAATTACTCAAAGATCCAAGGTGACCTCGCATTGATTAATCTCTCGAGCAACAACTTCAACGGAGCAATCCCCAAGACCATCGGAAGCCTAAAGAACCTAAGATTGCTCAACCTTTCCAACAACATTCTCGCCGGCCCTCTACCTTCATTCTTGGCAAACCTAACGAATTTGGAAGCACTGGACCTTTCTCAAAACCAGCTCTCGGGAGAGATCCCTCAGGAGTTGACGCAACTCACTTCGCTCGCGGTCTTCAATGTATCTTATAACCGTCTAATTGGGCCGATACCGCAGTCTCGACAGTTTGATACATTTGAAAACAACTCCTACAAGGGAAACTGGGGGCTATGTGGCACTCCTCTGTCTAGAAAATGCGGAGATCTCAAAGCATCGCCGCCATCATCTCCGACGTCCCAAGAAGATCAAGATTCGGGGAGTGCAATGGAATTAGACTGGAAAGTCGTGTGCATGGGATACGCAAGTGGGTTAGTGAATGGATTGGTCCTCGGGAACATCTTGATCACAAGAAGAAGGGCTCAGAGACTTGTGAAGAACTTTGGCAGAAGAAAGCAAAGGCGAAGAAGGTAGAAGGGATGATCCGAAACCAAGGAAGACTCGGCCGAAATCTTTCCTCTTTTGTTTTTAAAGTACCTGTAACTTTCTCAAGTTTTTCTGCTTTAGATATTAACTAGTCCATATGCATTTTGAATAAAGCATTCTGGAATCATACGTGCGTGAGACTTACATCAGAAAAAAAGAAAATTGGATAGAATGGAACTTTGTGATTGAGCCACATCTCAAATAAATTACTAAAAAACCATTACAATTTACATCAATCTAATTTTTTTTCTTGCTTATCTAACATTGATCTTACAACCTATTTGAAATTCCGTACTCACTCATTTAAAGCCATCAAAACCTATATTTACAACACATATACATTCTCAGCTATTTTTTTTTCTTCCTATTTTGCTTTACTCTTTCGTATTTTCTATTTATTTTGATATTTTTCTTATTGAAATTAAAAAATAACATAAATCTTGCACAGCCGAATAAATAAAATTACAATTGTAGCTAATAATTATGATTATTTTTCAAAATATAAATTTCATGACTATCCCGATTATGGCCATTGCATACAAAAAGTGGCATTCTCACCAATGAATAAAGCTATAATTTCATTAAGCAAAATATCTGGAAAATAGTTCGCAAGTTCAACTCTCATCCTCTCCAAACTTCTAATCCACCGTTTCCATGAGAAATCCTAACCAGCATTTTTTTCAAACAACTCGTGAACAAATTGAAAGAACAAATAATTTCAATCTCAATGCTTCCGAAACACCGAAAACCAGAGCAATCTCAAAAGACAACTAGAATCCTAACACAAAGCAGTTCCAAATTGTTCTCGATGCCAGTCATTTGTTTGACCAGAAAGGTCAAGCTATAGCCGTTCTGAGCTCCGAAGCTCTCGGGGTAGAAGTTGTAGTTGAACTACCGCCGCCGCCGTTGAATTGGCGGCTGTTGGGCGGATCCGATTGGTTGCATACAAACGGCACACTGCCGGACCATTCCTGATCTCCTATCAATCGTAGCAGCCATGGTGAGTTAAGGCCTTGCAGTTGGATTTGATCTCGATAGAGTCTAAACCCATTTAAACCCACATTTACGTGCGCTTTGCTTTTCGTAGACCCACATCGACCTACTTTTCAAATTTTACTAACTCATATTACAATTGAATATGGGTTCTCGACTTAAAAAAATTAAATATGGGTTAATAGATAGATCCATGACTTATTTTAACAGTCTTATAACTAGATCTGAGGATTTAATTGAATCGAAGCTTCTATTTGTGGTTCTCTAATTCCTAATCCTTTTATATCTGAATCGACTGAATTCGCTATGGAAGCATTTGCACCATTGCATGTGCTTCCCCTGAGGGAGATCACTGTCGTGCTCCTCAATCGCGGATAGAGTCCCCAGCTGATGGAAGTTTTGGAATATGCGTCTTTTGCCGGGGTTTCATTTTTCCGCTCTTCTATTCATTCATACATGGGTTTTGGGCCTTTTTTGGGCTTGGTGATGTAAACGGGTTTCGCAAAAAGAAAAATCCGAACCGGTCTGACTGAGATTTTGGTTGAACTAGATTTGAATAGTGGCGAGCCATATTGGACCTTAAACCTCACCTGTGATTTTAAAAACTATTGACATTTTTATAGAATGATCGGGTCTTCATGGGCTTGGTGGGCCTACATGGGTGCGTTGGGCCCAAGGGGAATTACATGCCTAGGCCCACCCAACTTGTGCTTCGGGCCTAGGCTGGCTAGAAAGTGCATGATCAGGTATGCCTCAAATTGAATTCATTGATCTTCATCCGTTAATATCTCCATGATCTGCTTAAATTGTACATCAGGTAATCAAAAACCACTTTGACTGAGAACGCTTCGTAGCAAAATAACTTACCAAGAATTACGAGATAAAATGCTGTAAAAAAGGGAGTGTTAGATATAATTCGTTAGGATTTGTATGAATCAAAGAAGCACGTTAGCTAATAAAAGAACCCGAGACTTTGTTGAATTTGCCATCATAGCTAGCTTGGAACGGCATAATTAATCATACGACGATATCGAGAAAAGCAATCCTTCGTTGTGATTAAGCTTGAGATAACTAATGTAGTAACATGATAGCCTATATTTCTTTAACAGGAAATTGTGCTCGTGCATCTCATGGTGAATTAGGCTCATAAATAAACACAAACTATGAATTCCCTTAGGCCTCGCGGTACATAGGAGGACCATTGTATAAATATGTTTCCGAAGGTTGGCTGGCCTATCTGTATCATTGTACATTGAAGTGTGTTGCTATAAGTCTATAGACAGTACTATTAGGTGGAACCAATTTGGTTATTCATATGACATGAAGATTTTGCCTTGATTTTCATCTAGAAACAGAAAATTTAGTCCTTAGGAATTGAACTGCGATGCTAGTTCAGCGAACTCACATTTGATATGGTTTTTCAAATCTCGCTATTGCTCCAGCTGCCTCACTTTCTCCTCTTTGCACTGCTCTTCTAGTCCTTTCCATTCTCGCAAGACCTCAGGTTTGGCCCTGAATTCTATGCCTGGCGGCGAATTCGGCACCGGGGCCTGAGAGGCTGCCTTTGTATCAAATGCTCTCTTCCTTACTGCATCATTTGCTTAGAGACATGGCAAGCCAGCACAGCCGGATCATGAGCCACCAGGTGGGCGAAGTTTTAGCCCTGGTCTTCTGATCGGCAGAGCATGGCAAAGAGGTGTTGAAGGTCCAGGAGCTGGATTTTGCACAGAGGCCTGGTTGTAGCTTCTCTGGTTATCGATTACCGAGGGTTCATCTTGTTTTCTGTCCATACAGTGAATACTGGAGACAGCTCAGAAAACTGGTGGTGCTCGAGGTGCTGAGCAATAAGCTGGTTCAGTCTTTCGGATCAATAAGAGAAGAAGAAGCGTGGAACTTCATTAGCTCGATTTTGAGGAGCACCGATCAATATGAGCAAGAGATTTGTCTCCTCGACGAATATTTTATATCCAGGCCCGTATTCAAAATGTACATGTCAGGACGGCTTAACATGGTTGCTCAGCGAACTGTTAACGCTCTCTGGAGGCTTTGACCCACTTGATTTTTTCCGCTCTCTGAAGTCCCCGGGGTTCTTCGGGGATGAGAAGGGTGCTGGAAAGAATACACTAGAAAATGGAGAAGATTCTCAACAACTCATTGCTAGTCACAAAGAATAGAAAGAATTTGGAAACAGATTGATGAATCAGGTGAAGAAGATCTAGTAAAGATTCAAGAGTCCAAAGAGCTCCATTTTCCCCTCACGACAAATAATACTAAAGGGACCCTCCTTGGAAGGCTCAAAGTTCATTTGCCCCAAAATCTATTTTTGACTCTGCTAAGATGAAATTCCATGGCAAGGCAAAAGTGAGGTATGTGCAAGCTCAATTTTGGATGCTTTTAGCCCAAGAAACAAGAAAGTCAAACCAAACATTCTGGGACACAGATTCGGTCTTGTCGGTGCTTGTTGGAAAATAAGTGTAGTCTACTTCATTTCTAGGAAGAAAACTCGGCAGGGCCGCATAGAAAGTCACATGAACTGCAAAAGGATGAATTCTCTGTTCCTTCGGGAGGACATTAAACTAACAAAATTTCGTGACTATATCAGAAATCAGAATATTCCTGCAATACCGAATAAGTTGAGTGTTTACAATTCCTGTACCTTCAGAAGAGTAAATTTTGTGCTCAATATTGCTGGAAATCAGATTATGCCTGCAACACTGAAGATGTCAACTTGGGTTGCCGACTACTGAATGTTAAGCATGCGTCTGTCTCCTCCTTTCCTCCACTTATACCAAATGTTGATTCCCCAAAAAGACCATGCATTCGTCAGCAATTGTCGGCAACACCAATTTTTATTCTTTTTTCTCAATCGATCAAACTCGAAGATCCTGCCATGCTTCCTTTCCGGGACATTTTCTCAGGTGGAAGTGCAATTACATTGACGACCCTGGAGTAGGCAACGGCGGAAACGATAGGGGAGGCAACTAACAACTAGCCCCAGTGCTTTCACACAGATGCTGCTTGCCCCTGTATCAATGCCCATTATCAATGCGTGGGCACTCAGAAGAGATCTTGATCAATGGAATGATGCTGAAAGCTTTATATAAGAGAGAATTGAAAACTCTTCGATTATCTACAAATGAACTAACTTCGGATACATTCCATCTTGAGCAGGTAGAAGGATATGTCCCGGCATATTATTTGGTCTTGCCAATATCGTACTTTCACTCGCTCTGTTGCTCTACCCCTTTGATTGGAAGCCAAAAGAGTTTAACATGATCATGATATATGGAGCTACAGCTCAGAAAAAGAACTTCTTAAATGCCATCCTATAACGTTTCATCCCAAAGCATTGAGAGTAGTATCAAAAACTATTATCCACTCCATGTCCCTATGAAAAAAGATTTTGCCATTGAGGCATTATTGATATAATAAGACATTCTTACTGCGAATATGGCCATCCTTGCTTCCCTGCAAGTCTCAAAGTGCAAGAGCATGGTACCAAGGTATTGAAGCCATACTTGGATGTACTGGATGAATGTGAATGAACGCACCTCAATATATAAATCAGACAGATCCCACGAGAGTCCATCCGTGAGGCCAATCTAACTCAACGAAGAGTACATTCCCTCGATTCTCGTCCTTACAAAAAATATGATTATTGTGCCTTTTTTCTAGGGTCATAGAAAAAAAAAGTATAGTCATTTAAGAGGAAAATTATCCAAAAAAAATCCCAAACCTACTGTACTTTTGTCAATTGAATCATAAACCTTCTAATTTTGTTAATTAAGTTTTAAACATTCTTACATCTTGTCAATTAAGTCTATCCGGTCAATTTTGGTTGGAAATCGTTGATAAGGCTATCCACTCAACACTAATAGTCCTACTTGGCACGGCACTGATGTGGATAAATTTTAATATATATTTTGATTTTTTTTTCCTTTTCTTTTATTTTCCTCCATTCCTTTTCCTCTAGTTAGTGATCGAGTCAGGGCAATGACCAGTGACCAGCCAAGGCAACCACTGGCGAGGGTCACCCTCACCAGCCTCAAGCAAGCTCACCCATGCTGGGATCTGAAGAGTAATGACCTCGCCAACAGTGAGGGCCGGCAGGCGAGGTCGTTCCCTTCTCCCTATGCTCTTGACGATGTCCAAAGTGGCAATTCATTAATGGCGCTCGCAAGGGCCTATCCAAGTTTAAAGGCGTTACCAATTTCATCTTCGTCTTCGGCTTCCTCTTCTTTCTCCTCCTCTTTGTCGTCATTGTGCTGGCACTTTCTGCGTTGCCATCTTTGGCTCCAATTGGGATTCGATTTTTTTTTTCCACTTCGATTCTACCTTTAATTTTGTCCCCTTGTCATGGGAGAATTGCAACAGAGTTGTTTGAAAATGGAGAGTGAGAAGAAGTGTAGGCCATTAGCAATAGGGAGAAGCCTCACGCCCCCTTGCTGGTTGTTTCCTTGGCTGGTTACCAGCCATTGCCCAAGCCCCACGACCGTTGGAGGAAGAAGAAAGGAGGAAAAAAAAGAAAAAAAAGAAAAAGAAAAAGAAAAATATTATTAAAAATTATTCACGTCAGTGTTGGTTATCTCATTTAGGACGGCCGGCATTCACGTTAGCGATTTTCGACTAAAATTGATTGAATGGACTTAATTGACAAAATATGAAAAATTTAAGAATTAATTGATAAAAAAAATTAAGAATGAATCGATAAAATTATAATAAATTTAGAATTTTCTAAATAAATTTTCCGTGATTTAAGTCAAAATCGAATGCCTTTCAGAGTGTCGAGAACCCAAATCAGGTCTGGCCTACCACTTTTCTCGGGCCCCGCTAAGAGCTGTTTTTGTTCTTTTTATGGGACAGAACACTAAAAGCTATTTACGAATAGGAAAAAAATCGAGCTGATTACTTTGGCTGATATGAAGATGAAGACTTCTGTATCTCACATGGAATCTGCCGTGGGACCATGAAGAAGAAAATAGACGGATAAAACGAAGGAGAGAACCTTCCTAGTAGCCACAAGTCTCTTTTAGAGGACGAATACGTTGGAGTTGGATGGACAAATTGTTAAAAAAAATAAAAATAAAAATCAAGAAGTGCTAAACACGACATTTTGAACTTGACCTTAAATAGACCATGCCAAAACTCACCCAAATATTTTTTGATATAACTTAGAAAACCAATCTTAATAATCCTTTTTGAAAGACTCGGTGCTATTCTAAATAATAAGAACATTTATTACGTTACAAAACCGAAAGAGATTTTAGTCAAATAAGTCATAATTTATCATTTCTATGCAATTTCACAGCTTTTTCAATATGTAAATCGGATCCTGCATTCAAAGATCACGTGATTTCGAATTTATGACCTGGCTTCGGTAATTATTCTGATGAGATGAATGAAGGATTAAAGTTAATCTAACTTGACGAGGTCTCCGTGGCATGCACGTAAAATTTTTTTTTCTTTTTTTCCTTTTCCCTTTCCTTTTTTTCTTTTCCCTGTTCACTGGATGGAGCTGCACTTTCCTCTTCTTCTTTTTTTTTTAATCTATAAACGTCTTCTTTTTTTTTTCTTTTTTTCCTTACTTTTTGATTGAGTCAAAGTCCTCATATTACATCAACCATGACCCTTGAATGGGCAATGGCCAAAGTGGCGAGCAGCCCCGGCGTAACGGAAAGAGCTCGATCTGAAATTTGACAAGTTCTTTGAGGAAAAGAGAGTATACATCCAGCAACTAAGGCTTTGTTCATTTCACATAAAGTAACTTCTAAGAAAACATTTTTCGGATTTTCTAGCATTCATTTCACAGAAAATAACCTCTCTTCTTTCTTTATTTCTTTTTTAAAAATTCAAAATTTTAATTTTTTTAAATTTTCACCTTTTTCTTCGGCCGGCCATAGCTAAGCCTTGAGCTCACCGACCTCAGGCCTTGCCACTCATCGCTAGCTCGCTAATTTGGCGAGCGGCAAGCCCCAGCTTGCCAGATCACGTGAGCATGCCGTCACTGGCCTTAGGACTCGCCAAATTAGTGAGCCAAAGGCTCACGCTTGCCACTTGCTGGTCAATCTGGCAAGCAATGAGCTTGAGCTCACGCAGATACAACGAGCCGCGAGCTCGCTGGCCTCAATGGAGCTTGAGCTCATCGACTTTGGTGGAGCTCGAGTTCACCTAGATTGGCCGAGGCTCGAGCTCACCAACTCGTGTCTAGGCTGGTTGTCGGCAGCCCGCCATCGCCAAGGCACGCAACGATGTTGGAAGGAGTAGGAAGAAGGAGGAGGAAGGAGGAAGGAAATGGAAAATGAAAAGAAAAGAAATAAAATTTTGATTTTTAAAATAAGAAATAATTAAAATTCAATTCTTATAAAAATTAAGATCACATTAGTAATTTTTTCCAAAAAATCAAACTAGATACCGAACAATGAAAAAGATTTTCCGCTTCATTTTTAGGTTTTAATCAAATACCAAAAAATATTGTCATTTTCCTGGAAAATAGCTTTCTGAAAAACATTTTTCGGAAACGTCACATTTTGTGCGAAACGAACGGAGCCTAAACTACTCAAGACTAGTCACTAAAGAAACTCTACGCTTGCATCCTTCTATTCCCTTCATCTAAGGGACAAATGTTAGGTCTTCGTGTACGAGATACGGCAAAAAACTATAGTGATTGTCAATGCGGGAGGGACTCGGAAAAGATACTGATTAATGGAATGACGCTGAATGCTTTAATCAGAAAGATTTGAAAACTCCTCAGTAGCTCTTTTGGATGATGATTGATCATGGAGATCAGCTGGAGAGAGCCAACTAAAAAAGACAAAAAGAAGAAGAAGATTATTACACATGTCAATACATTAACTCACATTTTCCTTTTTGAAAAGAAATGTCTAATAAATTTTAGAAAACATCTATCAAAATGTTCTATATCGAATAACTTCTCGCTATTGACACGTGATATGAATCAATCATTGTTGCATTGTTTTCTTTTCCAATGCTAATATGCCTGGTGCAATTTCTGAACTTAATAAGTAATTGCCGATTGACTTGTTTCTTCGTCATTTACGCAACACGAGCAACAAATGTTTTCTCATTTAAACTAGAATGGAAACCAGTTTATTTCAGAAGCTCTGAAGAACAAAGAGCACACAGGTCCTATGCATTTGAAGGAGGGAATGGCTCATGAAATCTTTTAAGCCTAAGCTCTCGAGCTAATCGATATCGCAAAGCATCATACGACATAATCCCCCTAATGACAGACTCTAATCCCGCGGAGACAACTTCGTGCTCCAGAAATTTTCCACAACATCCATACCTATCAGTCCTCATCTCATAATTAAAATCAAAACTCATATGTTCACGAACATACACAGAAAAAAGAAAGCAAGAATAAGAAAAGCATGCAGGGCTAGGAGCGAACGTAGCTAATCTTTGATTCGGATCTTCCTCGGCTAGGCGAGAAGCCACGCGACAACATCCCATCAGAGCCAAATACGTCCCCTGATTCGGAATCGAGGTCGCGAAGCTGTTCGAATGATATCCCTCAATCTGTGACCGGATGCGCCATATGAATCGACCGAGCTCGCTCTGGAAGCGTTGGCACAATTGCAGGTGCTTCCGTTGAGGCCTGGGGCGCTAGTCAGTCGCGGCGGGAACCATCTGTAATGAATAAGAAATGTACGATTCCATCTATGTTTTGCCTGTAGACATCTCTTTCTGGATTAGGGGCAATTTTCTGATTTATTTCGTAATTTTGGATGAATGTTTCATATCAGTAGCATCTGAAACCACTAGGCTAATTTGACAAATAGGCAATTTGAGCAAAATAAAAGAAAAACTTATCTTCTAGCTCTAGCTCAATCACAAAGCGATCAAACTCCCGCCAAACAAGGTATTACAATGGATAGAAAAACGAATTCTTGGAAGACTTTAATCTATGGTTGTCTTTTTCTATTACATACACACCTCATGGTCATAATTTCGTTTAATCTCACATAAAGGTAGAATATCGATGAATAGACTATTACATGGAAGCACTTAAATTTTATCAAACCCAATTGCATTAATCATAAAACCTTAACGATTATCCAATATACGATGGCGTTTAAATTAAAGTTACAAGTTTGAAGGTAAGGTACTCGTTTTGGTATTTATATGTTCTGTTTTGCATTATCTTATTCACGACTTTCTATTACGACATGATTACCACCGACATCCTTTCTATTTACATGTAAGGCCCGATTGATACATATCCATTTGCATCCCCGTCAATTTCTTGACAAAAAGCATGAACTTTTAACACAAAATGGTTATCCTAACATACCTATAAAAGTCCCATCAGAGACTTGTAACAGAAACAAGAACTCAATATGTCAAATACAAAGCCAAAAAATATTCACAGATTCCTTGCAAATCTAGCACTTCGATCAAACAAACAAACAAAGGCAAAACCCTCTTTTAAAAACTACATTCATACGCAAGTCCCCCGACATTGACTGGGCTATACAAATCATTTAATAACGAGCTCGTGCCACTGGAGAAGCCAACAAAATGGCGTGATCACATGACTGGACCTGCCCAATTTGTACTTCAACATGGGTAGAGGCCGCAAAGCCTACGATCAGATCCCTATCAGATCGAATTCATCGATCTTCAAACACTAATGCCGAAGCTTTGAATACATTGGCCGCTGGTTTCTAGGTGGGGCTGGTTTTGTCCTTTAGAGAAGGCTGCAAACATTGTTTTTTCGAGAATGGATTGCTGTTTCTTTCTTGACTCCAAGAGCTGCTTTTGTTGCCATATTTGTATAGGAGAAAATCAGGTGTTGCCCGAAGCTAGAGATAAAGCATTTCCATAGTGTTGGCCGTGGGGCATGCGTCCCGGCAGTGAAGGGGAAGGGGCGTGGGGACAGGACCGGGAAAATTTGCATATTTGTGTTTCCATTCCAAATTTCCAGAGTTTACACCTATTTTTGGTTCCAACAGGTGGATTGTTGTTTCTTTCTTGACTCTAGGAGCTGCTTTTGTCGACATTTGTGCTTTGCGCGAAATCATGTGCTGTGCAAGCTAGCGGGGGATGGGGTGGTATTCAATTCTCACAACCCGATTGATCATCAATTCTCACTAGGGGTCCTTAGACCGCCGTTTCATGATTAGACTTTTTTTACTTTCCCTTGGTTGAATGCTAGCGAGATCGCGTTCACGAGTGACGAAGGCCGGACATAAGCTTGGTCGGTGTCCCTTGACGGCTCAGATTTCTCAATCTCTCGATCTCAGTGAACGGCTCGATCTCTCGACGGTGGCTTTCGATTTGAGCCTGGATGAACGCCTAGTGCGTTGGCTCGATAGAGCTGTGTTGATGCGTTGGAGCGTTGATGAAGAGAAGTATGATTTGTCGTATGTGCATCCATGAATACGAGCATGAGGGCGCGGATGGCTTGGAACCTCCAGTGGGTGATAAATTGTACTCTTTTATAGCTGGGAAAATCTTCCCATAAATGGGATATTTTCTTAGATATTCAAGCCAAAAATACTGCCGACTTTCCTCTCATTCATGCTTCACAATCCCAAACGCTTTGTTCTTTGCTAGCCAATCTTCTCACTTGCCTATTTTATTTCCCCAAAAATAAAGGATGCATTAATTTCCATGAAAGATGGAGAGTATCTCTCTCAATTTTCCTTGCTAGAGGTGATTGGGTCTAGGGTGGGCAGGGCCTAGACTTGGACCTTGTACCTGACCCTATTATAACCGGTTTTCCTTTTTTGGACCCTGTACCCTACCCTGTTTTTCCGATCCGAGAATAGGGTCAACCCTGTTTTCATTGGAACTTGTTTTGCAACCGTTTGATATCCTATATGTCTTTGGATTTTACATAAATTCGCGAAAAAATAACAACGTAATCCTCATAACATTATAAGATAAAGCAAAAATCCTAACAATGCATAAACATTAGCAACAAATATAGATCTAATAATAATTTTATTCCCACAAATACTTTTGATATGATCTAATACGCTCGCTCATGTGTATGCAATGAAGCTATTATTAAGAGAACATTTTTCTTAAGTTGGACTGAAAATGCTTTAATTAGTGTTATAATAATTAGTAGCACTTGTCTTGCGATTATAATAATAGTTGAAGGTGGAACCATTAAAAAAGAAAAAAAAAATGCATGAGAATAGTTCTTTTTAACAATTCTTTAAAAACAATTCTCTCTTAACTTGATTCAGAGAGACACTTTCTTTTTTGAACAATTCTTCGAAGACAAAAAGATTCAAAGGCACTATACAAAGAGACAATTTTTTTTTAACAAGGTAAAAATCGGTTCCAAAATTGGTCCGGTTCCGAGTGGGTCTTTGCTTGGACCCGATTCCCTGACTGGTTTCAACCGGTTCCCAAAAAATGAAACCAGTTCTCGGACAAGTTTCAACCGGTTCCCAAAAATTGAAACTGGTTCCCGGACCGGTTTAACTGGGAACTGGTTCCCGACCCTGTTTTTTGAGTGGTCCAGTCAAGTTTTGAGTAAACCTGGTCTGGTTGCACACCCCTATTCCTTGCTAAGAGTTGGCCATAATTTGTAGTGAATGCGCTCTATTGCTATCCAAGTTTAATCAAAGAATCCAATTTCTTAATTCAAAAGCACAGTGCACATGGAGATTTCAACCACGACAAGGGAGACGGGAAAATTGTCTAAAAGTCCTAAACCTATTGCACTTTTGCCAATTTAGTCCTAAACCTTTCAATTTTACTAATTCAATCTAAACATTTTCACTTTTTACCAATTCAGTCATAAACCTTTCAATTTTGCCAATTTAGTCCTAAATTTTTTTACTTCTTAACATAAAAGAAATTCAAGATATTAGTAAAATATTATTTAAAATGTGACAAGTCAGTGCTGACAGTCTGCATCAGGATTTCCAGCCAATTTTGGCGAGATGGACTCAAGTGACAAGAAGTAAAAATGTTTAGAACTGAATTGGCAAAATTAAAAGGTTTATTACTAAAATGGCAAGAAGTGAAAATGTTTAGAAATAAACTGGCAAAATTGAAAGGTTTAGGACTGAACTTTTTGGATAATTTTCCCCAAGAGAGACAATGACTTGGCTTAATATCATCAAGTTAGTTCAGCGTTGAAAATTCAATTAGGATTAGGGTTTCCCTCCTTAAATTCATGCTTCATTTTCGGCTAACTACAAGGCAATTTATGACCGGCTGACATGCAATTTATGTGGGCCATTTATTATTAATTGAAAATGCTTCTAGAACATATAATACAAATACAAATTATGTTAATCATATTTTTGTTTACGGTCGGGGCTAAATCCTTATTTTCCATGCGATAGAGGATTAACTATGATAGCCAAAAAGTGGTTTCAACACCATGCTCAGTTCCCTCATTTCCTCCGTGAATGATGCCTTGTTTAGGATCGATCTAGGTTTTTCCTCATTTCTCATCTCCCTTTAAGATGCCTTTTTCTTTTTTCGCCAATCACGATTCATGGATGAACCAATAAATCGTAAACCATTTTTTGCGGGGAAATAGTTCAAAAACCGGTCTCTTTTATCATTATCATTTCTCTGTTCCTCGCAAAAATAGCATGTTTGTTCACTGGACATAGCAAGGACGAATTTCACTCCGACAAACGAGAAGTCGTGAAATTCTATTCTCTACGCTCCATCAGAAAGACAGAAGTAGAGTCTAATCTATTTCTGAGGCAAGTCAGTGATCAAATTCGTCTTCATCACTGCCAATTTGCACGCCAACTGCCACTGCTGAGAGATGTATGAAGGTAGCTATACAATAGTAGACAATTCATGCTGAAAGACTAGCGTCCGATTTTGTATTTGCAGTTTGATACAAAGTTGTAGTCAGACCATTTTAGTGAACAATTCAATGGACCTCTAATGTAAGAACATTTTACAAAGAGATGTGGAGTGGGAACTATCTCATTTTCGCGGAAAGGGATGACTTCATGTTTGATCCAATCAGTCCACACCTGCATCCGTTTCATCATTGTCGGCCTGCAAGTAAGCTCAAGAGAAAGCCTGAAGCTCTTTCTGCTGCAGGGTTTCCAAATGAATGGGTTTTCTCATCTGGTCTCTGGTTGATCAGGCGTGTGTTGGTGAGGAAAAAAAATTGTGTTAGGCGAATGTTTTTTAAGCACCGAAATAATGACATTCCGTTTTTTGCATTTTTTAAGCTTGCGTGCTCTTTGGAGTGCAAGAATTCAAAGTCAAGAGACATCTCCATGCATGACTTTTAAAATAACATCCCCAAACAATCCAGCTGAACAAATTTGAAAAAAATTAAAGAATGACTTGGAAATTAGGAGGACAACTGCGACTCTTTAAGACTTTAATTCGTTCTTTTGTAGCCCCCGCCCCCCCCATCAAGCAGTTCATATTTTTGAGCTGTTATCTATAACGTGGGAATTGGGTTTCGCATTCAGTTTCAGGACTAGGTTATGGTCTCTAGAATGCCTTGTCAAGGACGCTAAGGACTATTTTAGAAGGCCATCTGGTCAGCCCATTCTAACATTGATGTTATAACAGGATCTATTGATCATAATCAACTCATCGTATTAGATTAAAGCATGAAAATGACATCAAGGGAGAACTTGCCTATATAACATCTCCATCATCATGCCTCATGTACACCCAAGTTGGCAGAGTGAGTTTGAGAGTACCACTAGATTTGCTAAGGCAACCATGAAAAAAGAGTCATTTCACTTCAGCTATATGATACTCTTGCTTACTATTGCTTCACACTTTCTTACTTCGACCCAACTACGTTGCCATGAAGATGAGAGATCTGCGTTGTTGGAGTTTAAGGCAACCTTCTTCAACAGAAAGCCTCAGTGTTGTGACAACGACTTTTTAGACGAGCCACCAAAGATCGAATCCTGGAACGCATCAACAGGAGAAATTCAAAGCGACTGTTGTTCTTGGGCTGGTGTTGAGTGTGATAAGGTAAGTGGTCACATGATCAGCCTTGACCTCAGCTGTAGTTGTCTCTCTGGTAAAATCAACTCCAACACTAGTCTTTTCTGTCTTCTTCGCCTAAGAAGCCTTGACCTTGCCATGAATGACTTCAATTGTCAGATTCCTCCGGCAATTGGAAATCTTGGTTCCTTGAGTCACTTGGATTTCTCCCACTCCAACTTCATGGGTCACATCCCACATTCGGTCGGTAACTTGAGCAAACTTGTCCATCTTGACCTCTCAACAAATATGCTTAACGGCACAATACTGCCCCTCAAAAACCTGACTCTACTTACTCACTTAGACTTGAGTAACAATTCATTAGAGGGTACGATTCCTACTTATTTTGGCGACATCTTGAAACTGAATCATTTGGATCTAGGCTCTAATTTTTTAACGGGTGAAATTCCATCCTTCTTGGGAAATCTGGTCCAGCTTAAGGATTTAAGTCTAGGGAACAATGAGTTAATGGGGCAAATTCCATCCACTCTTGGGAACCTCGTCCAGCTTACTAATTTAGATTTAAGTTTTAATAAGTTAACAGGCGAAATCCCGTCTTCCATTGGAAACCTAGTTCAACTTAATAATATAAATCTTCGCTCCAATCAATTAGTGGGTGAGATTCCACTCTCTTTCCAAAACCTTGTGGAGCTTAGAGGCTTAACACTTCATTCGAATCATTTGACTGGTGAAATCCCATCCTCCTTGGGGAAACTCACCCAGTTGACTGACATTTTACTGTCATATAACCACTTCAATGGGACAATTCCAAGCACAATTTTACAATTACAAGGTCTCGGTATTCTTGATTTGAGTTCAAATAATTTGAGTGGCACAATAAATTTTGATGCGTTTTCAGAGGCTAAAAGTCTTTACGTACTTATGTTATCCTCTAACAAACTGTCACTAATTGTCGAAACCAACATAACTCACCAGTTCTTTGCTCTAGGTTTAGGTTCATGCAACTTAAATGGTTTCCCTAAGTTTCTACAAGATCAAGATTCCTTGGTTATGTTAGATCTATCCCACAATAATATTTCTGGTCAAGTTCCTGAATGGTTTTTAAATTTGAGCATAGAATTCCTAAGTCATTTGAACCTTTCTAGCAACTTCCTGACAAGTTTTGCTCAAGATCCTATCATTTTCAAGTGGAAAAGTCTTTCAGATGTAGATCTCAGTTTCAACGAGTTACAAGGATCAATTCCTATCCCCACTCCTGAAATCAAGAACTACTTCATCTCAAATAATAGGCTCTCTGGAGGAATATTGCCACTCATATGCAATCTAAGCTCTATCCAGATGATTGATTTGTCCGGTAATAATTTGACTGGTTTTCTTCCACAATGCTTGAGTAAGTTGAGTGGTAATCTAAAAGTAATGAGTCTACGGAGCAACAACTTTATCGGGAAAATTCCTCAGTTGAATGGGAACTTCTGTATGCTTTCTATGATTGATCTGAGTTACAATAAATTGCAAGGGCCATTGCCAAGATCACTCCGCAATTGTAACAACTTGGAATTCCTGAATTTTGCAAACAATCATATTAGAGATGTTTTCCCTTCATGGTTGAGCTCACTTCCAAGCTTGAAGGTCCTTCTATTGCAGTATAATAGATTTCATGGACTTATTGGGAAACCAAGAAATGGGATTGATTTCCCTATGCTTCAAATCATTGACCTATCTCGGAATAGTTTTTCTGGTAGCTTGCCATCCAAATACTTTGAGCATTGGATTGCCATGAAAGTTTCTAAGACTTATCCATCAAGCTACATTGGGGATGCTATTATGCGATATGGGTTTCTCTTTCCAGATGTAACCTATGACTACTCTATGAGCGTCATTGCCAAAGGCATCCAAATGAATTACTCAAAGATCCAAGAGTACCTCACATTGATTGATTTCTCGAGCAACAACTTCAGCGGAGCAATCCCTGAGACCATCGGAAGCCTAAAGCAGCTAGAATTGCTCAATCTTTCCAACAACATGCTCTCTGGTTCTGTACCTTCATTCTTGGCAAACCTGACGAATTTGGAAGCATTGGACCTTTCTCAAAACCAGCTCTCAGGAGAGATCCCTTTGGAGTTGACTCAACTCACTTCACTTGCGGTCTTCAACGTATCTTATAACCGTTTGACTGGGTCGATACCGCAGTCAAGGCAGTTTGCTACATTTGAAAACAACTCCTACAAAGGAAACTCAGGGCTATGTGGCAATCCTCTATCTAGAAAATGCAGAGATCTCAAAGCATCACCACCATCATCTTCAACATCAAAAGAAGATCAAGATTCAGGAAGTGCAATGGAGTTAGACTGGAAGATCGTGTGCATGGGGTATGCAAGTGGGTTAGTGATTGGAGTAGTCCTCGGGAACACCTTGATCACAGGAAGAAGGGCTGAGAACCTTGTGAAGAACTTCGGCAGAAGAAAAGAAAGGCGAAGAAGGTAGAAGAGATGGTCCGAAATTAAGGAATACCCTGACCGAAATCTTTTGTCGTCTGTGTTTGAATACCTATAACTTTTTCTAAGTTTTTCTGCTTTAATTATTAAGGAGTCCATATGCATTTTAAATAAAGCATTATGTAATCATACCATGTGTGAGACATACATCAGAAAAATCTAAAAATATTAAGAAAGTTAAGTAAAATGAAACTTTGCTCGGAAAGCTCTATTCACTTCCACTTACTTTCTCATTAATTACTTAAGAACCACTGTATTTTTCTCCAATCATATAGAATAATCTTAATCTTTCTGATCATCTAACATCGATATCACTAAAAAAAATATTCGGTTTCATAAAGGGGTCATTACTTATTAGTTATATATGGGGAATAATAAGCAATTATATAATTTCACATATTGGCCAATAAACGTCTAAAATGTGAAATCTTTTAATATAGAAGATAAAGAAACATGCATTCTTGTTTGTTGTATGTATTGGTTAAAGAGTTTGCAACATAGATATACAATGGTGCAAAGTCTAACAATACCACTTTCTAGACGTGCAGACCTCTGGATTGCCAAAACTTGACACGGGGGACACTTAAGTGCCTAAATCGGAGCAAAAAAGATCAGTTAAGTGCTAATGGCGAAAAAAATTGGCCAAACTGTCACGTGTCATTTTCCAGCGATTTTATTTACTTACGGAACATTTTTTTTTTCAAAATAAAATATCCATGTGGCAATTTTAAGAAAAAAAATTGTCCAAGTCATATTAGAAAAAAATTAAAATCAATTTTATTTAAAAAGGAGGGGGAGGGTTTGGGTGAGGGCTATGTAGCCCTCGCCGCCACCGCCGTCGTTGCCCCACCATCGTCGAGAAGGGCTGACAATGGTGGGGCGAGGGTCTGCCGGGGTCGCTGGGCCTTGGCTAGTGGCCGGCGACCCCGGCCGCCCTGCGGCAAGGGCCTATGAGCCCTCGCCTAGATCTAGGGCGAGGGTTGCGACCCTCCCCTAGATTTGACGAGGGTCGTCGGCCCTTGCCCGGCCAACGACCCTTAGGCTAGCCACTGGCTAGGGCTTGGTGACCCTGGCCGACCCTCGCCCATTGTCGCCGGCCCTTCCCGGCGATGGTGGGGGCGGCGAGGGTGGCGGCGGCGAGGGCTGTGCAGCCCTCGCCCAATCCTCCCCTTCCTCCTCCTTTAAAAAAAAAAAAATTAATCAATTTTATAATAAAATATTTTTAAGTTATTTAATATTATTTAATTAATACATTTTTAAATGCATGTCAGCACAAAAAAAATGTCATTTTGGCCGAGTTTTTGTTGACCCAACTTTCGGCGAGTCACGTAAGCGATTCATGATTTTTACATTTTGCAAGTGATTTCATTAATGTGAGTTATACATTATTGTGCTTAATGCTTTTAAGTAACTTGCCACCACTTAAATGAAGTGATGTGCATGTCTAGACTAAGAAGTGATAATATGAAATTGATCTTTATAATATATAACCATAAATTAAATGTGGATAAAGATATACCATATTATTTGTATTGCTTTTGGTGATAAGGTGGTCATGAAGATTCATTGTAAATTTGGAATATTTATAGATCTTAAGGCACTTATGTTTATTTAAATTCACGTAGAGATATAGTTGATTAATAAATTGAGTAGGTTTGCTATACTTAGAGATAGGACTATAAATTTATCAGGAAATTCTGTTATCACATGTTTAATATCATTTTTGTATGCATAATTATTTGAAATTCATATCTAGTAGTTATGGTAAAATCAGATGCTCTAACATATTTCTTCGATTGATTTTCTATATCTAGTTTCGAAAATTTTCTTTTAAAATTGACAATTTTAATTTATTCCCAATTCTATTTTGATTTATTCGATAAATTTTAGAATTAATATATTTTTGGTATTTAATTGATTTATTAATAATCAACCACCGTGGGACGATGTCTTTTTTCATTATTATATTACTTGTTTGCTTCAAGAACGCTCCGTAGCACAATGGGCGCGTTTGGTTTCGATTTGGGCAAATGTACTTGGGAAAATGTAAATGCCTTTGGGTTAAAGGGGTTTTTTAAAATGTAAATAGTATTTATAAATTATAATTTTAAATTGCATTGTGAAACGATTTTAACTTAAATACAATTTGGTAAAAACTACATTTTGCAAAGGACTTTTACTAATTTTTTTTTAAATTTAAAATGTTTTTTTTTCTGTTTATACCTGCGGCCAAATTGGCTGGCCGCTGGATAGTGTCGCCTAAGGTCCAACAACCTTAGGCGCTGGTTGCTTGGATCGCAGCAACCCATGCAACCATTTGCTCGACCTTAGGCAATTGTCACTTGGTTCATGCAACCTCAAGCGTCACTTGGGTTTGCATGACCTAGGCAACCATTGCTTAAGGTCGCCAGACCTCAGGTAGCAGTCGCGTCCCCTTGGGCAGTGGTCGTTAGGGTTGGGTGACCCCTTAGGCGACTGTTGCTAGTGTTGGTGATTCCTTGGCCGGTGGTCATTGGCCTCCATTCACTTATCCAAGGAAGATGAATAGTATGCGTGAATGGCAAACTCGCATTTCAAATGTGTGACTTTCCAAAGTAGCTCTGGACCTGCTTTAGACTAAAGGTCCTTAGAGCCATTTGGAGATGCAATTACGTCTAGCCAAAGTTCTTCAAAAAGTCGAACCAAACGGATTTGTATTTGACCAAAGCCCTTTAGGGGCCAAAGCCCTTTCAAAATGCCAACCCGAACAGGTCCAATGACTTACCAAGAATTACAAGAGAAAATGCCGTGAAAAAGGAAATGTTTTAGATATAATTCCTTAGAATTAGAATGAACCAAAGAAGCACGTCAGCTAAGAAAACAGCCAAGACTTTGTTGAAGTTGCCATCATAGCTAACTCATAATGACACGATTAATCATACTCTAAGGTTAAGAAAAGCAATCCTTCGTTGTGATTAAGCTCGAGATAATTAATGCAGTAAAACAAGGCAGCCCATATTTCTTTAAAAAATAAAAAATGTGCTCATGCATTGCATGGTCAACTAGGCTTGTAAATAAATCACATAAAATATGAATTCCCATAGGCCACGTAGTTCGTAGGAGGGCCATTTTATGAAAACGTTTCCGAAGGTTCACTGGCCCGCCTTGTGTCTTTGTACATTAAAGCGCGTTGCTATAAGTCTATAGAACAGGACTATTAGGTGAACAATTTGGTAACTCATATGACATGAAGATTTGCCTTGATTTTTCGTCTAGAAACTAAAAGTTTAGTCCTTAGGATTTGAGCTGCGATGCCAGTTCAGCGAACTCACATCTGATATGGTTTTTCAAATCTGGCTGTTGCTCCAGTTGCTCACTTTCTTCTCTTCGCGCCATTCTTTTAGTCCTTTTCATTCTCGCGAAACTTTGGGTCTGGCCCCGAATTCTATGCCTGATGGCAAATTCGTTACCAGGGCCTGAAAGGCTGCCTCTCGTAGGGAATTTGCATATTCCATCAAATGCTCTGTTCCTTACTCTGCATCATTTGCTTAGAGACATGGCAAGCGAGCAAGGGCCGATCATGAGCCTCCAGGTGGGTGAAGTTTGAGCCCTGGTCTTCTGATCGGCAGAGCATGGCAAAGAAGGTGTTGAAGGTCCAGGAGCTGGATTTTGCGCAGAGGCCTGGTAACGTAGCTTCCCTGGTTATCGATTACGGAGGATTCGTCTTGCTTTCTGTCCATACGGTGAATACTGGAGACAGCTCAGAAAACTGGTGGTGCTCGTGGTCCTGAGCAATGAGCAGGTCCAGTCTTTCAGATCAATAAGAGAAGAAGCATGGAACTTCATTAGCTCGATTGCCTTGTCTCGAGGACACCAATCAACATGAGCAAGAGATTCATCTTCTCGACAAATACCTAATATCCAGGCCCGTATTCGGTGAAAAAATTTACATATCAGGACGGCTTAACATGGTTGCTCAGCGAACTGTTAATGCTCTCTGGAGGCTTTGACCTACTTGATTTTTTCCACACTCTGAAGTCCCGGGGTTCTTCAGGTATGAGAAGGGTGTTGGAAAGAATACACTGGAAAGTGGACAAGGTTCTCGACAACTCATTGCCGATCACAAAGAATAGAAAGAATTTTGGGAACAGGATCGATTAATCTGGTGAAGAAGATGTAGTAAACATTCAGAAGACCAGAGATCGCAATTTTCACCTCATGTCAAATAAAACTAAAGGGACCCTCCTTGTAAGACTGAAGCTTCATTTGGCCCAAAATCTAATTTTGACTCTGCCGAGATTAAATTCCATGGCAAGGCATAAGTGACGTCTGTGCAAGCTTAATTTGGATACTTTTAGCCCAAGAAATAAGAAAATCAAGCCAAACATTCTGTGACAAGGATTCGGTCTTGTTGATGTTTGTTGGAAAATGAGTGCACTCTACTTCATTTCTAGCAAGAAAACTTGGCAGGGCCACATAGAAAGTCACATGCACTGCAAAAGGATGAATGCTCTGTTCCTTTGGGAGGATATTAAGCTAACAAAATTTGGTGACTATATCAGAATATTCTTGCAATAACTGAATATGTTGAGTGTTTACTATTTCCATACCTTTTTTTTTGGGGGGGTTGAAAACTATTCCTATACCTTCAGGAGAGTAAATTTTGTGCTTAATTTTGTTGGAAATCAAAATATGCCTGCAACACTGAAGAGATCAACTTGCTTTGCCCACTACCGAATGTTAAGCATGCTTCTGTCTTCTCCTTTCCTCCACTTACACCAAATGTTGATTCCCTAAAAAGACCATGCATTCGTCAGCCATTGTCAGCCCCACCAATTTTCATTCTTTTTTGGCAATCTATCAAACCCGAAGATTCTGCCACGTTTCCTTTCCGGGACATATTCTCAGGTGGAAGTGCAAGTACATTGACGACCCTGGAGTGGGCAACAGCGGAAATGATAGGGGAGGCAACTAACAACTTAGCCACAGTACTTTCACACTGATGCTGCTTGCCCCTGCATCAATATCCATCGTCAATGCGTGGACACTCAGAAGAGATCCTGATCAATGGAATAATGCTGAATGCTCTATATCAGAGACATTTGGAAAACTCTTCAATTACCTTCAAAGCAACTGACTTTGGATACATTCCCTATGGAGCGGGTAGAAACATGTGTCCCAACATATTATTGGGTCTTGCCAATATTGTACTTTCATTGGCTCCGTTGCTCTACCCTTTGATTGAAAGCCAAAAGAGTTTAAAATGATCGCTGTATATGAAGCTACAGCTTGGAAAAAGAACTTCAATACCATCCTATAACGTTTCATCCCAAAGCATTGAGAGTAGTATCAAGGACTATCGTCCACTCCATATCCTTGTGAAAAATGATTTTGCCATTGAGGCATTACTGATATAATAAGACATTCTTACTGCGAATAGGGCTATCCTTTCCTCCCTACAAGTCTCAAAGTGCAAGAGCATGGTACCAAGGTACTGAAGCCATACTTGTATGTCCTGAATGACCGCGAATTAACACACCACAATACATAAATGAGACGGATCCCGCTATAGTCCGTCCGTGAGACAATCTAACTCAATGAGGAGTACACTCCCTCGATCCTCATCCTTACAAAAAATGAGTATTGTGCCTTTTTTTTCTAGAGTCATAAAAAGAAAAAAAAAGCACAATCGTTTAAGGGGAAAATTATCCAAAAAGTCTTAAATTTATTGCATTTTTTATAATTCAATTCTAAACTTTCTAATTTTGTTAATTAAGTTTTAAACATTTTCATATCTTACCAACTGAGTCAATCTTGTCAATTTTGGCCGGAAATCGTTGATGTAGTAGTCCAGTCAATGCAAGTGATCTTATGTAGCACGGTTGGCGCTAACGTAAATAAATTTTAATAATTTTTTGATTTTTTAATTTTCCCTTTTTTAGTTTTCTTTTATTTTCTTCCATTCTTTTTCCTTTTGGCAACCACCAGCGAGAGTCGCCCTCGCTGGGCTCAAGCGAGCTCACCCATGCTAGGATCTAAAGAGGGGCCGGCGGGCGAGGTCGCTCTTTTCTGCCTATGCTCTTCACGGTGTCCAAAGTGGCAGATGCATTAATGGCGCTCACAAGGGCCTATTTTAAAGGCGTTATCAATTTCATCGAGAAAATATTAGGTAGGTGAGATATTCCATGTAGGCGATGAAGTTCACCACTTAGAGAAGGACACGTGTGGTCCACGTCGGCGGTGGGTCCACAGCCGAGAACCCCTCTCTCCTCTCTCCTCTGCAAGTCTTCTCTCTCCTCTCTTTCGCTTGCCCCTCTCTCTCTTCATTAAATGCCATGTCCTTTGCCTCCCCCCTCTCTCTCCATTTGCCGCCCGCACTCTCCCTCTCTCTTTCAAAATCGCCTCTTTCTCTCTCTTCATTTAATGGGACGCCTTCTTCTTCTCCATCAAGCCCCACCAAAATCTTTCCCTCCCTCTTCGGCGCACGACTGCTTTCATTTCTCCGCTTCTTTTTTAAAATCGCTGCAATCATCGTCTTCTCATCCTCTACGCTTCGCTCATACTGCTTCGACGCTTCGCTCATACTACTTTGACACCACTATGCTTTGAGCTTTGCGGTTGCGACGGCCGCAGCTGCGATGGCCGCGGTTCTAGTGGCCCTCGCGGCCGTCGTCCTCCTGTCCTTAGCCCTCTCCTCCACCGCGAAGGTCTCCACCAAGTGGCCTACAACACGAGCGCTCGAATTGCCCTTGACTAGCTCAACGTCCACCTGGTCCCCCACTCCCACGATGACATCGGTTGGCTGAAGACCGTTCGTCAAGCGGCTGGTCCCCCACACTCGCTTCACTCTTCGCACTCATTGCTACTCTGTTCGTCAAGCGGCCGTTCCCCTACCGTCGTCGACGAAACACGTAAAGGCGCTCCTGTTCCGGCGCTCGCTCACTTCTCTCTCCACACTCGTTGCTGCTCCAACATATTGAATCACATTAGGATCCTTTCGAGCGTTCGATGGTCGCCTTCAATTTTTAAGAATCATCTCCTAATTTCTTATTGATACAGAATAAATTTGTAATGTTTGAATTGGGTCTTAGCTCCCTCAGGGGCGAGTGAACTGTGAAAGATTCCAAACTGAGCAATGCATAGTGACTAAATAGAGCGAGAATGGTCGAAATTGCATTTCCCATCAAGGAAAGAGCGCTTGATCGAAGGGCAATCTCACACCTTTTTCATTTTTTTTGATTACTTGCTGTTAATTAGCATTCCATCATGTGCACAAGTAAATTCATGGCCAAATGAAACTAGGTTCCTCATGTAGTTCGTCTGCATCCATACTCCCCCAACTCTAATTTTACAGCAGGAAAATTTTTTTTGGGGGGGAGGGAGGAATTAAAAACTTTTCGCAGCAGAATCCGTTTTGAACTCAACTGGAGCCAGATTTGCTTTTTCTGAAAGTACAATCTCCCTTTGGAGCTCGGGGATTTTCCCTTTCAAAATTTCATAACCGCCGAGAGCTTCAAAATGGGTCTGAGGAACTGCTAGCTTACGGTGATTTTGCAGTGTTTTTTCATTCGGGTTCTTTCAGGAATTGCATCGAGCGGGGAACATGATACTGAAGGAAAAACTCAATCGTTGCCTGTAATTTATCATCTCGTGCCAATCATCATGGGGACTTGATTTATATTATATTTACTCAATGGCTTGGAAGTTGAGATGTCATTTTTCTGTTCAAATGCGAAAAAATTGGAATGGAAGTTCCAGAGTCGAGCAAGAAGCAATTGAACTGGATTTGCTTTCGTTTCTTGATGAGTGATGACTGAGGGGCGTAGTTCTCCGCACTCGTTTCAAACGAAACATTATCGAAATATCTAAACAGACAAGAAAGAAAGAAAATTCCCACGAAATCGAATCCTATCTAACAATCAAACTCAAGCAAGGTTTATACCCAAACAAAAAAGTAAAACTCAAGCGAGGAGAGGACTTCGACAACTCTCTAGAAACCCGACGTCCCGTTGTCGCCGTTGCCGTCCCTGCACTTGTACACAGACACTACCACTCTCAGCTGATCTTCCATTATTAGAGAACGGCGGCTTTGACGGACGGAACAACAATGGGTGTGAAGAGTGAAGCGAGCCAGCGCCGAAGGAGGGGCGGCCTTAATGTGCTTTGTCGGCAACGGCGGGGGAATGGCCGATATCACCTAATATTTTTTTGAGTCCAGCACGTTCTGCACGCAAGCTCCCTGTGAACCAATTCGAGCCGACCTCCCAGTCACCCAACGCCGATTTCACCTCGCGGAGCAAATAAAAGAAATCCCGGAAGTAGTAAGGGGTGTAAACGCCCTTTTTTACCCAGATGGCGTTGTTGGCGCCGAGGTAGTACTGGTTGACGGTCTTCAGCCAGTCGATGTCATCGTGGGAGTGGGGGACCAAGTGGACGTTGAGCTAGTCAGGGGCGATTCGGGCGCTCGTGTTGCAGACCACCTGGGTGGAGACCTTCGCGTTGGCGGAGGAGAGGGCCAGGGACAGGAGGACGACGGCCGTGAGGGCCACTAGAACCGCGGCCATTGCAGCTGCGGCCATCGCAGCCGCAAAGCTCAAAGCATAGTGGTGTCGAAGCAGTATGAGCGAAGCGTAGAGGATGAGAAGACGATGATTGCAGTGATTTTAAAAAAGAAGCGGAGAAATGAAAGCAGTCGTGCGCCGAAGAGGGAGGGAAAGATTTTGGTGGGGCTTGATGGAGAAGAAGAAGGCGTCCCATTAAATGAAGAGAGAGAAAGAGGCGATTTTGAAAGAGAGAGGGAGAGTGCGGGCGGCAAATCGAGAGAGAGGGGGGAGGCAAAGGACATGGCATTTAATGAAGAGAGAGAGGGGCAGGTGAAAGAGAGGAGAGAGAAGACTTGCAGAGGAGAGAGGAGAGAGGGGTTCGGCCGTGGACCCACCGCCAACGTGGATCACACGTGTCTTTCTCTGAGTGGTGAGCTGCATCGTCTACGTGGAATATCTCACCTACCTAATATTTTCTCAATTTCATCTCCGTCTTCGGCTTCCTCTTCTTCCTCCTCCTCTTTGTCATCATTCTGTTGGCACTTTCTGCGTTGCCATCCGGCTCCAGTTGGGATTTGATTTTTTTTTTCACTTCGATTCTACCTTTAATTTTGCGCCTTCACCATGGGAGAATCACAACGGAGTTGTTTGAAAATGGAGAGCGAGAAGAAGCGTAGGCCACTGGTGATAGCCCTCACTGGTTGTTTCCTTGGTTGGTTGCCGATTATTGTCCAAACCCGGTGATGGGGTGGAGGAAGAAGAAGGGAGGAAAATAAATAAATATTAAATAAATATTAAAATATTATTAAAAATTATTTATGTTAATGCTGGCCATCTTACTTAGTAAGGTCAGGGTTCACGTCACCGATTTTTCGTTAAAATTGACTGAATTGACTTAAAATGTGAAAAAAAATTAAGAATCAATGGATAAAATTTAAAAATAAATTGATAAAATTATAATAAGTTTAGAACTTTTTAAATAATTTTTTTATTATTTAAGTCAAGATCGAATATGTTTCTGGCCTACCACTTTTCTCGGGCCCCACCAAGAGCTGTTTTTTTTTTTTGGACGCAACACTAAAAAAATATTGGATAGGCTAGTGATCGACAACTAAGCAAAATATTAACCCATTTAGTACGCAACACGTGTCCAATGGGCTCCAGACTTCTCACACAATTTTCTCACTTGCATTACTCCCTCTTTCTTCTCCCTCTGTCTCTCTTTGCTCCGTGTCTTCCTGCAGAAACAGAGGGCCAGATCTCGGTTGTTTATGGAAGTCGGTCCTTCCTTCACCAAGATCTTAGCCTCAGTCGACCGGCCGCCGACGGAGTAGTCGACAGAGGCCGAGATCTTGATGCGGGGGAGGAAGGCGGCGGCGGCGTGCTGGAGGTCGAGCTTCTTGCTGCGTAGTTTGTCGGGCATGGCGTCGATGAGGCCCAGCTCGTCGGCAAGGTCCTGGGTGAGGATGCTTTGGACGATGGCCATGCCGATGTTGCCGGCCCCGATGACGGCGATCTTGGTGTTGCACTTGGAGGGTGACAGCGGAGGCCGTGATTTCACCATCCCAAATCCACCATGATTTCATCATGGGCTTCGCCGTCGACCAGGAGGGAGGCGACCACCGCTGACGGCTGCTCGCCCAGGACCCTCTCCGGGGGCAAAGCGCGAGTCGGGAGGGAGAGAGAGGCGACTGTCGTTGCTGTGGTCGGGGGAGGAGGGAGAGAAGACAGTAAAGAGAGAGGGAGAATTAGCCAATTTCTGAAAATTTCGTGAAAAATCTGAAATAGACTAGTGTTTTGCTTAGTTTTCAATCACTAGTCTATCCAATATTATCTGAAACACTTAAGAACTATTCACGGATAGGAAAAAATTGTGCCGATTACTTTGGCTGATATGAATATGGAGACTTCTGTATTAGACAGGGAATCCGCCGTGGAACCATGAAGAAGAGAATAGTCAGAAAAAAACAAAGGAGAGAACCTTCCCAGTAGCCACAAGTCTCTTGGGTGCATTTGGTTCAGTTTTGAAAATTGGCTTTAAGTCCAATGCAAATGCAAACAATTGTATTTGGTAAAAAAATTTTACAAATGGACTTTGAGGAGTATAATATATATAATTATTTATTTATTTATTTTGAAAATTGAACTAAACCCTTCACCAGACCGGCGAAGGGCTACGGCTGCTGGTGAGCTAGATCTAGTGCCAACGACTGTCGGGCAACCTTCGGTGAGGGTCGCGCGACCCAATCAAGGGCCGCCGAAGGTCGTCCAACCTCGGGTGACCCTCGGTGAGGGTCACTCGACCCAAGCGCCATGTGACCCAAGCGACCGCTGCTTGGGTAGCGGCCCTCGCCTGGGCCTCGCAAGGGTCACGCGACCACCAGCCACCGTCACAAGGCCCAGGCGGCGATCGCTTGGGTCGCCGCGACGAGAGTCGCTCACCAGTGGCCGCAACCCTTTGCCGAACTGGCGAAGGGCTACCTACTTTTCCAATTAAAAAAAAAAAATCATGGGCAAAATTGGAAATATGAAAAATTAGTGATGATAATTTGGGAAGAGAAAAATTAATTTTAGTATTCCGTCTAATATTGAAAGTCCAAAGATAGTTCGCACTAACTTTGGGTTTTCAGTATTTTGAAGGCCAGCTTTCAACTGAAAACCAGCCTCAAAACTGAACCAAATGATCCAGCATTTTCTCAAAAGGCCTGAAAGCCCCTTGAAAATGCTGAATCAAATGCAGCCTTAGATGACGAATATGGTGGATGGACAATTTGTTAAAACAAAATTAAAAATAAGAAGTGCTAAACACGACATTTTGATATTTTTGGACATAACTTGGAAAACCAACCTTATTCATGCTTTTTTAAAGATCCACTGCTATTCCAAATGATGAGAATATCCATTACATTCCAAAACTGAGAGATTTCAGTGAAATAAGTCATAATCTATAATTTCTATGTAATTTCATAGTTTTTTCAACACGTAAGTCGGATCCCGCGCTTCAAAGATCACATGACTTTGAATATATGACCTAGCTCCGGTAATTACTCCAATTAGATGAATGGAGGGCGGCTAAAATTAAGCTCACTAGATGAGATCTCCGTTACGTGCACGCAAAAAACCTTTCTTTTCCTCCTTTTCCCTTTCCTTTCTTTCTGTTCTCTGTTCACTGGACGAAGCTGCACTTTCCTCTTTCTTCGTTCTTTTTTTTATCTATCAACGTCTTCTTCTTCTTTTTTTCTTTTTTTTTCCTTTACATTTTGACCGAGTCAAATTCCACATATTACATCAGTCATGACCCTTGAATGGGCAAATGGCCAAATTGGCGGACAGCCCGAGCGTAACGGAGAGTGCTCCATCTGAAATTCGGCAAGTTCTCTGAGGAAAAGAGAGGATCCACGAGCAAGAGATCCAGCAATTACCCTACTCGACACTAGTCACCAAAGAAAATCTATGCTTGCGTCCTTCTATTCCCTTCATCACGAGAGAGCTCAGGGACAGATGTACGGTCTCCGTATACGAGATACAGCCAAAAACTATAGTGATCATCAATGCGAGGGGCCACTTGGAAGAGATCCTGATTAATGGAATGATGCTAAATGCTTTATATAAGAGAAATTTGAAAACTTATCAGTTACCTATAAAGAGCTAACTTCGAACATATTCTATCTGGAGCAGGTAGAAGGATATGTCTCAACATACGATTAGGTCTTGCTAATATTGAACTTCCACTTACTCAATTGCTTTACCACTTTGATTAGAAGCCAGGAGAGTTTGACATGACCATGGTATATGGAGCTTCGACTCAGAAAAAAGAAAGAATTGAACTTAATTACCATCCTAAAACGTTCCATCCCAAAGCATTGAGAGTAGTACCAAGGACTATTATGCACTCCATGTCCTCGTGAAAGAAGATTTTTCCATTGAGGCATTAGTGATATAATAAGACACTCTTAGGGTATGTTTGATAACAATTCTGTTTCGGAAATAATTTTTACTCAGAAATAATTCTTTTTTATTATGTTCTCCGGATGAGATTCTAAGCATTTAAAAGCATTTGATAATTGTCAAAAATTTCTATCTCTGGAATAGAAATGCATTTGGTACGACTCATAATTTTTTTTTATTTCTTTCATTTTTTAATACTTTTATTGTTTCTTTCATTTTTTCTCTTTTTTCTTTTTCTTTATCATTTTCTCTTCTTCTTCCTCCTTCTTCGTAGCTAGCGACCAGTTGGCGAAGTCCAGCAAGCTCATCGGAGGCTTGCTAGCCTCATGTCGGCTAGACGAGCTCACGAGGACTTCGCCCTAGCTTGGCGAGCCTTTAGCGAGCTTGCCGAACCTCACCCAGTAGGTCGTCAACGACTGCCGGTGACGACAACGGCAATTAATGACCAGCTAGGAGGAAGAAGGAGAGAGAAGGAAAAAAGAAAAATGGTTAGCTTAATTTTGGAGTTGTTTTCGAGAATAAAGAAGTAATTTCTTTTATTCTTAATTCTGTTCCAAATCTATCTCGAGAACAAAAAAGTTACCAAATAGATTTTATTCTTTTTTTATTCCAGGAAAAAAAAAGAATCGAGTACTATTTGGTTGATTAACAAACATGTCTTTACTACTAAGGGCTTATTTGGTAAAGTGCCAAACAATGCTAGATTCTATTCTTTTGCATTCCTTTGATAATTTTTTTATTTCTAGGAATAAATTTAGAACAAAATCAAAAAGGAAAAAAAAGTTACTTCTTTATTCCTAAAAACAATCAAACCATTTCCTTTTTTTCTCTTTTCTTTTCTTCTTTTCTTCTTTCCTTTTCTCTTCTTCTTCCTTTAGCCAGTCGCAAAAATATAATAAAATTATTAAAAAATTATAAGAATTTTTAAAAAAGTAATAAAATTATAACAAAAAATTGTTAAAAATTAAAAGAAAATTTAGAAAATATAATAAAATTGTAACATAACAATATGTTAAAAAAATAATAAAATTACATAATAAAATTATCTAAAAATATGACAAAATTATATAATAAAATTATTTAGAAAATAAAAAGAGAAAAATATAATAAAAGTATTTAAAAATTAAAAGAAATTTTAAGTCACAAAAAAATTTAAGGTTCATACCAAATACATTTTTATTCCAAAAAATGAAATTTTGGGCAATTACCAAACGTCTTCAAATGTTCAGAAACTTTAGGGAAGAGAATAAAAAAGAATAATTTTTAAGCAGAAATTATTTTCAATAATAGAATGATTATCAAACACACCATAACATGGCATCATTTCTTCCCTGCAAGTCTACAACCTGCAAGAGCATGTTACCAACGTTCTGGAGCAGTAGTTCAATGCACTGAATGAGAGTGTGAATCAATGCACCTCAGTCATTAGATAACAACGTTCTGGAGCAGTAGTTCAATGCACTGAATGAGAGTGTGAATCAATGCACCTCAGTCATTAGATCAAGTGGATCCCACTACAGTCCAACCCGTGAGACCAATCTAATTCAACGTGGAGTTCACTCCCTCAATCTCCCTCCTTGTGAAAAGGCACAGATGTTTTTTTTTTTTTGGTGACCCAGGGAACCCCGCACACCCCGCCGGCAGCAGGGGGGTAAACCCTGGGGCCAATGGGAGCTAGCCACCACACTCCCACCAAGCGGGGGTAAGTCATCCAAGTCTCCTCCCCAGTTTCGAACTCCTCCCCTTGAAGGGCAAGGGTCACAGGAGCCTAACCAGTGGAGCCACCGCAGCGGGTGGTAAAAAAAGGCACAGATGTTTAAGTCAAGGTCATCGAAGATTTTGCAGTGGGTCAAGAACGCCAATTCTAGTCTGGCCTAGCACTTTTCTCGGTCTCCACTAGGAGCTGTATACGTAAACGAAAAGATCGTGCTGATTAACTTTTGGCTGGCATGAAGACGAAGACTTACTGTAATTCCCTAGAATCTGCGGTGGGACCCTGAAGAAGAAAAAAGACGGAAATATCAAAGGAGAGAACCTCCCCTGTAGCCACAAGTTTCTTTTGGAGTTTAGAGGACGAATACGTTGGATGACAAACTGTTAGGGAAAATTGAAAATCAAGAAGTGCTGAACACGACATTTTGAACTTAACCTTACATTAACCATGCCAAATCTCACCCCAAATGTTTTTGGAAGTGACCTAGAAAACTGGCCTTGTTCATCCTTTTCAAAAGACCCAAGACATTAATATGTTTCGTTATTCACATTTCATGGCAATCAACAATTTCATTTTTCCTACGACAAGTTAGAAATTCTGCATCAATGCTCCTTATGTAGCAAGAAGAAAAGTATGATCTGGTATACTCTTATTTATTATATGTATTGGTTAAAGAGCCTACAACATAAATATCAAATGACGCAGAGTCCATGAATACCACTTTCAAATAAGTGTATAGACCATCACAATTCTGTATAATCAGAGTTCACAAACCAAATCATTTATCACTTTTGCGAAGCATTTCACATTTTCAATTGGTTTCCAAAAGCAATTGTCGAACTAAGTTCATATTGCTTTAAATATGGAAAAGCATCGCAAATCACAATGCAAATTTCAATAATCAAAATGTAGTCAATATCTAATCTAGAATCTATACAACAAATGCTCCAAACACTTTTGCTTTCTTTCCAAATACCGTGTCATCCCATGCTTATCTAATATAAGTCGGTGATTTGCTACTCGGCGTTGAGATTAATTCACCAACAGTATTGACAGGTTGCCCTAGATTGGGAGATAGGAGATGGGGGTCATGGGACAGAAGTGCGCATGAGAAGTTCAGTGAATTCTGGGACATCACACTGGCCAAGTACCAGAATGATTCAGATGTGAATTAAGAGAAGCTATTGGTTGTGAAAACTTCTAGTAGCTCCCGGACGGGCTTTCCGCAACTCTGATGTTTTCAAATGGACAACACTTCAGACTCTACACCTTAGCTTCAACAAGCTGCAAGGACGGCTTAAATTCCCCCAGACAACTTCCTGTACCATCTTGTCTCGAATAATAGACTCTTCCGAATTGAGCCCCATACATGCCCTCGATTTGTCTTACAACGCCTTGACCGGTGCACTTCCCACCAATGCTTGAGCAATCTGAGCGACACTCTAGAAGTGATTAGCCTATCAAGCAGCAACTTCCAAGGGTGAATTTCTCAAGTCAAGCAAAAGCTAGTGGGCAATTGACGATGATTGATTTCGGTAATAATCAACTCCAAGGGCCATTGCCTGGGCACTCGCAGGCTGTGAAGAGTAGGAGTTCCTAAATGACCACATGAATAAATTTTTTTCGTCCTGATTGGCCTCACTTGTCGTGCCGATCTGCGAAGCTAACAGATTGCACGGGGTGACTAGTGAACTTGAAAGTGACTAGTTTTCCGAGGCTTCATATCATTGACCTGACCGAGACAATTGTCGGTAGCTTGCCATCTAAGTAGTTTAAGCGTTGGACTACCATAAAAGTTGTAGCAGTAGATCAGGCAGACTATATGGGCTATACCCCTCTATAAATTATAAATCCAATTAAGAACCTCTGTCACAGGTTTTGCCCACGATACACATGCCCTTCGACTACTCCATGATAATGACCGACATAAGCTCCCGCAATTGAAGTATTCAAGGTTCTAATAATATCTCACGTTGATTGATCTTTCCAGCCACAGTTTCGCAATAGATTCGATGAGTATTGGGTCAGCAAATCCGAGTGTGAACACGTGACCTTGTAGTTACCAACCATTGGAAATTTAATAATTACAAATCATCCACATAATATAAGTCAATATAATTTCATTATTTGTGAATTTTATTTAAAAAGCAAAATTTTGAAGCTATTTGTAACGTGACAAGAAATTTTAATTTCGCTCCAACTAAACTTCTCCTCCATATGGTAAGCGCCTTCATTATATATCAAGATTAAAAGAGATTTCTGTCAAATCTCATACTCTATGATGTCCTAATCTATCATTTTCATGTAATTTCATAGTATGACAACTTCTAAATTAGGTCTCAGAATTCAAATATCAACTTCAAATTCATAACCTAAATTCAATAATTAACCTAATTAGACAAATAAAAGACTTGAATTTTACGCCGTTACGAAACGAAGGTAATCCATCTTGACGATACCTCTCTCGCGTGGCGTGTGCGCCAAAAACCTTTCTTTATTTCTCTTTCCTTTCTTTCTTTTCTATGTTCACTGGACGGAGCGGCACTTTCCTCTTTATTATTATTACTTTTTTATCTCTTGTGTTCTTCTCTTTTTGCTCATGCTTTTTGACCGAGTCAAGGTCGTATTACATCAGCCATGACCCTTGAATGGTGAGGAACCCGAGAGTAAGGAGAGAGCTCAATCTGAAATTCGGTTAGTTCTTTGAGGAAAAGGGGGGATCGGCGAGCAAGATATCCAGCAACTGCCTGCTTTACGCTCGCATCCTCCCGTTCCCTTCATCACGAGAGAGTTAAGGGATAGATGTACATATCTCCATATATGAGATACAGCCAAAGACTAATTATCATCGATGCATGGGCACACAATAGAAATATGGATCAATGGAATGATTTTGAATGATTTATATAATAGAGATTTGAAAAACTCTTCAGTTATCTATAAAAAAAACTTACTCACTCTCGATACATTTCATATGGATCAAGTAAAACTGTGTCCCCATATATTATTTGATCTTGCTAATATTGAACTTTCACTTACTAAATTGCTCTACCACTTTGATTGGAAGCTAGAAAAGTTTGACATGACTATATGTATATGGAGCTATGGCTCGGAAAAAGAATTGAACTTAATTTTTATCCTATAATGTTTCATTCCAAAGCATTGGGAGTAGTATCGATGACTATTTTGCACTCTATGTCTTTATGATGGAAGATTTTGCATTGAGGCATTACTAATATAATAACACATTTTTACTGCGAATCGGGCTATCATTTCTTCCTGCAAGTCTGCAAAGTGTAAGAGCATGGTACCAACATAGTACATACTGAAGCCATACTTGGATGCACTGAATGAATGGGAATCGATGCACCTCAGTCCTTAGATCAGCTGGAACCCACTAAAATCCATCGGTTAGACCAATCTTAACTCAATGCGGAATCCACTCCCTCAATCCCCATCCTTACGGAAGATATCAGTATTGTGCTGATTAAGTCTAGTTCATCGAAGACTTTGCAGAGTGTCAAGAACGTCAATTCAAGTCTGGCCTTCCACTTTTCTGGGTCCTCACTAAGAGCTGTGTGCGGATTCGAAAAAAAATAGTGCTGAGGCTGGCATGAAGCTGAAGACCTCTTTATTTCCCAGGAAACTACCGTGGGACCATGAAGAATAAAAAGACAGAAGTCCAAAGGAGAGAACCCACCCAGTAGCCACAAGTCTCTTTTAGAGGACGATTATGTTGGATGGAGAAATTGTTAGAATAAATTGAAAATCAAGAAGTGCTAAAAACGAGGTCTTGAACTCAGCCTTAAATTAACCATGCCAAAACTCACCGAGGATGTTTTTTGAAATAAGGTAGAAAACCAACCTTGTTTGTCCTTTTCAAAACCAACAAATTAATCTGTTTCATTAACCAGATTCCTTGGCAAGCACGACAAGTTAGAAAGTTCTACATCGATGCTCCATATGCAGCAAGAAAATAAGTATGATCGGGTAGTCCCAGTAACAACTTCGGCACGTCAGTGACACACTGTCCTTCCGTAACAACACAAGCTGTGATTATGTACATATGACTTGCTTTTTCCTTTTCTTTCTTTCTTTTTCTCCTTCTCTCTTTTCTTCTCTGTTCGGTCTAATTTGCTTTATAGCGTCCACTTTTTCTTACTTTTTCTTGACGAGTCAACTTTTCTTTTTTGCTGCCCAATTGATCTTTCCAGCCACGGTTTCGCAATAAATTCGGTGAGTATTGGGTCAGCATATCCAAGTGTGAACACGTGAGCTTGTAGTTACCAACCATTAGAAATTTAACCATTACAAATTGTCCACATAATATAAGTCAATATAATTTTATTATCTATGAAAAAATTAATAAAATAAGCAGATATTTGAAACTGTCTACAATGCGGCACAAAACTTTAATTTCACTCCTATTAAACCTCTCCTCCAAATGATAAGGGCCTTCATTACATATCAAGACTAAAAAGATATTTTTATCAAATCTCACGCTCTACAACGTCTTAATCTATTATTTTCATGTAATTTCACAGTATGACAACTTCTAAATTAAATCTCAGAGTTGAAATATCAACTTCAAATTTATGACCTAAATCCAATAATTAACCTAATTAGACAAACAAAAGACTTGAATTTTACGGTGTTACAAAACGAAGTTAATCCGTCTTTACGAGACCTCCGTGGCGTGTGCGCCAAAAACCTTTCTTTTTTCTTTCTCACCTTTCTTTGTTTTCTACGTTCACTGGACGAAGTTCCACTTTCCTCTTTATCATTATCATTTTTTTAATCTCTCGTGATCTTCTTTTTTTGGCCATGCTTTTTGACCGAGTCAAAGTCATCATATTACATCAGCCATGATCCTTGAATGGTGAGAAACCCCAGAGTAAGGAGAGAGCTCAGTCTGAAATTCGGTTAGTTATTTGTGGAAAAGAGAGGATCGGCGAGCAAGATATCCAGCGAGTCAAGGGGTGTCAATGGGTCGGGTCGGATCGGGTCTTGATATTACCTGACCCGACCCGACCCGAACAATAAAGGTCATGTCATTTGACCTGAACCGACTCGACCCGAAATGCATAAAACATGAAGAAAAAAAACGGGTCAATTTGGGTCGGGTTTCGGGTTTTTTATTAAAAAATATTACAAAGGGAATTCGAAATGCTCTTACGTGACGCCGCGAGACCTTGTCCAACCCGTCCGTGAACCGTGACGCTGCGAAACCTCGTCCAACCCGTCCGTGAACATCTCCGTAGACAGATAATTTTTTAACAAAAAATATAACAAAGGAAATTCAAAATGTTCTTACGTGACGTCACGAGGCCTCGTCCAACCCATCTATGAATATCTCCGTAGACAGATAATTTTTTAATAAAAAATATGACAAAGGGAATTCGAAATGCTTTTAGGCCTCGTCCAACTCGTCCGTGAACATCTCTGCAGACATATAATACTCCCTCTAAAGTTCTGCGTTGGCCGTGAAAAAGAAGCAAATCCTATGAGAGAGAGAGGCCAACGACGATGAACCCGTGAGATGAGACGTGCTGAATGAGTTGTGAGTAGAAGGAGTTGCAGAGAAAATAGCTTGGGTGGGTGTGTTTGAGTTGAAGCCTTTAATGTGTTTGGATCGAAACAATGTTCCGATCCTAATTTGACCCAAAACATGTATTCCATTTGTGTTTATAATTATTACTCGAACAGTATTAAGACCTGAAACATGTACCATACTTATTTCGTGTTCGGGTCATGTTCGGGTTATGTTCGGATTGGGTTGGATGAGTTTTTTTGACACCCCTACCAGCAACTACCCTATTTACACTAGTCTTAAAAGAAACACTACGCTTGCATCCTCATATTCCCTTCATCACAAGAGAGTTAAGGGATAGATGTACAGTCTCTGTATACGAGATACAGCCAAAGACTATAGTTATTATCAATGTATGGGCACACAGAAGAGATCCTAATTAATGGAATGATCCTGAATGATTTATATCAAAGAGATTTGAAAAACTTTTCAGTTACCTATAAAGGAACCGACTTACTTCTGGAGCAGGTAAAAGTGTGTCCCTGCATATTATTTGATCATGTCAATATTGAACTTCCACTTGTTAAATTCCTCTACCACTTTGATTGGAAGCTAGAAAAGTTTGACATGACCATGTATATGGAGCTATGGCTTGGAAAAAGAATGAATTGAACTTAATTGCCATCCTATAACCTTTCATTCCAAAGCATCGGGAGTAGTATTGAGGACTATTTTGCACTCCATGTCTTTATGAAAAAAGATTTTACATTGAGGCATTACTAATATAAACAACACATTTTTACTGCGAATAGGCTACCCTTTCTTCCCTGCAAATCTGCAAAGTGCAAAAGGGTGGTGCCAATGTATTGAAGCCACACTTGGAGGCACTGAATGAATGGGAATCAATGCACCTTAGTCCTTAGATCAGCTGGATCTCACTAAAGTCAATCGGTGAGACCAATCTAACTCAATGCGGAGTCCACTCCCTCAATCCCTATCCTTACGAAAGATATCAGTATTATGCTGATTAGGTCAAGTTCATCGAAGACTTTGCAGAGTGTCAAGAACATCAATTCGAGTTTGGCCTGCCACTTTCCTCGGTCCCCACTGAGAGCTGTTTAAGGATTCGAAAAAATCGCAGCAAGAAAGAAGGATGATCGGGTAGTCCCCGTAATAACTTCAGCACGTCAGTAATACACTGTCTTTCGGTAACAACACAAGCTGTGATTATGTACATATGACTTGCTTTTTTTCTTTTCTTTCTTTCTTTTCTCCTTTTCTCTTTTCTTCTCTATGCGGTCTAACTTGCTTTATAGCGTCCACTTTTTCTTACTTTTTCTTGACGAGTCGACTTTTCTTTTTTGCTGCCCAATTGACTCAGTCAACGCCACTGTTACAATTCTGACCAAAAAAATGCCAATGTTACAATCACTGGCCATTTCCGTGGGAACCGACATTGCTGAGATACATAGGAATATAGTTATATTAACAATTCAGCCACAAAATTTGACAACTCATGCTGTTGTCCTCGTGGTTTGTATTTGCAGTTCGATAAGAAGTTGTAATCAGATCATCTTATTGAACAATTCAATGGAACGAACAATGTAAAAACATCTTCATCCGAAGAAAGATGTGTGAAATAGGAACATTCTCATTTGTTTGAAAGAGATGACTTGACGTTTGACCCAATCAATCCTCACTCTGCATCCCTTTCATCATTGCCGACCTGTAAGTTAGCTCCACAGAAAGTCTGAAGCTCTTTCTGTACCATGGTTTCCGATTGAATGGGTTTTGTGATCTGGTCTCTGGCTAATCAGGTGTGTGATTGGAGAGAAAATCACCGCTTGACACGGAGACTGCACACACGTATTTACACTGTATTCAAGTGTTACAAGATCTCCAACCAAAAAAAAAAAAAGGTGCTAAAAGATAGGAAATCCAAGATAACGTAATATTACAGAACCGATATATCCTATTTCTTAATATCAAATTATTATAATGATATATGTGCCTAACAGTTTAATCTCTTATAATAATTGAGAGGGTCTCATCAAATTTTACATAGCATCAGAGTGGAAAGTCCCGAGATGAAATATTTTTGGAACCACCCTTTGCTAGTAATTGTTGCACTAAGTCCCATGAAATTCTAAACAAACTGGGTGAAATCTAGTATTGCATATTTCTGTTTTAGCTTTTATTTGGGGAAGAGACAATGTCAGAGGCGGGGTATATTTGTAAAGCGCCTAAACAATGAAATTCTTTATCTTGCATTTTCTAAGCTAGCGTGCTCTTTGGGATGCAAGAATTCTAAGTCAAGGGACATCCTTGTCCATGCCTTCCAACTTTAACGCTGTAACAGGAATCTGTTGACTGTTGTCAACTCACTACATCAGATTAAAGCACGAAAATGACATCGGAGAACTTGGCTATATAACTTACATCTCCATCATCAGGCCCCATGTACACCCTAGCGGCAAAGTGAGTTAAAGAGAATCACTAGATCTGCTAAGATAACCATGGAAAAAGAGTCATTTCACTTCAACTGCTTGATACTCTTGCTTATTGTTGTTGCTTCACGCTCTCTTGCTTTGACCCGACCACATTGCCATGAAGACGAGAAATCTGCGTTGTTGGAGTTCAAGGCAGCCTTCTTCACCAAAGATGAGAAGCCTCCGTGCTGTTCCAGCGCCACTTCACATGAGCGAGCAAAGATTGAATCCTGGAACGCATCGACAGGGGAAACTAAAAGCGATTGCTGTTCATGGGCTGGTGTCCAATGTGACAAGGTAAGCGGTCACGTGATTGATCTCAACCTCAGTTGCAGTTGTCTCTTGGGTAAAATCAACTCTACCACCAGTATTTTCCGTCTTCTTCACCTAAGAAGCCTTAACCTTGCCTTCAATTACTTCAATTGTGAGATTCCTCCAGCAATTGAAAATCTCGGTTCCTTGAGGGACTTAAACTTCTCCAACTCCGGCTTCATGGGCGACATTCCACATCAGCTCGGTAAATTGACAGGACTTATCCATCTAGACCTCTCCAATAATAGGCTGATCGGCACAACACTCAAAGACCTGACATTACTCCCAGAACAGCCCACCACATGTGTTCCTCAAAATATTCCCGGAGAACGTTCAGATCCATGTCGAGATGGCTCATGGAAATCGATTTTGGGACTACATGTCAACAAATTTGGAGGTGAAATCCCATCTTCTTTTGGACGTCTTAATCACCCAAAGCGTTTAGATCGACGCTTTAATTCCTTCACGGGTGAAGTTCCATCTTTCTTGGGAAATTTGGTCCAGCTTAGGAATTTAAGTCTCGCAGGCAACATGTTAATCGGGCAAATTCCGTCTTCCATTGGAAACCTAGTTCGACTTACTCAATTAGATCTTGGATACAATCAATTAGTGGGTGAGATTCCACTCTCTTTCCAAAATCTCTCCGAGCTTAGGTCCTTAAGACTTCAGTCCAATCAACTGAGTGGCGAAATCCCATCCTTGTTGGGAAAACTCATCCAGTTGACTGACGTTGATCTTTCATTCAATCAATTCCATGGTGCTATTCCAAGCACGATTTTCCAATTACAGTATCTCCAACGTCTTAATTTGAATTCAAATAACTTGAGTGGCACTGTAAAGTTAGATTGGTTTTCAAAGGTTGACAGCCTTCAAGTGCTTGGGTTATCCTCTAACAAACTGTCGTTGATTGTCGAAACCATCATAACTCATGACTACTATGCTTTAGGTTTAGGATCATGCAACTTAAATGGTTTCCCAAAGTTTCTGCAATATCAAACTCACTTGTTTTTCCTAGATCTATCCTACAATAACATTTCTGGTCAAGTTCCTGAATGGTTTCTGACTGTGAGCCCAGAATACCTACGTCATTTGAACCTTTCTGGCAACTTTCTAACAAATTTTTCTCAAGACCCCATTGTTTTCAAGTGGGAAGAACTCGTTGTAGTAGATCTCCGTTTCAATGAGTTGCAAGGATCAGTTCCTATTCCTCCTCCTAACATGTCGTACTACTTCATCTCAAATAACAGGCTCTCGGGAGGAATATCACCACTCATATGTAATTTAAGGTCTATCCAGATGATTGATTTGTCTTATAATATTTTGACTGGGTTTCTTCCACAATGTTTGAGTAATTTGAATAGTACTTTGGAAGTCATGAGTTTACAAAGCAACAGCTTTTTCGGGAAAATTCCAAATTTGAATGGGAATTTCTGTACGCTTATTATGATTGATCTGAGTTACAATAAATTGCACGGGCCATTGCCAAGATCGCTCCGCAATTGTGGTAATTTGGAATTCCTGAATTTCGGAAGCAATCAGATTATGGATGTTTTCCCGTCATGGTTGGGCTCACTTCTCAACTTGAAGGTACTTATATTGCGGGATAATAGATTTCATGGACCTATTGGGGAACCTGCTGATAGCGTTGAATTCCCAGCACTGCAAATCATCGACCTATCCCAAAATATTTTTTCCGGTAGCTTGCCATCTAGATACTTCAAGAATTGGACTGCCATGAAAGATTTTGAGACAAATTCGTCAGGCTACATTGGGGATGCTATTAAGCAGGCCTGGATTTTCTCTTCAGACGCAACCTTTCACTACTCTATGAGAGTAATTGCCAAAGGCATCCAAATGAATTACTCAAAGATCCAAGAGTACCTCACATTGATTGATCTCTCGAGCAACAACTTTAGCGGAGCAATCCCCGAGGCCATTGGAAGCCTAAAGCAACTAAAATTGCTGAACCTCTCCAACAACATTTTGGTCGGTCCCCTGCATCCGTTCTTGGCAAACCTTTCGAATTTGGAAGCACTGGACCTTTCTCAAAACCAGCTCTCAGGAGAGATCCCTCAGGAGTTGACGCAACTCACTTCGCTTGCAGTCTTTAATGTATCTTATAATCGTCTGACCGGGCCAATACCGAAGTCACAACAGTTTGCCACATTTGAAAACAACTCCTACAAGGGAAATTTGGAGCTATGTGGCACTCCTCTGTCTATAAAATGCGAAGAACCCAAAGCATCGCCGCCATCATCTTCGACATCCGAAGAAGATCAAGACTCAGGGAGTGCAATGGAATTGGACTGGAAGATCGTGTGCATGGGGTATGCAAGTGGGTTGGTGAATGGAGTGGTCCTCGGGAACATCTTGATCACAAGAAGAAGGGCTCAGAGACTTGTGAAGAACTTTGGCAGAAGAAAGTAAAGGCGAAGAAGGTAGGAGAGATGGTCCGAAACCAAGGAATACTCGACCGAAATCTTTCATCTTCTGTTTTTGAGTATGTAACTTTCTCTAAGGTTTTCTGCTTTTGGATTTTAACTAGTCCATATGTATTTTGGATAAAGCATTCTGTAATCATACATGTATGAGACTTACATCAGAAAATAAGAAAGTTGGATAGAATGGAACTTTGTGATTGAGCCACATCTCACATAAATTACTTAAAAACCATTACAATTTACATCAATCTAATAAAAAAAACTAATTTTCTTTCTTATCTAACATTGATTTCACAACCTATTTGAAATTCCATGCTCATTCATTTAAAGCCATGAAGACCCATATTTACAACACATATACATTCTCCGCTAATTTTTTTTCCTATTTTGCTTTACCGTTTCATATTTTCTATCCATTTTGATATTTTTCTTCTTGAAGTTAAAATAAAATAAAGCTTACACAGCCGAATAAAAATAATTACAATTGTAGGTAATGATTCTGATTATTTTTCAAAATATAAATTTGATGACTACCACAGTTACGGTCATTATATACATACATTGGCATTCTCGCCAATGAATATAGCTATAATTTCATGAAGCAAAATATCGGGAAAATAGTTTGCAAGCTCAACTCTCACCCTCTCAAAACTTCTAATCCATCGTATCCATAAGAAAGCTCTTCGGGAGCAAATTGAAAGAATTACAATCTCAATATATCCAAAACATCCAAAACCAAAGCAATCTCATAAGACAACCACAATCCTAACACATACCCGGTAGAGATCGTTCTCGAGGCCATGGTCATTCATCCGACCAGAAAGGGCAAGCTATAGACATTCGAAGCTCCAGAGCTCTTTGGGTAGGACTTGTGGTTGAACAGCCGCTGTCAACGATCTAGCGGCTGTTGGGAGGATCCGGTTGGTCGTGTACGAACGGTGCACCAACGGACCATTCCCAATCTCCTGCTAGTCACAACGGTCATGGCAAGTTAAGGCCTTGCGATCGGTTCTAACCTTGATAGAGTCTACACCCATTTAAACCCACATTTACGAGGGCTTTGCTTTTTATAGATCCATATTGATCCATTCTTCAAATTTTACTAGCCTATATTACAACTGAATATGGGCTTTTGACTTAAAAAATGGTTTAAATATGGGTTAATAGATAGATCCATGACCTATTTTGACGGCCTTGTAGCTAGATCTAAGGATGTAATTGAATCAAAGCTGCTATTTGTGGTTCTCTAATTTCTAATCCTTTTATATATGAATCAACTGAACTCGCTATGGAAGCGTTTGCACCATTGCATGTGCTTCCCCTGAGGGAGATCACCGTCGTACTCAATTGTGGAGAAGCCCTAGCTGATGGCAGTGTTGGAATATGTGTCTTTTGCCGGGGTTTTATTTTTCTGCTCTTCTATTCATTCATACGTGGGTTTTGGGCCTTTTTTGGGCTTGGTGATGTAAATGGGTTTCGCAAAACAATAAAAAAATCCGAACCAAATATGGCGAGCCGGTATTTGACCTAAAACCTCACCTGTGATTTAAAAACTATTGACATTTTTATCGAACGATTGGGCCTTCATGGGCTTGGTGGGCCTATGTGGGTGCGTCGGGCCCAAAAGAAATTACATGCCTAGGCCCACCCAACTTGTGCTTCGGGCCTAGGCTGGCCGGAAAGCGCACAATTAGATATGCTTCAAATTGTATTCATTGATCTTCATACGTGAATCTCTCCATAATCTGCTTAACATTTACACCAGGTAATCATAAACCTTTTTTACTAAGAACGCTTCGTAGCACAATGACTTACCAAGAATTTTGAGAGAAAATGCCACTTTAGATATAATTCATTAGAATTAGTATGAACCAAAGAAGGAGTCAACTAAGAAAATAGCTGAGACTTCGTCGAAGTTGCCATCATAGCTAGCTCATAATAACATGATTAATCATACTCTGAGGTTAAGAAAAGCGATCCTTCGTTGTGATTAAGTTTGAGATAATTAATGTAGTAAAACATGACAGCCAATATTTCTTTAAAAAAGATGTATTCATGCGTCACATGGTCAACTAGGCTCGTAAATAAACACAAACTATGAATTCCCTTAGGCCTCATTGCCGTAGGAGGACCATTTTATAAATATGTTTCTGAAGGTTCACTGGCCCATCTTATGTCATTGTTCATTAATGTGTTGCTATAAGTCTATAGAAAACGGCTATTAGGTGAAAACAATTTGGTAATTCATATGAAATGAAGATTTTGCCTTGATTTTGGTCTAGAAACAGAATTTAATCCTTAGAAATGGAGCTGCGATGGCAGTTCAGCAAACTCACATTTGATATGGTTTTTCAAATCTCGTTGTTGCTCCAGCTGCCTCACTTTCTTCTCTTCGCACTGTTCTTCTAGTCCTTTTTGTTCTAGCGACACTTCGGGTCTGGCCCTGAATTCTATGCCTGATGGCGAATTCGTTACCGGGGCCTGAGAGGCTGCCTCTCATGGGGAATTTGCGTCAAATGCTCTGGTCCTTACTCTGCATCATTTGCTTAGAGACATGGCAAGCCAACACGGGCCGATCATGAGCCTCCAGGTGGGCGAAGTTTCAGCCCTGATCTTCTGATCGGCAGAGCATGGAAAAGAGGCGTTGAAGGTCCAGGAGCTGGATTTAGCGCAGGGGCCTGGTAATGTAGCTTCTATGGTTATCCATTACGGAGGGTTCGTCTTATTTTCCATCCATACGGTACTGGAGACAGCTCAGAAAACTGGAGGTCCTCGAGGTCCTGTGCAATAAGCAGGTCCAGTCTTTCAGATCAATAAGAGAAGAAGTATGGAACTTCATTATTGCGGCTGCTTTGGATCGAGGAGCACCGATCAACAAGAGCAACAGATTCGTCTCCTCCACGGAAACCTCATATCCAGGCCCATAATCGGTGAAAAATGTACATATCAGGACGGCTTAGATTGGTTGCTCAGCAAACTGTTAATGCTCTCTGGAGGCTTTGACCCACTTGAATTTTTCTGTTCTCTAAGGCTCCGTTCGTTTCACAGAAAATGTTATTTTTCTGAAAAATATTTTTCAGGAAACTATTTTCCAAGAAAACGTAATTATTTTTCGGTGTTCGGGTGAAACTTGATTTTGAAGTGGAAAATATTTTCTGCTGTTCGCTTGGAAAAATATTTTACTTTATAAACTCTTTTTAATATATTTTTTATTATTTTATTTTTAAAATATTTATTATTTTTTAAAATTGATTATTAATTTATTTTTTTCTTTTTTTTGTGTTCTCTCCTTCCTTGGCCGGCCAAACCATCGATCTCGCCTAATTAGCTCACCGAGGAGGCGAGCTCGAGGTGGCGAGGCTTAGGCCTCACCAAATCGACGACGCCCGAGCGTTGCCAGACGGTGGTGAGGCTCAGGCCTCGCAAATCGACGACGCCTAAGCCTCACCGCCGTCTGCGAGGCTCGAACATCGTCGATTTGCAATGCCCGAGCCTCGCCGCCGTCTAGCGAGGCCAAATCGGTGAGCTCGGCTCGCCTATCGCTGGTCACTGGCCGTTGCCGTGACCGATGACCGGCCGAAAAAGAAAAACAGCAAAAAGAAAGAAAGAAAAATAAAAAATAATAAAAAATCGATTTTATTAAAAAATAACAAAAATTTCGAATTTATGAAAAAAATAAAAAAATTGATTTAATAAAAGAGAGAAAGAAGTGAGGACTAATAGGAGGTGTGAGATATGAGAAAGTGAGTGTGGAAAATGTTTTTCCCAACTTGAAAAGTGGAAAACATTTTCCCTTACTTTAGAAGACTTTGTTTGAATCATTTTAGTTTGGTCATTACCCCGTTCTGTTACTAGAAGAGAGCTTCTCACCTCATGGAAACTACAAATTCATCATCCCCTTCTCTTCCTGTTTCTCTTACTTCTAACCTTTCCCTCCAGCCTCCACCAGACCTTCGAAAATCTTCATGTTCAAATATAGACTATCTTTATGAGGTTTCTTACCTCACAGAGGATAGTAAGATCTCAGAAACTCAGCTCCCCATGATGAACCCATATACTGCTTTCACTAAACCTCCTTCCTTCTCTCCACTCCGGTCTATCAAACACTTGATCAAACATACTCCTCGCACTGTCAAAGAGTATGTTCAGTCTTCCCGTTTTGATCAACATCCCATTCAAGCAACTGAACAAGAACAGTTTGTTACCCTCCAGATCCCACCAGAGTTTCCTTCTCAATGGATCCAACAAGGCTACTCTCATCTCCACTTTGGAGCCATCCGTCTTGCTTTGACTTTTCATGGTCGAAAAGGCCTACCTGTTACCGCAAGGATAGCCTACATTAGACACCGGGTTTTAGAATACCAACAAGCTTGTGTTGGCACCATTCAAACCACAATGAATGCAGGAACCGTTTTTGTCACACTTTTTCCAAATTTTAACATTGCTCTTGTAGATCCCAACATGCTTACTGCTTTTAAGGTTCAGCTACAAATTACTGGAGCCCCAAAAACACCTGGATCTATTGCTGCCACCTTGCACTACCAAATGATCTACCGTGTCCAAAACCATGCCATTGATCTTAACATCCCAAATTTTGAAGATGCTCTTGTTATCTCGGTCGACCATGACCAAACCTCTTGCATCCACGTCCCAAGGCAGATTCCTCGAAGTGAACTTGTTAAACTTCTTCCCGATAGTTGGGTCACCAACTACGAAAAACTCCACCAGAATTGTAAACCGGTCCAATCCAGTGAACCACAGTTCACTAGGAAAAAAGATGGCACTGTTGCCATCAAGTTCAGTAAGACTAAAGAGGAACCTTCCTCCATTTTCCCTACCATTCTCCACTTTACTCCTTGTCCTACTGATCCAGTTTCATCAGAACCCGACAACAAACAATTTGTCCACTCATTTGGACCTCAAGGACAGCCAATCCATTTCTTCAAAGATCCCACAGGACACTGTTTCTGGGATCCAGATTGTGCGTGTACTTCATGCACCAGATTTGAAGACAAAGATGATACACCCTCCTCTAAGAAAAAGAAGAAAAAGGATGCACTCTACCAACGGTATCTTGATGGAGATCCAACTGTTGGACCTCTTGGAGAAGATGGGGGTAGATACTAGTTCATTGTCTCCTATGGACCACCCCAACCTTTTAAGGTAACCCCCACTCCATCTCCCTGTAAGCCAATTCTTTCTCCTGATTCACCATCACCCAGGCCTATGGTTACCTCACCCTTTTATAAGCCGATCCAGAAATGGGTAAGAAAGAACCCCTCTTGTCCCATCACTTTACCCAGACTAGGTACCTGTGTACCTCAACCTGAACCACTTCCAGTCCTACCCAACATATGCATGTTTCACCCTGAGGATTTCCCTCCACATGAGGCCACAGAATCATCTGAAACTAGCACCCGTACCCGAAAATTTCCTCCATTGGAAAAATTCTCTGACCCACAGCAAAGGTACCAGCACTCACCTAAAATACCAAACCCCACCGGCATTGATGCACAAGGACAACGAAAGCAGCCCTCCGCTGCTGAAACCGTCTTGAATTGGCAAACTGAGAATGCCCTTGCTCAGAATGAGCTCCTTGGTACTGTTGCTACACGCCTTGAACGTGTAGACAAGACCACTGACTTATCTTGTCGCATGCTGAAAGACTTCCAAAAACGGCTTCATCTGCTAGAAACCAAACAAGCACCTCCTAGCCATTACTTGGAAGATCAAAAGCCAGAAATTGAGAAACTCAAAAGACAAATCCAAATTCTCAAAAGTCAGCAGTCATTCACTTCCATTGATCCGCCCCTTTTTACCACTCCTTCCCTACCGCAAAAGATAGAATCATCATTTGGCTCATCATCCTCTTTTGCTGCTGTTTTAAGCTCAGCCGCCCCTCCTCCTCAGAATAATTTTCTGACTCTTCGTGAAAATCTTCGAAAGCTTAAACTAAAGCAAAAGAAATCTTCCCCTCCTACAGAGCCCTCACCGCCCTCTCCAGGAACACCTGAACATCCTCCTGGCGATTACCCTCCTGCAAGACAACCTGCCACTTTGACCATTTCCAACCCACTCGAAAACTTCCTTCGCCACCAGATCCCTTCCATTGCTGTCATTAACCCATCCGCCACAAGACAGGTTGAAACTTCGTCTGAATCTGATTCTGATATTTTTATCGAATCATCCTCTTCGGCGAGAACCTTTTTCATGGCGAGATAGTGTCAAAGATGAAGAAATATTCTCTCGAACCCGAAATCCATCACCGGGATCAACCCGATTCCACCCGTCTTTTGCGGCCTCATCTTCCAAAGTTTACTTTACTTTGGATGACATCCCATATTATAAGTGGCACGATAGGCTTCGGGAATTTCATGCTTGGCTCACTTTGCCGGCATATTTCGAACCAAGTACTTATGATATTCTCCTCACGGAATTCACCGGTCGTTTTACAGGAGCACTTAAGGATTGGTGGCATACTGCCGAACAAGACCAAATGTATCTTCGACTCGGCCCCGGATAATGCTATCCGATAATTCACATGTATTTCATTGGCAAGCCTGAAGATTCCAAAGAACTTAAAAGAAAGGAGTTCTTTGACCGCAAATGTTGCTCATTAAGGCGCAAAGATCTTGACCGACACTTCCAAGCTATGATCAAGCTGTTCTATCTACTTGGTGCAGATTGGAACCTCAAGCCCATCTTCTTAGCATCCATCCCAAGAGAACTTAGCCAAGCTGCGGAAAAAACTCTCCAGCAAAGACAGAAAAGTATAACTGAGGCTACTCTTGGTGAAATTTAGCAAGCTGTTCATATTGCCATAGAAGAACTTTGCCTCCGACGAGAAGCTTTCCGAAGCTTCCTCAAAGAAAACAGGAATCTTGGCAAGGCATGTTTTAAACCCGGCTTAAAGATCAAATGTCCCAAGGATTGCTCTGACCCTTCCTGCACAGGATGCAAAAAGAAAAGGCATTTTAAACGGTTCTCCTTCAATAAGACACGCAAAGGAAAAAGCAAAGGTAAATGGAAATTTTTGCGAAAAAGCCGTCATCGCTCTTCAAAGAAGCGTAACAAAGACAGGTGTTATGTCTGCAACAAAAAAGGACATTTTGCCAAAAATTGTCCAAAGGCGAACAAGCGAGGAAGCCATCTGATAGACAAAATCTCCAAAAGCACTGGCATCCAACTTGATGATTCAGACATTGAGTCCGTATTCTCTTTAGATGACCAACCATCTGAAAATACTCTATGTGCCATCCAAACATATAGCTCAGACTCAGCTTCAGAATCTGAGAACGATGTTTTCACCTTCTTCCCTGATTCACCTGTAGAAATTGATCTCACTGAACCTGTCCATCACCCATATATTCCTATCCATATCCTTTTGTCCAAATACCACAAACCGATCCCTTTGGTGGCACTCATTGATACTGGAGCAAGCTCTTCCATCTTAGACACAAAGATCCTCCCAGAAGAATTTTGGAAACCCTACACAAGGTATTTCAATTCTGCTTCTGGTGATACTTTTGCTACCAAGTATCGTAGTAAACCAATTACTATTCAATTCTTCCCCCAGTGTTCTATTACCACCAAAGTCCTTGGTTCTCAGTCTCCAGACAAAGATATCATCATTGGTTGGGACATCCTGACTCAACTTCCCAAACTCAGAATTCTTTCTAATGGCCTTCGGTTCAAAAATCAATTCCGGGAATTTGTAGAAATTAAACGCTTCTATGCCCTTCAACCGGCCATCCTCGACCCAATAATCCAAAGTTTACTTTCTTCCTGTGCTGAGACGCACTCCCAGTTTTCCCAAACCTGCACCCAGCCCTTGTGGAAAAACTCTTCTTTTTATGTCAAACTTCCTTTCAAAAGGAATGAAGACATCAATCCTACAAAAAGCCCCATTCGGGAATGAGTCCCGAACATCTCGCACCGGCTCAACAAGAATGCTCGAATTATTGGCACAAGGTCTCATTGAACCTTCTGATTCTCAATGGGCATGTGAAGCATTCTATGTCAACAAACGGGCCGAGCAGAACCGTGGAAAAATGAGGTTAGTAATTAATTACCAACCTCTGAATCAATTCCTTCAGGATGATAAATTCCCATTGCCCCATCGAAATTCCCTTTTCCTGAGCCTTGCTCAAGCAAAGATCTATTCAAAATTCGATCTTAAGGCAGGATTTTGGCAATTGGGTATTGACCCATCAGACAGACCCAAAACTGGGTTCTGCATTCCAAACCAACACTTCCAATGGACAGTTATTCCTTTTGGCCTCAAAACTGCACCTTCCCTTTTTCAAAAGGCTATGTGCAAAATCTTTGAGCCTATCCTTCAAAACTCCTAGATTTATATTGATGATATCCTTTTGTTCAGTCCTGATGAACAATCCCATTGCCAACTCTTAGCACAATTTGCTGATATTGTTAAAAAGCATGGCATTATGCTTTCTCAGAAAAAAATGATTATTGCCCAAATGGAAATTGAATTCCTTGGCATGCGCCTCAAAGAAGGAACTTACTGCCCTGAACCTCATATTGCTGATGAACTCCAGAAATTTCCTGAAAAGGATCTCAATCCTAAACAAGTTCAGCAATTCCTTGGTATTGTAAACTATCTACGAGATTTTCTTCCCCACATTTCTCAATACTTACGACCTCTCCAAAGAATGCTCAAGAAAAATCCTCCTCCCTGGGGACTCAAGCAAACTCAGGCTGTTTCCCAGCTGCAGAACCTTCCTCCCTTAAAGATCCCATCAAATGGCAAACGCATTCTCCAAACTGATGCCAGCGACAAATATTGGGTAGCCATTCTTTTCGAAGAAATCCATGGAACCAGGCATATTTGTGCCTACAAAAGTGGTCGATTCTCTCAAGCAGAAATTCATTATCATTCCACTTTCAAAGAAATACTTGCAGTCAAGTATGGCATCAAAAAATTCGAATTTCATATCATTGGACACCATTTTCTGGTCGAAATGGATATGTCCTCCTTCCCTCAAATGCTCAAGTTCAAACAGAAGCAAGTTCCCCATCCCCAATTGCTTCGATGGGCTGAATGGTTTTCCAAATACTCCTTTGAGGTTAAACACATTCCAGGAAAGAAGAACATCCTTGCAGACTTCTTATCCAGACCAAAGGAACCAATTCAAGCAATCAACATGTATGTCAAAAAGGAACCTTTCTCCGACACATACCGCACCACTGACATGCAATGTGGTTGGCCAAGTCTAAAATATCCTCCTGATATCCCAATGGCTGTTCGACACAATGTCGTAAAAGAAAGGCTTCCAGAACTCATGTGGGAATATCATCTCCGAATCTTCCGAGAACATGGAGGATTAATGCTCGACCCGGATGGACTCCACCCGGATTATCCATTTATTCATCCTCTCCGTTGGTCTCCCAATGATGAATTCCCGGAAGACCTAAAATGGTTATTTTGGTACATGTTCAACTTTGTACACCATAGCCATTGAATTTCCAACGAGCAAATTTTGCAGATTTTTATCAAGAATGCGGTGGTCATGATCATAACCAGAAATATCTACTGGACATTTTCGCATGGTTTAAACCTCACCAATACTGGAAGGAACTCTTCAAAATCCAAAATCGTCAAGGAAGGCCTGAACCAGAAAGACACACTATTGTCTTGTTTCATAGACCTTGGACATATTGCCATCCCACGGATGGATTTCGACAAACCTTCTACATTGCGGAACTTCCGATTACAAGCCCCAGGTTTTTCAGGAATTTGCACGGATTCACCAGACACTTTCTCACTCCATCTCCACCGACAGACCTGCATCTCGAGAACTCCAGCGGATCCTATGTCAAGAAAATCGCACCATCCCACCAGAAGCATGGCTTTCTCCACAGGTCCCTGCCTCTTGGGACCACCCTGCAGCCTGGAATCGAGACCAGATCCAAGAAGCACTCCATATTTTTCGGCAGAATAATCCAGACTCCTCTACCCCCTATGATCCTTGGGGGGGGCCCCTTTCACAAGACCCTTGGGGTGACACCCAAAATTACGCCCCCTTTTCCGGCTCTTTCGGTGCAAGCTCATCTCGTCCACCAGACCTGTCGACAGAAGAAATCGAGAATCTCATCCGCGCCTTCAAAAGAGAAAAAGACGGAAGCTCCAGTCCATCAGACATCGATGAAGACGCTCTCTTTGCAGAACAGCTAGCTCAACATAGCTCTGATGATTCGGACTATAGCTACAATGCTAAAGACGGAAGAGACAGATAAAAACCGCCCTGAAAACACTGTACATCGGTTACTGTACACTGTTCACTGTTCACCTAGTCTGTTTTTACTGTTCATTCAGTCTGTTTTCACTGTAGCACCAGGCGAAAAACCCCTGTTCATAGCCTGATCACGGGATTTCTTTAGAACTCCCCCTATGTGTAGCCCATAAGTGGCTAGTTTGCTCCCATAATTATGCCCGAGCATGGCCGGTCGCCCGCTCTTGTCGCTTATATCCTCCTTTGCTATATAAGAGCAAGGAGCCCTCATTGTAAAAACCGAGAGAGTGAAATAAGAAGTGTGTTGTATACTCTACTTTCAACATGATCTTCTAAACACTCCCATCTTCTTCTAGTTCAGAACGGTGGTTCTGCTCAAATACTATGATTAAGCAAAATCCTGGAGTATGCTCTGCACTTGCCCTTAGGGGATCCTGTGCATCAGAATTTCCGATATTCTAGAGTTTACTATGCTCTGAGTTCAGAGTCTGAGGAAGAACTTGGTGACTAATAGGCAGTCCCTATTAAGGCCAAGAGGGCCGTGTGTGTGGGATAGCATACTTGTCACAAGTTTGCAACTCAAGAAATGTTTTCCCCAATGAATTTATTTTCTGTGAAACGAACGTCGAAAAATCCGGAAAACATTTTTGTAGAAGTTATTTTTCGTAAAACGAATAGAGCCGAATTTGTAGAGAGAAGTATCAAATCAAAGAAAAAAAATCACTTAAATATCAACGTGGAATTTTTATATTAAAGACGAGTCCAACACGGATCATGACGTGGCTATTCTCTCCATAAATGACGTCGTATTGGAAAGAATCGTTCAATGCAATCTTCCATTTTCCAGGAAAATTTGTAGAGAGAAGGAAAAAGAGAGGGAAAGTAGAAAGGAGGGAGATTGAAGAAGAGAAAATGAAAACGCCTGAGCCGAATCAAAGCCGAGAAGAGAGAGAGATCAGCTTGAAGAAGCCGTAAAAAATCTTGGATTTTCAGCGATGCTCGACGTCAACAGCTTCGGCTGATATCCCAACTCGCACGCATGAGCGATCTAACCTCGTCAATCAATGGACTTTGCACGAGTGCTATCAGCGAAGAGAGCGAAGTGAGCACTTCGATGGAACGGCATGAGCCCATCGAAATCAATGCTTCGAGAGTCAAACCCATCGGCACCAACCCCACAAACACGTTCCAATTGAAGGAGATCCTAGCTTAATGACTTGAGGTTCCAGATCTGAGCATTTTCAGGGCAGAGGCGAGCGAGACCACTCAGCTGCAATGGCGGTGGCGACGGAGCTTCTCTCCCCCTACGACGATGAGAGTGGCGACGGAGCATGGTCACGGCTGAATCGACCACCTTCATCATCTTCATCCCCCTTCATCTTCTGCATTTCCTTCTTTAATCTGCAAAAGAGAACCTAATTTCGACAAAAACCCTAAATTGCAAATAAAAGTACGGTTTATAATTGGGGCAAAATATGACTTTATTTTGGATGATTAACGCTGATTGGGCACGCCGTTGGAAAAATTAATAAAAAATTATTACGGTGGATTTCCGGTCGAAGTTGACCTTTAAAAAAATTGATACTTAAATAATTCGAAAAAGGTTTTGACATTAAAAAGTGAGGGTGACATGGGTGCCGGAAAGAGCACACTGAAAAATGGAGAAGGTTCTCGACAACTCATTGCTGGTCACAAAGAAAAGGAAGAATTTGGCAACAGGATCAATGAATCTGGTGAAGAAGATCTAGTAAAGATTCAGGAGTCCAGAGAGCTCAATTTTCAACTCATGTCAAATGATACTAAAGGGACCCTCCTTGTAAGACTGAAACTTCATTTGCCTCAAAATCTATTTTTGACACTGCTGAGATGAAAATCCATGGCAAGGCAAAATTGAGGCCTATGCAAGCTTAATTTGGATGCTTTTAGCCCAAGAAACAAGAAAATCAAACCAAACATTATGGGACACTTGTTGGAGAATAAAGGTCTGTTTGGCAACTTGCTAATTTCTTTGTTTTTTTGTTCTTTTGTTCCTTGGAATAGAAAAATAACAGAAATTCATTTGGTAACGCCAACTGATTTTTTCTATTCCCCGGAATAGAAAGTTGTTCTCAGGAATAGAAATGAGAAGTAAAAAAAAAAGTAGTTTCTTGTTCTTGGGAACAATTTCTAGAAACTTATTTTTTGGAGACTACTTGTCGCCCATAGCACACCGCTGCCCGCCGCCTGTCGCCGCCTGCCCGGTCGCCGTCGCTGGTCACTGACTGCCGGCCACTCGGTAGCCGCCAGCTGACAGCTGGCCACCTGGTCACTGCGGGCTAACCGCCGGCTGGCCTCTCGCCACCGCCCTTCACCCGACGGCCGGCCGTCAAGAGGTTGTTCAACATAAACTTCTTCTTGTATGAACCCATTTAAAAATGCCCTTTTGACATCTATTTGGAATAGCTTGAAATTATGACAGCAAGCATAGGCAAGCAATAGTCTAATTGCTTCCAATCTAGCGATGGGTGCATAAGTCTCATCATAGTCTATTCCTTCTGCTTGTGAGTAACATTTGGCTACAAGCCTTGCTTTGTTTTTGGTTACCTTTCCTTGATCATCCACTTTGTTTCTGAATACTCATTTTGTTCCTATAATGGTTCTTTCTTTGGGTCTAGGTACTAGTTCCCGTACATCATTTAATCTGAACTACTGGAGTTCCTCTTGCATAGCTTCTATCCAGCTTTCATTTCCAATAACTTCGTCTATTCCTTTGGGCTCAATTTCAAATATGAGTGCCACGCTTGTATCTTTCTTGTTCTTTGATCTGATTTGAATTCCTTCCTTGATACTTCCAATTACAAGGTTTTGTAGATGACTGGACTTATGTTTCCAGTTTTTGTTATAACCCTCACTGTCATCAGGCTTTTCAGGTAATTAAGTAGAGTCCTTCTAGATGAGAGTTTAATCCTATGGTTCTTCCACGACTTCTTTCTGAGAAGAATCAAATTTTCTACTGTATACAGACTTCTCAAGGTCTGCAGTAGGTTCTGGATCTTCGAATGATGTTCTATTTTGTTGAGACAGATCTTGCTCCAGAAACTTCCCATTCATGGACTCTTCCACAGATTGAGTATTCTTGTTGAACACTCTATATGCCTTGCTTGTGATTGAGTATCCCAGAAATATACATTCATCTGATCTTTCTTCAAACTTACTCGGATGGTTGCTCGCATTTTTGAGAATAAAACATCGACAACCAACAATATGAAAATACGAGATAGTGGGTTTTCTTCCTTTGAAAATTTCATAAAGAGTTTTCTCAAGAATAAGTCTTAGAAAAACTCTGTTAATTCGGGTCTAGCCCTGAATTCTATGCCTGGCAGCGAATTTGGCACCGGGGCCTGAGAGGCTGCCTCTCATGGGGAATTTGCATCAAATGCTCTCTTCCTTACTGCATCATTTGCTTAGAGACATGGCAAGCCAGCACAGCCCGATCATGAGCCTCCAGGTGGGCGAAGTTTCAGTCCTGGTCTTATGATCGGCAGAGCATGGCAAAGAGGTGTTGAAGGTCCAGGAGCTGGATTTTGCGCAGAGGCCTGGTAATGTAGCTTCTATGGTCATTGATTACCGAGGGTTCATCTTGTATTCTATCCATATGGTGAATACTGGAGACAGCTCAAAAAACTGGTGGTGCTCGAGGTGCTGAGCAATAAGCTGGTTCAGTCTTTCAGATCAATAAGTGAAGAAGAAGCGTGGAACTTCATTAGCTCGATTGCTTTGTCTCGAGGGGCACCGATCAATATGAGCAAGAGATTTGTCCCCTCGACAAATACCTAATATCCAGGCCCGTATTCAGTGAAAAATGTACATATCAGGACGGCTTAACATGGTTGCTCAGCAAACTGTTAATGCTCTCTGGAGGCTTTGACCCACTTGATTTTTTCCGCTCTTTGAAGTCCCCAGGGTTCTTCGGGGATGAGAAGGGTGCTGGAAAGAATACACTGGAAAATGGAGAAGATTCTCAACAACTCATTGCTGGTCACAAAGAATAGAAAGAATTTGGCAACAGATTGATGAATCTGGTGAAGAAGATCTAGTAAAGATTCAGGAGTCCAGAGAACTCGATTTTCCCCTCATGACAAATAATACTAAAGGGACCCTCCTTGTAGGGCTCAAAGTTCATTTGCCCCAAAATCTATTTTTGACTCTGCTAAGATGAAATTCCATGGCAAGGCATAAGTGAGGTCTGTGCAAGCTTAATTTGGATACTTTTAGCCCAAGAAATAAGAAAATCAAACCAAACATTCTGGGACACAGATTCGGTCTTGTTGGTGCTAGTTGGAAAATAAGTGCAGCCTACTTCATTTCTAGGAAGAAAACTTGGCAGGGCGTATAGAAAGTCACATGAATTGCAAAAGGATGAATTCTTTGTTCCTTTGGGAGGACATTAAGCTAACAAAATTTCGTGACTATATCAGAAATCAGAATATTCCTGCAATACCGAATAAGTTGAGTGTTTACAATTCCTGTACCTTTAGAAGAGTAAATTTTGTGCTCAATATTGCTGGAAATCAGATTATGCCTGCAACACTGAAGATCTCAACTTGCGTTGCGCACTACTGAATGTTAAGCATGCGTCTGTCCCCTCTTTTCCTCCACTTATACCAAATGTTGATTCCCCAAAAAGACCATGTATTCGTCAGCCAGTGTCGGCACCACCAATTTTCGTTATTTTTTCTCAATCTATCAAACTCGAGGATCCTGCCATGCTTCCTTTCCGGGACATTTTCTCAGGTGGAAGTGCAATTACATTGACGACCCTGGAGTAGGCAACGGCGGAAACGATAGGGGAGGCAACTGACCAACTAGCCCCAGTGCTTTCACCCAGGTGCTGCTTGCCCCTGCATCAATGCCCATTATCAATGCGTGGGCACTCAGAAGAGATCTTGATCAATGGAATGATGCTGAATGCTTTATATAAGAGAGAATTGAAAACTCTTCGGTCACCTACAAATGAACTAACTTCGGATACTTTCCATCTCGAGCAGGTAGAAGGATATGTCCCGAAATATTATTTGGTCTTGTCAATATTGTACTTTCACTCGCTCTGTTGGTCTACCCCTTTGATTGGAAGCCAGAAGAGTTTTAACATGATCATGGTACATGGAGCTACAGCTCGGAAAAAGAACTTCTTAAATGCCATCCTATAACGTTTCATCCCAAAGCATTGAGAGTAATATCAAGGACTATCATTCACTCCATGTCCTTGTGAAAGAAGATTTTGCCATTGAGGCATTATTGATATAATAAGACATTCTTATTGCGAATATAGCCATCATTTCTTCCTTGCAAGTCTCAAAGTGTAAGAGCATGGTACCAAGGCACTGAGGCCATACTTTGATGTATTGGATGACTATGAATCAATACACCTCAATACATAAATCAGACGGACCCCACAAGAGTCCATCCGTGAGACCAATCTAACTCAACGAAGAGTACATTCCCTCGATTCTCATCCTTACAAAAAAAAAATTATGAGTATTGTGCCTTTTTTCTAGGGTCACAGAAAAAAAAAAAAAAGCATAGCCATTTAATGGGAAAATTATTTAAAAAGTCCTAAATCTATTGCATTTTTGGCAATTTAGCCATAAACTTTCTAATTTTGTTAATTAACTCTTAAACATTTTTATATCTTATTAATCGAGTCCATCCGGTTAATTTTAGCCGAAAATCGCCAATGTGGTAGTCCAGTTAACACCAGTAATTCTACGTGGCACAGTCGGCGCTAACATATATAAATTTTAATAACTTTTAATATATTTTTTGATTTTTTTCCTTTTTTTCCTTTTCTTTTATTTTCCTCCATTCTTTTTCCTCTAACCAATCGCTGAGCCTGGGCGATGACTAGTGACCAATCAAGAGCAACCACCAGCGAGGGTCGCCCTTACTAGCCTCAAGTGAGCTCACCCATGCTAGGATCTGAAGAGGGACGACCTCACCAAGGGCAATCGAGGGCCGGCAGGCGAGGTCGTTCCCTTCTCCCTATGCTCTTGACGATGTCCAGATTGGTAGATGCATTAATGACGCTCGCAAGGGCCTATCCAAGTTTAAAGGCGTTACCAATTTCGTCTTCCTCTTCTTCCTCCTTCTCTTTTTTTTTTTTTGTTAAGGTAAGTAATATAAATCAGCCAATCAACTTTACAAGAAGGGTGGGGCCCGGCACCAACACACACTCAACAAGACAACATATCACTGGAGTGGGGGGTGCCAAGTTCACTAAAAGAACCAACTGCTACATGCAGCAGCTTTACAAAAGAGCCAAACGGTCTAGACCGCTACTGTCACATCTCCTCACAAAAAATTTGAGGATCAAATCCCCAGCATCGCTGCAATCTTCTGTCCCTGGAAGAGGCAACAACTGATTTAAAAGATAGTGCTTTGTCCTTGACCACTTTGATTAGGTGTCATGGACGGCACATATAAGTTGATAGCCCGAAATATAATATCATTCCTGGATTTCCATATCACATAGCAGAGGGCCGCAAAGGAATAACGGATCATATCAAAATAAAAGCCTTTACCTTCAAAGGTGCGTATAGCCCATCGAAGATTTTCAGACCAACCGCGGTTCCTCCAAGGAAGATTACATTTCGTAGCCCAAAAATTAGCAAGGGAACTTGTGACATGACATTCAAAAAATAAATGATCAATATCCTCCTTCTCTTTGTCGTCATTGTGCTTGCACTTTTTGCGTTGCCATCTCTGGCTCCAATTGGGATTTGATTTTTTTTTTTTCCACTTCGATTCTACCTTTAATTTTGTCCCCTTGTCATGGGAGAATTGCAACAGAGTTGTTCGAAAATGGAGAGCGAGAAGAAGCGTAGGCCACTAGCGATAGCGAGGGGCCTCACACCCCCTTGCTGGTTGTTTTCTTGATCGGCCATTGCCGAGGGAAAAAAAAATTAAAATATTATTAAAAATTGTTCATATCAGTACTGTTTATCTCACTTAGGACGGCCGATATTCATATTAGTGATTTTCAACTAAAATAAATCAAATGGACACAATTAACAAAACGCGAAAAAAATTTAAAAATGAATTAAAAAAATTATAATAAATTTACAACTTTTTAATTAAATTTTTCGTAATTTAAGTCAAAATCGAATGCGTTTCAGAGTGTCAGAGAACCTAAATCAAGTCTGGCCTCACTTTTCTCGGTCCCCACTAAGAGCTGTTTTTTTTTCTTTTTATGGGACAGAACACTAAGAGCTATTTACGGATAGGAAAAAAATCGTCCAGATTATTCACATGGAATCTGCCGTGGGACCATGAAGAAGAAAATAGGCAGAAAAAAACCAAAGGAGAGAACCTTTCTAGTCATCACAAGTCTCTTTTAGAGGACGAATACGTTGGATGGACAAATTTTTAGAAAAAAAAAAATCAAGAAGTACTAAACACGACATTTTGAACTTGACCTTAAATAGATCATGCCAAACTCGCCCAAATATTTTTTGACATAACTTAGAAAACCAACCTTATTCATCCTTTTTGAAAGATCCACTGCTATTCTAAATGATGAGAACATTCATTATGTTTCAAAACTGAAAGAGATTTCAGTCAAATAAATCATAATTTGTCATTTCTATGTAATTTCACTGTTTTTTCAGCATGTAAATCGGATCCCGCAGTTCAAAGATCACATGACTTTGAATCTATGACCTAACTCTGGTAATTATTCTGATTAGATGAATGAAGGGTTAAAATTAATCTGACGTGACGATGTCTTCGTGGCATGCACGCAAAGAACCCTTCTTTTCTTCCTTTTCCCTTTCCTTTCCTTTCTTTATTTATTCTGTTCACTGGACGAAGCTGCACTATCCTCCTCCTCCTCTTCTTCTTCTTCTTTTTTTCTTTTTTATCTATAAACATCTTTTTCTTTTTACTTTTTGACCGAGTCAAAGTCCTCATATTACATCAACCACGACCCTTGAACGGGCAATGGCCAAGATGGCGAACAACCCGAGCGTAACGGAGAGAGCTCCGTCTGAAATTCGGCAAGTTCTTTGAGGAAAAGAGAGGATGCACGAGCTAGACGTCCAGCAACTCCACTACTTAAGACTAGTCACTAAAGAAACTCTACGCTTGCGTCCTTCTACTCCCTTCATCTAAGGGACAAATGTACGGTCTCCGTGTGCGAGATACGGCAAAAAACTATAGTGATCGTCAATAGGGGGGCTTGAAAAACATCCTGATTAATGGAATGATGCTCAATGCTTTATATCAGAAAGATTTGAAAACTCCTCAGTAGCTCTTTTGATGAAGATTGATCATAGAGATCAGCTGGAGCCAACTAAAAAAGACAAAAAGAAGAAGATAATTACATATGTCAATACATTAACTCACATTTTCCTTTTTAAAAAGAAATGTCTCATAAAGACAAAGGTCTATCAAGACTTTCTATATCGAATAACGTCTCGCTATTGACATGTGATATGGATCGACTATTGTTACATTGTTTTCTTTTCCAATGCTAAAATGCTTAGTGTGATTTCCAAACTTAACAAGTAATTGCCAATTGACTTCTTTCTTCGTCATTTGTGCAATAGGAGCAACAAATGTTATCTCATCATGGACCTGACATTTATTAACTAACTAGAATTTTTAAAGTTGTTCCCACATTACATCATATATAAGTTATATGTAGATTCATAGGTTTATACTAGCACGATTTTTTTTCTCAGAGGATTTGTATCTAACAAATGCAAATACGTGGCGGGATTTTTGCCCTTTAATAAGAGCATATGAGAAATGTACATGGTTGAAACTCGATTTTGTCTTATGATGCTAAGGATTATCGCCATTTATCCAAACTCTTCAAGGAAGTTTAAACTAGAATGGAAGCCAGTTTATTTCAGAAGCTCTAAAGAACAAAGAGCACACAGGTCCTATGCATTTGAAGGAGGGAATGGCTCATGAAATCTTTTAAGCCTAAGCTCTCGAGCTAATCGATCTCGCAAAGCATCATTAGCGTGTGAATGAATGAAACCAATTACATGCCGAAATAATCCCCCTAATGACAGACTCTAATCCCGCGGAGACAACTTCGTACTCCAGAAATTTTCCACAACATCCGTACCCATCAGTCCTCATCTCATAATTAAAATCAAAACTCATATGTTCACGAACATACACAGAAAAAAGAAAGCAAGAATAAGAAAAGCATGCAGGACTAGGAGCGACCGTAGCTAATCTTTGATTCGGATCTTCCTCGGCTGGGCGAGAAGCCACGCGACAACATCCCATCAAAGCCAAATACGTCCCCTGATTCGGAATCGAGGTCGCGAAGCTGTTCCAATGATGTCCCTCAATCTGTGACCGGATGCGCCATATGAATCGACCGAGGTCGCTCTGGAAGCGTCGGCACCATTGCAGGTGCTTCCGTTGAGGCCTGGGGCGCTAGTCAGTCGCGGAGGGAGCCATCTGCTGATGGCAACGTCGGGATTTTAGCCTTTTGGGCTTGGTGAATCCGAGTCTGTCCGACTTGGGAGTTTGGTTTTGGACTACTGGACTTGAATAATGGGCGGGCCTAGGTAGATGGGCCAGGCACCAATAGAAATTACACGCCTAGATCCGCCCAATTTGTACTTCAGGCCTGGGCGGGTCGCAAAGCCCTGTGTCAAGGGGAATTCATTGATCTTTAAATACTAATGTCGAACCTTTGAACACGTTGGCTGGTGGCTTCATGATGGACTGGTATTATTCTTCAACGAAGGCTGCTAGCATTTTTTCCAAGAAAAGCTACCGAAGACTTCTAGGTGGATTGTTGTTTCTTGATTCCAAGAGCTGTTTTAGTGGACATCCTGTGTGTTTTTTTTTTCACCTTTGTGCTTAGAACGATATCATGTGTTGTATGAAGCCATTGATAAAGCATTTCCATAATGTTGGTCATTGGGCACGCCGCTTGGTGATAAAGGAGATGGAGTGAGACGCGATCGGGCAACGAAACCCGTGAAACACGTATACAAAAAGAAGCACAGTGAGAGAGAGAGAGTGGAGAGTTGGCACACACAAAAAAAAAAGAAGGAAAATTTCCCTCCATTTTTTTATTTGTGTTTTTATTCTAAATTTCCAAAGTTTTCATTACTTTCTGGATCTGATAGTGAGTACTTTAAAACTGATTTGCAAAACCGGTACACTTAGCAACAGAAGGGACTGAGGAGGTTCTGACCAAAAAAAAGAAGAAGGTACTGACGAGGCAAGAGGTTCAGATTGGGGTGCAATTTTTGCGTCTTTATCATGTTCGTGCTGCTAAGTATGCTTCGTGGCACAATAACTTACCAACACTACGAGAGAATTAATCCAAAGCAAAGAAACGCATCCACCGAAAAAAAGGACGAGACCTTGTCGAAGTCGCTATTATGGCTGCCCCTGGACGACTCCGAGATCGAGAAAAGCAGTCCTTCGTCATGATTAAGCTCTAAATAGTTAATGAACTAAAACAGGGTAGTTCATATTTGAAAAGAAACATGCTCATGTGTCGGATTGTCAATCAGGCTTATGTACTGCTTTTTTTACAAAATTTTACATGTAGCTTTTATTTGGAGGAAAAACGGTGTCGGGCGTGTTTTTTTTAAAGCACTTAGACAATGATACTCTGTATGTTGCATTTTCTAAGCTAGCATGCTATTTGGGGTGCAAGAATTTTAATTCTAGAAACCTCTCTATCCATGCCTTATAACATTAACACGGTAATAGGTTCTGTTGATGGTCTAACTCATTGCAATAGATTAAAGCATGAAAATGACATCGGAAGAAAAACTCGTCTATATAACTAATATCTCCATCATCAAGCCTCATGTACACCTGAGTTGGTGGAGTGAGTTTGAGAATACCACTAAATTTGCTTAGGCAACCATGGAAAGAGTCACTTCACTTCGGCTATATGATACTCTTGCTTACTCTTGTTGCTTGCCCTCTCTTGCTTCAACCCTACCACGTTGCCATGAAGACGAGAGATCTTAGTGAACTTGAAAGCAACTAGTTTTCCGAGGCTTCATATCATTGACCTGACCAAGACAATTGTCGGTAGCTTGCCATCTAAGTAGTTTGAGCGTTGGACTACCATAAAAGTTGCAGTCGGTAGATCAAGCGGACTATATGGGCTAAACCCATCTGTAAATCATAAATCCAATTAAGAACCTCTATCACAGGTTCTGCCCACGATACACGCCCTTCGACTACTCCATGATAATGACCGACAGAGGCTCCCGCAATTGAAGTATTCAAGGTTCTAAGAATATCTCGGTTGATCTTTCCAGCCATAGTTTTGCAATAGATTCGGTGAGTATCGGGTCAGCAAATCCGAGTGTGAACACGTGACCTTGTAGTTACCAACCATTGGAAATTTAATCATTACAAATCATCCACATAATATAAGTAAATATAATTTCATTATTTGTGAATTTTTTTTAAAAAGCAAATATTCGAAGCTATTTGTAACGTGACATGAAATTTTAATTTCACTCCAATTAAACCTCTCCTCCATATGATAAGCCCCTTCATTATATATCAAGACTAAAAGAGATTTATGTCAAATCCCATGCTCTACGACATCATAATTTATCATTTTCATGTAATTTCACAGTATGACAACTTCTAAATTAGATCTCAGAATTCAAATATCAACTTCAAATTTATAACCTAAATTTAATAATTAACTAATTAGACAAATAAAAGACTTGAATTTTACGGTGTTACGAAACGAAGGTAATCATCTTGACGAGACCTCTGTGGCGTGGCGGGTGCGCCAAAAACCTTTCTTTATTTCTCTCTCCTTTCTTTCTTTTCTATGTTCACTGGACGGAGCGGCGCTTTCCTCTTTATTATTATTACTTTTTTTATCTCTTGTGGTCTTCTTTTTTTGCCCATGCTTTTTGACCGAGTGAAAGTCATATTACATCAGCCATGACCCTTGAATGGTGAGGAACCCGAGAGTAAGGAAAGAGCTCAATCTGAAATTCGGTTAGTTCTTTGAGGAAAAGAGGGGATCGGCGAGCAAGGAATCCAGCAACTGCACTGCTTTACGCTCGCATCCTCCCGTTCCCTTCATCACGAGAGAGTTAAGGGATAGATGTACAATCTCCATATACGAGATACAGCCAAAGACTATAATTATCATCGATGTATGGGCACACAATAGAAATATGGATCAATGAAATGATCTTGAATGATTTATATAAGAGAGATTCGAAAAACTCTTCAATTATCTATAAAAAAAACTTAACTTACTTTCGATACATTTCATATAGATCAAGTAAAACTGTGTCCCCACTTACTAAATCGCTCTACCACTTTGATTGGAAGCTAGAAAAGTTTGACATGACCATGTATATGGAGCTATGGCTCAGAAAAAGAATTGAACTTAATTTATATCCTATAACGTTTCATTCCAGAGCATTGGGAGTAGTATCGAGGACTATTTTGCACTATATGTTTTTTGAAATAACATAGAAAACCAACCTTGTTCATCCTTTTCAAAACCAAACAAATTAATATGTTTTGTTAGCTGGATTTCTTGGCAACGCCACTATTACAATTCTGACCAAAAATATGCCAATATTACAATCGCAGCCCATTTCCATGCGAACCGCCATAGCTGAGAGATATAGGAATATAGCTATATGGACAATTCAGCCACGATAATTGACAATTCATGATGTTGTCCTGATGTTTTGTATTTGCAGTTTGATAAGAAGTTGTAATTAGATCATCTTATTGAACAATTCAATGGAACACGCGATGTCAAAACATCTTCATACGAAGAAAGAGGTGTGACATGGGAACATTCTCATTTGTCCGAAAGAGATGACTTGATGTTTGGCCCAATCAGTCCTCACTCTGCATCCCTTTCATCATTGCCGACCTGTAAGTTAGCTCCACAGAAAGTTTGTGATCTGGTCTATGGCTGATCAGGTGTGTGATTGGAGAGAAAATCACACTTGACACGGAGACTGCACACACGTATTTACACTGTATTCAAGTGTTACAAGATTTCCAACCAAAAAAAGAAAAAAAAGGTGTTATAAGATTGGAAATCAAAGATAACATAATATTACACAACCGATATACACATCTAATATGATCTATTTCCTAATATCAAATTGTTATAATGATGTCTTTGCCTAACAGTTTATTCTCTTAAAACAATTGAGAGTGGTTTTATCAAATTTTACATAACATCGGGATAGAAAGTTCGGAGATCAAATGTTTTTGGAACCACCCTTTGCTAGAACTGTTGCACTAAGTCCCATGAAATTCTAAACAAAGGGGGTAAAATCCAGTATTGCATATTTCTGTTTCACCTTTTATTTGGGGAAAAGACGATGTCAGGGGTGGGGTATATTTTTAAAGCGCTCAAACAATGAAATTATGTATCTTGCACTTTCTAAGCTAGCGTGCATTTTGGGATGCAAGAATTCTAAGTCAAGGGACATCTTTGTCCATGCCTTCTAACATTAACGCTGTAACGGGATCTGTTGACTATAGTCAATTCACTACATTAGATTAAAGCATGAAAATGACATCGGAGAACTTGTCTATATAACTTACATCTCCATCATCAAGCCACATGTACCCCCTAGTGGCAAAGTGAGTTTAAAAGAATTACTAGATCTGCTAAGACAACCATGGAAAAAGAGTCGTTTCACTTCAGCTACCTGATACTATTGCTTACTGTTGTTGCTTCACACTCTCTTGCTTCGACCCGACCACTTTGCCATGAAGACGAGAAATCTGCATTGTTGGAGTTCAAGGCAGCCTTCTTCACCATAGAGCCTCCGTGCTGTTCCAGCGCCACTTCAGATGAGCCAGCAAAGATTGAATCCTGGAATGCATCGACAGGAGAAACTAAAAGTGATTGCTGTTCATGGGCTGGTGTTAAGTGTGATAAGGTAAGCGGTCATGTGATCGATCTCAACCTCAGTTGCAGTTGTCTCTCGGGTATAATCAACTCCAACACTAGTATTTTCCGTCTTCTTCACCTAAGAAGCCTTAACCTTGCCTTCAATAACTTCAATTGTCAGATTCCTCCGGCAATTGAAAATCTTGGTTCCTTGAGGGACTTAAACTTCTCCAACTCCGGCTTCATGGGCGACATTCCACATCAGCTCGGTAAATTGACAGGACTTATCCATCTAGACCTCTCCAATAACAGGCTGATCGGCACAACACTCACAGACCTGACATTACCCCCAGAACTCCCCAAACCCATAGTAATGGATCCTTTTTCTAATCCTCCAAAATGTGCACCTGTTGGTCGAGATCCCCATCGGAAATCGAATTTGAGACTCCGTGTCAACAAATTTGGAGGTGAAATCACATCTTCTTTTGGACGTCTTAATCACCCAAAGCGTTTAGATCGACACTTCAATTCTATCACGGGTGAAGTTCCATCTTTCTTGGGAAATTTGGTCCAGCTTAAGAATTTAAGTCTCGCAGGCAACATGTTAATTGGGCAAATTCCATCTTCCGTAGGAAACCTAGTTCGACTTACTCATTTAGATCTTGGATACAATCAATTAGTGGGTGAAATTCTACTCTCTTTCCAAAATCTCCTGGAGCTTAGGTTCTTAACACTTCGGTCGAATCAACTGAGTGGCAAAATCCCATCCTCGTTGGGAAAACTCATCAACTTGACTAACATTGATCTTTCATTCAATCAATTCCATGGTACTATTCCAAGCACGATTGTCCAATTACAGGATCTCCAACGTCTTAATTTGAATTCAAATAACTTGAGTGGCACTGTAAAGTTAGATTGGTTTTCAAAGGTTGACAGCCTTCAAGTGCTTGGGTTATCCTCTAACAAACTGTCGTTGATTGTCGAAACCATCATAACTCATGACTACTATGCTTTAGGTTTAGGATCATGCAACTTAAATGGTTTCCCAAAGTTTCTGCAATATCAAACTCACTTGTTTTTCCTAGATCTATCCTACAATAACATTTATGGTCAAGTTCCTGAATGGTTTCTGACTGTGAGCCCGAAATACCTACGCCATTTGAACCTTTCTGGCAACTTTCTAACAAATTTTTCTCAAGACCCCGTTGTTTTCAAGTGGAAAGAACTCGTTGTGGCAGATCTCCGTTTCAATGAGTTGCAAGGATCAGTTCCTATTCCTCCTTCGAATATGTGGTACTACTTCATCTCAAATAATAGGCTCTCAGGAGAAATATCACCACTCATATGCAATTTAAGTTCTATCCAGATGATTGATTTGTCTTACAATAATTTGACTGGGTCTCTTCCACGATGTTTGAATAATTTGAGTAGTACTATGGAAGTAATGAGTTTACAAAGCAACAATTTTATCGGGAAAATTCCTAATTTGAATGGGAATTCTTGTGTGCTTATTATGATTAATTTGAGTTCGAACAAATTGCATGGGCCATTGCCAAGATCGCTCCGCAACTGTGATAATTTGGAATTTCTGAATTTCGGAAGCAATCGGATTATGGATGTTTTCCCGTCATGGTTGGGCTCACTTTTCAGCTTGAAGGTACTTATATTGCGGAGTAATAGATTTCACGGACTTATTGGAGAACCTGCTGATGGGGTTGGATTCCCAGCACTGCAAATCATCGACCTATCCCAAAATAATTTTTCCGGTAGCTTGCCATCCGGATACTTCAAGAATTGGACTGCCATGAAAGTTTCTGAGACAAATTCGTCAAGCTACATTGGGGATGCTATTAAGCGGGCCTGGATTTTCTCTTCAGATGCAACCTTTCACTACTCTATGAGAGTGATTGCCAAAGGCATCCAAACGAATTACTCAAAGATCCAAGAGTACCTCACATTGATTGATCTCTCGAGCAACAACTTCAGTGGAGCGATCCCCAGGACCATCGGAAGCCTAAAGCAACTTAAATTGCTGAACCTCTCGTACAACATTCTGGTTGGTCCCCTGCCTCCATTCATGGCAAAGCTGACGAATTTGGAAGCATTAGATCTTTCTCAAAACCAGCTCTCAGGAGAGATTCCTCAGGAGTTGATGCAACTCACTTCGCTTGAGGTCTTCAATGTATCTTATAATCGTCTGACCGGGCCGATACTGAAATCACGACAGTTTGCCACATTTGAAAACAACTCCTACAAGGGAAATTTGGGGCTATGTGGCACTCCTCTGTCTAGAAAATGCGGGGATCCCAAAACGTCGCCGCCATCATCTTTGACATCAAAAGAAGATCAAGACTCAGGGAGTGCAATGGAATTGGACTGGAAGATCGTCTGCATGGGGTATGCAAGTGGGTTAGTGAATGGATTGGTCCTCGGGAACATCTTGATCACAAGAAGAAGGGCTCAGAGACTTGTGAAGAACTTTGGCAGAAGAAAGCAAAGGCGAACAAGGTAGAAGGGATGGTCCAAACCCAAGGAATACTTGACCGAAATCTTTCATCTTCTGTTTTGGAGTATTTGTAACTTTCTCTAAGTTTTTCTGCTTTAGATGTGAACTAGTCCATATGCATTTTACATTTTGAATAAAGCATTTTGTAATCATACATGCGTGAGACTTATAAATATGTTTCCGAAGGTTCGCTGGCCCATTGTCATTGTTCATTAAAGTGTGTTGCTCTAAGTCTATAGACAGGACTATTAGGTGAAACCAATTTGGTAATTCATATGACATGAAGATTTTGCCTTGATTTCCATCTAGAAACAGAAAATTTAGTCCTTAGGAATTGAGCTGTGATGCCAGTTCAGTGAACTCACATTTGATCTGGTTTTTCAAATTTTGCTGTTGCTCCAGCTGCCTCACTTTCTTTTCTTCGTGCTGTTTCTAGCCCTTTATGTTATTGCGAAACTTTGGGTCTGGCCCCAAATTCTATCCTGGTGGCGAATTTGGCACCAGGGCCTAAGAGGCTGCCTCTCATGGGGAATTTGCATCAAATGCTTTCTTCCTTACTGCATCATTTGCTTAGAGACATGGCAAGCCAGCATGACCCGATCATGAGCCTCCAGGAGGGCGAAGTTTCAGCCCTGGTCTGCTGATCGGCAGAGCATGGCAAAGAGGTATGAAGGTCCAGGAGCTGGATTTGGGGTGAGGCCTTGTAATTTAGCTTCACATCCATTACAGAGGGTTTGTCTTGTTTTCTGTCCATATGGTGAATACTGTCATACGGGAGACAGCTCAGAAAACTGGAGGCCCTTGAGGTCCTGAGCAATAAGCATGTCCAGTCTTTCAGATCAATAAGAGAAGAAGAAGCATGGAATTTCATGAGCTCGATTCCTTTGTCTCAAAAGCACGATCAACATGAGCAAGAGATTCATCATTTGAGAAATACCTAATATCCAGGCCCATGATCGGTGAAAAATGTACATATCAGGATGGCTTAACATCGTTGCTCATTGAACTGTCAATGCTCTCTGGAGGCTTTAACTACTTGATTTTTTCCACTCGCTAAAGTGCCTGGGGTTCTTCAGGGATGATACGTGTGCTGGAAAGTATACCCTGGAAAATGGACAAGATTCTCGACAACTCATTGATGGTCAAAAAGAAAATAAAGAATTTGGCAACATGATCGATGAAGCTAGTGAAGAAGATCTAGTAAAGATTCAGGAGTCCAGATAGGTCGAGTTTCACCTCACGGCGAATAATACTAAAGGGACCCTCCTCATAGGACCGAGACTTTGCTTGCCCTTTAATCTATTTTAGCCTCTGCCAAGATGAAATTCCATGGCAAGGCATAAGTGAGGTCTGTGCAAGCTTAATTTGGATGCTTTTAGCCCAAGAAATAAAAAAAAATTAAACCAAACATTCTGGACGCAAATTTGTTCTTGTTGGTGCTTGTCGGAAAATAAGTGCAGTCTACTTCATTTCTGGGAAGAAAACTCAGCAGTGCCGCATAAAAAGTCACATGAACTGCAAAAGGATGAATTCTCCGTTACTTTGAGTGGACATTAAGCTTACAAAATTTTGAGACTTACTTTGTCAGAAATCAGAATACGCCTGAAGTAACCAAATGAGTTGAGTGTTTACAATTTCTATACCGTCATAAGAGAAATTTGTGCTCAATTTTGTTGGAAATCAGAATATGCCTGCACTACTGAAGTCATCAACTTGCGTTGCCCACTCCTAAATGTTAAGCTTGCTTCTGTGTCCTCCTTTTCTCCACTTATAACAAAGGTTGATTCCCTAAAAAGACTATGCATTCGTCAGCCTGCCTCGGCACCACCAATTTTCTTTCTGTTTTCGTAATCAATCAAATTCAAAGATCCTGCCACATTTCCTTTCCGGGACATATTCTCAAGTGAAAGTGCAAGTACATTGACGACCCCAGAGTGGGCAAAAGCGGAAAGGCTCGATAGTGGAGGCGACTAGCCCTCTGCTTTCACCCGAATGCTGCTTGCTCCTGTATCAATCCCCATCATCAATGCGTGGACACTCAGAAGAGATCCTGTTCAATGGAATGATGCTGAATGCTTTATACCAGAGAGATTTGGAAAACTCTTCAGTTATCTACAAAGGGACTAACTTCGAATACATTACATATGGAGTAGGTAGAAGAATGTGTCCCAACATATTATTTGGTCTTGCCAATATTGAAATTCTTCTTGCTCAATTGCTCCACCACTTTTTTTGGAAAAAGAATGGATTGAACTTAATTGCCATCAACGTTTCATCCCAAAGCATTGAGAGTAGTACCGAGGACTATCATGCACTCAATATCCTCGTGAAAGAAGATTTCGCCATTGAGGCATTACTGATATAATAAGATATTCTTACTGCGAATAGGGCCATCCTTTCTTCCTTGCAAGTTTGCAAAGTGCAAGCACATGTTACCACTACTATCGTACTGAAGTCATACTTGGATGCACTGAGTAAATGTGAATCAATGCACCTCAGTCCCCAATTCTGGTGGATCCCGCTGGAGTCCATCCGGGAGACCAATCTAACGCAATACATTGTGCAGTGTGCAGTGTCCACTCCCTCAATCCTTATCCTTACAAAAGATATGGTTGTCGTGCCTTCTTTCTGGGTTCAGTGGAAAATAAAAACGCACAGATGTGTAAGTCGAGATCATCGAGGACTTTCGGTGTATCAAGAACATCTATTCAAGTCTAGCCTACTTTTCTTGGTCCACACTTAGAGCTGTTCACGGGAGCGAAAAATTCTTGCTGAGTATTTTGGCCGGCATGAACACGAAGACTTTTGTATTTCACAGGAAGCTGCCGTGGGACCATGAAGAAGAAAAAAGACAGAAAAAAAATCAAAGGAGAGAACCTAGCTCAAAGCGAGTTCCGTCAGCACCCCAAAGAGCACGCTGGCTTAGAAAATGCACTTGGAAATTAGGAGGAGAACTGCGACTCTTTAAGACTTTGATTCATTCTTTTGTAGTCCACCCTTGGAAGACTCAAGCAGTCCATATCTTGAGGTTTTATCAATAACGGAGGAGTCGAGTTTCGCAATCAGTCTCAGGACTAGATCATGATCACTAGAATCCTTGTGAAGGACAATATGGACTGTTTTAGAAGGGTATCTAGTTATACTAATTTAAAATTAACACGGTAACATGATTGGTAGATTATTGTCAATTCATTGCATTAGATTAAAGCATGAAAATGACATTCGAGAAGAACTTGGCCATATAACATCTCGATTATCAGGTCTCATGTACACTCGAGTCGGCAGAGCGAGTTTTAGAGTCCCCTTGGATTTGCTAAGAGTCTGTTCGTTAATACTCCCGAGAACAATTGATTTTATTCTTTTGTTCTTGATAACATATTTGAAACATAAATCCATTTGTTAAATTTTTTTTTTGCCGAAAACAAATTTATTCTTGGAAATAGATTTAGAACAGAATCAAGAATAAATAAATAAAAATTGCTTCTTGTTCCTGAGAACAATTTCAAGAATCAATTCTCATTTTTCCTTCCTTTCCCTTTTCTTCTTCTTCCTCCTTTTTCTTTCCTTCTTCTTCCTCCTTTTTCTTTCCTTCTTCTTCTTCAATGTTTAGTCGGTCGCTGGCCAACGACCTGCCAAACAAGGGCCTACAACCTCGCCAAAGGATCGCCAGCCCCTAGTGAGGCCAAGCATTGTTGGCCAAGACGAGCCTTGCAAACGGCTGGGCGAGGCTCGGCCTTGCCTTGGCCAGGCAAGCTCGAGCTTGCCCAAATCTGGCAAGGCCAAGCTCACAATGGCCCGACGAGGTCGAGCCTTGCTGGCGGTTAGGAGAGCTTGGCCTTGCCAGATCTAGGCAAGCTCGAGCTTGCCCAACCACCGGCGAGCTCAACCTCACTAGGCCACTATGAGGTCGGTGTCACCTAGCCAAGGCAAGGCCGACCTCACGATGACTTGGCAAGGTCGAGCTCGCTGGTGACTAGGCAAGCTCGGCCTCACCAAATCTAGGTGAGCTCAAGCTCACCCGACCAAGGCGAGGCAAACCTTACTTAGCTGTTGGCAAGGCTTGGCCTTGCCAGGGGCTGGCGACCTTCCTGTGAGGTCATTGAGCCTCGTTTGGCCAATGACCGACTAAAGCGTGGTGGAGAAAATTTAAAAAGAAAATTAAAAACAGAAAAATATTATAAAAGTATTAAAAAAATTATAAGTCACAAAAGAATCTAAAATTTTTACCAAACGCATTTTTAATAGAAATTTTGAACAGATTACCAAATGCCTTCAAATGCTCAGAAATTGTTTCGAGGGGCATAATTAAAAAAGAATCATTGCTAAAAAGAAATTGTTCCGAGAAATAGAATAGTTACCATTTGCATCCTAGGGGACCATAGAAAAAGAGTCATTTCACTTCAGCAACATAATACTCTTGCTCACTTTTGTTGCTTCAACCTGACCACGTTGCCACGAAGACGAGAGATTTGCGTTGGTGGAGTTCAAGGCAACCTTCTTCACCGAAAAGCCTCGGTGCTGTTACAGCTTCACTTCAGATCAGCAAGCAAAGATTGAATCCTGGAACGCATTGACAGAGGAAACTCAAAGCGACTGCTGTTCTTGGGCTGGTGTTGAGTGTGATAAGATAAGCGGTCGTGTGATCGGCCTCGACCTCAATTGCCGCTGTGTCTCCGGTAAAGTCAACTCCAACACCAGTATTTTCCATCTTCTTCATCTAAGAAGCCTTAACCTTGCCTTCAACAACTTCGATTGTCAGATTCCTCCAGCAATTGGAAATTTTGGTTCCTTGAGTGGCTTGAACTTCTCCTACTCCAACTTCATGGGCCACATCCCACATTCTCTCGGGAGCCTTGTCCAACTTACTAGTTTAGATTTAAGCTACAATCAGTTAACAGGTGAAATCCCATTGTCCATCAGAAACCTAGTTCAACTTATTAATATAGATCTTGGATCCAATCAATTAGTAGGCGAGATTCCGCTCTCTTTCATAAACCTCCAGGAGCTTTGGTCCTTAAATCTTCCGTCAAATCAATTAAGTGTAGAAATCCCATCCTTGTGGGGAGACTCACTCGCCTTGATTACCGTTGTACTTTCATTCAACCAATTCCATGGTGCAATTCCAAGCTCGATTTTCCAATCATAGAGTCTCGGCCTTTTTTATTTGAGTTCTAATAATTTGGGTGGCACAGTAAAGTTAGATGCATTTTCATAGGCTGAAAACCTTCAACAACTTTTGTTATCCTTTAACAAACTGTCGTTGATTGTCGAAACCAACATAACTCACTGGTACCGTGTTTTAGGTTTAGGTTCTTGCAACTTAAATAATTTCCCTGAATTTCTACAAGATCAAGAAGACTTGTTAGTGCTAGATATGTCCTGCAATAACATTTATGGTCAAGTTCCCAAATGGTTTTTGAATGTGAGCGCAGAAAACCTACTATATTTGAATCTTTCTAGCAACTTCCTAACAAGTTTTGCTCAAGATCCCGTTGTTTTCAAGTGGAAAGAACTTGTTGTAGCATATCTCAGTTCCAATGAATTGCAAGGATCAGTTCCTATTCCTCCTCCTAAAATCTTATCCTACTTCATCTTAAATAATAAGCTCTCTTGAGGAATATCGTCACTAATATGCATTCTAAGCTCTATCCAAATGATCAATTTGTCTGATAATAATCTGACCAGTTTTCTTCCACAATGTTTGAGTAACTTGAGTGATAATTTGGAAGTAATGAATTTACAAAGGAACAACTTTATTGGAAAAATTCCTAATTTGAATGGGAACTTCTGTACACTTATTATGATTGATCGGAGTTACAATAAATTGCACAAGTCATTGCCTAGATCACTCCGCAATTGTGACAATTTGGAATTCTTGAATTTTGGAAACAATCAGATTAGGGATGTTTTTTCATCATGGTTGGGCTCACTTCTCAACTTGAAGTTACTTATATTGCGGTATAATAGATTTCACGAACTTATTGGGGATCCAGCTAACAGAGTTGAGGTCCCTTCGTTGCAAATCATTGACCCATCCCAAAATATCTTTTCCAGTAGCTTGCCATTCAGATACTTCAAGCATCGGACTGCCATGAAAATTTTTGAAGCATATCCATCAAGCTACATTGGGCACCCGATTGCGGCTATCCTTCCGCATGCAACCTTTGACTACTCTATGAGCGTCGTTGCCAGAGGCATCCAAATGAATTACTCAAAGATCCAAGAGTACCTCACATTGATTGATCTCTCGAGCAACAACTTCAAAGGAGTGATCCCCGAAATCATCAGAAGCCTAAAGCAGCTAGAATTGCTCAACCTTTCCAACAACATTCTCACAGGTCCTCTGCCTCCATCCTTGGCAAACCTAACGAATTTGGAAGCACTGGACCTTTCTCAAAACCAGCTCTTAGGAGAGATCCCCCAAAGTTGACTCAACTCACTTCACTTGCGGTCTTCAATTTATCTTATAACCGTCTGACTGCGCCGATATCCCAATCACGGCAGTTTGTTACATTCGAGAACAACTCCTACAAGGGAAACTTAGGGTTATGTGGCACTCCTCTATCTAAAAAATGCGAAGATGTCAAAGGGTCGCCGCCATCATCTCCAACGTCCAAAGAAGATCAAGATTCGGGGAGTGCGACGGAATTAGATTGGAAGATTGTGTGCATGGGCTATGCAAGTGGGTTAGTGATTGGAGTGGTCCCCGGGAGCAACTTGATCTCAGGTAGAAGGGCTCAGAATCTTGTGAAGAACCTTGGCAGAAGAAAACAAAGGCAAAGAAAGTAAAAGAGATGGTCTGAAACTGAGGAATACTCGACCAAAATCTATTGTCTTCTTTTCTTGATTACCTATAACTTTCTCTAAGTTTGTTTGTTATACGTATTTACTAGTCCGTATGCATTTTGAATAAAGCATTCTACAATCATAATCAGAAACACAAATAATAAGAAAGTTGGGCACAATGGAACTCTGTGGTTAAGGCACGTCTTCACAAAGCTCCGTTTCCTTCCACTCCCTTTCACATTAATGACTTAGAAACTATTATATTTTACACCAATAAGATGAAAAAAACTTAATTTTTCTTGCTTATTTTAACATTGATTTCAAAAAAATAAAATTATTAAAGTGATTCGTGTCATATATAAAGAGGCCATTTCTAATTAATTATATAAGTTTAATAAGAAGCAATTATATAATTATATATATTTGGCTTATGAAAATACTAAATTTGTGATCCTTTAACATAGAAGATAAATAAACATATTCTTATATATTATACGTGTTGGTTAAAGAGCTTGCATAAAAAAATATACATATACGCATTCATAAACCATCTATAGTTGCAGATGATTAGCATGTCATAGTACCTATACTAAGAAGTTTTACAGTCAGGGTGGATTATGATTCTACTTTGTCTTACCATTTAAAAGTTGCAGATAGTATTCGAGCCATAGTTGGCATTTGGCCTGTAGCTAGATCTGAGGATTCAATTGAATCCAAGGTGATTTTCTGTTTCCTAATCCTTTTATACATGAATCTACTTAGCTCGCTTTCGAATCATTCGTACCTTTGCACATACTTCTGTTGAGAAGATCTCTGTCGAGCAACTTAGTCATACAGAAAGTCCCCCAGCTGATGGCAATGTCGGAATTTTTGTCTTTTGTGCTTGGTAAATTAAACGGGTCTAAAAAAATCTGAATCGGTCTGAATTGGGATTTTGATTTTGGACTAAACTTAAATAATGGGCGGGCTGGTATCGGACCTAAAACCCTGCCCATAATTTGAAAATTATTAATTTTTTTGATAAAATGATCGGCTGCATGGGCTTGCGGGGCTAGGTGGATGCAGCAGGGCCCAAGAGAAGTTATATGGTCAGACCCAACCAATTTGTTTCGGGCCTGGGCGGGCCTCAAAACCCATTATCAAATGATACTATATCCTACTCCTAATTGGTAAAAAATTAAAAGTATTGAAACCGCGCATTTGACTAACAACTTAAACTTTTAAAAAAGTGGGTAATAATCTCTTTGAATATTACATGATATCATAATAGAAACAGTTGACAACGGGTCCATCAAAGTTTACAATAGCTTGGTCAATTCTAGTATTATATATTTCTATTTCCGCTTTCATTTGAGGAAGAAACCGTACCGGGCATATATTTTTAAAGCATCCACACAATGACCTTCTGTATCTTGCTTCTTCTTTTAATTTTGCGAGTTAGCGTGCTCTTTGGAGTGCAAGAATTCAAAGACAATAGACATTTCTGCCCATGCCTTCTAAAATAACGTCCTTATTTACTAACCCATTTGCTGTCGGAAAGCTCCTTTTTTGGAACATTTGGAGGTTATCTGTTAACCGCAGATAGCACCTGAAGCACGTCCCAGGGCGATAGTTGAAAAGAAATATAATGAATGACTTGGAAATTAGGAGAACTTCGACTCTATAGACTTTGATTTATTCTTTTAGAGTCCACCGTTGGAGGTGCTACCTAGAATAAAAGAGTCGAGCAGTCCATATCTTGAGTTGTCGAAGAGAATCATGTAATACATAAATAGGCCATTTTCTAATTAATTATATAAGTTTAATAATAAGCAATTATTTATTTTAATATAGAAGATAAATAAACATATTCCTATTTATTATATGTGTTGATTGAAAAGCTTGCAATACAAATTGCAGATGATTAGCATATCATAGGACCTTTGCTAAGGAGATGTACAGCTAGGGCGGTTCATGATTTTGCTGTCTTCCCATTTGGAGGTTGCAGATAATATTCGAGCCATAATTGGCATTGGCCTGTAGCTACATCTGAGATTTAATTGAATCCAGGCTGCAATTTGCGGTTCTCTAGTTCCTAATTCTTCTATATATGAATTGATAGAGCTAGCTCTGGAAGCAATTGTATCATTGTACATGCTTCTGTTGAGAGAGATCTTTGACTTACTACTCAGTTATGGAGAGAGTCCCTCATCATATGGCAATTCAGAAATTTTGCCTTCTAGGCTTGGTGGTATAGACGGGTCAAGAAAAAACTAAAAATCCGAATCGGTTCGAATTTAGATTTTGGTTTTGGACTAGACTTGAGTGATGGGCGGGCTGTTATCGAACTTAGAACCCTGCCCGTGATTCGAAAACTACTAATTTTTTTATAAAATGATGGAGGAAGGGACAGAGGAGGCAATGGTTTAGATTGGGATTTAAGTTTTGCGTCTTTATCACATCATGCTTAATTTATACGCTAAGTAATCATAAATAGGTTTGACAAAGTACGCTTGGTTGTCCAATATCCTACCTGGAATTACGAGAGAATATGCAATGAAAATGGGAGAGTTATGATTTGTTCAAAGCAAAGAAGCACATCTGCTGAAAAAAAGGGCCGACACTTTGTAAGAGTTGCCATCGTAGCTGGTCTGGAACGGCGTGATTAATCAAACTTAAGATCGAGAAAAGCAATCCTTCATTATGATTAAGCTCGAGATAATTAATGTGGGATAATTAAAAAAAAGTCATATACCTAATATACGGATGTCAATTCAATCCTCAAATTTTCAATTTAACCAATTTGATCTAAATCTTTTGACAATTTATCTATGTAATCCTTCTTGCTAATTTTGTTTGCAAATCACCTAACGTGGACGTCAGCCTTTCTATATAGAGATGTATAAAAGAAAGTTGACACTAGCGTGAACAGTTTTCTTCAATTATTTATTAACTTTTCTGAATTTTTTATAATTCTTTTCTTTTCTTTTTTTCCTATCTTTTTTCTTCACACGAAGAGATGTGAAACGGAAACTCTCCCATTTTTGCCGAAAGAGATGACTTTCATGTTTGGCCCAATTAGTCCTCACTTTGCATCCCTTTCATTATTGCCGACCTGTAAGTCATCTCCACAGAAAGTCCAAAGCTCATTCTGCTACATGATTCCAATTGAATGGGTTTTGTGACCTGGTCTCTTGCTGGATGTGTGATTGGAGATAAAAACACCGCGCGACACGGAGACCCCCGTGCGCACACATATTTATGCTGTATTCAAGTGTTACGGGATAGGATATCTAAGATTACAGGATATTACATAACCAATGTACACATTTAATATGATCCCACTTTTTATTTTCCAACTGTTAGAATATCAAATCATTAAAATCACGTATTCATCTAATAGATTAATTTTTAAAACAGTTAAGAGTGGTCTTTCTAAACTTCAAATGTTATCAAGTAAAAAGTCTTGAGTTCAAATCTTTTGGGAACCTTTTCTAGAGTAATTGCAATGGTCTCACCAATTTCTAAACTAAATGGGTGATATCTAGTACATATAATTCTATTTTAACTTTTATTTGGAGAAGAATTGGCATTGGATGTATAAGCGCCTAGACAATGACATTCCATATATTGCATTTTCTAAGCTAGTGTGCCCTTTGGAGTGCAAGAATTTAAATTCAACAGAAATTTTTGTCTATGCCTTCTAAAATAACGTCCCCCAACGATGCAGCCCGAACAAAGTTGAAAAGAAATTTAAAGAAAGACTTGGAGAATAGGAGGACCATTGCGACTCTTAAAAACTTCGATTTATTCTTTTGTAGTACATCATTGGATGAGTCAAGCGGTCCATATCTTGAGGTGTTATCCAAACGGAGCAATCAAGTTTCGCAGCCAGCCTCAGGACAAGGTCGTGATCTCTAAAACGCCTTGTGAAGGACATTATGGACTATTTTGGAAGGCCATCTGGTCAATCCATTCTAACATTAACGTGGTAATAGGATCTGTTGATCATAATATTCAATGCATTAGATTAAAGCAAGAGAATGACATTGGAGAAGAACTTGGCTATATAACATCTCCATCATCAAGTCTCATGCACACCCGAGTCAGCAAAGTGAGTTTGGGAGTACCACTAGATTTGCCTAAGATAAGCATAAAAAAAGTCATTTCACTTAAGTTATATGATACTCTTGCTTACTGTTTTTGCTTCAAACTCTCTTGCTTCAACCCAACCACGATGGCACGAAGATGAGAGAGATCTGCGTTGTTGGAGTTCAAGACAACCTTCTTCATCAGAAAGCATCCGTGCTGTTACAACAGCTACAATTGAGCAAGAAAAGATTGAATCCTGGAACGCATCAGCAGGAAATACTCTGTTCTTGGACTGGTGTTGAGTGTGATAAGGTAAGCGGTCACGTGATCGTTCTCAACCTTAGTTGCAGTTATCTCTTCGGTAAAATCAACTCCAACGCCAGTTTTTTCCGTCTTCTTTACCTAAGAAGCCTTAATCTTGCCTTGAATGACTTCAATTGTCAGATTCCTCCGACAATTGGAAATCTCAGTTCCTTGAGTGACTTGAACTTCTCCAACTCCAACTTCATGGGCCACATCCAACATTCACTAGGTAACTTGACCCTACCCGTCCATCTAGACCTCTCAGCAAATACGCTAATCGGCTCAACACTGCCCCTCAAAAACCTGACTCTACTTACTTAGACTTGAGTGAGACTTCCTTAGATGGTACGATCCCATCTTCTTTCGGACTTCTTGGTCACTTGAAGCATTTAGATCTAGGCTTCAATATTTTAACGGGTGAAGTCCCATCTTTCTTGGGAAATCTGGTCTAGCTTAAGTATTTAAGTCTAAGGGTCATTATGTTAATTGGGCAAATTCCATCCTCTCTAGGAAACAACGTCCAACTTACTAGGTTAGATTTAAGCTTAAATCAATTAAGAGGCGAAATCCTGTCTTCCATTGGAAACCTAGTTCAACTTACTGCTATAGATCTTGGATACAATCAATTAGTGGGCGAGATTCCACTCTCTTCCCAAAACCTCTTGGAGCTTAGGTTCTTGAATCTTGGTTCGAATCAATTGAGTGGTGAAATTCCATCCTGGTTGGGGAGACTCACCCAATTGATTGACGTTATACTTTCAATTAACCAATTCCATGGTCCAATTCCAAACACAATATTCCAATTAGAGGATCTCCGTATTCTAAATTTGAATTCAACTAACTTTTGTGGCACAGTAAAGTTAGATATGTCTTCAAAAAGCCTTCGAAGACTTGGGTTATCCTCTAACAAACTGCCATTGATCGTTGAAACCAACATAACTCACTAGTACTCAGATCCAAGTTTAGGTCCATGCAACTTAAATGATTTCTCCAAGTTTCTACAAGATCAAGATGACTTGTTGTTCCTAGATCTATCCACGATACATGCCCTTGGACTACTCTCATGATAACTACCAACAAAGGCTCGCACAACTGAGTATTACCAACAAAGGCTCGCACAACTAGAGTATTCGAGGATCTATAAATATGTCACATTGATCGATCTTTTGAGCAACAGTTTCGGTGGAGAGATATCCGAGTTTCTCGGAAGCCTAAAGCAGCTTCAGTTGCTCAACCTTTTCAACAATCCCATCCCCTAGTCCTTGGCCAACCCATCGAATTCAGAAGCATTGGACCTCTCTCGGAACCAGCTCCTAGGAGAGATCCCACAAGAGTTGACTCGACTCACATTGCTAGCATTCTTCAATGTGCCTTAAAACCATTTGACTGGGTCCATAACACGGACGCAACAGTTATCAGTACATTTGTAAACAACACATACGGAGGGAACGCAGGGTTGTGTGATACTCCTTCGTCTAGGAAATGCAGAGAGCTCGGTGCATTGCCACCATCATCTTCACCGCCAGAAGAAGAGATCAAAAGTCAAGGATTCCAGATGAAATAGACTGGAAGATTGTCTCGATGGGGTATGCCAGCGGACTAGTGATTGGAGTGGTGATCACGCACAAATGGATCATCGAAAAAAGGGCTCGACAGATTTTGAATAATGCGCTTGAAGAAGAATCAAAGGCGCCGAAACTAGAAAAGACGGGCACAAGAATCTTCATCTAGGAACAACCTTCTTTGGTGGTCTTTTCAATTTGAATTGGTCTGTTGTTAATTTACAGTTGTTTCACAATTGCTAGAACATAGTGTGAATGTAACGAATAAGGAATGTACGATTCCATCTCTGTTTTGCCTGTAGACATCTCTTTCTGGATTAGAGGCAATTCTATGATTTGTTTCCTAATTTTGGAGGGATGTTTCATATCAGTAGGATCTGGACTCAGCTAATCTGACAAATAGGTGATTTGAGAAAAGTAAAAGAAAAACTTGTTTTCTAGCTCTAGCTCGATCACAAAACAATCGAACTTCACAAAACAAGATATTACAATGGATAGAAAACAAATTTTTGGAAGACTTTAATCTATATATGTCTATTTTTGTTACATACATATCTCATGGTCATAAATTTCGTTAATCTCACATAAAGGTAGAATATTGATGCATAGACTATGTTTAAATCTTATCAAACCGAATTGATTAATCATAAGACTTCTTTTATTGTTTCTGCTTGTGTACATAAAGGGTACAAGAAAGCGAATTGAATATCCACTAATTCGCTTGACATTTTAGCATTATTATTGTGCACATCAAGGGTAATTTCCTACTATTTAACAAGATGTTTGGTATACATTGTTAGAGAACCATTATTCTGGAAAGACCTTAAACTTTTGGAGTTAACAATTATCCTGTATACAGTGATGTCCTAAAAAAAATTACGAGTTTGAAGGTAAGGTACTCATTTTTGGTATTGATATGTTCTGTTTTCATATTATCTTATTCACGACTTTCTATTATGACGTGATTATAATCGACATCCTTTCTATTTACATGTAAGGCCCAACTCATACACATTCATTCACATCCCCGTCAATTTCTCGACAAAAAGCATGAACGTTAAAATATTTATCCTAACACACCAATAAAAGCCCCATCATAAACATGTAACGAAAACAAGAACTCAATTTATCAAATACAAAGCCAAGAAATATTCACAAATTCCTTGCAAACCCAGCACTTCGATCGAACAAACAAACAAAAGCAAAACCCTCTTCAAAAACTACATTCTTATACATGCTCCCGACATTGACCAGGGGCTATACAAATCGTTCAATAATGAGCTCGTGCCACTGGTGAAGCCAACAAAAATGGCGTGATCAGATGCCTAGACCTGCCTAATTTGTACTTCAACATGGGCAGCAACCGCAAAACCCGCGATTAGAACCCTATCAGATCAAATTCATCGATCTTCAAACGCTAATGTGGAAGCTTTGAATACGTTGGCCACTGGTTTCTAGGTGGGGCTGGTTTGGTCCTTCAAAAAAGGCTGCAAGCATTATTTTTTCAAGAATGGATTGTTGTTTCTTTCTTGACTCCAAGAGCTGCTTTTGTTGCCATCTTTGTATAGGAGAAAATCATGTGTTGCACGAAGCTAGAGATAAAGCATTTCCATAGTGTTGGCCGTGGGGCACGCGTCCCAGCAGTGAAGGGGATGGGCCGTGGGGACAGGACCAGGAAATTTTGCATATTTGTGTTTCCATTCCAAATTTCCAGAGTTTACACCTATTTTCGGTTCCAACAGGTGGATTGTTGTTTCCTTCTTGACTCTAGGAGCTGCTTTTGTCGACATTTGTGCTTTGCGCGAAATCATGTGCTGTACGAAGCTAGGGGGGGATGGGGTGGTATTCAATTCTCACAGCCAAATAATAGGCCAAGGTCATCAATTTCCACACGATAAATGATTAACTATGATAGCCAAAACACGGTTTCAACACCATGCTCAGTTCCCTCGTTTCCTCCGTGAATGATGCCTTGTTTAGGATCGATCTAGGTTTTTCTCATTTCTCATCTCTCTTTAAGAAGTTTTTTTTTTTCGCCAATCACGATTCACGGATGAATCAATAAATCATGCACCATTTTTTGTGGGGAAATAGTTCAAAAACCGGTCTCTTTCATCCTTATTATTTATCTGTTCCTCACAAAAATAGGATGTTTGTTTACTGGATATTGCAAGGACGAATTTCACTCCGACAAACGAGAAGTCATGAAATTCTATCCTCTACGCTCCATCAGAAAGACAGAAGTAGAGTATAATCTATTTCTGGGGCAAGTTAGTGATGAAATTCGTCTTTATCACTGCCAATTTGCACGCCAACTGCCACTGCTGAGAGATGGAGGAAGGTAGCTATACAATAGTAGACAATTCATGCTGAAACACTAGAGTCCGAGTTTTCATTTGCAGTTTGATACAAAGTTGTAGTCAGACCATCTCAGTGAACAATTCAATGGACCTCTAATGTAAGAATACTTTACATACAAAGGAAGAGATGTGGAATGGGAACTATCTCATTTTTGCCGAAAGGGATGACTTGATGTTTGATCCAATCAGTCCACACCTGCATCCGTTTCATCATTGTCGGCCTGCAAGTAAGCTCAAGAGAAAGCCTGAAGCTCTTTCTGCTGTAGGGTTTCCAAATGAATGGGTTTTGTCATCTGGTCTCTGGTTGATCAGGCGTGTGTTGGTGAGGAAAAAAAATTGGGTTAGGCGTATACTTTTTAAGCACCGAAATAATGACATTCCGTATTTTGCATTTTTTAAGCTTGCGTGCTCTTTGGAGTGCAAGAATTCAAAGTCAAGAGACATCTCTATGCATGACTTCTAAAATAACATCCCCAAACAATCCAGCCGAACAAATTTGAAAAAAAAAATTTAAAGAATGACTTGGAAATTAGGAGGATAACTGCGACTCTTTAAGACTTCAATTTGTTCTTTTGTACCCCCCCCGCCGCCATCAAGCAGTTCATATTTTTGAGTTGTTATCTATAACGTGGGAATCGGGTTTCGCATTCAGTCTCAGGACTAGGTTATGGTCTCTAGAATGCCTTGTCAAGGACGCTAAGGACTATTTTAGAAGGCCATCTGGTCAGCCCATTCTAACATTGACGTTGTAACAGGATCTATTGATCATAATCAACTCATTGTATTAGATTAAAGCATGAAAATGACATCAAGGGAGAACTTGCCTATATAACATCTCCATCATCATGCCTCATGTACACCCGAGTTGGTAGAGTGAGTTTGAGAGTACCACTAGATTTGCTAAGGCAACCATGAAAAAAGAGTCATTTCACTTCGGCTTTATGATACTCTTGCTTACTATTGCTTCACACTTTCTTACTTCGACCCAACTACGTTGCCATGAAGATGAGAGATCTGCGTTGTTGGAGTTTAAGGCAACCTTCTTCAACAGAAAGCCTTGGTGTTGTGACAACGACTTTTTAGGCGAGCCACCAAAGATAGAATCCTGGAACGCATCAACAGGAGAAATTCAAAGCGACTGCTGTTCTTGGGCTGGTGTTGAGTGTGATAAGGTAAGTGGTCACATGATCAAACTTGACCTCAGCTGTAGTTGTCTCTCTGGTAAAATCAACTCCAACACTAGTCTTTTCCGTCTTCTTCGCCTAAGAAGCCTTGACCTTGCCATGAATGACTTCAATTGTCAGATTCCTCCGGCAATTGGAAATCTTTGTTCCTTGAGTCACTTGGATTTCTCCCACTCCAACTTCAGGGGTCACATCCCTTCGCTCGGTAACTTGAGCAAACTCGTCCATCTTGACCTCTCAACAAATATGCTTAACGGCACAATACTGCCCCTCAAAAACCTGACCCTACTTACTCACTTGGACTTGAGTAACAATTCATTAGAGGGTACGATTCCTACTTTTTTTGGCGACATCTTGAAACTGAATCATTTGGATCTAGGCTCTAATTTTTTAACGGGTGAAATTCCATCCTTCTTGGGAAATCTGGTCCAGCTTAAGTATTTAAGTCTAGGGAACAATGAGTTAATGGGGCAAATTCCATCCTCTCTTGGGAACCTTGTCCAGCTTACTATCTTAAATTTAAGTTTTAATAAGCTAATAGGCGAAATCCCATCTTCCATTGGAAACCTAGTTCAACTTACTGATATAAATCTTTGCTCCAATCAATTAGTGGGTGAGATTCCACTCTCTTTCCAAAACCTTGCAGAGCTTAGAGGCTTAACACTTCAGTCGAATCAATTGAGTGGTGAAATCCCATCCTCCTTGGGGAAACTCACCCAATTGACTGACATTATACTGTCATATAACCACTTCCATGGGGCAATTCCAAGCACGATTTTACGATTACAGGGTCTCATTGTTCTTGATTTGAGTTCAAATAATTTGAGTGGCACAATAAATTTTGATGTGTTTTCAGAGGTTGAAAGCCTTTCCGTACTTAAATTGTCCTCTAACAAATTGTCACTGATCGTCGAAACCAACATAACTCACCGGTTCTTTGCTCTAGGTTTAGGTTCATGCAACTTAAATGGTTTCCCTAAGTTTCTACAAGATCAAGATTCCTTGCTTGTGTTAGATCTTTCCCACAATAACATTTCTGGTCAAGTTCCTGAGTGGTTTTTGAATTTGAGCATAGAATTCCTAAGTCATTTGAACCTTTCTGGCAACTTTCTAACAAGTTTTGCTCAAGATCCCGTTATTTTCAAGTGGAAAAGTCTTTCAGATGCAGATCTCAGTTTCAATGAGTTACAAGGATCAATTCCTATCCCCACTCCTGAAATCAGGAACTACTTCATCTCAAATAACAAGCTCTCTGGAGGAATATCGCCACTCATATGCAATCTAAGCTCCATCCAGATGATCGATTTGTCTGGTAACAATTTGATTGGTTTTCTTCCACAATGTTTGAGTAAGTTGAAGGGTACTCTAAAAGTAATGAGTCTACGGAGCAACAACTTTATTGGGAAAATTCCTCAATTGAATGGGAACTTCTGTATGCTTTCTATGATTGATATGAGTTACAATAAATTGTACGGGCCATTGCCAAGATTGCTCCGCAACTGTAATGGCTTGGAATTCATAAATTTTGCAAACAATCAGATTAGAGATGTTTTCCCTTCATGGTTGAGCTCACTTCCAAGCTTGAAGGTACTTCTATTGCAGTATAATAGATTTCATGGACTTATTGGGGAACCAAGTAATGGGATTGATTTTCCTATGCTTCAAATCATTGACCTATCTCATAACAGTTTTTCTGGTAGCTTGCCATCCAAATACTTTAAGCATTGGATTGCCATGAAAGTTTCTAAAACTTATCCGTCAAGCTACATTGGGGATGCTATTAGGCGATACGGGTTTCTCTTTCCAGATGCGACCTATGACTACTCTATGAGCGTCATTGCCAAAGGCATCCAAATGAATTACTCAAAGATCCAAGAGTACCTCACATTGATTGATTTCTCGAGCAACAACTTCAGCGGAGCAATCCCTGAGACCATCGGAAGCTTAAAGCAGCTAGAATTGCTCAACCTTTCCAACAACATGCTCTTTGGTTCTGTACCTTCATTCTTGGCAAACCTGACGAATTTGGAAGCATTGGACCTTTCTCAAAACCATCTCTCAGGAGAGATCCCTTTGGAGTTGACTCAACTTACTTCACTTGCGGTCTTCAACGTATCTTATAACCGTTTGACTGGGCCGATACCACAGTCAAGGCAGTTTGCTACATTCGAAAACAACTCCTAAAAAGGAAACTCAGGGCTATGTGGCAATCCTCTATCTAGAAAATGCAGAGATCTCAAAGCATCACCACCATCATCTTCAACATCAAAAGAAGATCAAGATTCGGGAAGTGCGATGGAGTTAGACTGGAAGATCGTGTGCATGGGGTATGCAAGTGGGTTAGTGATTGGAGTGGTCCTCGGGAACACCTTGATCACAGGAAGAAGGGCTGGGAACCTTGTGAAGAACTTCAGCAGAAGAAATGAAAGGCGAAGGAGGTAGAAGAGATGGTCCAAAATCAAGGAATACCCTGACCGAAATCTTTTGTCGTCTGTGTTTGAATACCTATAACTTTTTCTAAGTTTTTCTGCTTTAATTATTAAGGAGTCCATATGCATTTTAAATAAAGCATTATGTAATCATACCATGTGTGAGACATACATCAGAAAAATCTAAAAATATTAAGAAAGTTAAGTAAAATGAAACTTTGCTCGGAAAGCTCTGTTCACTTCCACTTACTTTCTCATTAATTACTAAAGAACCACTGTATTTTTCTCCAATCATATAGAATAAACTTAATCTTTATGATCATCTAACATCGATATCACTAAAAAAAATATTCGGTTTCATAAAGGGGTCATTACTTATTAGTTATATATGGGGAATAATAAGCAATTATATAATTTCAGGCGTATAAACGTCTAAAATGTGAAATCTTTTAATATAGAAGATAAAGAAACATGCATTCCTCTTTGTTGTATGTATTGGTTAAAGAGTTTGCAACATAGATATACAATAATGCAAAGTCTAACAATACCACTTTCTAAGAACTGTATGGACAATCACAATTCACTGTATAATCAGAATTCATAAGTCAAATCATTTATCACTTTTGTGAAGTATGTCACATTTTCAATTCATTTCAAAAAGCAATTATCAAACTAAGCTCCCCTTGCTTGAAATATGAAAAGCAAGCCTTGACCTGTGTCTTCCACCATTGTTTGAGCAATCTGGGCGACACTCTTGAAGTGATTAGCCTATCTAGCAACAACTTTTAAGGGAGAATTCCTCAAGTCAAGAAAACGAGTGTGCAAATTGATGATGATTGATCTCAGTTATATTCAAATCCAAAGGCCATTACCTAGGCACTCGCAGGCCGTGAAGAGTAGGAGTTCCTAAATGACCAAATCAAATGATACTTTTCCCTCCTAGTTGGGCTCAATTGTCATCTTGCGGATCTTGCAATGTGGAGGTAACCATAGTTTTCCAAGGCTTCAGATCATCGACCTCTCCCAGAACAATTGCCGGTAGCTTGCCATCCAAGTACTTTGATCGCAGGACTGCCAAGAAAGTTGCAGCAGTAGATCAAGCGGACAATTTGGGCTACACAGATCTGTAAATCGCAAATTGCATCAAGAACCACCGACACAGGTTCTGCCCACAATACATGCCCTTCGACTATTCTATGATAATGACCAACGAAGGCTCGCACAACTGAAGTATTCAAGGATCTACAACTGTCACATTGATCGATCTTTCAAGCAACAGTTCCAGTGGAGAGTTATCCAAGTCTCTTGGAAGCCTAAAGCAGTTCAGTTACTCAACCTTTCCAATAAAATTCTCAGCCTTCCCATTCCTTAGTCCTTGTCCAAACCAACAAAAATTCCGAAGCATTGGAACTTTCTCGGAACCAGCTCTCAGGAGAGATCCCACCAGAATTGGCTCGACTCCCATCGCTTGCAATCTTCAAAGTGCATTAAAACCATTTGACTGGTCCATGCCACAGACACAACAATTCCGATACATATGTAAACGACACATACGGAGGGAACACGGGTTGTGCGATGCTCCTTTGTCTAGTAAATGCAGAGAGCTCGGTGCGTTGCCACCACCATCTTCAACATCAGAAGAAGACATCAAAAGTCAAGGAGTCCAGATGAAATAGACTATAAGATTGTCTCGATGGGGTACGCCAGTGGACTAGTGATTGGAGTGGTGATCGGGCACCAATGGATCACGGGAAAAGGGGCTCGAGCGGATTGTGAATAATTTTTGCTTGAAGAAGAAACAAAGGCGCAGAAACTAGAAAAGACGGGCACAAGAACAATTTTATTTTAGGAACAACCTTCTTTGGTGGACTTTTCCGGTTGATTTGGTCTGTTGTTAAGTTCCAGTTGTTTCACAATTGCTAGACATAGTGTGAATGTAATGAATAAGAAATGTACGATTCCATCTCTGTTTTGCCAGTAGACATCCCGTCCGGATTAGAGGCAATTTTCTGATTCATTTCCTAATTTTGGACGGATGTTCCATATCAGTAGGATCTGAAACCACCGGGCTAATTGACAAATGGGAGATTTGAGAAAAATAAAAGAAAAACTTGTTTTCTAGCTCTAGCTCGGTCACAAAGCGATCAAACTCCCACAAAACAAGATATTATAATGGATACAAAAGCAACTTCTTGGAAGATTTTAATCTATAGATGTTTATTTTTGCTACATACGTGTTCAATCTCACGGGAAGATAGAATATCAATGGATAGACTATTACATGGAAACACTTAAATCTTATCAAACACAATTGCATTGATCATAGGACTTCTTTTATTGTGTCTGCTTGATAGAAAAGCGAATTGAATATCAACTAATACACTTGACATTTTAGCATGATTATTGTGCACATCAAGGATAATTTCCTTCTATCTAACAAGTTGCTCGATATACATTAATAGACAAAAATTATTCTGGAAAAACCTTAAACTGTCTAATCAAATGGCTATCCAATATATAGTGATATCACAATACAAGTTTAAAAGTAAGGTACTCATTTTTTGTAGTGGTTTGTTTTGTTTTTGCATTATCTTATTCACATAATTCTATTGTCACGTGATTATATCTGCCAACCTTTCTATTTACATGTACGGCCCAACTTATAGATATCCATTTCCACGTCAATTTCTCGACATAAAGCATAAAATTTTAACACAAAATGGTTATCCCAATACACCTGTAAAAGCCCCATCAGAAACTTCTAACGAAAACAAGAACTCTATACATCGAATATAAAGCCAAGAAGTATTCACAGATTCCTTCATCGCTCGCTCGTGGCTAAAGGAGCAGTTAGGGCAGGAAAGGTCAGTCTATACCCGAACACAGCAACAAATTCTTGAAATGAAACCCCTTCTAGGGTTGTGCTTGTTACTTCGTGTTTTGTTCTCACGTGTTGGTCCTTTTCACGTTGTTGTCGAGTTTTTAACATCACCTGCAGGAAGACTCCGAAAAGATTTTCAATGCAAACCCAGCACTCCAATCAAATATACAAAACAAAACCCTCTTTATAAACAAAATTTCATGTGTATGTCCCCGACATTGACCAGGGGCTATACACATCATTTAAATAATGAGCTCGTGTCAGTGGAGAAGCCAACAAAAATGGCGATTTAAGTAGCTCCTTGGATCCTACTGACCATGGAGATTAGCTGGAAGAGAGAGAGAGAGAGTTCATTACACATGTCAACTGTCACGCCCCGACCCTCGGGCACGCGACGATCCCCATCTTCCACTCGCGGTCATTTGAATGCAACGTCCCAGGACGCGTCGCCGACCATTCTTTTTATCTTTCAATTAAGCACATGCGGAAGCGGTAATTAATCCCCGTACAAATCTAACGAATTGGGATAGCCAGGAAAAACAAACAGAAACACAATCATTGATACCAATTTATTCATCTTCTGATTAACCTTAGGAAGTCTACACAACCAGGCCCTTACCACGGGCTACTTCCTACAGAGCCGATCGAACAAATAGGCCAGGGTTAATCTACTTCTTCGAAGACGCCCCACTCGTCGAATCTGCCACCAACGGACCTGAAAATGGTTATTTAATAACCAGTGAGATATAAATCTCAACGAGTTCTTGCCCTAATCCCCGGCTAAGACATCAACTCGCCTCGGGGTACCTATGGCGCAGTCTAAAACCTCAAGCAGGTCAATAGCAGAACAACCATACATCTTAGGCAATGACTTAATACAATCAATACTATCATGAGCGCATCGACAAGCAATCGACTCGCAAGCGACCTTACCCGGTCATGCCATACCCTGCACGGTAAATACACATGCAATTCACCAGCAATGCATCTTGTACTCTCAGCATTACATTAATTAATCACACTCGAGTCGTATCGCAGGCGATCTCACCTGACCATTGCCACACCCTGCACGGTATTAACTCAGGCATATCATAAAGAGTGCAGAAACACAAATATAATCAAAACACAATGTCATTTGTCTCTCATGCACTCTCGCATTCATGCGTGTTCCAATTATACACCTCTCCGCGTAAACACGCATCAGGGCACAATTACTCTACCTCTCCGTGTAAACACACCTCAGGGCTCTACCTTATCCCCGCGTAAACACGCATCAGGGCACAACCTCCTCTGCCTCCCCGTGCAAACAAATACACCTCAGGGCTCTACCTTTTCCCCGTGTAAACACACCTCAGGGCACAATCTCCTCTGCCTCCCCGTGCAAACAAATACACCTCAGGGCTCTACCTTTTCCCCGCGTAAACACGCATCAGGGCCCAAATCTCCACCTCCCCGCGTAAACACGCCTCAGGGCTCTACCTTTTCCCCGCGTAAACACGCATCAGGGCCGCCTTCCACCCCGCGTCACACGCATCAGGGCACAAGTGGACTCATAAGCACACGTCATAATCCACACAAGACATGCATGAGGTCCACATACGAAGCAGTGAGTATTTCACATATTATCCATAAATCACCACATTGCAATAATCCGATAATCAACCAATTCCATAAAGAAATATCACATAATTCCCGGAATATACGTGCTTCAATCAATAAGGCATAAACAAACAATCAGCAATTCAATCCATTATTGTCTCAGACAATATTCGTCTCACGACAATGTGACGACCAATAATTCTCGTAAATCACTAATTACCACGATTACTTATCGTAAAGTAATTAATCCACACAACAATCCAACATGCTTTCATAATAAATAATACGTCCAACCATTTCCCCAATTTAGTTATAAATAAACCGCATTATTCATAATTAAACCATATTCGATTATTATTAAAATAAATAATAATAAACCCGAATTTCCACAATTAACATTAATTCCCAATTTCCACAAATAACCTTAATTCCGAATTTCTACAATTAATATAAATTCCGAATTTCCATGATTACTAATAATTCCGAATTTCCTCAAATAATAATAATTCCGAATTCCCACCAACACTAATAATTCCGAATTTCCTCAAATACCAATAATTCCGAATTTCCACAAATAATATTAATTTCGGAATTTAATAAATAATATTCATTTTCGGAATTAAAAAGAAATTATTTCTTTTTAATAACGATAATACTAACACGGATTATTCCACTAATCCTCAATTACCCAACTAATCACCGATAATTATCCGAACCACGATTAATCACGATTAACTCTAATATTCCCCCTAAACGAGTTTAACGGACTAAACGAGGGTTTAGAACTTAAACTCACCCGGTAACGAAACCGACGACACCGGCGTGACGGCAATGACGAGGCGAACGCACGGGAACTCCCGGCGCGTCGGGACGAGGCGGCCCGGGACCGGATCTTGGCGGCCGAGGGCGGCTGTCCACGCGGCGAAGGGCTGCGAAACGGAGGAACCGGCGGCACGGGGCTGGCTGGTGGGCGGCTCGGCGACTCCGGACGGCGGCCAGCAGCTCCGGCGACCCGGCGGGCGGCTCCGGCAAGGTCTGGACAGAACCGAGAGAGGGAGAGAAGGGGCGGTGCAGCTGGCTCGGGGGATGGCAGCAGGTCGGGGGTGGCTCCGGCGCGGCGGAGGAGCTCGGGCACGGTCCCCCGGCGGCCTACGGCGGTGACCGGCGGCGGCGGGCAGCGGCGAAGTTGCTGGCCGCTTCTCCTGGTCACGGCCAGAGGAGCCGAAAGGGGGAGAGGGGGAGCTCGACGGCGACGGCGACGGCTGGGACAGCTCCCAGGGGTTCCCCGTGGCGGTCTCGGGCGGCCGGACGGCGGCGAAGGGCGGCCGAACGGCGAGGGTGGCCGTCTCGGCTCCAACCCGAACGGAAAGAGAGAGAGAGACCAGCGGAGGCGACGGCGGCCGAGCTGGGGTGGTCGGGCGAGGGACGGCGGTGCTGCGGCGGCGACGAGGTGGTCGCTGGTCTCGCCGGCGGGGGAAGCAAGGCGGCAGCAGTTCCGGCCGAGAAAACCAGAGAAAGGAGAAGAAGAAGGAAAAGAAGAGGAGGAAGAAGAAGCTGCAGGGGAGAGAGAAGACGTCGACGTGCATGGGGGGAAGGGGAGGAGAGAGAGAAAAGAGAGAGAAAAGAGAGAAGAGAGAAGACCGGTCAAAAGGGGAAAAAGAAAGATAAGATAAGATGGGCAAGTTGGGGCTGCCGACCAAGAGAAGAAACGTGAGGGGGAAGAGAAAGAAAAAGGAGGAGAGAGAAAGAGGGAGCGCGTGCGGGAGAGAGAGGGAGGGGACGCGCGGGAGAGAGGAAGAGAGAGAAAAGGGGAAAAACCCTAAAATTTAAAAATCAAAAAGGCTTCTAGAAGGGGGTACTGGATCCCTTTTATCTCTGAAGCGCGGTTCTCAAAATCCGGTCATAATCTCGGCCCGTTAATCCAACTCGGGCCATTTCCGAACTTACCGGAAAATTTGGGAATTAATGAGGCGTCGTCCAATATTTTTGTCCCGACGTCCTCGAAAGTTCGATGCCGAAATCGGATCAATCTCGTGATTAATCTCAACCAATCGCTACTTTTGCGCGACCCGACTTTCTAAGGGCGATTTAGGGGTTAACGCGTTTGGCCGCCGATTGATAGCTGATAGCCTTTTCAATCCGCGATCGTGTATTCGATCGGGACGATCTTCTATTGCCATGTAATCGCGAGGATCGATTGCTTCACCCTAAATGCGGGGTCAATAGGAATTTAGCATCGTTTGTCGTTATTATCGAAGTCATGCGGAATCACCCGCGATCCAACCTCGTACTCCGCCGAATCGATATTTCTGTTCACTAATTGACCTGCAACAGCGTGGTATCGTCCTCACTTGATCCTTATGGTCGAGTGGCCGAGTCCCCCGATCGAATTCGGTAGTCGCACGCTCATCCGTCCTAATCGCTTTCCGAACGCCGCTTAACTCGTGAGGGGCCAACTCCGAGTAAACGTAACCGACAGCGCATTGATGAAATACTCATTCCACACGTGCCCAAGTGGATCGAAATCCAGGATGTCACATCAACACATAGACTTTTTTGATGTGATCGTATCATGGATTCACTTTTTGTCATTAGATTATGGAAAAATCGAACGGCATTGACCCTTGACGTATATTATATAGTATACAAGTCGCATTTGCCTCTCTGAAATTTCTTTTCAGAAATGTCATAAACTTGAAGGTCTATCAAAACTTGGTATATCAAATATTTGTGAAGTGCCCTATCTTAAATCGCATACCATGATATAACAAGTCATACTCTTATAATGTTTTCTTTTCCTAAGTTAAAAATGCTAAATGTGACTTCCCGATTTAGCAAGCGATTATAAATTAACTTGTTTCTCCACGTCATTGAATATGAGTTCCAAATACTTTCTCACCTTGGACCCAACATTTATTTTAACTAACCAAGATCTTCAAAGCCATTCTGCATTGTGCATTACATATAATTATTTGTAGGTTCGTAGGTTCACTCTAGCCTACTCTATTTTTAACTTAAATAATTTGTAGCTATATAATTTTTTTTCAGTGCAAAAACATACATACCGATACATATAGATAAGTGATGGAATTTTTACCCATGAATAAGGGCATATGGCAAATGGACATGGTGAAAACACTCATATGCGTGTTGACTTGTTTGTGGGAGGCACATACTTTACAAGTAACTTAAGTACAAATGATAGTTGCTGGGTGAGTGAGTGAAAATATGTGGAAAAAATATATATTTTTTCTTCTTTTTTGCGCACTTTACGGGTATGCTTTTGTAATTTAGCGATTATCAAATTCCTCCAAGCAAGAATAGGGAAAAGTGCTCCTCAAATGTGTCCAACAAACAAGTCCAAACACGAAAGAGAACTCCCAATGACACTCCCTCTCAGCCTCTATCATCCATTCATATATATATATATATATAGGTGGGTCCAATTAATTTATTTTTATTTTTATTTTTATGTTTATTTTCCATTATAGAAGAAGCCTATGTGCGTCTGAGGTCGGTTCTAGACACACCTTGTTGGTGATATTTTTGTGAAATTTTTCATGCTTTGGGTCTCGCAGGACTTGGTTTTTTCCTTCGCCGGGCCAAATGCCATCTCTATTGAGACAAAGTCCATAAGACAACCAAGTAGCTGCCCGCCTGACCATGAATCCCAGGGGGACGTCTCGCTTGAATGATCTGATTGCGACGTTTCCTTTTTCGTATTTCAGCTTAATAATTTTCTAGGATTCATCGTTGTTCAGTTACTTATTGTTATAATAGGTTAAATTTTGAAAGCAGTATTCGATCAATGATTCATAAAGTTTTACATTCCAAGATCAAGTTGATGATATATCATTTGAGAGCACTTTGGAAGTAAAATCCTGAATGCATCAAACCGATCACAAATAATGCAAATTTAGAATCAATTGTTGGGATGGATTAGTTGAAGTGCATGAGAACCAGTCTGAACACTATCTAAGTGCTAAACTCCCAAAAAAAAGTAGTCATAATGGTAAAATGCCATTGTGGCTATAATATAACCTCTGAGAGTTTGGCTCACTTAATGAGTGGTGACAAATCAACCGAAAAGAATATAAGGGAAATAATGTCAAATAACCAAAATTAAGTACATAAAATAAATTTTATATTGCAATGTATAAAAGATTATTGCAATGTATAAAGGATGCAAAACAAAACAAAAATATGACAATAGATGACCGGTAGCTTTCAAGTGGATCTATAAAACGACATAACATGTTACTAGGAAACTTAAGTCTAGATGAATTTATTTGGATGTCAACTCCATTATATTACATTATTTAATCGACTTTGTGTTATTTATATCTCTAGTATTATTTGAGAGAAAGACAATCGTATCTTATTCTCTCAATGAAGATCCTATGGAAAAACAAAACAATTGTTTGGATATCCTGGAATATTGAGCTAATAAGTAGAACTTAATCGTAGTATGACATAAATGCAGAGGTTCATGTAAATTTGATAAACAATATGATTTCTGAGTTTACATGTCCATCTCATAAAATGTCTGAAATGTACGTGCAAAGTAATTTTTTTACCTTAACATAGACTCATATAATCTTTACGACAAAATAAAAACAAAATAATAGAACTAGAGGCTCTTTGTTTGGGGTGTTAAAGTCCACTCAAAACTCCTTTCTTCTTTCTAACATTATGCCTTAATTTAGAAATATTTTGAAAAAAAAATCTAGAATGCCATAATATCTTTATAATGCTAAATCAATCTCAATTAGCAAAATATGTCAAACCGCACATTATCTTACATGGATAATCAACATGTGAAGTTGTTTTTGTCCACTTTTCAAATTTACCAATTTGGAAGCCAAATCAGCATATTCCATTAATTTGAATTAATAGAAAGACTGCGTCAAACATGTAATTTAGCGACTAATTGAATATGTATCAAAAGTTCAGAGATCATATTAAATAAATTAAAAATTCAAGGACAACATTACATTGGACTTAAGGTTAGAGATCATATCGAACAAATTAAAAGTTTGGGAACAATATTGCAAATTAGATCAAAGTTTGGAGAACATTTGTATTATTTTTCCTTTTAAATTTGTGTGCTTGAGTAAAAAGAGGACCTTATGCAATCGACACATAAAAAAAAATCTTCCTAGTGAGAAAATTATATATACACTTTCACAAAATCCTAACTCAATCCTCTTATCTCACTTCCTTCCCATGTGACTAGCCACCATGACGATGCCGTCGCTGCCACTAAGCAATCAATCCACCATCATGTCTTAGTTCAATCGTCGTTGTCGTCCTCCCCCCCCAATCTCTCTCTCTCTCTCAAGTCCCTGTCTCTCTTTATCGTTTCACCGCCTATGAGCGACCGGAGCATCTCAAGATCGAGCAACATCGGAGCAACAAAATTCACCCACTCCTCTAGACGTTGGGCTCAATAGGTCTTGGCTGCTCTTTTCTTCCAAATCTTGACAGTGATGTATAGCAAAATAGCTACTGTCGAGGATGTTGAGATCACTACATACAGGCATATGGAAGAGAGAGAGAGAGTTAGCTTCAAATCAAAGGTCCGCTACTATTAAGATTAAAATACACTTTTGAGAAGCTTGACAAAGTGTTTATAACCATAAGGCTCGGACAATCAGACCTATTGGGTTGCGAGCTGGGCATGCACAGCCCTTCCCTAGATATATATTTTCTTGATGGTGAACTTGAATAATAGTTGAGGCCAATCCTAGGGTCCCACCCGGACCCCTCACTGCTCACACCTCGAGTGTTAGCGTCCTTGTTACGGACGCATGGTGAATTACTTTTTATGCAGAGCTGCCCTAATAACTTTTTACAAATGCCGGACAACTTTTAGAATTTGGGGTTCGAGCTTGGCCAATAATTTCTTCGCCCCCGTGAAGGGTCGCTACTACTACTACTCGTCCACGCACAACAGAGGCACAAGTGAGAAGAAGAGCTGCAGTTGCAGACAAAACCCTACATCAAAGTGAAAAAGGAGAGGGGGGAGGCTACTGACGATGGTCTCGAAAGTCAGTGATTTCGCAACGGCCCCCAATTCTTGAAGTTTGCGAAATCATTACCAAACAAAAACTCTCAGACAATTTATATTCATCTTCCCTCTCTCTTTCTCTCTCACTGTCTCTGTTACAAACGCACAAGCAAAGGAGAAGAAAATGTAATTCGATGCATTGATTCCAGTTCTTCATCTTGTAACTTTTCCTCTTGGCCTCTTCTCTTGTTCACCTCGATTCTCTCTCTCTCTCTCTCGTGTGAAGTCAAATCCCTTAAACTCCACGCTATTCTTTTCCTCACAGGTGATCAACGTCCTTTTGACAAACCCCCCCCATTATATAAACCCACTCGACCCTCTTCTCTCTCTCCCTCACTACTCTCTCTCTCTCGCTAACTGAGCTGAAAAAAATGGTGCACCACCACCACCACCACCACCATTGCAAAGAGAAGAGACCCAAGTTCTGCATCAACGACCACGTCGACGTCCTCGCCAAGATCCTGAAGCGCCTCGACGGCCGCTCCCTCTGCATCGCCGCCTGCGTCCCTCGCCCGCAACGACTCCGTCTGAGAGAGTTACGAAGTGTCTCACATCAGTACTAATCGAAAGTTAATTTAGATCGAAAATCACCGAAAATGACGACGGTCATCCTTTGTGACATAGTTGGCGCTAAAGTAGAGAGGACGGGAGCCCCAACTATGCAGGTGAGGCATCCACCCAAATGACCCCTGCCTCAAACTCGATTCTATCTTATAATGCTAAGAATTATCGCCATCTCTCTAGAATCTTCAAAGAAGTGAAACTAGAATGGAAGCGAGTTGATTTCAGAAGCTCTAGAGAACAGAGAGCACACAGGTCCTATGAAATTCAACGCAGGGAATGGCTCACGGAAGCCTTTACGCCTCAGCTCTCGAGCTAATCGAAATCGTATGCGGAGCATCACCAGAGCATAAATGAACGAAACCAATTACAATTACACACCCAACATAATCCTCCCCCCCAATTGCAGGGCACCAATCCCTGCGGAGACAACTTCGTACTCCAGAAATCTTCCACAGCAATCCAAGCACATCGATCCTCATCTCACGATTACAACCAAAAACTCGTACGTCGAAGGACTAGTGGCAAGCGCAACAAACCTTTGATTCGGATCTTGATCGGCCGGGCGAGAAGCCGCGCGAGAACGTCCCATCGGAGCCCAACGCACGCCTCACCGGATTCCCAATCGAGGTCGCGGAGCTGTCCGGACGGTGTCCCCTCAATCCGCGGCCGCCCGCACGATGCGAATCGATCGAGCTTGCTCCGGAAGCGCTCGCCGCATCACCGCATCACCGCAAATGCTTCCGTCGAGATGGAGATCTCTGTCGCGCTGCCCAGTGGCGGAGAGAGAGAGTCCCGAGCTGATGGCAATGTCGCAATTCTCGTCTTTTACCGGGGGCTTTTTACTTTTATCGCCCTTTTAATTGGTTCCTACTCGGGCTTGGACCTATTTGGGCTTGGTGATATAATGGGCCTGGCAACAAATCCGAACCGAATTGAGATTTGGGTTTTGGGCTAGGTGAAGGTTTAGATTGGGGTTTCTAATTTAAACGTGTTCATGCTTAATTTGTAGTCGTATACCAGGTGATCATAAACCGCTTCGACTAGGTAAACATAAATTACCAATAATTATGAGAGAATATGCAATGAAATTCGTTCAGATTAGTTTGAACCAAAGAAACACATTGGTCGGAAAAAAAGGTCAAGTCTTTGGCGAAGTTTTCGTTACTGCTAGCTCAAAACAGGGCGATTGATCATACTTGAAGGTCGAGAAAAGGGGTCCCTTCTGCATGATTAAGCTCCAGATAATTGATGCAGTAAAACAGGGCAGCCTTTATTTGAAAAGAAATCTGATCATGCATCGGATGGTCGATTAGGCTAGTAAATCAACAGAGACTATGGATATCTCGCTGGCCCAGCTTATCCAATTGTTCATGAAAGTGTGCTGCTGTAAGTCTATAGACAAGGACTACTGGGAAGAATTGGAAACAATTTGGTGATTCATGTCACATGAAGATTTCACCTGGATTTTCATCTAGAAATGGATAATTTAGTCTTCAGGAATTGAGTTGCGATACCAATTTGGCGAACTTGCACACGATTCAAAGATGTATGGTTTCGCTATGGCTTTTCGAAACTCACCGTTGCTCCAGCTGCTTCACTTTCTTCTCAATGCGCCATTCTTCTAGTCTTTTTGCGAATTCGCCACAAGGGCCTAAGAGGTTGCCTCACATGGGGAATTTGCATCAAATGCTCTCTTCCATACTGCATCATCTGCTTAAAGACATGGCAAGTTAGCACGGCCGATCATGAGCCTCCACGTGTGTGAAGTTTTGGCCCTGGTCTTTCGATCGGCAGAGCATGGCAAAGAGGTGTTGAAGGTCCAGAAGCTTTTGCGGAGAGGCCCGGTAATTTAGCTTTCTCTGGTAATCGATTCCACGGAGAGTTCGTCTTGTTTTCTGTCCATACGGTGAATACTGGGGACATCTCAGAAAACTGGTGGTCCTCGTGGTCCTGAGCAATACGCAGGTCCAGTCTTTTAGATCAATAAGAGAAGAAGCATGAAACTTAGCTCGATTGCTTTTTCCTGGGAGCACCAATCGACATGAGCAAGAGATTTGTTTCCTTGCTGAATAACCTATTATCCCGGGCCGTATTCAGTGAACAAAGTACATATCGGGATAGCTTAACCTCATTGCTCATCGAACTGTTAATGCTGTCTGGAGGCTTTGACCTACCTAATTTGAACCGCTCCCTAAAGTTCCTTGGGTTCTTCAGGGATGAGAAGGGCACTAGAAAGAAAACACCGGAAAAATGGACAAGATTCTCGACAACGTCATTGCTGGTCACACAGACAAAAAATGAATCTGCCTAGAGGAGCGATGAATCTGGAGAAGAAGATATAGCCAACGTGCTTTTACAGTTTCAGGAGTTCAGAGAGCTCGAGTTTCACCACAGGGACCCTCCTCATATGACCGAATCTTCACTCACCCCTTAATCTATTTAGGCCTCTGCTAAGATAAAATTCCATGGCAAGGCATAAGTGAGGTCCATGCAAGCTTAATTTGGATATTTTATAGTCCAAGAAATAAGAAAATCGAACACAAACGTTCTGGATTGCAGATTAGGTCTTGTCAGTGCTTGTCGGAAAATAAGTGCAGTCTACTTCATTTTTATGAAGAAAACTTGGCAGTGCCACAAAGAAAGTCACAAGAACTACAAAAAGATGAATAGCTGTTCCTTTGGGTGAACATTAAGCTTACAAAATTTTGCAACTTTGTCAGAAATCAGAATATGCCTGCAATTACCGAACAAGTACAATGTTTACAATTCCTATACCTTCAGAAGAGTCGACACATAAATTTTGTGCCTAATTTTGCTGGAAATCAGCTTATCCATGCAATAATGAAGAGATCAACCTGCGTTGCCTCCTACTAAATGTTAAGCATGCTTTTGTCTCCTCCTTCCCTCCACTTATACCAAATGTTTTGATTCCTCAAAAAGACCATGCATTCGTCAGCCAGTGTCGGCACCACCAATTTTCTTTCTTATTTCGCAAACGACCAAACTCAAAGATCCTGCCATATTTCCTTTCCAGGATGTATTCTTAGGTGGAAGCGCAAGCACATTGACAACCCTGGAGTGGGCACTGGTGGAAATGCTGAGAAACCCAAGAATAATGGAGAGAGCGCAGTCCAAGATCCTGCGAGTCCTTTCAGGAAAACCGAAAGTCAGCCAGGAAGACCTCCGGGAACTACATTACTTGAATTTAGTCGTTAAAGAAACAGTACGCATGTCTTCCTTTTCCCTTGATTATAAGAGAGTCAAGGGACCGATGTGAAGTCCACAGATACGAGATACCATGAAAAAGTAGTCATCATTAAGGCATGGGCACTCGGAAGAGATCCAGATCAATGGACAGATGCTGATCGTTTACTGCCAGAGAGATTCGAGGACTCCAGTTAGCTATGAAGGGACCAACTTTTAAATCCCGTTTGCACAATTGCTCTACCACTTCAATTGGAAGATCCCTCGCGAGATCAAGACAGAAGAGTTCGACATGACCGCAGTATATAGAACAACCGAAAAAGACTGAATATTGAATTGAACTTACTCGCCATTCCTGTCACTTCATTTTACCAGAAAACTTATCGAGAGCGATCCAGGGCATGTTGAGCGAAGCTAGAAATGGCTTGTTATTGAGGATCCAGGTTGAACTACTGAACTTTAATTTTTAGTGAATGATCATGAATACTACTTGAACTCGACAATGTCATTGCTGATCATAAAGAGAAGAAAGTATTTGACAAGAGGAGTCATGAATCTGGCCAAAAAGATATAGGCAATGCGATATTGAAGATTCAGGAACCCAGGGAACTCGAGTATTATCTCGCAACCAATACCATCAAAGCAATCCTCACGACAAGACAGCCACTTAAAGGTCCAGTAAGTGAACTAACATAAAGCTTGTACGGGCTTCAGAAGAACCGTGGGTATTGCACAATTCTAAAGGTCCTAAACCTAATGATAGTCCGTCAGATTTTAGTGTATATGTGCTTGCAATGTCAAAAAGGCTAACCTCTTTGTAACATTTAAAGCTATTTATTAGCTGCCATCAAAATGTCGAATAGCTACGATAAACATGTTTCGACTTCTTTCTACCTCTCTGTGCAGGGCCAACATTGGGGGGGGTTGGTTCAGATTATGTCAAATGTCTTATTCCTGAGAAGACCTTGTGCTCATCAGCTCGTATGGGGATTGCCAACTGAGTGCCACTCTTTTCATTTGATCAAACTCAAGAATTCGACTACCCTTCCCTTACAGGATGTGATCCTAGTTGGAAGTAAGACATCAGCGATGATCCTTGAATGGGCGATGGCCAAAATGGTGAAGAACCTCAGAGTAATGGAAAGAGATCAATCTGAAATTCGGCAAGTTCTTTTGAGGAAAAGAAAGGATTGACAAGCAAGACATACAGCAACTCCGCTACTTTCTACTAGACATTAAAGAAACTCCACGCTTGCAACTCCGCTACTTTACACTAGACATTAAAGAAACTCCACGCTTGCATCCTCCTATTCACTTCATCACGGAAGAGTTAAGAGACAGATGTGCAGTTTTCGTGTACAAGATACGGCCATAAACTATAGTCATCATCAATGCGGGGGCACTCGGAAGAGATCCTGATCAATGAAATGATGCTGAATGCTTTTTATCAGAGAGATTTGAAAACTATTCAGTTTCCTACAAAGGGACTAACGTCGGATATACTCCATATAGAGCAGCTAGAAAGATGTGTCCCGACATATTATTTGGTCTAGCCAATATTGAACTTCCTCTTGCTCAATAGCTCCACCACTTTGATCAGAAGCCAGAAGAGTTTGACGTGACAATGGTATATGGAGCTACAACTCGGAAAAGAATGAATTGAACTTAATTGCCATCCTATAATGTTTCATCCCAAAGCATTGAGAGTAATATCAAAAACTATTATGCACTCATGTCCTCGTGAAAGGATTTTGCCACCAGGGCATTTCTAATATAATAAGACATTCTTACTGCGAATAGGGCTATTGTTTCTTCCTTGCAAATTTGCAAAGGTCGAGAGCATGGTACCAACGTATTGAAGCCATATTTGGATGCACTGACTGAATGTGAATTGATGCACCTCAATCCGTATAGATCAGGTGAATCCTACTAGAGTCCATCGGTGACATCTAATTCAACGCGAAATCCACTCCCTCAATCCTCATTCTTACGAAAAATATCAGTATTGCGCCTTTTTTCTGGGATCACAGGTAAAAAAAAGCACAGATGTTTTAGTCAAAGTTATCGAAGACGTTGCAGAGTGTCAAGAACATCAATTCAAGACTGGCCTACCACTTTTCTCGGTCCCTCACTAAGAGCTGGTTTACGGAAACGAAAAAATTGCGATGATTACTTTGGCCCGCGTGAAGACGAAGATGAAGACTCTTGTATTACCCAGGAATCTGCCGTGGGACCACGAAGAAGAAAAAAGACTTAAAAGATCAAAGGAGAGAACCTACCCCGTAGCCACAAGTTCCTTTTAGAGGACAATATATTGAATATACAAATTATGAGAACAAACCGAAAATCAAGAAATGCTAAACACAATTACACTTAAATAAACCACGCCAGCTACATTTTGACGGGGTCTCCGTGGCGTGTCCGAGGAAACCTTTCTTTTCATCTTTCTTTCCTTTCCTTCTCTTCTATGTTCACTGAATGAAGCTGGACTTTCCTCTTTCTTTCTTTCATCTCGTGGTTTCTTTTTCTTTTCTATTTTTTTTGGCCCACACTTTTTGACCGAGTCAAAGTCCTCATATAACGTCAGCCATGGTCCTTAGATCAAGTTGATCCTACTAAACTCCATCCGTGAGATCAATCTAATTCAACACGGAGTCCACTCCCGCAATCCCCATCCTACAAAAAATATCAGTATTGCTACTTTTTTTCTGGGATCACAGGAAAAAAACAAGCACATGTTTAAGTCAAGGTCGTCGAAGACTTTTCAGAGTGTCAAGAACGTCAATTCAAGTCTGGTAACCACTGTTTTGGGTCTCCACTAAAAGCTGTTTATGGAAACGAAAAGACGAAGACTTCTGTACTTCCCAGGAAACTGCCGGGGGACCATGAAGAAGAGAAAAGACAGAAAAGATCAAAGGAGAGAACCTTCCAGTAGTCACAAGTTCCTTTTAGAGGATGAATATGTTGGATGGACAAATTGTTAGAACAAAGTGAAATTCAAGAAGTGCTAAACACAACATTTTGAACTCGACCTTAATTTAACCATGCCAAAACGCATCCGGATGTTTTTGGAAATAACTTAGAAATCCAACCTTGTTCATCCTTTTTGAAAGACTCAACAAGTTAATGTAATTTGTTAACCAGGTTTCTTGGCAAGCATTCATTTTTCCGAGGACAAGTTAGAAAATTCTACATCGATGCTCCATATGCAGCAAGAAAGAAATATGATCAGGTAGAGCCAGTAATTACTATGGCGAGTTCGTAATACACTATTGCTTTGGTCTCACAAATTTCCAAATTATTCGGGTGAAATCCAGTATTATATACTTCCGTTTCAGCTTTTATTTGGGGAAGAGATGGTATCAGGTGTATATTTTTAAAGCACCTAAACAATCACATTCCGTATCTTGCATTTTTTAAGCTAGCGTGCTCTTTGGGTTGCAAGAATACCAAGTCAAGAGACATCCCTGTCCATGCCTTCTAAAGTGACATCCCCCAACGATACAGCCCAAAAAAAAAGTCGAAAGGAAATTTAAAGAACGACTTGGAAATTAGGAGGACAACTGCAACTCTAAAGACTTCGATTGAAAACTTGGAAATTAGGAGGACACGCACTCCATGTCGTCGTGAAAGAAGATTTTGCCATTGAGGCATTACTAATATAGTAAGACATTCTTTCTTTCCTGCGAGTCTGCGAAGTGCAAGAGCATGGAACCAACGTACTGAAGCCACACTTGTATGCACTGAAGAATGGGAATTAATGCACATCAGTCCTTGGACTAGGTGGATCCCACTGGAGTTCATCCGTGATACCAATCTAACTCAACACGGAATGCACTCCCTCGATCCCCCTCTTTACAAAAAATTCAATATTGTGACTTTTTTTTCGGAATTACATGTAAAAAAGCAAAATCGGGAAAATTATCTATAAAGTCCTAAACTTATTGTACTTTTGCCAATTCAATTGAGTCATAAAATTTCTTATATTTTGTCAATTGAATCAACCTAGCCAATTTTGGCCAGGAATCGTTAACGTGGTAGTCCAATCAGCACCAACAATCCTACATGGTTAGTTAACATTAACGTTGATAAATTTTAATATTTTTAAATATTTTTTGGGATTTTTATCTATTTATCTTTACTTTTTTTCCTTTTTCCCCCCTCTTCTTCCTCTAGCTAGTTGCTAGACTAGGGCGATGGCCGGTGATCGGCCAAAGGCAACCATCAGCGAGGGTTGCTCGCACTGGCCTTATGCAAGGTCCCCTTGCAAGGATCTGGAGAGGGGTGACCTCATTGAAGGCCAACAAGGGCCGGTGGGCAAGGTCTGTCCCATCTCCCTATGTTCTTCAAGATGTTTGAATTGGTGGATACATTTATGGCGCTCGCAAGGGCCTATCTAAGTTTGAAGGCGTTATCATTTTCGTCTCCGTCTTTAACTTCCTCTTCTTCTCCTCCTCTTTGTCATCATTGTGTTGGCACTTTCTGCGTTGCCATCTGGTTCCAATTGGAGTTCGATTTCTTTTTCCCATTCGATTCTACCTTTATTTTTGCCCCTTTACCATCGGACAATCGCGATTGAGAAATTCGAAAATGGAGAGTGAGAAGAAGCGTCGACCACTAGTGATAGCAAGGGGCCTTGGCCCCCCTCCCTTGCCCCTCCCCTCCCATGCGATCACCTAAACCCCGTGTTGGAGGAAGAAGGGAGAAAAAGAAAAGAATAAATAAATAATATTATAATATTATCAAAAATTGTTAACATCAATGTGAACCGCTGGTCATGCCATTTAGGATGTCCGGTGTTTACGTCAGTGATTTTCGATCAAGATTGATTAGTTGACTCAATTGACAAAATGTGAACAAAATTTAGAAATCTATTAGTAAAATTTAAAAAATTTAGGAATGAATTAGTAAAAATGCAATAATTCTAGAACTTTTTTAACAATTCTTTGATATTTTTAAGTCAAGGTCATCATAGATATTTCAGAGTGTCAAGCACCTAAATTCAAGTCTGGCCTACCACTTTTCTCGAGCCCCACTAAGAGTTGCTTTTTCTTTTTGTGACAGAACGCTAAGAGCTGTTTGCGGATAGGAAAAAATAGTGCTGATTACTTTTGGCTGGCATGAAGACGAAGACTTCTGTATTTCGAAGGAATCTACCGTGGGACCATGAAGAAAAAAGAACGAAAAAAAATCAAAGGAGAGAACCTACCTAGGAGCCACAAGTCTCTTTTAGAGGACGAATACGTTGGATAGACAAACTGCGAGAACAAATTGTAAATCATGAAGTGCTAAACCGTTAATTATGACTTCTTTTCAGGGATCACAGGAAATAAAACACAGATGTTTTAAGTCAAGGTCATAGAAGACTTTGCAGAGTGTCAAGAACGTCGATTCTAGTGTGGCCTAGCACTTTTCTCGGTCCCCACTAGGAGCCATATATACGGAAACGAAAAATTCTTGCTGATTATTTTGGCCGGCATGGAGATGAAGACTTCTGTGTTAGGAAGCTGCCGTGGGACCATGAAGAAGAAAAAAGACAGAAAAGATCAGAGGAGAGAACCTACCCAGTAGCCACAAGTTTCTTTTAGAGGACGAATATATCCGATGGACAATTTGTTAAAACAAACTGAAAATCAATGAGTGCTGACTACATTTTGAACTGCACTTAAATAAACCACATCAAAACTCATCCTTGATGTTTTGGGAAACAACTTAGAGAACCAACCTCGTTCATCCATTTCGTAAGTCCCAACAAATTAAAATGTTTCACAAATCGAATTTCTTAGCAAGCGATGATTTTTTTTTTTTGCCTACAACAAGTTAGAAAGTTCTACCACGATGCTCCATATGTAAAAAGAAAGAAGTCCAATCAAGTAGCCCCAGTAATTATTATGGGCAAGTCAGTAAGGGTGCATTTGGTAATATTCTTGGAAATAATTTTTTTTTAGAAATAGTTATCTTCTATTTCTACTTCTTGGAACAATTTTTGAGTAAAAACAACGTGTTTGGTAATTCTTGCACAAATTTTCTATTATCGAGTAGTAAAAAGAATAGGAAAGTGTTTGGTGCATCGATTAAAAAACTTTTTATTTTTTATTTTTTATGGCGGCAACGGTGATAGACAATTGCGGCGGGCGGGGGGGGGTGGCAGCTACGGCGGTGATCACGAGTAGCGGCAATCCAATAAATAATTTTTTAGAAATTGTTCTCAAGAGTAATAAGTTACTTTTGCTACTTTTTGTTTATATTCTAAATATATTCCTTGGAACAAGAAGCAATTCAACACGCTTTGCTTCTTGTAAGAAGAGAAAATTGGCTTAATTTGCTCTCCTCCATTTTCCTTTAATGTTTCAAGTCAGCTGGAGTGAGATTTGTTGCTCCCAGGGTTTGCTAGCGTGTTCAAGGAGTTTCTGTCATGTGGTCTCCTACTAATGGTGACAGAACAATTACTGAATTCATAGTCTTGACCTGATCAGATTAGTTAATTATTCTAACAAGTCAAGATGAATCAACGCTGTCCATAATAAAGAAAAATCTTGATGCACTAAGTAGATTGTGAAAACGACATGGAGAAGACCGAAGAGCGTGTCTATATAAGAGTAGCATCTTCGACATTGGGCTTCTTGTACATCCCAAGTCAGGATAGTATCCTTACCCCACTTATAAGTTTGGCAGTCCCATAGAAAAAGTGCCCTTTTCCTTCACCAACATGATATTCTTGCACTTCTTGCTTTTGCTATTGAGAGTTGTTGCTTCTCACTCTCTTAATTCAACCCAACCACGTTGCCATCCAAATGAGAGATCTGCCTTATTGGAGTTCAAGGCAACCTTTTTCACACGAAGGCCTCCTTGTAGTTTAGGCTCATTGGAGAAGCATGTGAAGCTAGAATCTTGGAGAGCAGTTGGAGAAACCACTAGCGATTGTTGTGCTTGGGATGGTGTTGTGTGTGATGAGGAGAGTGGTCACGTGATCGGCCTCGATCTCAGTTGCAGTTATCTCTTTGGTTCCATCAACTCCAGCACTGCTAGCATCCTCAGTCTCGTTCACCTACAAAGCCTTAACCTCGCTTTCAATGACTTCTATTTGTCTCAGGTACCACTTGAAATTGGAGACCTCAGCTCCTTGCGGGAATTGGATTTGTCCTGCTCTTATTTCACAGGTCACATCCCAACTTCACTGGGCAACTTGACCCAACTCACTTTTTTAGACCTCTCATCTAATGAGTTCTGGGGTTCAGTCCAGTCCATCAAAAATCTGACTTTACTTACCCATTTAGATCTTGGCCATAATTATTTTACGACAAGTGAAATTCTGTCATTTCTAGTAAATATTACCAAACTGAACCATTTAGGTTTGGCTAGGAATGATCTCATGGGTGAAATTCCATCCTCTCTAGGGAACCTCACACAGCTTACTTATTTGGATTTGAGCTCAAATCAAATGACTGGTGAAATTCCATTCTCTCTAGGGAGCCTCACGCAGCTTACTTATTTGGATCTGAGCTCAAATCAATTGACTGGTGAAATTCCATTCTCTCTTGGGAGCCTCACGCAGCTTACTTATTTGGATTTGAGCTCAAATCAATTGACTGGTGAAATTCCATTCTCTCTTGGGAGCCTCACGCAGCTTACTTATTTGGATCTGAGCTCAAATTGATTGACCGGAGAAATCCCGTCATCTTTCCAGAACCTCCAAGAGCTTCAATCCTTACACATAAGCTCAAATGGATTAGGGGGTGAAATACCAACTTGGTTAGGTAGTTTGGCGCGGTTGAGTTATATTGACTTCTCAAATAATAGCTTCCACGGCTCAATTCCAAGCACAATCACTCACTTACAGAATCTCCACTCTCTTGATCTATCATCAAATAATTTAAGCGGCACAGTGGAGTTAGATATGTTTTCAAAGGTTGAAAACCTATCTGAACTAGTATTATCATACAATAATTTGTCAGTGATCATTGAACCCAACATAACAAAAAGATATGGGGCACTAAGTCTTGGTTCATGCAACTTAAATAGTTTCCCAGAGAGCCTACAGGGTCAGGATGATCTGTTTGCGCTAGATCTATCCTACAATAAGATCAGCGGCCGAGTGCCCGAATGGTTCTTAAATGTAAGCACAGAACACTTGGAGTATTTGAACCTTTCTAGCAACTTCCTAACTAGTTTTGGACAGGGTCTGGTTACCTTCAAGTGGACAAATCTTATTATTTTAGATCTCGGGTTCAACCAGTTGCAAGGATCACTTCCGATTCCCCCTCCCCAAATCTTGTACTACTACATTTCAAACAACAGACTCTCCGGAGAAATCTCACCAGTTATATGCAATTTGACCCTGATTCAGATTATCGATTTGTCCAATAATAACTTGACTGGGGTGCTTCCACGATGCTTGAGTAATTTGAGCGATTTTTTGGAAGTAATGAGCCTACAAAGCAATGGCTTTAATGGGGAAATTCCTCAATTGAATGGGGACCACTGTGCATTTCTCATGATTGATCTGAGTTATAATGAATTGATGGGGCCATTGCCAAGATCACTCCTCAAATGCAAGAATTTGGAGTTCCTGAATTTCGGAAACAATAAGATTAGAGATATTTTTCCTTCGTGGTTGGGATCACTTCTTTGCTTAGAGGTACTTGTATTGCGACAAAACAGATTTCACGGACTAGTTGGGGAACCGGCAGATGGTTTTGAGTTCCCTAAGCTGCATATCATCGATCTTTCTCAGAACAATTTGTCCGGTAGCTTGCCGTCCGGATACTTCAAGCAGTGGACTGCCATGAAAGTTTTCGAGACAAATTTGTCAAGCTACATAGGTGATGCTATTCTCATGCGCTGGCATTCATCTTTATTAAACACATTTGACTACTCTATGAGAGTAATTGCCAAAGGCATCCAAATGAATTACTCAAAGATCCAAGGTGACCTCATCATGATTGATCTCTCGAGCAACAACTTCAACGGAACGATCCCCAAGACCATCGGAAGCCTAAAGAACCTAAGATTGCTCAACCTTTCCAACAACATTCTCGCCGGCCCTCTACCGTCATTCTTGGCAAACCTAATGAATTTGGAAGCACTGGACCTTTCTCAAAACCAGCTCTCGGGAGAGATCCCTCAGGAGTTGACGCAACTCACTTCGCTCGCGGTCTTCAATGTATCTTATAACCGTCTAATTGGGCCAATACCGCAGTCTCAACAGTTTGATACATTTGAAAACAACTCCTACAAGGGAAACTCGGGGCTATGTGGCACTCCTCTGTCTAGAAAATGCGGAGATCTCAAAGCATCGCCGCCATCATCTCCAACGTCCCAAGAAGATCAAGATTCGGGGAGTGCAGTGGAATTAGACTGGAAAGTCGTGTGCATGGGATATGCAAGTGGGTTAGTGAATGGAGTGGTCCTCGGGAACATCTTGATCACAAGAAGAAGGGCTCAGAGTCTTGTGAAGAACTTTGGCAGAAGAAAGCAAAGGCGAAGAAGGTAGAAGGGATGATCCGAAACCAAGGAAGACTCGGCCGAAATCTTTCCTCTTTTGTTTTTAAAGTACCTGTAACTTTCTCAAGTTTTTCTGCTTTAGATATTAACTAGTCCATATACATTTTGAATAAAGCATTCTGGAATCATACGTGCGTGAGACTTACATCAGAAAAATAGAAAATTGGATAGAATGGAACTTTGTGATTGAGCCACATTTCAAATAAATTACTAAAAAACCATTACAATTTACATCAATCTAATTTTTTCTTGCTTATCTAACATTGATCTTACAACCTATTTGAAATTCCGTACTTACTCATTTAAAGCCATTAAAACCTATTTTTGACAACACATATACATTCTCAGCTACTTTTTTTTCTTCCTATTTTGCTTTACTCTTTTGTATTTTCTATTTATTTTGATATTTTTCTTATTGAAATTAAAAAATAAAATAAATCTTGCACAGCCAAATAAATATAATTACAATTGTAGCTAATAATTATGATTATATTTCAAAATATAAATTTCATGACTACCCTGATTATGGCCATTACATACATAAAGTGGCATTCTCACCAATGAATATAGCTATAATTTCATTAAGCAAAATATCAGGAAAATAGTTCGCAAGTTCAACTCTCATCCTCTCCAAACTTCTAATCCACCGTTTCCATGAGAAATCCTAACCGGCATTTTTTTCAAACAACTCGTGAACAAACTGAAAGAACAAATAGTTTCAATCTCAATATCTCCGAAACACTGAAAACCAGAGCAATCTCAAAAGACAACTAGAATCCCAACACAAAGCAATTCTAAATTGTTCTCAATGCCACGGTCATTTGTCTGACCAGAAAGGTCAAGCTATAGCCGTTCGGAGCTCCAAAGCTCTTGGGGTAGAAGTTGTAGTTGAATTGCCGCCGCCAAATTGGTGGCTATCGGGTGGATTTGATTGGTCGCGTACAAACGGCACACTGTCGGACCGTTCCCAATCTCCTACCAGTTGCAGCAGCCGTGGTGAGTTAAGGCCTTGCAGTTGGATTTTACCTCGATAGAGTCTAAACCCACTTAAACCCACATTTATGTAGACCCACATCGACCTATTTTTCAAATTTTACAGACTCATATTAAAACTAAATATGGGTTACTAGATAGATTCATGACTTATTTTGATAGTCTTATAACTAGATCTGAGGATTTAATTGAATCAAAGCTGCTATTTGTGGTTCTCTAATTCCTAATCCTTTCATATCTGAATCGACTGAACTCGCTATGGAATCGTTTGCACCATTGCATGTGCTTTGCCTGAGAGAGATCACTGTCATGCTCCTCAATCGTGGATAGAGTCCCCAGCTGATGGCAGTTTTGGAATATGTGCCTTTTCCCGGGGTGTCATTTTTCCGCTCTTCTATTCATTCATACATTGGTTTTGGGCCTTTTTTGGGCTTGGTGATGTAAACGGGTTTCGCAAAAAGAAAAATCCGAACCGGTCCGAACTGAGATTTTGGTTGAACTAGATTTGAATAATGGCGAGCCGGTATTGGACGTAAAACCTGACCTGTGATTTTAAAACACTTGACATTTTTTTAGAACGATCGGGTCTTCATGGGCTTGGTGGGCCTACATGGGTGAGTCGGGCCCAAGGGAAATTACATGCCTAGGTCCGCCCAACTTGTGCCTCGGGCCTAGGCTGGCTAGAAAGTGCATGATCAGATATGCCTCAAATTGAATTCATTGATCTTCATCCGTTAATATCTCCATGATCTACTTAAATTGTACACCAGGTAATCAAAAACCGCTTTGACTGAGAACGCTTTGTAGCAAAATGACTTACCAAGAATTACGAGATAAAATGCTGTAAAAAAAGGGAGAGTGTTAGATATAATTCATTAGGACTAGTATGAACCAAAGAAGCACGTTAGCTAATAAAAGAACCTGAGATTTTGTTGAAGTTGCCATCATAGCTAGCTTGGAACGGCATAATTAAATATCGAGAAAAGCGATCCTTCGTTGTGATTAAGCTTGAGATAACTAATGTATTAAAACAGGATAGCCTATATTTCTTTAACAAGAAAATGTGCTCATGCATCTTATGGTCAATTAGGCTCATGAATAAGCACATAAATTAGCGCCAGTTATCTCACTTAGGACAGTTGGCATTCACGTTAGCGATTTTCGACTAAAATTGATCGAATGGACTCAATTGACAAAATGTGAAAAAATTTAAGAATTAATTGATAAAATTGAATAAATTTAAGAATGAATCAATAAAATTATAATAAATTTAGAATTTTATAAATAATTTTTCCGTGATTTAAGTCAAAATCGAATGCGTTTCAGAGTGTGGAGAACCTAAATCAGGTCTGGCCTACCACTTTTCTCGGGCCCCACTAAGAGCTGTTTTTGTTCTTTTTATGGGACAGAACACTAAAAGCTTTTTACGAATAGGAAAAAAATCGAGCTGATTACTTTGGCTGATATGAAGATAGAAGACTTCTGTGTATCACATGGAATCTGCCGTGGGACCATGAAGAAGAAAATAGACAGAAAGAAACGAATGAGAACCTTCCTAGTAGCCACAAGTCTCTTTTAGAGGACGAATACGTTGGATGGACAAATTGTTAAAAAAAATAAAAATAAAAATCAAGAAGCGCTAAACACGACATTTTGAACTTGACCTTAAATAGACCATGCCAAAACTCACCCAAATATTTTTTGACATAACTTAGAAAACCGATCTTAATAATCCTTTTTGAAAGACTCATTGCTATTCTAAATGATAAGAACATTTATTATGTTACAAAACCGAAAGAGATTTTAATCAAATAAGTCATAATTTATCATGTCTATGCAATTTCACAGCTTTTTCAATATGTAAATCGGATCCAGCGTTCAAAGATCACGTGATTTCGAATTTATGACCTGGCTCCGGTAATTATTCCGATTAGATGAATGAAGGGCTAAAGTTAATATGACTTGACGAGGTCTTTGTGGCATGCACCTAAATTTTTTTTCTTTTCTTCCTTTTCCCTTTCCTTTTTTTTCTTTTCTCCGTTCACTAGACGGAGCTGCACTTTCCTCTTCTTCATCTTCTTTTTTTAATCTATAAACGTCTTCTTTTTCTTTTTCTTTTTTTCCTTACTTTTTGATCGAGTCAAAGTCCTCATATTACATCAACCATGACCCCTGAATGGGCAATGGCCCGTGCGTAACGAAAAGAGCTTGATCTGAAATTTGACAAGTTCTTTGAGTATCCACCAGCAAGACATTCAGCAACTAAAGTTTTGTTTGTTTCACATAAAGTAACTTCTAGGAAATCATTTTTCGGATTTTCCGGTGTTCGTTTCACAAAAAATAACCTCTCTTCTTTCTTTATTTCTTTTTTAAAAATTCAAAATTTTAATTTTTTTTAATTTCATTTTTTAATTTTTTTCCTTTTACTTATTTCACCTTCTTCCTCGGCCGGCCACAGCTAAGCCTCAAGCTCATGACCTCAGGCCTTGCCACTAGTCGCTAGCTCGCCGATTTGGCGAGCAACTGGTGAGCAACAAGCCCTAGCTCGCTAGATCGCGTGAGCATGCTGTCACCAGCCTCAAGACTCGCCAAATTAGTGAGCCAAAGGCTCGTGCTTGCCACTTGTTGTGTCTAGGTTGGTTGTCGGCAGCCCGCCATCGCCAAGGCATGCAGTGACGTTGGAAGGAGTAGGAAGGAGGAGGAAGCCACGGGAGGAGGAAGGAGGACAAAGGAGGAAGGAGGAAGGAAAAGGAAAATGAAAAAAAAAAAAGAATAAAAATTGGATTTTTTAAAATAAGAAATAATTAAAATTCAATTCTTATAAAAATTAAGATCACATTAGTAATTTTTTTCAAAAATCAAACTAGATACCGAACAATGGAAAAGATTTTCCACTTCATTTTTATGTTTTAATCGAATACCGAAAAATATTGTCATTTTCCTGGAAAATAGCTTTCTGAAAAACATTTTTCGGAAATGTCACATTTTGTGTGAAACGAGCAGAGCCTAAACTACTCAAGACTAGTCACTAAAGAAACTCTACGCTTGCATCCTTCTATTCCCTTCATCTAAGGGACAAATTTTAGATCTTCGTGTACGAGATACGGCAAAAAACTATAGTGAATGTCAATGCGGGAGGGACTCCGAAAAGATCCTGATTAATGGAATGACGCTGAATGCTTTAATCAGAAAGATTTGAAAACTCCTCAATAGCTCTTTTGGATGATGATTGATCATGAAGATCAGCTGGAGAGAGCCAACTAAAAAAGACAAAAAGAAGAAGAATTAACTCACATTTTCCTTTTTGAAAAGAAATGTCTAATAAATTTTAGGCAACGTCTATCAAAATGTTCTATATCCAATAACTTCTCCCTATTGACACGTGATACGGATCAATCATTGTTGCATTGTTTTCTTTTCCAATGCTAATATGCCTAGTGCGATTTCCGAACTTAATAAGTAATTGCCGATTGAGTTGTTTCTTCGTCATTTACGCAACACGAGCAACAAATGTTATCTCATTTAAACTAGAATGGAAACCAGTTTATTTCAGAAGCTCTGAAGAACAAAGAGCACACAGGTCCTATGCATTTGAAGGAGGGAATGGCTCATGAAATCTTTTAAGCCTAAGCTCTCGAGCTAATCAATATCGCAAAGCATCATTAGCGTGTAAATGAATGAAACCAATTACACGCCGGCATAATCCCCCTAATAACAGACTCTAATCCCGCGGAGACAATTTCGTGCTCCAGAAATTTTCCACAACATCCATACCCATCAGTCCTCATCTCATAATTAAAATCAAAACTCATATGTTCACGAACATTCACAGAAAAAAGAAAGCAAGAATAAGAAAAGCATGCAGGACTAGGAGCGAACGTAGCGAATCTTTGATTCGGATCTTCCTCGGCTGGGCGAGAAGCCACGCGACAACATCCCATCAAAGCCAAATACGTCCCCTGATTCGGAATCGAGGTCGCGAAGCTGTTCGAATGATATCCCTCAATCTGTGACCGGATGCGCCATATGAATCGACCGAGCTCGCTCTGGAAGCGTCGGCACCATTGCAGGTGCTTCCGTTGAGGCCTGGGGCGCTAGTCAGTCGCGGGGGGAGCCATCTGTAATGAATAAGAAATGTACGATTCCATCTATGTTTTGCCTGCAGACATCTCTTTCTGGATTAGGGGCAATTTTCTGATTTATTTCGTAATTTTGGATGAATGTTTCATATCAGCAGCATCTGAAACCACTAGGCTAATTTGACAAATAGGCGATTTGAGCAAAATAAAAGAAAAACTTATCTTCTAGCTCTAGCTCAATCACAAAGCGATCAAACTCCCGCCAAACAAGGTATTACAATGGATAGAAAAACGATTTCTTGGAAGACTTTAATCTATGGTTGTCCTTTTTTGGTTACATACACACCTCATGGTCATAATTTCGTTTAATCTCACATAAAGGTAGAATATCGATGAATAGACTATTACATGAAAGCACTTAAATCTTATCAAACCCAATTGCATTAATCATAAAACCTAAACGATTATCCAGTATACGATGGCGTTTAAATTAAAGTTACAAGTTTGAAGGTAAGGTACTCGTTTTGGTATTTATATGTTCTGTTTTGCATTATCTTATTCACGACTTTCTATTACGACATGATTACCACCGACATCCTTTCTATTTACATGTAAGGCCCGATTGATACATATCAATTTGCATCCCCGTCAATTTCTCGACAAAAAGCATGAACTTTTAACACAAAATGGTTATCCTAACTTACCTATAAAAGTCCCATCAGAGACTTGTAACGGAAACAAGAACTCGATATATCAAATACAAAGCCAAAAAATATTCACAGATTCCTTGCAAATCTAGCACTTCGATCAAACAAACAAACAAACAAAAACAAAACCCTCTTTAAAAAACTACATTCATACGCAAGTCCCCCGACATTGACTGGGCTATACAAATCATTTAATAACGAGCTCGTGCCACTGGAGAAGCCAACAAAAATGGCGTGATCACATGCCTGGACCTGCCCAATTTGTACTTCAACATGGGCAGAGGCCGCAAAGCCCACGATCAGATCTTTATCAGATCGAATTCATCGATCTTCAAACACTAATGCCGAAGCTTTGAATACGTTGGCCGCTGGTTTCTAGGTGGGGCTGGTTTTGTCCTTTAAAGAAGGCTGCAAACATTGTTTTTTCGAGAATGGATTGCTGTTTCTTTCTTGACTCCAAGAGCTGCTTTTGTTGCCATATTTGTATAGGAGAAAATCATGTGTTGCCCGAAGCTGGAGATAAAGCATTTCCATAGTGTTGGCCGTGGGGCACGCGTCCCGGCAGTGAAGGGGAAGGGGTGTGGGGACAGGACCGGGAAAATTTGCATATTTGTGTTTCCATTCCAAATTTCCAGAGTTTACACCTATTTTTGGTTCCAACAGGTGGATTGTTGTTTCTTTCTTGACTCTAGGAGCTGCTTTTGTCGACATTTGTGCTTTGCGCGAAATCATGTGCTGTGCAAGCTAGGGGGGGATGGGGTGGTATTCAATTCTCACATCCCGATTGATCATCAATTCTCACTAGGGGTCCTTAGACCGCCATTTCATGATTAGACTTTTTTTACTTTCCCTTGGTTGAATGCTAGCGAGATCGCGTTCACGAGTGACGAAGGCCGGACATAAGCTTGGTCGGTGTCCCTTGACGGCTCAGATTTCTCAATCTCTCGATCTCAGTGAACGGCTCGATCTCTCGACGGTGGCTTTCGATTTGAGCCTGGATGAACGCCTAGTGCGTTGGCTCGATAGAGCTGTGTTGATGCGTTGGAGCGTTGATGAAGAGAAGTATGATTTGTCGTATGTGCATCCATGAATACGAGCATGAGAGCGCGGATGGCTTGGAACCTCCGGTGGGTGATAAATTGTACTCTTTTATAGCTGGGAAAATCATCCCATAAATGGGATATTTTCTTAGATTTTCAAGCCAAAAATACTACCGACTTTCCTCTCATTCATGCTTCACAATCCCAAACGCTTTGTTCTTTGCTAGCCAATCTTCTCACTTGCCTATTTTATTTCCCCAAAAATAAAGGATGCATTAATTTCCATGAAAGATGGAGAGTATCTCTCTCGATTTTCCTTGCTAGGGGTGATCGGGTCTAGGGTGGGTAGGGTCGAGACTTGGACCTTGTACCCGGCCCTGTTATAACCAGTTCTCCTTTTTTGGACCCTGTACCCCACTCTGTTTTTTCGGTCCGGGAACAGGGTCAACCCTATTTTCATTAGAACTTGTTTTGCAACCGTTCGATATCCTATATGGCTTTGAATTTTACATAAATTCGCAAAAAAATAACAACGTAATCCTCATAACATTATAAGACAAAGCAAAAATCCTAACAATGCATAAACATTAGCAACAAATATGGATCTCATATTAATTTCATTCCCACAAATACTTCTGATATGATCTAATACGCTCGCTCATGTGTATGCAATGGAGCTATTATTAAGAGAACATTTTTTCTTGAGTTGGATTGAAAATGCTTTAATTAGTTTTACAATAGTTAGTAACACTTGTCTCACGACTATAGTAATAGTTGAAGGTGAAACCATTAAAAAAGAAAGAAAATTGCATGAGAATAGTTCTTTTTATCAATTCTTTAAAAAAAAATTCTCTCTTAACTTGATTCAGAGAGACGCTTTCTTTTTTTAACAATTTTTCGAAGACAAAAGATTCAAAGGCACTATAAAAAGAGACAATTTTATTTATTGTTTTTAACAAGGTAAAAATCTATTCCAAAACTGGTCCAATTCCGGGTAGGTCTTTGCTTGAACTCGATTCCCAGACTGGTTTCAATCGATTCCCTAAAACTGAAATCGGTTCCCAAAAATTGAAACCGGCTCCTGGACCGGTTTAACTGGGAATCGGTTCCCGACCCTGTTTTTCATGTGGTCTGGTCAAGTTCCGAGTAAACCCGGTCCGGTTGCACACCCTATTCCTTGCTAAGAGCTGGCCATAATTTGTAGTGAATGCGCTCTATTGCTATCCAAGTTTAATCAAAGAATCCAATTTCTTAATTCAAAAGCGCAGTGCACATGGAGATTTCAACCACGACAAGGGAGACGGGAAAATTGTCTAAAAGTCCTAAACTTATTGCACTTTTGCCAATTTAGTCCTAAACCTTTCAATTTTACTAATTCAACCTAAACATTCTCACTTCTTGTCAATTCAGTCATAAACCTTTCAATTTTGCCAATTCAGTCCTAAACTTTTTCACTTCTTAACATAAAAAAATTCAAAATATTAGTAAAATATTATTTAAAAAGTGACAAGTCAGCGCTCACAGTTTGCATCAGGATTTCCAGCCAATTTTGGCTAGATGGACTCAAGTGACAAGAAGTAAAAACGTTTAGGACTGAATTAACAAAATTAAAAGGTTTATTACTAAAATGGCAAGAAGTGAAAATGTTTAGAAATGAATTGGCAAAATTGAAAGGTTTAGGACTAAACTTTTTGGATAATTTTACCCAAGAGAGACTATGACTTGGCTTAATTTCATCATGTTAGTTCAACGTTGAAAATTCAATTAGGATTAGGGTTTCCCTCCTTAAATTCATGCTTCATTTTCGGCTAACTACATGGCAATTTATGACCGGCTGACATGCAATTTATGTGGGCCATTTATTATTAATTGAAAATGCTTCTAGAACATATAATGCAAATACAAATTATGTTAATCATATTTATGTTATTGAAAATCCTATTTTCAATGCGATAGAGGATTAACTATGATAGCCAAAAAGTGGTTTCAACACCATGCTCAGTTCCCTCGTTTCCTCCGAGAATGATGCCTTGTTTAGGATCGATCTAGGTTTTTCCTCATTTCTCATCTCTTTAAGATGCCCTTTTTTTTTCGCCAATCACGATTCATAGATGAACCAATAAATCGTAAACCATTTTTTGCGGGGAAATAGTTCAAAAACCGGTCTCTTTTATCATTATCATTTCTCTATTCCTCACAAAAATAGCATGTTTGTTCACTGGACATAGCAAGGACGAATTTCACTCCGACAAACGAGAAGTCGTGAAATTCTATTCTCTACGCTCCATCAGAAAGACAGAAGTAGAGTATAATCTATTTCTGAGGCAAGTTAGTGATCAAATTCGTCTTCATCACTGCCAATTTGCACGCCAACTGCCACTGCTGAGAGATGTAGGAAGGTAGCTATACAATAGTAGACAATTCATGCTGAAAGACTAGCGTCCGATTTTGTATTTGCAGTTTGATACAAAGTTGTAGTCAGACCATTTTAGTGAACAATTCAATGGACCTCTAATGTAAGAACATTTTACATACAGAGGAAGAGATGTGGAATGGGAACTATCTCATTTTCGCCGAAAGGGCTGACTTGATGTTTGATCCAATCAGTCCACACCTGCATCCGTTTCATCATTGTCGGCCTGCAAGTAAGCTCAAAAGAAAGCCTGAAGCTCTTTCTGCTGCAGGGTTTCCAAATGAATGGGTTTTGTCATCTGGTCTCTGGTTGATCAGGCGTGTGTTGGTGAGGAAAAAAAATTGTGTTAGGCGTATATTTTTTAAGCACCGAAATAATGACATTCCGTATTTTGCATTTTTTAAGCTTGCGTGCTCTTTGGAGTGCAAGAATTCAAAGTCAAGAGACATCTCTATGCATGACTTCTAAAATAACATCCCCAAACAATCCAGCCGAACAAATTTGAAATTTTTTTTAAAGAATTGACTTGGAAATTAGGAGGACAAGTGCGACTCTTTAAGACTTCAATTTGTTCTTTTGTAGCCCCCCCCCCCCCCCCTCCCCATCAAGCAGTTCATATTTTTGAGGTGTTATCTATAACGTGGGAATCGGGTTTCGCATTCAGTCTCAGGACTAGGTTATGGTCTCTAGAATGCCTTGTCAAGGATGCTAAGGACTATTTTAGAAGGCCATCTGGTCAGCCCATTCTAACATTAACGTTGTAACAGGATCTATTGATCATAATCAACTCATTGTATTAGATTAAAGCATGAAAATGACATCAAGGGAGAACTTGCCTATATAACATCTCCATCATCATGCCTCATGTACACCCGAGTTAGCAGAGTGAGTTTGAGAGTACCACTAGATTTGCTAAGGCAACCATGAAAAAAGAGTCATTTCACTTCAACTACATGATACTCTTGCTTACTATTGCTTCACACTTTCTTACTTCGACCCAACTACGTTGCCATGAAGATGAGAGATCTGCGTTGTTGGAGTTTAAGGCAACCTTCTTCAACAGAAAGCCTTGGTGTTGTGACGACTTTTTAGACGAGCCACCAAAGATCGAATCCTGGAACGCATCAACAGGAGAAATTCAAAGCGACTGTTGTTCTTGGGCTGGTGTTGAGTGTGATAAGGTAAGTGGTCACATGATCAGCCTTGACCTCAGCTGTAGTTGTCTCTCTGGTAAAATCAACTCCAACACTAGTCTTTTCCGTCTTCTTCGCCTAAGAAGCCTTGACCTTGCCATGAATGACTTCAATTGTCAGATTCCTCCGACAATTGGAAATCTTGGTTCCTTGAGTCACTTGGATTTCTCCCACTCCAACTTCATGGGTCACATCCCACATTCGCTCAGTAACTCGAGCAAACTCGTCCATCTTGACCTCTCAAAAAATATGCTTATCGGCACAATACTGCCCCTCAAAAACCTGACTCAACTTACTCACTTAGACTTGAGTAACAATTCACTGGACGGTAGGATTCCTACTTATTTTGGCGACATCTTGAAGCTGAATCATTTGGATCTAGGCTCTAATGTTTTAACGGGTGAAATTCCATCCTTCTTGGGAAATCTGGTCCAGCTTAAGGATTTAAGTCTAGGGAACAATAAGTTAATGGGGCAAATTCCATCCTCTCTCGGGAACCTCGTCCAGCTTACTATTTTAGATTTAAGCTTTAATCAGCTAACAGGTGAAATCCCGTCTTCCATTGGAAACCTAGTTCAACTTAATTATATAAATCTTCGCTCCAATCAATTAGTGGGTGAGATTCCACTCTCTTTCCAAAACCTTGTGGAGCTAAGAGGCTTAACACTTCATTCGAATCAATTGAGTGGTGAAATCCCATCCTCCTTGGGGAAACTCACCCAGTTGGCTGACATTATATTGTCATATAACCACTTCCATGGCACAATTCCAAGCACGATTTTACAATTACAAGGTCTCGGTATTCTTGATTTGAGTTCAAATAATTTGAGTGGCACAATAAATTTTGATGTGTTTTCAAAGGCTAAAAGCCTTTACGCACTTAATTTATCCTCTAACAAATTGTCACTAATTGTTGAAACCAACAAAACTCACCAGTTCTTTGCTCTAGGTTTAGGTTCATGCAACTTAAATGGTTTCCCTAAGTTTCTACAAGATCAAGATTCCTTGGTTATGTTAGATCTATCCCATAATAATATTTCTGGTCAAGTTCCTGAATGGTTTTTAAATTTGAGCATAGAATTCCTAAGTCATTTGAACCTTTCTAGCAACTTCCTGACAAGTTTTGCTCAAGATCCCATCATTTTCAAGTGGAAAAGTCTTTCAGATGTAGATCTCAGTTTCAACGAGTTACAAGGATCAATTCCTATCCCCACTCTTGAAATCAGGAACTACTTCATCTCAAATAATAGGCTCTCGGAGGAATATTACCACTCATATGCAATCTGAGCTCTATCCAAATGATTGATTTGTCTGGTAATAATTTGACTGGTTTTCTTCCACAATGTTTGAGTAAGTTGAGTGGTAATCTAAAAGTAATGAGTCTACGGAGCAACAACTTTATCAGGAAAATTCCTCAGTTGAATGGGAACTTCTGTATGCTTTCTATGATTGATCTGAGTTACAATAAATTGCAAGGGCCATTGCCAAGATCGCTCCGCAACTGTAACAGCTTGGAATTCCTGAATTTTGCAAACAATCATATTAGAGATGTTTTCCCTTCATGGTTGAGCTCACTTCCAAGCTTGAAGGTACTTCTATTGCAGTATAATAGATTTCATGGACTTATTGGGAAACCAAGAAATGGGATTGATTTCCCTATGCTTCAAATCATTGACCTATCTCGGAATAGTTTTCTGGTAGCTTGCCATCCAAATACTTTAAGCATTGGATTGCCATGAAAGTTTCTAAGACTTATCTGTCAAGCTACATTGGGGATGCTATTATGCGATACGGGTATCTCTTTCCAGATGCAACCTATGACTATTCTATGAGCGTCATTGCCAAAGGCATCCAAATGAATTACTCAAAGATCCAAGAGTACCTCACATTGATTGATTTCTCGAGCAACAACTTCAGCGGAGCAATCCCTGAAACCATCGGAAGCCTAAAGCAGCTAGAATTGCTCAACCTTTCCAACAACATGCTCTCTGGTTCTCTACCTTCATTCTTGGCAAACCTGACGAATTTGGAAGCATTGGACCTTTCTCAAAACCAGCTCTCAGGAGAGATCCCTTTGGAGTTGACTCAACTCACTTCACTTGCGGTCTTCAACGTATCTTATAACCATTTGACCGGGGCGATACCGCAGTCAAGGCAGTTTGCTACATTTGAAAACAACTCCTACAAAGGAAACTCAGGGCTATGTGGCAATCCTCTATCTAGAAAATGCAGAGATCTCAAAGCATCACCACCATCATCTTCAACATCAAAAGAAGATCAAGATTTGGGAAGTGCAATGGAATTAGACTGGAAGATCGTGTGCATGGGGTATGCAAGTGGGTTAGTGATTGGAGTGGTCCTCGGGAACATCTTGATCACAGGAAGAAGGGCTGAGAACCTTGTGAAGAACTTTGGCAGAAGAAAAGAAAGGCGAAGAAGGTAGAAGAGATGGTCCGAAATCAAGGAATACCCTGACCGAAATATTTTGTCGTCTGTGTTTGAATACCTATAACTTTTTCTAAGTTTTTCTGCTTTAATTATTAAGTAGTCCATATGCATTTTAAATAAAGCATTATGTAATAATACCATGTGTGAGACATACATCAGAAAAGTCTAAAAATATTAAGAAAGTTAAGTAAAATGAAACTTTGCCGGAAAGCTCTATTCACTTCCACTTACTTTCTCATTAATTACTTAAAAACCACTATATTTTTCTCCAATCATCTAACATCGATATCACTAAAACAAAATATTCAGTTTCATAAAGGGGTCATTACTTATTAGTTATATATGAGGAATAATAAGCAATTATATAATTTCACACATTGGCCTATACACGTCTAAAATGTGAAATCTTTTAATATAGAAGATAAAGAAACATGCATTCCTGTTTGTTGTATGTATTGGTTAAAGAGTTTGCAACATAGATATACAATGGTGCAAAGTCTAACAATACCACTTTCTAGACGTGCGGACCCGTGGAGTGTCAAAACTTGGCACGGGGGAATACTTAAGTGCTAAAATCGGGCAAAAAGGATCGGTTAAGTGCCAATGGCGAAAAAATTTGGCCCAAACTGCCACGTGTCATTTTCCGGCAATTTTCTTTGCTGACGAAACATTTTTTTTTTTCAAAATAAAGTATCCATGCAGCCCTCGCCGCCGTCGCTACCCCACCATCGTCGGGAAGGGCCGGCAACGGTGGGGCGAGGGTTGGCTGGGGTCTCCGGACCTTGGCCAGTGGCCAGCGACCCCGGCTGACCTGCAGGAAGGGCCTATGGGTCCTCGCCTAAATCTGGGGCGAGGGTCGCGACCCTCCCCCAAATTCGACGAGGGTCACCGGCCCTCGCCCAACCGGCCACTGGCCAAGGCCCGGTGACCTCGGCCAACCCTCGCCCATCGTCACCAGCCCTTCCCAGCGATGGTGGGGCGGTGATGAGGGCTACGCAGCCCTCGCCCGATCCTCCCTTCCTCCTCCTTTTTTTTTTTTATTTTAAATTAATCAATTTTATAATAAAATATTTTTAAAGTTATTTAATATTATTTAATTAATACATTTACTAAATGCCAATATTTGATTCATATGTTCACGAACATACACAGAAAAAAGAAAGCAAGAATAAGAAAAGCATGCAGGACTAGGAGCGAGCGTAGCTAATCTTTGATTCGGATCTTCCTCAGCTGGGCGAGAAGCCACGCGACAACATCCCATCAAAGCCAAATACGTCCCCTGATTCGGAATCGAGGTCGCGAAGCTGTTCCAATGATGTCCCTCAATCTGTGACCGGATGCGCGATATGAATCGACCGAGCTCGCTCTGGAAGCGTCGGCACCTTTGCAGGTGCTTCCGTTGAGGCCTGGGGCGCTAGTCAGTCGCGGAGGGAGCCATCTGCTGATGGCAACGTCGGGATTTTAGCCTTTTGGGCTTGGTGAATCCGAGTCTGTCCGACTTGGGAGTTTGGTTTTTGACTACTGGACTTGAATAATGGGCGGGCCTAGGAAGATGGGCCAGGGCCCAAGAGAAATTATACGCCTAGATCCGCCCAATTTGCACTTCAGGCCTGGGCGGGTCGCAAAGCCCTGTTTCGAGGGGAATTCATTGATCTTTAAATACTAATGTCGAACCTTTGAACACGTTGTCTGGTGGCTGGTGGCTTCTAGATGGACTGGTATTATTCTTCAACGAAGGCTGCTAGCATTCTTTCCAAGAAAAGCTACCGAAGACTTCTAGGTGGATTGTTGTTTCTTGATTCCAAGAGCTGTTTTAATGGACATCCTGTGTGTTTTTTTATTCACCTTTGTGCTTAGAACGATATCACGTGTTGTACGAAGCCATCGATAAAGCATTTCCATAATGTTGGTCATCGGGCACGCCGCTTGGTGATAAAGGAGATGGGGTGAGATGCGACCGGGCAACGAAACCCGTGAAACACGTATACAAAAAGAAGCACAGAGAGAGAGAGAGAGAGAGAGAGAGAGGAGAGTTGACACAAAAAAAGAAGAAGGGAAATTTCCCTCCATTTTTATATTTGTGTTTTTATTCTAAATTTCCAAAGTTTTCATTACTTTCTGGATCCGATAGTGAGTACTTTAAAACTGATTTACAAAACCGGTACACTTAGCAACGTGACAGAAGGGACTGAGGAGGTTCCTACCAATAAAAAAGAAAGAAAGGCACTGACGAGGCAAGAGGTTCAGATTGGGGTGCAATTTTTGCGTCTTTATCATGTTCGTGCTGCTTCGGCTAAGTATGCTTCGTGGCACAATAACTTACCAACACTACGAGAGGATTAATCCAAAGCAAAGAAACGTATCCACCGAAAAAAAAAAAGGGACGAGACCTTGTCAAAGTCGCTATTATGGCTGCCCCTGGACGGACTCCGAGATCGAGAAAAGCAGTCCTTCGTCATGATTAAGCTCTAAATAGTTAATGTACTAAAATAGGGTAGTTCATATTTGAAAAGAAACATGCTCATGTATCGGATTGTCAATTAGGCTTGTGTACTGCTTTTTTTACAAAATTTTACATGTAGCTTTTATTTGGAGGAAAAACGGTGTTGGGCGTGCTTTTTTTTAAAGCACCTAGACAATGATACTCTGTATGTTGCATTTTCTAAGCTAGCATGCTATTTGGGGTGCAAGAATTTTAAGTCTAGAAACCTCTCTATCCATGCCTTATAACATTAACACGGTAATAGGTTCAGTTGGTGGTCTAACTCATTGCAATAGATTCAAGCATGAAAATGACATCGGAAGAAAAATTCGTCTATATAACTAATATCTCCACCATCAAGCCTCATATACACCCGAGTCGGTGGTGTGAGTTTGAGAATACCACTAAATTTGCTTAGGCAACCATGGAAAAATAGTCACTTCACTTCGGCTATATGATACTCTTGCTTACTCTTGTTGCTTCACCCTCTCTTGCTTCAACCCTACCACGTTGCCATGAAGACGAGAGATCTTAGTGAACTTGAAAGCGACTAGTTTTCCAAGGCTTCATATCATTGACCTGACCAAGACAATTGTCGGTAGCTTGCCATCTAAGTAGTGTGAGCGTTGGACTACCATATAAGTTGCAGTCGGTAGATCAAGCGGACTATATGGGCTATATCCATCTGTAAATCATAAATCCAATTAAGAACCTCTGTCATAGGTTCTGCCCACGATACACGCTCTTCGACTACTCCATGATAATGACCGAGAGAGGCTCCCACAACTAAAGTATTCAAGGTTCTAAGAATATCTCACGTTGATTGATCTTTCCAGCCACAGTTTCGCAATAGATTCGGTGAGTATCGGGTTAGTAAATCGGAGTGTGAACATGTGACCTTGTATTTACCAACCATTGGAAATTTAATCATTACAAATCATCCACATAATATAAGTAAATATAATTTCATTATTTGTGAATTTTTTTAAAAAAACAAATATTCGAAGCTATTTGTAATGTGATATGAAGTTTTAATTTCACTCCAACTAAACCTCTCCTCCATATGATAAGCCCCTTCATTATATATCAAGACTAAAAGAGATTTCTGTCAAATCTCATACTCTACGACATCATAATTTATCATTTTCATGTAATTTCACAGTATGACAACTTCTAAATTAGATCTCAAATTTCAAATATCAACTTCAAATTTATAACCTAAATTTAATAATTAACCTAATTAGACAAATAAAAGACTTGAATTTTACGGTGTTACGAAACGAAGGTAATCATCTTGACGAGACCTCTGTGGCGTGGCGGGTGCGCCAAAAACCTTTCTTTATTTCTCTCTCCTTTCTTTCTTTTCTATGTTCACTGGACGGAGCGGCACTTTCCTCTTTATTATTTTTACTTTTTATCTCTTGTGGTCTTCTTTTTTTGCCCATGCTTTTTGACCGAGTCAAAGTCATATTACATCAGCCATGACCCTTGAATGGTGAGGAACCCGAGAGTAAGGAGAGAGCTCAATCTGAAATTCGGTTAGTTCTTTGAGGAAAAGAGAGGATTGGCGAGCAAGATATCCAGCAACTACACTGCTTTACACTAGTCTTAAAAGAAACACTACGCTCGCATCCTCCTGTTCCTTTCATCACGAGAGAGTTAAGAGCTAGATGTACAATCTTCATATATGAGATACAACCAAAGACTATAATTATCATCGATGCATGGGCACACAATAGAATATGGATCAATGGAATGATCTTGAATGATATATATAAGAGAGATTCGAAAAACTCTTCAGTTATCTATAAAAAAAATTTAATTTACTTCCGATACATTTCATATGGATCAAGTAAAATTGTGTCTCCATATATTATTTGATCTTGCCAATATTGAACTTTCACTTACTAAATCGCTCTACTGCTTTGATTGGAAGCTAGAAAAGTTTGACATGATTATGTATATGGAGCTATGGCTCGGAAAAAGAATGAATTGAACTTAATTTTTATTCTATAACGTTCCATTCCAAAGCATTGGGAGTAGTATCGATGACTATTTTGCACTCTGTCTTTATGAAGGAAGATTTTGCATCAAGGCATTACTAATATAATAACACATTTTTACTGCAAATCGGGCTATCCTTTCTTCCCTGCAAATCTGCAAAGTGGAAGAGCATGGTACCAACGTAGTACATACTGAAGCCATACGTGGATGCACTGAATGAATGGGAATCGATGCACCTCAGTCCTTAGATCAGCTGGAACCCACTAAAATCCATCAGCGTGACCAATCTAACTCGATGCGGAGTCCACTCCCTCAAACCCCATCCTTACGAAAGATATCAGTATTGTGCTGATCAAGTCTAGTTCATCGAAGACTTTGCAGAGTCTCAAGAACATCAATTCAAGTCTGGTCTTCCACTTTTCTCGGTCCCCACTAAGAGCTGTTTACGGATTCGATAAATATAGTGCTGAACATTTTGGCTGGCATGAAGATGAAGACTTCTTTATTTCCCAGGAAACTGCCGTGGGACCATGAAGAAGAAAAAAGACACAAAAATTCAAAGGAGAGAAGCTACCCAGTAGCCACAAGTCTCTTTTAGAGGACGATTATGTTGGATGGACAAATTGTTTTAATAAATTGAAAATCAAGAAGTGCTAAAAACGACATCTTGAACTTAACCTTAAATTCACCATGTCAAAACTCACTCAGGATGTTTTTGAAATAACATAGAAAACCAACCTTATTCATCCTTTTCAAAACCAAACAAATTAATATGTTTCGTTAGCTGGATTTCTTGGCAACGAAAATTGAATTTTCGGACAAGTTAGAAAGTCCTACATCGATGATTCATATACAACAAGAAAGAAGTATGATCCGGTAGTCCCAGTAACGACTTCGGTACGTCAGTAATACTTTTTCCTTCGGTAACAACACAAGCTGTGATATGTACATATGACTTGCTTTTTCTTTTCTTTCTTTCTCTCTTTTTCTCCTTTTCTCTTTTCTTCTCTATGCGGTCTAAGTTGCTTTATAGCGTCCACTTTTTCTTGCTTTTTCTTGACGAGTCAACTTTTTTTTTCGCTGCCCATTGTCTCAGTCAACGCCACTATTACAATTCTGACCAAAAATATGCCTATATTACAATCGCAGCCCATTTCCATGCGAACCGCCATAGCTGAGAGATATAGGAATATAGCTATATGGACAATTCAGCCACGATAGTTGACAACTCATGCCGTTGTCCTGATGTTTTATATTTGCAGTTTGATAAGAAGTTGTAATTAGATCATCTTATTGAACAATTCAATGGAACGGGCGATGTCAAAACATCTTCATACGAAGAAAGAGGTGTGACATGGGAACATTCTCATTTGTCCGAAAGAGATGACTTGATGTTTGGCTTAATCAGTCCTCACTCTGCATCCCTTTCATCATTGCCGACCTGTAAGTCAGCTCCACAGAAAGTTTGTGATCTGGTCTCTGGCTGATCAAGTGTGTGATTGGAGAGAAAAGCACCGCTTGACATGGAGACTGCACACACGTATTTACACTGTATTCAAGTGTTACAAGATTTCCAACCAAAAAAAGAAAAAAGGTGTTATAACATAGGAAATCCAAGATAACATAAAGTTACACAACCGATATACACATCTAATATGATCTATTTCCTAATATCAAATTGTTATAATGATGTCTTTGCCTAATAGTTTAATCTCTTAAAACAATTGAGAGTGGTTTTATCAAATTTTACATAGCATTAGGTAGAAAGTTTGGAGATCAAATGTTTTTGGAACCACCCTTTGCTAGAACTGTTGCGCTAAGTCCCATGAAATTCTAAACAAAGGGGGTAAAATCCAGTATGGCATATTTCTGTTTCAGCTTTTATTTGGGGAAAAGACGATGTCAGGGGTGGGGTATATTTTTAAAGCGCTCAAACAATGAAATTCTGTATCTTGCACTTTCTAAGCTAGCGTGCATTTTGGGATGCAAGAATTCTAAGTCAAGGGACATCTTTGTCCATGCCTTCTAACATTAATGCTGTAACAGGATCTGTTGACTATAGTCAACTCACTACATTAGATTAAAGCATGAAAATGACATCGGAGAACTTGGCTATATAACTTACATCTCCATCATCAAGCCACATGTACCCCTAGTGGCAAAATGAGTTTAAGAGAATCACTAGATCTGCTAAGATAACCATGGAAAAAGAGTCGTTTCACTTCAGCTACCTGATACTATTGCTTACTGTTATTGCTTCACACTCTCTTGCTTCGACCCGACCACGTTGCCATGAAGACGAGAAATCTGCGTTGTTGGAGTTCAAGGCAGCCTTCTTCACCATAGAGCCTCCGTGCTGTTCCAGCGCCACTTTAGATGAGCCAGCAAAGATTGAATCCTGGAATGCATCGACAGGAGAAACTAAAAGTGATTGCTGTTCATGGGCTGGTGTTAAGTGTGATAAGGTAAGCGGTCATGTGATCGATCTCAACCTCAGTTGCAGTTGTCTCTCCGGTAAAATCAACTCCAACACTAGTATTTTCCGTCTTCTTCACCTAAGAAGCCTTAACCTTGCCTTCAATTACTTCAATTGTCAGATTCCTCCGGCAATTGAAAATCTTGGTTCCTTGAAGGACTTAAACTTCTCCAACTCCGGCTTCATGGGCGACATTCCACATTCGCTCGGTAAATTGACAAGACTTATCCAGCTAGACCTCTCCAATAATAGGCTGATCGGCACAACACTCACAGACCTGACATTACTCCCAGAACCGACCCCAAAACACAGATGTCTTCCTCTTAATATTCCTGTAGAAGGTAGACCTCCATGTCCAGATGACATTTGGAAATCGAATTTGAGAGTACATGTCAACAAATTTGGAGGTGAAATCCCATATTCTTTTGGACGTCTTAATCACCCAAAGCATTCAGATCGACGCTTCAATTCTATCACGGGTGAAGTTCCATCTTTCTTGGGAAATTTGGTCCAGCTTAAGAATTTAAGTCTCGCAGGCAACATGTTAATTGGGCAAATTCCATCTTCTCTTGGGAACCTCACCCAACTTACTAGTCTAGATTTAAGCTTAAATAAGTTAACAGGTGAAATTCCATCTTCCATAGGAAACTTAGTTCGACTTACTCATTTAGATCTTGGATATAATCAATTAGTAGGTGAAATTCCACTCTCTTTCCAAAATCTCTTGGAGCTTAGGTTCTTAACACTTCGGTCGAATCAACTGAGTGGCAAAATCCCATCCTCATTGGGAAAACTCATCAACTTGACTGACATTGATCTTTCATTCAATCAATTCCATGGTACTATTCCAAGCACAATTGTCCAATTACAGGATCTCCAACGTCTTAATTTGAATTCAAATAACTTGAGTGGCATTGTAAAGTTAGATTGGTTTTCAAAGGTTGACAACCTTCAAGTGCTTGGGTTATCCTCTAACAAACTGTCATTGATTGTTGAAACCATCATAACTCACGACTACTATGCTTTGGGTTTAGGATCATGCAACTTAAATGGTTTCCCAGAGTTTCTGCAAAATCAAACTCACTTGTTTTTCCTAGATCTATCCTACAATAACATTTCTGGTCAAGTTCCTGAATGGTTTATGACTATGAGCCCAAAATACTTACGTCATTTGAACCTTTCTGGCAACTTTCTAACAAGTTTTGCTCAAGACCCCGTTGTTTTCAAGTGGGAAGAACTCGTTGTAGCAGATCTCCGTTTCAATGAGTTGCAAGGATCAGTTCCTATTCCTCCTTCGAATATGTGGTACTACTTCATCTCAAATAACAGGCTCTCAGGAGAAATATCACCACTCATATGCAATTTAAGTTCTATCTAGATGATTGATTTGTCTTACAATAATTTGACTGGGTCTCTTCCACGATGCTTGAGTAATTTGAGTAGTACTCTAGAAGTAATGAGTTTACAAAACAACAACTTCAATGGGAAAATTCCTAATTTGAATGGGAATTCTTGTGCGCTTATTATGATTGATCTGAGTTGGAACAAATTGCATGGGCCATTGCCAAGATCGCTCCACAACTGTGATAATTTGGAATTTCTGAATTTTGGAAGCAATAAGATTATGGATGTTTTCCCGTCATGGTTGGGCTCACTTTTCAGCTTGAAGGTACTTATATTGCGGAGTAATAGATTTCACGGACTTATTGGAGAACCTGCTCATGGGGTTGGATTCCCAGCACTGCAAATCATCGACCTATCCCAAAATAATTTTTCCGGTAGCTTGCCATCCGGATACTTCAAGAATTGGACTGCCATGAAAGTTTCTGAGACAAATTCGTCAAGCTACATTGGGGATGCTATTAAGCGGGCCTGGATTTTCTCTTCAGACGCAACCTTTCACTACTCTATGAGAGTAATTGCCAAAGGCATCCAAATGAATTACTCAAAGATCCAAGAGTACCTCACATTGAATGATCTCTCGAGCAACAACTTCAGTGGAGCGATCCCCGAGGCCGTCGGAAGCCTAAAGCAGCTAAAATTGCTGAACCTCTCGTACAATATTCTGGTCGGTCCCCTGCCTCCATTCATGGCAAAGCTGACGAATTTCGAAGCATTAGATCTTTCTCAAAATCAGCTCTCAGGAGAGATTCCTCAGGAGTTGATGCAACTCACTTCGCTTGAGGTCTTCAATGTATCTTATAATCGCCTGACCGGGCCGATACCAAAATCACAACAGTTTGCTACATTTGAAAACAACTCCTACAAGGGAAATTTGGGGCTATGTGGCACTCCTCTGTCTAGAAAATGCGGGGATCCCAAAACGTCGCCACCATCATCTTTGACATCAAAAGAAGATCAAGACTCAGGGAGTGCAATGGAATTGGACTGGAAGATCGTCTGCATGGGGTATGCAAGTGGGTTAGTGAATGGATTGGTCCTCGGGAACATCTTGATCACAAGAAGAAGGGCTCAGAGACTTGTGAAGAACTTTGGCAGAAGAAAGCAAAGGCGAACAAGGTAGAAGGGATGGTCCAAACCCAAGGAATACTCGACCGAAATCTTTCGTCTTCTGTTTTGGAGTACTTGTAACTTTCTCTAAGTTTTTCTGCTTTAGATGTTAACTAGTCCATATGCATTTTGAATAAAGCATTCTGTAATCATACATGCGTGAGACTTATAAATATGTTTCCGAAGGTTCGCTGGCCCATTGTCATTGTTCATTAAAGTGTGTTGCTCTAAGTCTATAGACAGGACTAGGGATAAGTACACTAGGAGTGCCATAACTTTCGTACGGCGCTCACTTTGGTGCCAAAACTTTTTTTTCGCTCACTTGAGTGCCACATCGGAGTGAAATCGTTCAGGTAAGTGCCACTTCCGGCCAAAAATCGTTCGCTTAAGTGCCAAAATGCATACGTGGAATTTTTCAATGATTTTTCTTTTTTTTTTTTAATAAATTTCGACGCCGACGTGGACATTTCGGGAAAACGACGCCGTTTTTACTGTTTTTAAAATTTTTTTCGATTTTTTTTTTTTGCTTTTTTTTTTTTTGCTTTTTTTTGCTTTTTTTTTTTAGGGCCGGCGAGGGCCACCGGTGACCCTCGCCAGCCTTAAAAAAAAAAAATCAAAAAAATCAAAAAAAAATAAAAATATTAAAATATATTAAAATATATTAAAATATTGTTTTCCGGCGGCCACGTCAGCTTTTCCGGCGCCACGTCAGCTTTTCCGGCGGCCACGTCAGAATTGGCACTCAAGTGAACGTTTTTTAAAACTTGTGGCACTCAAGTGAGCGAAAAAAAGTTTTGACCAAAGTGAGCGCCGTACGAAAGTTATGGCACTCCTAGTGTCCTAACCCCGACAAGACTATTAGGTGAAACCAATTTGGTAATTCATATGACATGAAAATTTTGCCTTGATTTCCATCTAGAAACAGAAAATTTAGTCCTTAGGAATTGAGCTGCGATGCCAGTTCAGTGAACTCGCATTTGATATGGTTTTTCAAATCTTGCTGTTGCTCCTGTTGCCTCACTTTCTTCTCTTCGTGCTGTTCTTCTAGCCCTTTTCGTTATTGCAAAACTTCGGGTCTGGCCTCAAATTCAATGCCTGGTGGTGAATTTGGCACCAGGGCCTAAGGGGCTGCCTCTCATTGGGAATTTGCATCAAATGCTTTCTTCCTTACTGCATCATTTGCTTAGAGACATGGCAAGCCAGCACAGCCCGAGCATGAGCATCCGGGAGGGTGAAGTTTCAGCGCTGGTCTGCTGATTGGCAAAGCATGGCAAAGAGGTGTTGAAGGTCCAGGAGCTGGATTTTGCGCTGAGGCCTGGTAATTTAGCTTCACATCCATTCCGGAGGGTTCGTCTTGTTTTCTGTCCATATGGTGAATACTGTCATACTGGAGACAGCTCAGAAAACTGGAGGTCCTCGAGGTCCTGAGCAATAAGCAGGTCCAGTCTTTCAGATCAATAAGAGAAGAAGAAGCATGAAATTTCATGAGCTCGATTCCTTTGTCTCAAGAGCACGATCAACATGAGCAAGAGATTCATCATTTGAGAAATACCTAATATCCAGGCCCATGATCGGTGAAAAATGTACATATCAGGACGGCTTAACATCGTTGCTCATCGAACTGTCAATGCTCCCTGGAGGCTTTAACCTACTTGATTTTTTCCGCTTGCTAATTATGGTCAAAAAGAAAATAAAGAATTTGGCAACATGATCGATGAACCTAGTGAAGAAGATCTAGTAAAGATTCAGGAGTCCAGATAGGTCGAGTTTCACCTCACGACGAATAACACTAAAGGGACCCTCCTCATAGGACCGAGACTTACGCTTGCCCGTTAATCTATTTTTGCCTCTGTCGAGATGAAATTCCCTGGCAAGGCATAAGTGACGTCTGTGCAAGCTTAATTTGGATGCTTTTAGCCCAAGAAATAAAAAAATTAAACCAAACATTCTGGACGCAAATTCGTTCTTGTTGGTGCTTGTCGAAAAATAAGTGCAGTCTACTTCATTTCTGGGAAGAAAACTCGGCAGTGCCGCATAAAAAGTCACATGAACTGCAAAAGGATGAATTCTCCGTTACTTTGAGTGGACATTAAGCTTACAAATATTGTGACTAACTTTGTCAGAAATCAGAATATGCCTGAAGTAACCAAATGAGTTGAGTGTTTACAATTCCTATACCGTCATAAGAGAATTTTGTGCTCAATTTTGTTGGAAATCAGAATATGCCTGCACTACTGAAGTGATCAACTTGCGTTGCCCACTTCTAAATGTTAAGCTTGCTTCTGTATCCTCCTTTTCTCCACTTATACCAACAGTGGATTCCCTAAAAGACTATGCATTCGTCAGCCTGCGTCGGCACCACCAATTTTCTTTCTGTTTTTGCAATCAATCAAATTCAAAGATCCTGCCACATTTCCTTTCCGGGACATATTCTCAAGTGAAAGTGCAAGTACATTGACGACCCCAGAGTGGGCAAAAGCGGAAACGCTCGATTGTGGAGGCAACTAGCCCTCTGCTTTCACCCGGATGCTGCTTGCTCCTGCATCAATCCCCATCATCAATGCGTGGACACTCAGAAGAGATCCTGTTCAATGGAATGATGCTGAATGCTTTATACCAGAGAGATTTGGAAAACTCTTCAGTTATCTACAAAGGGACTAACTTCGAATACATTACATATGGAGTAGGTAGAAGAATGTGTCCCAACATATTATTTGGTCTTGCCAATATTGAAATTCCGCTTGCTCAATTGCTCCACCACTTTTTTTGGAAAAAGAATGGATTGAACTTAATTGCCATCAACGTTTCATCCCAAAGCATTGAGAGTAGTATCAAGGACTATCATGCACTCAATATCCTCATGAAAGAAGATTTCGCCATTGAGGCATTACTGATATAATAAGATATTCTTACTGCGAATAGGGCCATCTTTCTTCCTTGCAAGTTTGCAAAGTGCAAGCACATGTTACCACTACTTTCGTACTGAAGCTTCCCCTTTTGGGCCGATTGTGGGCGAGGAGGGATTCGGTCATACTTGGATGCACTGAGTAAATGTGAATCAATGCACCTCAGTCCCCAATTCTGGTGGATCCCGCAAGAGTCCATCCGGGAGACCAATCTAACTCAATACATTGTGCAGTCTGCAGTGTCCACTCCCTCAATCCTTATCCTTACAAAAGATATGGTTGTCGTGCCTTCTTTCTGGGTTCAGTGGAAAATAAAAACGCAAAGATGTGTAAGTCGAGATCATCGAGGACTTTCGGTGTATCAAGAACATCTATTCAAGTCTAGCCTACTTTTCTTGGTCCACACTTAAAGCTGTTCACGGGAGCGAAAAATTCTTGCTCAGTATTTTGGCCGGCATGAACACGAAGACTTTTGTATTTCACAGGAAGCTGCCGTGGGACCATGAAGAAGAAAAAAGACAGAAAAAAATCAAAGGAGAGAACCTATCTCAAAGCGAGTTCCGTCAGCACCCCAAAGAGCACGCTGGCTTAGAAAATGCACTTGGAAATTAGGAGGAGAACTGCGACTCTTTAAGACTTTGATTCATTCTTTTGTAGTCCACCCTTGGAAGACTCAAGCAGTCCATATCTTGAGGTTTTATCAATAACGGAGGAGTCAAGTTTCGCAATCAGTCTCAGGACTAGATCATGATCACTAGAATCCTTGTGAGGGACGATATGGACTGTTTTAGAAGGGTATCTAGTTATACTTATTTAAAATTAACACGGTAACATGATTGGTAGATTATCGTCAATTCATTTTAGATTAAAGCATGAAAATGACATTCGAGAAGAACTTGGCCATATAACATCTCGATTATCAGGTCTCATGTACACTCGAGTCGGCAAAGCGAGTTTTAGAGTCCCCCTAGATTTGTTAAGGGTTTGTTCGTTAATACTCCCGAGAACAACTGATTCTATTCTTTTGTTCCTGATAACATATTTGGAATATAAATCCATTTGTTAAATTTTTTTTTGCCGAAAACAAATTTATTCTCGAAAATAGATTTGGAACAGAATCAAGAATAAATAAAAAAAATTGCTTCTTGTTCCTGAGAACAATTTCAAGAATCAATTCTCATTTTTCCTTCCTTTCCCTTTTCTTCTTCTTCCTCTTTTTCTTTCCTTCTTCTTCTTCAATGTTCAGCCGCCGCTGGCCAACGACCCGCCAAACAAGGGCCTACAACCTCGGCAAAGGATCGCCAGCCCCTAATGAGGCCAAGCATTGTTGGCCAAGACGAGCCTTGCAAACGGCTGGGCGAGGCTCGGCTTTGCCTTGGCCGGGCAAGCTCGAGCTTGCCCAAATCTGGCAAGGCCAACCTCACAGTGGCCCGACGAGGTCCAGCCTTGCTAGCGGCTAGGAGAGCTTGGCCTTGCCAGATCTGGGCAAGCTCGAGCTCGCCCAACCACCGGCGAGCTCAACCTCACTAGGCCACTATGAGGTCGGCGTCACCTAGTCAAGGCAAGGTCGAGCTCGTTGGCGACTAGGCAAGCTTGGCCTCACCAAATCTAGGTGAGCTCAAGCTCACCGACCAAGGCAGGCACAGCCTTACTCGGCCGTTATGGCAAGGCTTGGCCAACGAGGCTTGGCCTTGCTAGGGGCTAGGCGACCTTCCCGTGAGGTCGTCAACCCTTGTTTGGCCAGTGATCGACTAAAGCGTGGTGGAGAAAATTAAAAACAGAAAAATATTATAAAAGTATTAAAAAAATTATAAGTCACAAAAGAATCTAAAATTTTTACCAAACGCATTTCTAATAGAAATTTTGAACAGTTACCAAATGCTTTCAAATGCTTAGAAATTGTTTTTAGGGGCATAATTAAAAAAGAATCATTTCTGAAAAGAAATTGTTCCGAGGAACAAAATAGTTACCATTTGCATCCTAAAGGGGCCATAGAAAAGAGTCATTTCACTTCAGCAACATAATACTCTTGCTCACTTTTGTTGCTTCACACTCTCTTGCTTCAACCTGACCACGTTGCCACGAAGACGAGAGATTTGCGTTGGTGGAGTTCAAGGCAACCTTCTTCACCGAAAAGCCTCGGTGCTGTTACAGCTTCACTTCAGATCAGCAAGCAAAGATTGAATCCTGGAACGCATTGACAGAGGAAACTCAAAGCGACTGCTGTTCTTGGGCTGGTGTTGAGTGTGATAAGATAAGCGGTCATGTGATTGGCCTCGACCTCAATTGCAGCTGTGTCTCCGATAAAGTCAACTCCAACACCAGTATTTTCCATCTTCTTCATCTAAGAAGCCTTAACCTTGCCTTCAATAACTTCGATTGTCAGATTCCTCCAGCAATTGGAAATTTTGGTTCCTTGAGTGGCTTGAACTTCTCCTACTCCAACTTCATGGGCCACATCCCACATTCTCTCGGGAGCCTTGTCCAACTTACTAGTTTAGATTTAAGCTACAATCAGTTAATGAGTGAAATCCCATTGTCCATTAGAAACCTAGTTCAACTTATTGATATAGATCTTGGATCCAATCAATTAGTAGGCGAGATTCCGCTCTCTTTCATAAACCTCCAGGAGCTTTGGTCCTTAAATCTTCCGTCAAATCAATTAAGTGTAGAAATCCCATCCTTGTGGGGGAGACTCACTCAGTTGATTACCGTTGTACTTTTATTCAACCAATTCCATGGTGCAATTCCAAGCTCGATTTTCCAATCATAGAGTCTCGGCCTTCTTGATTTGAGTTCGAATAATTTGGGTGGCACAGTAAAGTTAGATACATTTTCATAGGCTGAAAAACTTCAACAACTTGTGTTATCCTTTAACAAACTCCGTTGATTGTCGAAACCAACATAATTCACTAGTACCATGTTCTAGGTTTAGGTTCTTGCAACTTAAATAATTTCCCTGAATTTCTACAAGATCAAGAAGACTTGTTAGTGCTAGATCTATCCTACAATAACATTTCTGGTCAAGTTCCAGAATGGTTTTTGTCACGCCCCGACCCTCGAGCACGCGGCAACCCCCTGTTCTCTTGCGGTCATTTGATGCAACGTCCCAAGACGTGTCACCGACCATTATTTTTATCTTATAATTATGCACATGCGGAAGCGAATCACAAACCCCCAGTTAATTACAAAAGCAAGAATAGCAGGAAAACCTAACAAGAACACATTCAAAAGTACTGCTTTATTTATCTACTGATTAACCCTAGGAAGTTTACAAGTATCAACCCTTACCACGGGCATCTTTCTAACGAGCTAATGAAACCGACAAGCTAGGGTTAATCTACTCCCTTCAAAGACGGCCACGAACCGTAACACGCGTCGATTCTTCATCCTACGGACTTGAAAATGGTTAACCATGACGGGTTGAGATAAACTCAGCAAGTTAAAGTCCTAAGCCCCGATTAGGAACTTCGCTCACTTCGGGAGTTTAACATACAACCTAATCCATCAAATCAAGCAACACCACATCAGAGAAAACCACAGAAGATAGTTTAATAAACAGGTGCAATCACAGGCGATTCTACCTGGCCTTGGCAGACACAACCTGTAGAAACTGTCAACTGCCTCACAACAATAGTAAGAGGCATGCAAATAATCAGAGCATTGTACACAGTTTTCTCATGTCTCACATCCACACATGTTCCGATTATTACGACCCCTCCTCCTGGGCAAAGGCACAACCTTATGTTTGGCGATTCCTGGCCAAGCCAGCTTCGTTCTCATTCCCTCGAAGCACGGCGACGTCAAGAGCTCACTCCCAAGACGGCATTCTCGAAGGAGCATAGGACCCACCCACTACCGCAGCCCCACAAAGAACCCCTCCCTATCAGGCATCCGACCGAAGTCAGGCGACCAAACGGCCACGGCACAACCCCATAAGGATTGACGATCATTCGGTAACGCCGAGCTCTCCTCTTAATGTGACCATGCAATACATCATCAAACAATATGTTTTTTTCTTTGCTCTGTCATGAATGCACATACAATTCGTGCTCATGCAACATGTTATTGCAATTGACATACGTATAATGTCATGTAGTACAATCCAATCACTCGTGAAAATTACGATAAACCGAAATTCAATTCTAACCAATCAACAATCACATATATTCCCTAATTCTTGGGAATAATCAACAATTTGCACTTCAACAAGCCTTAATAATCAAGAACACAACAATTTAAAACCAAAATTTACTTCTGTATGAACAGTAATTGTGAACAGTAATCCGTGAACAGTAAATTCGTCCGAAATTAAATAAATAAATATAAATAAATAAACTTAACCATGATTAACAATTTAACTCAACCCTAGTTAATCTAACCTAACCATGATTAACTTTTAACCTTGGTTACTTTTAAAACTAACCATGGTTACTTTAATTAATTAACCTTAGTTACTTTATTACTAACTATGGTCAATTAACTAACCCTAGTCAGCCTTAATTAACCAGCCTAATTAACCAATCAACCTTAATTAATCACAAACACACAAATACACTAATTAACCTCTAAGCAAGATTAACTCCTAAACAAGTATTAGGAAGTTAACTTACTTGGGTCGGAAATCCGGCGACACCAGCACGTAGAGGGGGACGAGGGCTACGAGGGGTAAGCTCGGGAATGACAACGGACGACAAATGGTGGCCAAAACGGGCCAAAACAGCCCGGATTACTATTCACGCGGAAGGGGAGCTGCTCGGCGGAAACGGTCGAAACGGGCGGCCGGTGGCGACTAGGGGTGAGCATGGTCGGGTTGGGCCCACCCCTAACCCTAGGACCAACCCGCACACGGTGTTGGTCCTCAATTTTTGGGACCAAGGACCGACCCTATTGAGCCTAGGACCGAGGACCGGACCGACCCAATGGGTTCGGTCCGGTTCCAGGGTTAACCCGGGACCAACCGTTAATTTTTTTTTCATTTTTTTGTATTTCTGAAAAATTAAACTAATTATTTCAAATTACATATTTATCGATACTATGATTTTAATTAAACTATAAATACTAATACATATTCAATAAATTTAAAATAAGGTAACAATAAAAATTTAACACTTGCTAAAAGCAAGAAACCATAAAAACAATTAAGATTGCTTATAGAGCTGCAAGACGAGCGTTGCTCACGAGCGAAAAAAATTTCTAATTAGGGCTTTTATTTCCATATGATTTACTCAAAACGAGCAAGGTTAGCGAATAAAGGTGAGCGGCACAAGTGTCAAGCGACAAATGGTGTGAGCATGGCAAGCAGGGTGAGTGTTGAGTGGTGAGCGACCAAAAGTGAGCAAAGTGAGTGTCGAAGTGGCGAGCGAAGCAAGATTGCTTACTAGTGAAGTTGTTTTTTTCAATTTTATTTGGCAAATAGAATATTGAGAGGATAAAGTAGAAAGAATGGAGCAAGAGAGTAATCTTGAGGAGGATGCCATTTGAATCAGGGTTTACTTTTTAGAATAAATAAAAAATATTATTTATAATATAATATATAAGGCCAGGGTTGGTCCGGGTTGGACCAACCCAAAACTCCTAGGACCGAGGACCAACCCGCACAGTACTGGTCCAGGGATCTCAGGACCAAGGACCGACCCAGTCCCCTTGAAACCGGACCGGACCGGCGGGGGGTTGGGCCGGTCCGGGGGTCGGTCCAGGGGTCAACCCTGGACCGATGCTCACCCCTAGTGGCGACCAAGGGTGGCCGGCGGTGTGTGGCTGGCTCCCTGACTTCCGTGGCTACACTTTGGACGGTGGTGGCGGCTCCGGTGACGGTGGCAAGGCTGGATTCCGGCGGGAAAACAGAAAACACAACAAGAAAATGAAGAGAAAGGAAGAGAAAAGAGAGAGGAAATGGGGTGGCGGTCCGGTGATGGTTGGGCGGCTCCTCGATAACAGCAAGGCAGCAAGGACGGCGGCTAATGGTGGCTGGTTCGGGGGAAACACAGCAGCACAAGCTGTTGTTCTTGAAGCAAAACAGAAAGAACAAAAGAGAAAGAGAGAAAGAAGGAAACGTGGGAGAGTGGGGAGGAAGAGAGAGAAACGTGGGGAAGGGGCTGCTGAAACTTGAGGAGAGAGAGAGAGAGAGAAGAAGCCAAGTCAAACTTCCTTTCCAAAACCTCACCTCCCTTCATCAACTTGCCCCAAAATATCTCATTTCCTTGACTTTTCTCCTCTTTGTCCTCCAACAATGAATGCCACTTCTAGAAGGGACAAAATGGTAAATTCCAAAAGTATAGTTTACTTCACTATACGCGTACACGGGCCAAGAATTTATACGGGCTAGAAGAAAATCAATTCGGGCTCAAAGGCTTGAAGTTGGGCTTCCTTGGGCCCACTTGGCTAGCTTGGGCCCACGTGGCCGACTCCTCATAGGCGCAAGGCCCATTAGGCCTCCGGTTGGTTCAATTCCTCTTGGTTCCAATTTTTCGGCTTGTTGAACCCTTTTCCGAAAATTCCTAGGCTTACCAAAATTCAGGATGTTACAGTTTTTGAATGTGAGCACAGAAAACCTACTATATTTGAATCTTTCTAGCAACTTCCTAACAAGTTTTGCTCAAGATCTCATTGTTTTCAAGTGGAAAGAACTTGTCGTGGCATATCTTAGTTTCAATGAATTGCAAGGATCGGTTCCTATTCCTCCTCCTAAAATCTTATCCCACTTCATCTCAAATAATAAGCTCTCTCGAGGAATATCGTCACTAATATGCATTCTAAGCTCTATCCAAATGATCAATTTGTTTGATAATAATCTAACCAGTTTTCTTCCACAATGTTTGAGTAACTTAAGTGATAATTTGGAAGTAATGAGTTTACAAAGGAACAACTTTATCAGAAAAATTCCTAATTTGAATGGGAACTTCTGTACACTTATTATGATTGATCAAAGTTACAATAAATTGCACAGGCCATTGCCTAGATCACTCCGCAATTGTGACAATTTGGAATTCTTGAATTTCTGAAATTAGGGATGTTTTTTCATCATGGTTGGGCTCACTTCTCAACTTGAAGTCACTTATATTGCGGTATAATAGATTTCATGAACTTATTGGGGATCTAGCTAAATGAGTTGAGTTCCCTTCGTTCCAAATCATTGACCCATCCCAAAATATCTTTTCCAGTAGCTTGCCATTCAGATACTTCAAGCATCGGACTGCCATAAAAATTTTTGAAACATATCCATCAAGCTACATTGGGCTCCCGATTGCGGCTATCCTTCCACATGCAACCTTTGACTACTCTATGAGTGTCATTGCCAAAGGCATCCAAATGAATTACTCAAAGATCCAAGAGTACCTCACATTGATTGATCTCTCAAGCAACGACTTCAGAGGAGTGATCCCCGAGATCATCAGAACCCTAAAGTAGCTAGAATTGCTCAACCTTTCCAACAACATTCTCACAGGTCCTCTGCCTCCATCCTTCGCAAACCTAATGAATTTGGAAGCACTGGACCTTTCTCAAAATCAGCTCTTAGGAGAGATCCCCCAGAGTTGACTCAACTCACTTCACTTGTGGTCTTCAATGTATCTTATAACCATCTGACTAGGCCGATATCCCAATCACGGCAGTTTGTTACATTCGAGAGCAACTCCTACAAGGGAAACTCAGGGTTATGTGGCACTCCTCTATCTAAAAAATGCGAAGATGTCAAAGGGTCGCCGCCATCATCTCCAACGTCCAAAGAAGATCAAGATTCGGGGAATGCGATGGAATTAGATTGGAAGATTGTGTGCATGGGCTATGCAAGTGGGTTAGTGATTGGAGTGGTCCTCGGGAACAACTTGATCTCAGGTAGAAGGGCTCAGAATCTTGTGAAGAACCTTGGCAGAAGAAAACAAAGGCAAAGAAAGTAAAAGAGATGGTCTGAAACTGAGGAAAACTCGACCAAAATCTATTGCCTTCTTTTCTTGATTACCTATAACTTTCTCTAAGTTTGTCTGTTATACATATTTACTAGTCCGTATGCATTTTGAATAAAGCATTCTACAATCATAATCAGAAACACAAATAATAAGAAAGTTGGGCACAATGGAACTCTGTGGTTAAGGCACGTCTTCACAAAGCTCCGTTTCCTTCCACTCCCTTTCACATCAATGACTTAGAAACTATTATATTTTACCCCAATAAGATGAAAAAAACTTAATTTTTCTTGCTTATTTTAACATTGATTTCAAAAAAAGAAAATTATTAAAGTGATTCGTGTCATATATAAAGAGGCCATTTATAATTAATTATATAAGTTTAATAAGAAGCAATTATATAATTATATATTTGGCTTATAAAAATACTAAATTTGTGATCCTTTAACATAGAAGATAAATAAACATATTCTTATATATTATACGTGTTGGTTAAAGAGCTTGCATAAAAATATACATACACGCATTCATAACCCATCTATAGTTGCAGATGATTAGCATGTCATAGTACCTATACTAAGAAGTTTTACTGTCAGGGTGGATTATGATTCTACTTTGTCTTACCATTTAAAGGTTGCAGATAGTATTCGAGCCATAGTTGGCATTTGGCCTGTAGCTAGATCTGAGGATTCAATTGAATCCAAGGTGATTTTCTGTTTCCGAATCCTTTTATACATGAATCTACTGAGCTCGCTCTCGAATCATTCGTACCATAGCACATGCTTCTGTTGAGAGAGATCTCTGTCGAGCAACTTAGTCACACAGAAAGTCCCCCAGCTGATGACAATGTCGGAATTTTCGTCTTTTGTGCTTGGTAAAGTAAACGGGTCAAAAAAAAAATCTGAATCGGTCTGAATTGAGATTTTGATTTTGGACTAAACTTGAATAATGGGCGGGCTGGTATCGGCCCTAAAACCCTGCCCATGATTTGAAAATTATTAATTTTTTTGATAAAATGATCGGCTGCATGAGCTTGCGGCGATAGGTGGATGCAGCAGGGCCCAAGAGAAGTTATATGGTCAGACCCAACCAATTTCTGTTTCGGGCCTGGGCGGGCCTCAAAACCCGTTGTCAGATGATACTATATCCTACTCCTACTTTGTAAAAGATTAAAAGTATTGAAACCGCGCATTCGACTAACAACTTAAACTTTTATAAAAATGGGTAGTAATCTCTCGGAATTTTACATGATATCATAATAGAAACAGTTGACAATGGGTCCATCAAATTTTACAATAGCTTGGTCAATTCTAGTATTATATAATTCTGTTTCAGCTTTCGTTTGAGGAAGAAACCGTATCGGGCGTATATTTTTAAAGCATCCACACAATGACCTTCTGTATCTTGCTTCTTCTTTTAATTTTGCGAGTTAGCGTGCTCTTTGGAGTGCAAGAATTCAAAGACAATAGACATCTCTGCCCATGCCTTCCAAAATAACGTCCTTATTTACTAACCCATTTGCAGTCGGAAAGCTCCTTTTTTGGAACATTTGGAGGTTATCTGTTAACCGCAGATAGCACCTGAAGCACGTCCCAGGGAGATAGTTGAAAAGAAATATAATGAATGACTTGGAAATTAGGAGAACTTCGACTCTATAGACTTTGATTTATTCTTTTAGAGTCCACCGTTGGAGGTGCTACCTAGAATAAAAGAGTCGAGCAGTCCATATCTTGAGTTGTCGAAGTGATTCATGTAATACATAAATAGGCCATTTTCTAATTAATTATATAAGTTTAATAATAAGAAATTATTTATTTTAATATAGAAGATAAATAAACATATTCCTATTTATTATATGTGTTGGTTGAAAAGCTTGCAATACAAATTGCAGATGATTAGCATATCATAGGATCTTTTCTAAGGAGATGTACAGCTAGGGCGGTTCATGATTTTTGCTGTCTTCCCATTTGGAGGTTGCCGATAATATTCGAGCAATAATTGGCATTGGCCTGTAGCTACATCTGAGATTTAATTGAATCCAGGCTGCAATTTGCGGTTCTCCAGTTCCTAATTCTTCTATATATGAATTGATAGAACTAGCTCTGGAAGCAATTGTATCATTGTACATGCTTCTGTTGAGAGAGATCTTTGACTTACTACTCAGTTATGGAGAGAGTCCCTCATCATATGGCAATTCAGAATTTTTGCCTTCTAGGCTTGGTGGTATAGACGGGTCAAGAAAAAACTAAAAATCCGAATCGGTTTGAATTTAGATTTTGGTTTTGGACTAGACTTGAGTGATGGGCGGGCTGTTAACGAACTTAGAACCCTGCCCGTGATTCCAAACTACTAATTTTTTTATAAAATGATGGAGGAAGGGACAGAGGAGGCAATGGTTTAGATTGGGATTTAAGTTTTGCGTCTTTTATCACATCATGCTTAATTTGTACACTAAGTAATCATAAATAGGTTTGACAAAGTACGCTTGGTTGTCCAATATCCTACCTGGAATTATGAGAGAATATGCAATGAAAATGGGAGAGTTACGATTTGTTCAAAGCAAAGAAGCACATCTGCCGAAAAAAAGGGCCGAGACTTTGTAAGAGTTGCCATCGTAGCTGGTCTGGAACGGCATGATTAATCAAACTTAAGATCGAGAAAAGCAATCCTTCATTATGATTAAGCTCGAGATAATTAATGTGGGATAATTAAAAAAAAGTCATATACCTAATATACGGATGTCAATTCAATCCTAAAATTTTCAATTTGACCAATTTAATATAAATCTTTTGACAATTTATCTATGTAATCCTTCTTGCTGATTTTGTTTGCAAATCACCTAACGTGGACACCAGCATTCCTATATAGAGATGTTTAAAAGAAAGTTGCCGCTAGCATGAACAGATTTTTCCATTATTTATTCACTTTTCTGAATTTTTTATAATTTTTTCTTTTCTTTTTTTCCTATCTTTTCTTCTTCACACGAAGAGATGTGAAACGGAAACTCTCCCATTTTTGCCAAAAGAGATGACTTTCATGTTTGGCCCAATTAGTCCTCACTTTGCATCCCTTTCATTATTGCCGACCTGTACGTCATCTCCACAGAAAGTCCAAAGCTCATTCTGCTACATGATTCCAATTGAATGGGTTTTGTGACCTGGTCTCTAGCTGGATGTGTGATTGAAGATAAAAACACTGCGCGACACGGAGACCCCGTGCGCACACATATTTATGCTGTATTCAAGTGTTATGGGATAGGATATCTAAGATTACAGGATATTACATAACTAATATACACATTTAATATGATCCCACTTTCTATTTTCCAACTATTAGAATATCAAATCATTAAAATCACGTATTTATCTAATAAATTAATTTTTAAAACAGTCAAGAGCGGTCTTTCTAAACTTCAAATGTTATCAAGTAAAAAGTCTTGAGTTCAAATCTTTTGGGAACCTTTTCTAGAGTAGTTGCAATGGTTTCACCAATTTCTAAACTAATCGGGTGATATCTAGTACATATAATTCTATTTTAACTTTTATTTGGAGAAGAATTGGCATCGGATGTATAAGCGCCTAGACAATGACATCCCATATATTGCATTTTCTAAGCTAGTGTGCCCTTTGGAGTGCAAGAATTTAAATTCAACAGAAATTTTTTTCTATGCCTTCTAAAATAACGTCCCCCAACGATGCAGCCCGAACAAAGTTTAGGAGGACCATTGCGACTCTTAAAAACTTCGATTTATTCTTTTGTAGTACATCATTGGATGAGTCAAGCGGTCCATATCTTGAGGTGTCATCAAAACGGAGCAATCAAGTTTCGCAGCCAGCCTCAGGACAAGGTCGTGATCTCTAAAACGCCTTGTGAAGGACATTATGGACTATTTTGGAAGGCCATCTGGTCAATCCATTCTAACATTAACGTGGTAATAGGATCTGTTGATCATAATATTCAATGCATTAGATTAAAGCAAGAGAGTGACATTGGAGAAGAACTTGGCTATAGAACATCTCCATCATCAAGTCTCATGCACACCCGAGTCAGCAAAGTGAGTTTGAGAGTACCACTAGATTTGCCTAAGATAAGCATAAAAAAGGAGTCATTTCACTTAAGTTATATGATACTCTTGCTTACTGTTTTTGCTTCAAACTCTCTTGCTTCAACCCAACCACGATGGCACGAAGACGAGAGAGATCTGCGTTGTTGGAGTTCAAGACAACCTTCTTCATCAGAAAGCATCCGTGCTGTTACAACAGCTACAATTGAGCAAGAAAAAATTGAATCCTGGAACGCATCAGCAGGAAATACTCTGTTCTTGGACTGGTGTTGAGTGTGATAAGGTAAGCGGTCACGTGATCGGTCTCAACCTTAGTTGCAGTTATCTCTTCGGCAAAATCAAGTCCAACGCCAGTATTTTCCGTCTTCTTTACCTAAGAAGCCTTAATCTTGCCTTGAATGACTTCAATTGTCAGATTCCTTGAGTGACTTGAACTTCTCCAACTCCGACTTCATGGGCCACATCCAACATTCACTCGGTAACTTGACCCTACCCGTCCATCTAGACCTCTCAGCAAATACGCTAATCGGCTCAACACTGCCCCTCAAAAACCTGACTCTACTTACTTAAACTTGAGTGAGAATTCCTTAGATGGTACGATCCCATCTTCTTTCGGGCTTCTTGGTCACTTGAAGCATTTAGATCTAGGCTGCAATATTTTAACGGGTGAAGTTCCATCTTTCTTGGGAAATCTGGTCTAGCTCAAGTATTTAAGTTTAAGGGTCAATATGTTAATTGGGCAAATTCCATCCTCTCTAGGAAACAACGTCCAACTTACTAGGTTAGATTTAAGCTTAAATCAATTAAGAGACGAAATCCTGTTGGAAACCTAGTTCAACTTACTGCTATAGATCTTGGATACAATCAATTAGCGGGCGAGATTCCACTCTCTTCCCAAAACCTCTTGGAGCTTAGGTTCTTGAATCTTGGTTCGAATCAATTGAGTGGTGAAATTCCATTATGGTTGGGGAGACTCACCCAATTGATTGACGTTGTACTTTCATTTAACCAATTCCACGGTCCGATTCCAAACACAATATTCCAATTCGAGGATCTCCGTATTCTAAATTTGAATTCAACTAACTTTTGTGGTACAGTAAAGTTAGATATGTTTTCAAAAAGCCTTCAAAGACTTGGGTTATCCTCTAACAAACTGCCATTGATCGTTGAAACCAACATAACTCACCAGTACTCATATCCAAGTTTAGGTCCATGCAACTTAAATGATTTCTCCAAGTTTCTACAAGATCAAGATGACTTGTTGTTTCTAGATCTATCCTACAATAGCATTTCTAGTCAAGTTTCTAAATGGTTTTTGAATATGAGCATGGAAAAGCTAAGTTATCTAAACCTTTCTAGCAACTTCCTAACAAGTTTTGCTCAAGGCCCAGTTATTTTCATGTGGAAAAAAACTCATTCTAGCATATCTCAATTTCAACGAATTGCGAGGATCTGTTTTTATTCCCCCTCCTCAAATCTGGTACTGCTTCATCTCACATAAGAGGTTCCCTAGAGGTATGTCACCACTCTTATGCAATCTAAGCTATATCCGGATGATTGATTTGTCCGATAATAATTTAACTAGGTTTCTTCCACAATGTTTAAGTAATTTGAGTGGTACTTTGGAAGTATTGAGTTTATAGAACAACAACTTTATCAGGGAAATTCCTAATTTGAATGGGAACTTCTATGTGCTTATTATGATTGATCTGAGTTACAATAAATTGCAAGGGCCATTGCCAAGATCGCTCTGCAATTGTGATAATCTGAAATTCTTGAATTTCAAAAACAATCAAATTAGGGATGATTTCCCATCGTGGTTGGGCTCACTTCTCAACTTGAAGGTACTCTTATTGCAATATAATAGATTTCATCAACTTATTGGGAAATTGACCGATAGAATTGAGTTCCTTACGTAGCAAATCATCGACCTATACCAAAATATTTTATCTGGTAGCTTGCCATCCGGATACTTCAAGCATTGGACTACCATGAAAGTTTCTGAGACAAATCCATCAAGTTACATTGAGGATGCTATTAATGTGGGCTGGATTTTCAATCCAGAAACAACCTTTGACTACACTATGAGTGTAATAGCCAAAGAAATCCAAATGAATTACTCAAAGATCCAAGGGTACCTCACATTGATTAATCTCTCGAGCAACAACTTCGGTGGAGTGATTTCCGAAATTATTGGAAGCCTAAAGCAAGTAATATTGCTCAATCTTTCCAACAACATGCTCTTCGGTCCTCTGCCTCCGTTCTTGGCAAACCTAATGAATTCGGAAGCATTGGACCTTTCTCAAAACCAGCTCTCTGGAGAAATACCTTAGGATTTGACGCAACTCACTTCGCTTGCGATCTTTGACATATTTTACAATCGTCTGATCGGGCCAATACCGTAGTCACGACAGTTTGCTACCTTCGAAAATAACTCTTACAAGGGAGACTCGATACCATGTGGCAGTCCTCTCTAGAAAATGCGGAGATCCCAAAGCATTGCCGCCATCATTTCCAACGTCCGAAGAAGATCAAGATTCGGGGATTGCAATGGAATTGGATTGGAAGATCCTGCGCATGGGGTTTGCAAGTGAGTTAGTGATTGGAGTAGTCCTCGGGAACTGCTTGATCACAAGAAGAAGGCCTCAGAGACTTGTGTAAAACTTTGGCAGAAGAAAACAAAGGCAAAGAAGGTAGAAGAGATGGTCCGAAACCAAGGAATAGTCGACCAAAAATCTGTTGTCTTGTATGTTTGAGTAGCTGTAACTTTCTCTTAAGTTTTTCGGCTTTAGATATTAACTTAGTCCATATGCATTTTGAATAAAGCATTCTGCAATCATTCCTGTGCGGAACATACATGAGAAACGTCTATAAATAACAAAAACATTGAGTAAAATGAAACTTTTCAGCCACGTCATCGCAAAACTCCATCCCCTACTACTTCCTTTCATAAAACCGTTATATTTTACAGCAATATGTTGAAAAGAAACTTAAATTTTCTATTTATCTAACATTGATATCCCTAAAAAATTCTTAAAAGTGATTCATGTAATATATAAAAGGGTCATTACTAATTGATTATATGTGTTGAATGGTAAGGAATCATTTAAATATACATATTGGCTCATAAAAAGAATACAAAGGGTGCAATTTCTTAATATAGAAGATAAAGAAAGAGGTACGGACCCCAGGAGTGCCAAAAGTTGGTACGGAGGGACACTTAAGTGCCAAAAGTTACAAACGGTACACTTAAGTACCAAAATCGGAGCAAAATGGATCACTTAAGTGCCAACGGCGAGAAAATCCGGCCAAATTGCCACGTGTCCATTTTTCGATGACTTCATTTGCTGACGGAGCTTTTTTTTCAAAATAAAAAATTCCACGTGGCAATTTTAATAAAAAAATTTGTCCACGTAAGATTTTAAAAATTTAAAATTGATTTTATTTATAAAAAAAAAACATAAGGGGATCGGCGAGGGTGCGGCCCTCGCCGCCGCCACCGTCGCCGCCCACGCCGCCGGAAGGGCTGGCGATGATGGGCGAAGGTCGGCCGGGGCGCCGAGCCCCGGCCGGTGGCCGGTGACCCCGGCCGACCCGCGGCGAGCCCGTAGGCCCTCGCCCGGATCCGGGGCGAGGGTCGCGACCCTCCCAGTTCGGCGAGGGTCGCCGGCCCTCACCCCGTCGGGCCAAGGGCCGTCGGCCGCCCCGATCCGGCGCAATGTCTGGGCGGGCGCGGCCTGGCTCGGCGACCCTCGCCACAGGCCGGCCGGGGCCCGACGACCCCGGCTAACCCTCACCCACCGTCGCCGGCCCTTCCCAGCGACGGTGGGGCGGCAAGGGCTGCACGGCCCTCGCCGATTTCCCCTCCCTTTTTTTTTTTTTAATTAATCAATTTTATAATAATTTATTTTTTAAATTTTTTAATATTATTTAATTATTTATTTTTAAAATCACGTCAGCGCAAAAACGACGTCGTTTTGCACTGATTTTCCGTCGTTTCAATTTCCGGCGAGCCACGTAGGCTAAAAAATTGCCACATAGGATTTCCGGCGGGATTCCGGCGACATGGCACTTAAGTATCCATTATTTTTGAAAAGTGGCACTTAAGTATACCGTTTGTAAGTTTTGGCACTTAAGTGTCCTTCCGTGCCAAGTTTTGGCACTCCCGCTGTACTTTCCCCGATAAAGAAATATCCCTGTTTCTTATATGTACTGATCAAAGAGTTTGCATTATAAAATAAAAGGACAGCACAAAATCAAACAATACCACTTTCAGACAAGTGCATGAACCATCACAACTCACCCTAAAATTAGAGTTCGCAAACCAAATCATACATCAATTTCACGAAGCATTTTACATTCATTCCAAAAAGCAATTATCAAACTAAGATCATATTGCTTTAAAACACAAATCATAATGCAAATCTTAATAATGAAAATGTAGCCAATGTCTGACCCAGCTTCTATAAAACAAATGCTCCAAACACTTTCGCTTTCTTTCCAAAAAACCACGTCATGCCATGTTTATTTTATACTAGTTGGTGTTTTGCTTACTCAACATTGAGGCTGATTGGCGAGTCCGCAGCAGAAGCTGAGTGGATTTTAGGGCGTTACACTGGCCAAGTACCAGAATGGTTCTTAGATGTGAGTAAAGAAAAGCTATTGGTTTTAAGCCTTTCTATTAACTCCTTGACGGGCTTTTTGCAATCCCTGGTGTTTTTAAATGTGAGGGAGCTAGTTCAAATCACCTAGATAGGGTGAATAAGTGATACAAGCAAACTAAAAAAAAATTAATGCAGAATAAAATAAGTCAAAAATTAAAATCGGAAAGAGAGTCAAATTCTGATACGTGGTTCATAATCTATTTAATTGATGAGTTAGACTTTAGAGAAAACTTGCAAGTGTGCAATAATAGCAATAGATAAAAGATTAAGGAAAAGAGAAATTGCACACAAGGTTCATCGTGGTTTAGCTTAAATTAAGTATGCGTCCACTCTCCCGTGCCGATAGCCTACTAGTTGGATTCTACTAAATAATGAATAAGAGATTATAAGCTTTGAGTGCAAATATTCAGTGGTAGATCACACTATCTTATTAAGTCACTTGTAGGTGTATTTCTCTCACAATCACAACTTTTTCAACACTCAAAAAACAAGTCAGTATTGAAGTATGTTGGGGTGGAACGCGAATATGCGAAGAATAAAAGCAGGGAAGAATAAGAGGGCAAGCAGGAATTTTTACGTGGAAAACCCTTCTAAAATCAAGAAGGGAAAAACCACGGTGCCGCACTAGGCAATCTCTTCACTATCAGTATTAGTGTTACAAGCTCAGGGTTACAAAGCTTCAGCGTTACAACTATAAAAGAAATTGTCCTATTTATAACAGGAGTCTAGGGCATACATATTAAAGGAAATTACATATATGCTATTAGCAGTAATATAAACTCTATTTCCTTTAATATCTCAGGATGGGTGACCTATTGGGAAGTGTCTACCCACAATAATATCTTTCTCCATCGACTCCACAATTCCATCAATCTCCCACTTGGAGGCTGATCTTCAAAAACAGCAATAATCTTTTATAGTCTTCATCTTTTTAACCCAAATTGTCCTAGTGCGGCGGCCCCCTCATCACTTACCATGGAGGCCAACGAGGCAATGCACGCCTCGGTTTCTCAGTGGTGACAACCTTTGTTAACATATCTGCTGGATTTTCTGCACCAAGAATCTTCTTTAATGACAATGTCCCGTCATCTATCAATTGACGAATTTGATGATATTTTAACTCAATGTGTTTTGTCCTTGAGTGAAATACCGGATTCTTCGCAAGACAAATAGCACTTTGACTATCACTGAAAAGAACACTGTTATCTTGCTCTTTGCCTATCTCCTTCAGAAAATTTTTCAACCAAATCATCTCCTTACCAAACTTCGATATAGCCACATACTCGCTTGGTGGTTGAGAGAGATACACAAGTCTAAGTCTAGACATCCAACGATTGCGGTGCCACCTAAGGTAAAAACATAACCCGAGGTGCTCTTCCTATTATCCAAGTCACCACCAAGATCTGCATCAACAAAGCCCTGTAAAGTTGCATTATTTTTCATAAAACATAATGACATACCTAAAGTGCCTTTCAGGTATCTTAATAACCACTTTACAGCTTCCCAATGTTTTATTCCTGGATTTGCCATGTATCTGCTCACAACTCCCACTGCATGAGCTATGTCTGGTCTAGTACACACCATTGCATACATTAAACTGCCAATAGCTGATGCATAAGGCACTTTAGCCATATACTCCCGCTCTTCATTCGTCTTTGGTGACTGCTCCTTTGAGAGCTTGAAGTGACTTCCTAAAGGAGTACTTCTAGGCTTTGCATTCTGAATTCCGAATCTGTCAAGCACTTTTTCAATGTACTTTTCTTGAGATAACTTTAGAATTCCTTTAGATCTATCCCGCGTAATCCTCATCCCAAGAATCTGATTCGCTGCGCCCAAGTCCTTCATCTCAAACTCTTTTGACAATTGCTGCTTCAGTACATTGATCTCTCTCATGCTAGATCCTGCAATGAGCATATCATCCACATACAACAGCAAAATAATATAGCAGTCATCAAATTTTTTGAAATAACAACAGTGATCCATGTCACTTCTAGTGAACCCGTTACCACACATAAATGTGTCAAATTTTTTGTACCACTGTCGAGGAGCCTGTTTCAAGCCATACGACTTTTCTTCAATTTGCGAGACATAATTTTCTTTTCCAGATCCCGAAAACCTTCCGGTTGTACCATATAAATATCCTCCTCCAAATTACCATGGAGGAATGCGCCTTAACATCTAGCTGCTCTAGATGTAAATTCTCTGCAGCAACAATACTCAATACTGATCTAACAGTAGTCAATTTCACAACTGGAGAAAAAATCTCCGTATAATCAATTCCTTCTTTTTGCTGAAACCCTTTTACTACTAACCTTGCTTTGTACCTCTTACTACCATCGGGTTCTTCTTTTTGACCCGATACACCCACTTGTTCTCGCAATGCCTTCTTCCCATCTCGGTAACCGAGTTAACACCCAAGTTTTGTTTTTCTCGAGTGAATCCAACTCATCCCGCATTGCTAACTCCCACTTAACAGAATCTTCAACCTGCACTTTGCTTCCGAAAATTTTCTGGTTCGCCGGTATCGGTCAAAAGCAAATAATGCAATGACGGAGAATATCTTTGTACGGTTTTAGGTGTTCTACTAGATCTTCTCAAAGTGGGATCAGGTGTACGTGATTCTTGTTCAGCAACAGTTTTAGGAATTTCAACCAGAACACTTTTAGAATTCTCTTCCAATTCAATCTTTGTATTCTCCACAAAATTTTCCTTCACACTAGATTCTCGCCACGGATTTGTCCTTGTACAACATATTCTCATTGAACGTAACATCAGCAGTTCTTATTATTTTTCTATTTTGTTCATCCCAGAACCGATAGCCAAAATAATCGAACCATATCCAATGAAAAAACACTTTTTAGCTTTTGCATCAAGTTTATCTCTATTTTCAGAATCTACGTGGACATAGGAAACACAACCAAAGACTTTCAGATGCGAGAGACTTACCTTCTTTCCACTCCATTCTTCTTCTGGTAACTTAAAATCAAGTGGAACCGAAGGTCCTCTATTAATTAAATATGCTGCCGTATTAATTGCATCTGCCCAAAACATCTTGGGTAATCCTGCATGCAACCTCATACTTCTTGCACGCTCATTCAGAGTTCTCGTTCATCCTCTCAGCAACTCCGTTTTGCTGCGGTCTATTGGGAACAGTTCTCGTCATTCTGATTCCGTTCTCTGCACAAAATTGCTTGAATTCCTTGCTATCATATTCACCGCCATTATCAGACCTTAAACATTTAATTTTCAGGCCAGTCTCGTTCTCCACTTCAGCTTTCCATCTTTTAAAAATAGCAAACACGTCAGATTTATTTTTTAGAAAATAAACCCATACCTTTCTGGTGGAGTCATCAATAAATGTGACATAATAGCGCGAGCCTCCAAGGGATTGCACAGGAGCTGGGCCCCACACATCTGTATGCACCAACTCTAATTTTTCTTTCTTTGGTTCTTTTCCAATCTTCGAAAAACTAACACGTTTATGCTTACCCATAACACAATCTTCACATGGACCAATATCTATGGACTTCCAATCAAGCAATTTTCCCTTAGATGCTAATATCTTCATTCCTTTTTCGCTCATATGTCCAAGCTTGCGGTGCCATAATTTAGAATCAATTCTGATTCAGCAATTGCTGCAGTTTCTCTATTGATTTCAGTCACGTAGAGCGTTCCTGACTTTGTTCCATGTGCTACAACCAGAGCACCTTTAACAATTTTCCAAGAACCATCCCCAAAAATAGTCCTCGTAACTGTGCTGTCTAGTTGACTTATAGAGATCAGATTTCTCTTAAGTCCTGGAACATATCGACATCATGCAACTTCCATTGATATCCGTTAGTAGATTTTATATAAATATCACCCTTTCCCATAATATCCAAAGGTTCATCATCAGCAAGATAAACCTTTCCAAATTTTCCAGCAACAAAATTGTGCATTAATTCTTTGCATGAAGTAGAGTGAAACGACGCACCTGAGTCAAGAATCCACGACTCAATTGGACTATCAATGCTCAAAATTAAGGCATCACTATTTTGAGTCTCTTCAAAAGTTACATTCACGGATTTTTCTTCCTCTTGATTTCGATCTCGATATTGAACTTTCTTCTTTGGAGCTCTACAATCCCGTTTCAGATGTCCCTTCTTTTCGCAATTCCAGCAGATAATTTCACCACGAGGTCTCGATTTGCTTCTCCCTCTGGACTTTGATCTACCATGGTACTGGTTTCGTCCCCGTTGATTGCTTCTCCCTCTGCCTTCAATATTTAAGGCAGATCCGAAAATTCACCCGATTCTCTTCTGCGAATATCCTCGCTAAGAATCAAATCTCGGATTGCTTGAAGCTTCAACTTTTTCTTACTGCATCGAATCAAGCTTCTGCTACTCACACGGTTGCACTCCAACTTTCAGGTAGAGAAGATAATAAAATTAAAGCCTTTATCTCGTCATCAAATTTGATATCCACCGAACTCAACTGAGTTGTGATCACGTTGAATTCGTTGATGTGATCTGTCACAGAAGCACCCTCGTCCATCTTCGATTGAAAAGACGACGCATCAAATATACCTTGTTTGATGCAGAAGGCTTCTCGTACATGTCAGACAACGCCGCCATCAAATCCATCGTTGTCGCCTCATTGGCAATGTTGAAAGCAACATTCCGCGCCAATGTAAGACGAATCAAACCTAGAGCTTGTCGATCTAACAATTCCCACTCTTCTTGCTTCATAGATTCTGGTTTCTCTCCAGACAGAGGTTGATGCAAGTTCTTTTGATACAAAGATATCCTCGATCCGCATCTTCCAGAAACCAAAATCCTTGCCATCGAACCGATCAATCTTCACCTTTCCTTCGTCCATATTCGCTCCCACTATTTCGCCAAAACCAAGCTCTGATACCGTTGTTGGGGTGGAACGCGAATATGCGAAGAATAAAAGCAGGGAAGAATAAGAGGGCAAGCAGGAATTTTTACGTGGAAAACCCTTCTAAAATCAAGAAGGGAAAAACCACGGTGCCGCACTAGGCAATCTCTTCACTATCAGTATTAGTGTTACAAGCTCAGGGTTACAAAGCTTCAGCGTTACAACTATAAAAGAAATTGTCCTATTTATAACAGGAGTCTAGGGCATACATATTAAAGGAAATTACATATATGCTATTAGCAGTAATATAAACTCTATTTCCTTTAATATCTCAGGATGGGTGACCTACTGGGAAGTGTCTACCCACAATAATATCTTTCTCCATCAGACTCCACAATTCCATCAAAGTAAGCTTTAGACTTTGGAATTTCAAATTGTGGTCTCTATCTTCTTCAATGCTTTGACCTCCTTAAATACTCCTCCATGCCATACTGGCTGTTAGCTAATTGTAGGAAGATTATCTTCCAATCTACCTGTTGAATAGAATGATTTCAAGGAAATCTTGTGGCCGTTGAATGATAGAAATTGAATCCCCATTTGATTATAATCGCCCATACAAACAGAATCTAGGTTTTTATAAGTATAGCTTCCTCATTTGAAACTTGTCTCCAGGATTGATTTTGCATTTAATCAGATTGAGCCAATCAAAATAATTTATGGAAGTGAAATTCAGACTAGATCATTAGTCGTTATAAGTTGCGTTTTGAGTCTGTCTTCATTTTGAGCTTGCACTAGATCCTGAGTCAGCTAAATTCTGAACTTCATCAAGATGGGAAATAAGTCTTCTCAATTTAGTTGAAATAAGTTCTAAGTGTGTAGGTCTGAGACAGTGCAAACTTTGCTGAAAGTCTTCGAATAATGTTCCGATTGAAGTATGCTCGTTCTAGTACCTGTTTTAAGATAAACATTAGAATTAGAAAGTTTTGTCAACTTCAAAATCTGATTGGAGTTTTCTCAACAAAATGGACAGCACTTCATGCTTTGAACGCCAGCCCACCCTCAACCGCCTTGCACTATCTTGTCTCATAGAACAGGCTCTTTAGACAAGTTTCACCGTCAATCTACGAATTGAGCTCCATATATGGCCTCGATTTGTCTTTCAACGCCTTGACCGGTGTACTTCCACCAATGTTTGAGCAATCTGAGTGACACTCTGGAAGTGTAGCCTATCAAGCAACAACTTCCAAGGGAGAATTCCCCAAGTCAAGAAAACGAGTGTGCAACTGATGATGATTGATTTCAGTTATAATCAATCAGTGGGCCATCACCAAGGCACACGCCGGCTGAAAAGAGTAGGAGTTCCTAAATGTGCAAGATGACCAAATCAATGATACTTTTCCGTCCTGGTTGGGCTCACTTGTCTCGTGCTGATCTTGCAAGCTAACAGATTCCGCAGGGTCATTGGGGAACTCAGAAGTAACTATAGTTTTCCAAGGCTTCAGATTATCGACCTATCCCAGAACAATGCCGGTAGCTTGCCATCTAAGTACTTTGATTGTGGACTGCCATGAAAGTTGAAGCGGTTGATCAAGCAAACTATTTGGGCTACACGGATCTATAAATCGTAAGTCCCAACAAGAACCTCTGACACAGGTTCTGCCCACTATACATGCCCTTGGACTACTCTCATGATAACTACCAACAAAGGCTCGCACAAGTAAAGTATTCAAGGATCTACAAATGTCACATTGATCGATCTTTTGAGCAACAGTTTCGGTGGAGAGATATCCGAGTTTCTCGAAAGCCTAAAGCAGCTTCAGTTGCTCAACCTTTTCAACAATCCCATCCCTTAGTCCTTGGCCAACCCATCGAATTCAGAAGCATTGGACCTCCCTCGAAACTAGCTCCTAGGAGAGATCCCACAAGAGTTGACTCGACTCACATTGCTAGCATTCTTAAATGTGCCCTAAAACCATTTGACTGGGTCCATAACACGGACGCAATAGTTATGGGTAGATTTGTAAACAAAACATACGGAGGGAACGCGGGGTTGTGTGATACTCCTTCGTCTAGGAAATGCAGAGAACTCGGTGCATTGCCACCATCTTCACCACCGGAAGAAGAGATCAAAAGTCAAGGATTCCAGATGAAATAGACTGGAAGATTGTCTCGATGGGGTATGCCAACGGACTAGTGATTGGAGTGGTGATCACGCACAAATGGTTCATGGAAAAAAGGGCTCGACAGATTTTGAATAATGCGCTTGAAGAAGAATCAAAGGCGCTGAAACTCAAAAAGACAGGCACAAGAACAATCTTCATCTAGGAACAACCTTTTTTGGTGGTCTTTTCAGTTTGAATTGGTCAGTTGTTAAGTTACAGTTGTTTCACAATTGCTAGAGCATAGTGTGAATGTAACGAATAAGGAATGTACGATTCCATCTCTGTTTTGCCTGTAGACATCTCTTTCTGGATTAGAGGCATTCTGTGATTTATTTCCTAATTTTGGAGGGATGCTTCATATCAGTAGGATTTGAACTCAGCTAATCTGACATATAGGCAATTTGAGAAAAGTAAAAGAAAAACTTGTTTTCTAGCTCTAGCTCGATCACAAAGCAATCAAACTTCGCAAAACAAGATATTACAATGGATAGAAAATGAATTCTTGGAAGACTTTAATTTATATATGTCTATTTTTCTTTCATACATATCTCATGGTCATAAATGTCGTTTAATCTCACATAAAGGTAGAATATTGATGAATAGACTATGTTTAAATCTTATCAAACTGAATTGATTAATCATAAGACTTCTTTTATTGTTTCTACTTGTGTACATGAAGGGTACAAGAAAGCGAATTGAATATCCACTAATTCGCTTGACATTTTAGCATTATTATTGTGCACTTCAAGGGTAATTTCCTACTATTTAACAAGATGTTTGGTATACATTGTTAGAGAACCATTATTCTGGAAAGACCTTGAACTTTCGGAGTTAACAATTATCCTACAGTGATGTCTGAATAAAAATTACGAGTTTGAAGGTGAGATACTCATTTTTGGTATTGATATGTTTTGTTTTCATATTATCTTAGTCACGACTTTCTATTACGATGTGATTATAATCGACATTTTTCTATTCACATGTAAGGCCCGACTAGTACACATTCATTTGCATCCCCGTCAATTTCTCGACAAAAAGCACGAACGTTTATCCTCACACGCCAACAAAAGCCCCATCAGAAACATGTAACGAAAACAAGAACTCAATTTATCAAATACAAAGCCAAGAAATATTCACAAATTCCTTGCAAACCCAGCACTTCGATCGAACAAACAGACAAAAGCAAACCCTCTTCAAACACTAATGTGGAAGCTTTGAATACGTTGGCCACTGGTTTCTAGGTGGGGCTGGTTTGGTCCTTCAAAAAAGGCTGCAAGCATTATTTTTTCAAGAATGGATTGCTGTTTCTTTCTTGACTCCAAGAGGTGCTTTTGTTGCCATCTTTGTATAGGAGAAAATCACATGTTGCACGAAGCCAGAGATAAAGCATTTCCATAGTGTTGGCCGTGGGGGCACGCGTCCCAACAGTGAAGGGGATGGGCCGTGGGAACAGGGCCGGGAAATTTTGCATATTTGTGTTTCCATTCCAAATTTCCAGAGTTTACACCTATTTTTGGTCCCAACAGGTGGATTGTTGTTTCCTTCTTGACTCTAAGAGCTGCTTTTGTCGACATATGTGCTTTGCGCGAAATCATGTGCTGTACGAAGCTAGGGGGGCATGAGGTGGTATTCAATTCTCACAACCCGATTGATCATCAATTCTCAGTAGGGGTCCTTTGACCGCCGCTTCATGATTAGACTTTATTTACTTTCCCTTGGTTGAATGCTAGCGAGATCGCGTTCACGAGCGACGAACGAGTGACGAAGGCCGGACATAAGCTTGGTCAGTGTCCCTCGACGGCTCAGATTTCTCAATCTCTCGATCTCAGTGAACGGTTCAATCTCTCGACGGTGGCTTTCGGTTTGAGCCTGGATGAACGCCTAGTGCGTTGGCTCGATAGAGCTGTGTTGATGCGTTGGAGCGTCGATGAAGAGAAGCATGATTTGTCGTATGTGCATCCATGAATACGAGCATGAGAGCGCGTATGGCTCGGAACCTCCGGTGGGCGATAAATTGTACTCTTTTATGGCTGGGAAAATCATCCCATAAATGGGATATTTTCTTAGATTTTCAAGCCAAAAATACTGCCGACTTTCCTCTCATTCACGCTCCACAATCCCAAACGCCTTGTTCTTTGCTAGCCAATCTTCTCACTTGCCTATGTTATTTCCCCAAAAATAAAGGATGCATTAATTTCCATGAAAGATGGAGAGTATCTCTCTCGATTTTCCTTGCTAAGAGCTGGCCATAATTTGTAGTGAATGCGCTCTATCGCTGTCCAAGTTTAATCAAAGAATCCAATTTCTTAATTCAAAAGTGCAGAGTACATGGAGATTTCAACCACGACGAGGGAGACGGGAAAATTGTCCAAATGTCCTAAACCTATTACACTTTTGCCAATTTAGTCCTAAACCTTTCAATTTTGTCAATTTAGTCATAAATTTTTTCACTTCTTGCGATAAAAAAAATTCAAAATATTATTCAAATATTATTTAAAAAGTGACATGTTAGCCCTAACATTCTGCATCAACATTTCTAGCCAATTTTGGCTAGATAGACTCAAGTACAAGAAGTGAAAATGTTTATGACTGAATTGACAAAATTAAAAGGTTTATGATTGAATCGGTAAGAAATGAAAATGTTTAGAACTGAATTGGCAAAATTGAAAGGTTTAGGACTAAATTGGCAAAAGTGCAATAACTTTAAAACTTTTTGGATAATTTTCTCCAAGGGAGACTATGACTTGGCTTAATTTCATCATGTTAGCTCTTGAAAATTCAATTAGGATTAGGGTTTCCCTCCTTAAATTCATGCTTCATTTTCGGCTAACTTCAAGGCAATTCATGACCGGCCGACATGCAATTTATGTGGACCATTTATTATTAATTGAAAATGCTTCTAGAACCTATAATACAAATTATATTAATGATATTTTTGTTTACGGTCGGGGCTAAATCCTTATTTTCCACACGATAAATGATTAACTATGATAGCCAAAAAACGGTTTCAACACCATGCTCAGTTCCCTCATTTCCTCCGTGAATGATGCCTTGTTTAGGATCGATCTAGGTTTTTCTCATTTCTCATCTCTCTTTAAGATGCCTTTTTTTTTTCGCCAATCACGATTCACGGATGAACCAATAAATCGTGCACCATTTTTTGCGGGGAAATAGTTCAAAAACCGGTCTCTTTCATCCTTATCATTTCTCTGTTCCTCACAAAAATAGCATGTTTGTTCACTGGATGTTGTAAGGACGAATTTCACTCCGACAAACGAGAAATCGTGAAATTCTATTCTCTACGCTCCATCAGAAAGACAGAAGTAGAGTATAATCTATTTCTGAGGCAAGTTAGTGATCAAATTCGTCTTCATCACTGCCAATTTGCACGCCAACTGCCACTGCTGAGAGATGTAGGAAGGTAGCTATACAATAGTAGACAATTCATGCTGAAAGACTAGTGTCCGATTTTTTATTTGCAGTTTGATACAAAGTTGTAGTCAGACCATCTCAGTGAACAATTCAATGGACCTCTAATGTAAGAATATTTTACATACAAAGGAAGAGATGTGGAATGTGAACTATCTCATTTTCGCGGAAAGGGATGACTTGATGTTTGATCCAATCAGTCCACACCTGCATCCGTTTCATCATTGTCGGCCTGCAAGTAAGCTCAAGAGAAAGCCTGAAGCTCTTTCTGCTGCAGGATTTCCAAATGAATGGGTTTTGTCATCTGGTCTCTGGTTGATCAGGCGTGTGTTGGTGAGGAAAAAAAATCGTGTTAGGCGTTTATTTTTTAAGCACCGAAATAATGACATTCCGTATTTTGCATTTTTTAAGCTTGCGTGCTCTTTGGAGTGCAAGAATTCAAAGTCAAGAGACATCTCTATGCATGACTTCTAAAATAACATCCCCAAACAATCCAGCCGAACAAATTTGAAAAAAAAAAAATTAAAGAATGACTTGGAAATTAGGAGGACAACTGCGACTCTTTAAGACTTCAATTTGTTCTTTTGTAGCGCCCCCCATCAAGCAGTTCATATTTTTGAGGTGTTATGTATAACGTGGGAATCGGGTTTCGAATTCAGTCTTAGGACTAGGTTATGGTCTCTAGAATGCCTTGTCAAGGACGCTAAGGACTATTTTAGAAGGCCATCTGGTCAGCCCATTCTAACATTGATGTTGTAACAGGATCTATTGATCATAATCAACTCATTGTATTAGATTAAAGCATGAAAATGACATCAAGGGAGAACTTGCCTATATAACATCTCCATCATCATGCCTCATGTACACCCGAGTTGGCAGAGTGAGTTTGAGAGTACTACTAGATTTGCTAAGGCAACCATGAAAAAAGAGTCATTTCACTTCAGCTATATGATACTCTTGCTTACTATTGCTTCACACTTTCTTACTTCGACCCAACTACGTTGCCATGAAGATGAGAGATCTGCGTTGTTGGAGTTTAAGGCAACCTTCTTCAACAGAAAGCCTTGGTGTTGTGACAACGACTTTTCAGGCGAGCCACCAAAGATCGAATCCTGGAATGCATCAACAGGAGAAATTCAAAGCGACTGTTGTTCTTGGGCTGGTGTTGAGTGCGATAAGGTAAGTGGTCACATGATCAGCCTTGACCTCAGCTGTAGTTGTCTCTCTGGTAAAATCAACTCCAACACTAGTCTTTTCCGTCTTCTTCGCCTAAGAAGCCTTGACCTTGCCATGAATGACTTCAATTGTCAGATTCCTCCGGCAATTGGAAATCTTGGTTCCTTGAGTCATTTGGATTTCTCCCACTCCAACTTCATGGGTCACATCCCACATTCGCTCAGTAACTTGAGCAAACTCGTCCATCTTGACCTCTCAACAAATATGCTTAACGGCACAATACTGCCCCTCGAAAACCTGACTCAACTTACTCACTTAGACTTGAGTAACAATTCACTAAACGGAACGATTCCTACTTATTTTGGCGACATCTTGAAGCTGAATCATTTGGATCTAGGCTCTAATGTTTTAACGGGTGAAATTCCATCCTTCTTGGGAAATCTGGTCCAGCTTAAGTATTTAAGTCTAGGGAACAATGAGTTAATGGGGCAAATTCCATCCTCTCTCGGAAACCTCGTCCAGCTTACTTTTTTAAATTTAAGTTTTAATAAGCTAACAAGCAAAATCCCGTCTTCCATTGGAAAACTAGTTCAACTTACTGATATAAATCTTCGCTCCAATCAATTAGTGGGTGAGATTCCACTCTCTTTCCAAAACCTTGTGGAGCTTAGAGGCTTAACACTTCATTCGAATCAATTGAGTGGTGAAATCCCATCCTCCTTGGGGAAACTCACCCAGTTGACTAACATTATACTGTCATATAACCACTTCCATGGGACAATTCCAAGCACGATTTTACAATTACAGGGTCTCCGTATGCTTGATTTGAGTTCAAATAATTTGAGTGGCACAATAAATTTTGATGCTTTTTTAGCGGCTAAAAGCCTTTACATACTTACGTTATCCTCTAACAAACTGTCACTAATTGTCGAAACCAACATAACTCACCAGTTCCTTGCTTTAGGTTTAGGTTCATGCAACTTAAATGGTTTCCCTAAGTTTCTACAAGATCAAGATTCCTTGGTTATGTTAGATCTATCCCACAATAATATTTCTGGTCAAGTTCCTGAATGGTTTTTAAATTTGAGCATAGAATTCCTAAGTCATTTGAACCTTTCTAGCAACTTCCTGACAAGTTTTGCTCAAGATCCCGTCATTTTCAAGTGGAAAAGTCTTTTAGATGTAGATCTCAGTTTCAACGAGTTACAAGGATCAATTCCTATCCCCACTCCCGAAATCAGGAACTACTTCATCTCAAATAATAGGCTCTCTGGAAGAATATTGCCACTCATATGCAATCTAAGCTCTATCCAAATGATCGATTTGTCTGGTAATAATTTGACTGGTTTTCTTCCACAATGTTTGAGTAAGTTGAGTGGTAATCTAAAAGTAATGAGTCTACGGAGCAACAACTTTATCGGGAAAATTCCTCAGTTGAATGGGAACTTCTGTATGCTTTCTATGATTGATCTGAGTCACAATAAATTGCAAGGGCCATTGCCAAGATCGCTCAGCAACTGTAATAGCTTGGAATTCTTGAATTTTGCAAACAATCAGATTAGGGATGTTTTCCCTTCATGGTTGAGCTCACTTCCAAGCTTGAAGGTACTTCTATTGCAGTATAATAGATTTCATGGACTTTTTGGGGAACCGGGTGATGGGATTGGTTTCCCTATGCTTCAAATCATTGACCTATCTCGGAATAGTTTTTCTGGTAGCTTGCCATCCAAATACTTTAAGCATTGGATTGCCATGAAAGTTTCCAAGACTTATCCGTCAAGCTACATTGGGGATGCTATTATGCGACATGGGTTTCTCTTTCCAGATGTAACCTATGACTACTCTATGAGCGTCATTGCCAAAGGCATCCAAATGAATTACTCAAAGATCCAAGAGTACCTCACATTGATTGATTTCTCGAGCAACAACTTCAGCGGAGCAATCCCTGAGACCATCGGAAGCCTAAAGCAGCTAGAATTGCTCAATCTTTCCAACAACATGCTCTCCGGTTCTGTACCTTCATTCTTGGCAAACCTGACGAATTTGGAAGCATTGGACCTTTCTCAAAACCATCTCTCAGGAGAGATTCCTTTGGAGTTGACTCAACTCACTTCACTTGCGGTCTTCAACGTATCTTATAACCGTTTGACTGGGCCGATACCGCAGTCAAGGCAGTTTGCTACATTCGAAAACAACTCCTACAAAGGAAACTTAGGGCTATGTGGCAATCCTCTATCTAGAAAATGCAGAGATCTCAAAGCATCGCCACCATCATCTTCAACATCAAAAGAAGATCAAGATTCGGGAAATGCAATGGAGTTAGACTGGAAGATCGTGTGCATGGGGTATGCAAGTGGGTTAGTGATTGGAGTGGTCCTCGGGAACACCTTGATCACGGGAAGAAGGGCTGAGAAACTTGTGAAGAGCTTCGGCAGAAGAAAAGAAAGGCGAAGAAGGTAGAAAAGATGGTCCAAAATCAAGGAATACCCTGACCGAAATCTTTTGTCGTCTGTGTTTGAATACCTATAGCTTTTTCTAAGTTTTTCTGCTTTAATTATTAAGGAGTCCATATGCATTTTAAATAAAGCATTATGTAATCATACCATGTGTGAGACATACATCAGAAAAATCTAAAAATACTAAGAAAGTTAAGTAAAATGAAACTTTGCTCGGAAAGCTCTATTCACTTCCACTTACTTTCTCATTAATTACTTAAGAACCACTGTATTTTTCTCCAATCACATGTAATAAACTTAATCTTTATGATCATCTAACATAAATATCACTAAAAAAAATATTTGGTTTCATAAAAGGGTCATTACTTATTAGTTATATATGGGGAATAATAAGCAATTATATAATTTCACATATTGGCATATAAACGTCTAAAACGTGAAATCTTTTAATATAGAAGATACGCAGACCGGCAGCGGCACAAGGGCGGTCGGACGGCGGCCTGCAGTAGCTGAATGACGAGCGGCTAGGCAGGGCGATGAGGAGGACAGCCGGCTTCCTTCGACCGTGAAAGATAAGAGCGAAACGGAGAGGGATCCAGCGGCTGAGGTGGCATGACCTGGCTAGGGGGCGGTCCGGCAGCTCTGGACAGTGGCCAGCAACTCTGGCGACCTCAAGGCAGCGGCAAGCTCAGCTGAGCGATAGCGGCGTCCGGCCGAACCAGGTCTAGACGCAGCAACACAGACCCGAACAAGGGGAGGGAGCGGCTGAGCTAGTTGGTCGAACGGCGGTGCAGTACGGAGGCGACTAGCTCTGGCGGCTGAGGTGGTCGGGCGGCGACTGGCTTTCGGGGGGGTGGCCATCTCGACCTGACTCATAACCAAGATGAGAGGGAAGTAGGGTACAGTGGTTCAGGGGTTCGATGGTGGTCCGACAGCGTGCGGTGGCTCGTGGGCTCGGGTGGTTGAACGACGGAGTAGCTGACGACGGCGGTTGACGTGTGCCCGAACCCGGACGGTGGTTGACCTAGAAGACCAGAGGGGGAGGGTCGGTCGGCGGTCAGGTGGAGGGTGGTAGCACGCGAGCAGGTGGCCAGCCGCTCCGGTGGCATGCGAGCGGCGAAGCGGCAAGGTCGGAGGGGACGCAGCCGCAGTGGCTAGTTGGATCGGAGGAGAAAGGAGGATGGCTGATTTCGAGGGGGTGGTGGTGCGGACGCTGATCTGGTGCTCGCCGGCAAAGCGGCGGAGCTACGGCGACGGCGGTGGCGGCTATCGAATGGGTGACAGCAGCAAGGGGCGCAGTTGCTGTCGTGGCCACAGCAAACGAAGAAGAAGAAGAAGACTGCAGCACGTACGTGCATGGTGTTTGGGGGGTGGGTGGAGGACCGAGAGAGAGAGAGTGCGCGTCAGATGGAGGGGATGGGAGCAGCTAGGGGTGGTGTGCAAAAGGGAGAAGAAGGGGAGAGGAGAAGAAGAGAGGGAGAGAGGACAAGGGACGAAGGGAGAGCTGAAGGGGGGTGCGGAAACCCACCCCTCCCATCATCTCTCTCCTTTTTCCCTCTTCAATTCAAACTAAATATTCCCCTAGCCCACAAATGGCCAGGGGCAATTTCGTCATTTCGTACTTTTGAGGCATAAAATTCCTGAAATGCGATTGGTCCGAAAATGAAAATACAAAATAGGAAGTGTCAAGTTTAAATCTTCGACCTGATAATCCTTTTTTTGATGTTCCCAAACATACCGAAATTTTCAGAAATTAATAAGGCTAAAATCCAATAATTTAATCTTGACGTTTGAAAAGCCCGACAGTCGAATTTGGATAAAAATCATGGCTAAGTCGATCAATTGCAATTTTAGTGTGCCTCAGACTAATGGGTGGCTTTTAAGAATCATGCGTATGCAGAAGTCTCTAGTAGCATTTTCCCTTCGGTTAGTATCTGGTGAGTAATTAGTTCAGAACAAGACATGACTAACAGTGCATTGATGAATTACTCATTCATAGAACCCAAAGCAGGTCGGAAAATTCAGGACATCACAACCGAATCGAAAATCATTGATTCCGTTTTTATGGAATTAGGAACCTGACTAATGCCTCCGAGAAGTGGACCAAATTGGTCAGTCCAATGCAGTCCTGTTCGGTCTTGGTTTGGGCTGTCCAATATGCTTACCCCTAATTCTAGGTGTGGAACCACCCACCCACCCAACCAGACTATATTTAATTTTTAAGAAAAATTTCCAACCGAAAAATTAAGAAAAATGAAAACCCTAAATTCCTTAATTTGAAACCCAACACCCATTAACTCATTGCTTGTCTCGCTTTACTCTCACCCCATTTGAGTCATCTCTCTATTTCTCACTCATGATGTCCACTCTCAAGCTCAATGTCTATCGAGTTATGGCCTTGACTCTTAACTTTTAATTTCAGTCCAATCTTATTATTGATCTTGCAAATTAAGAATGGGGAAGTTCTTTATTTTTTTGCTTTACTTTGGCTTGCTAGAAAATGTTGCATTCCATCTCGCGAAGTTTGGTGAGACAGATTCCATGAACCCATCGACATCCGATTTTCGGATCGGTTTGATTCCCGGATGAATCCATAAAACGAAGGGACAATTTCCGATTCTAATTTTTTGGGACTGGTACTTAGTGGGTGGTTACTAGTTTTAGGGTGGGAACTGTCCACTTGGACCATACTCATCCATAGGCGATAGCGAGGGACCTCATGTCCCAGCTCATTGCTTGTTTCCTTGGTCAACCGTCGGCCATCACCCAAGCTTGGCGATCGGGCTGGAGGAAGAAGAAGGGAGGAAAAAAAGAAAAGGAAAGAAAAGAAAAATAAATAAATAAATAAATAAATATCTAATAAATATCAAAATATTATTAGAAATTATCAATGTTAGCGCTAGTTAGGGGTGTCCAAAAACCTAACTCGACCCAACTCAGACACGATCCGAACACGAAACAAATATGATACATATTTCGAATCTTGATAATGTTCGAGTTACAATTATAAAATAAGTAAATAGTTATCTTTTGGGTCGGTTTAGGCCTAGAACATTGTTCGGCCCATGAACAAATAAACAAACTTTCACCCAAACCCTTCTCTCGAACGCGGAGAGGGCGGAGAGAAAGGGATCCGAGGGAGAGGACATAGAGAAAGGGACTCGAGGGGCCTCGGAAAAGAGAGGGCGAGTGAGAGCGAGGGCGGAGAGCAAGAGAGAAGCCCCGCGGTCACCGCACCTCGAACGCGGCCAACGAACTGCCGACACGTTTTCTCCACCTTTGTCAAAGCTCTTGGATTCGAGAGAGAAAAAACCGACAGAAGAGAGAACAGGGGAAGAACAGTAGAGAGACCGTGTAACATCCTGAAAATCGACTCAATTTAGCCCCAATTTTTAATTCGATTTTGGGAACCGACTTCTCGTGATATCGGGACTAAATACTTGGACGTCGCCTCATTTATTTTGGGATTTTCCGTTGGACACGGAAGCGCCGGAAAAAGGGAAAATTGGATCGAGTTTTGGGCCGCGGGTGGGCCGGCCCAAGACCGGCGGCCCAATGGGCCTTGCACCCATTTAGCCCAGCCCAAGAGGGCCCAAGTTGGCCCAAGTTCCTCCATTTCCAGCCCACCATGGGCTTCTCTCTTTGGCCTTTTGCTTTTGTGCCCAAGTGGGCTTTGTTTATGCTTTGTTTGTGCTTGTTTTTTTATTGGCCCTTCAAGCAAGTGGCTTGCCCACTTGCCTTGGCCCTTATCCAAGCCTCCAGCAGCTCCTTCTCTCTCCTCTTTCTCCCCCAAAATTCGTGCACCAGCCCAGCCATACTCTCTCTCCCTTTTTCTTTCCTTTCTCTTCCATTTCTGCTGTTTTCTTGCTGTCTTTACTGTTTTTTCCAGCCGGAAAACAGCCTTGCCCCGCCGTCACCGGAGCCGCCGCAACCGCCCAAAGTGTAGTCCTGGGAGTTAGGAAGCCAACCGCGCATCCCTGGTCACCTTTGGTCGCCGTTAGCCCGCCCGTTTCGGCCGTTTCCGCTCAGCCTGCACCGGTTCGCGTGAATAGTAACCAGCACTTTTTTTTGGCCCGTTTCGGCCACCGTTTGTCACTTGTTGTCGTCCCCGAGCTTACCCCTCGTAGCCCTCGTTCCCCTCTACGCGCCGGTGTCGCCGGATTTCCGATCCAAGTAAGTTAATTTCCTAATCCTTGTTTAGGGGTTAATCTTGCTTAGGGGTTAATTAGTGTATTTGTATATTTGTGATTAATTAAAGTTGATTGGTTGATTATGTTGGTTAATTTAGACTGATGAGGATTAGTTAATTGACCATGGTTAGTGTTAAAGTAACCTAGGTTAATTAATTAAAGTAACTAAGGTTAGTTTCTAAAGTAACTATGGTTAATTATTAATCATGGTTGAGTTAATTAACCCTAGTTAGGTTAAATTTGTTAACCATGGTTAAGTTTAATTATTTTTATTTATTTATTTATTTAATTTCGGACGAATTTACTGTTCACGGATTCGTTCACTAATCACTTCACGGATTCATCGCTCACGACATCGTTCACGGATTACTTTCACGGCTTGCACTTCATGCGAAGCTAATTTTTGGCTTATTTTGATGTGCTCTTGGTTGTTATGATTTATTGAAGTGCCAATTGTTAATTATACTTGTGAATATTGATGAAATGCGTGATCGAATGCGATTGGAAATTAGATTTTGGAATTGTCGAGTGAGATTGCATGACATATTGCGTGGGTTATCGAAATGGCATGTCGCATGAGCATGAGCGATGTGCATTCACGACGAGCAAAGAAAAGAACGAATTGATTGATGATGTGTTGCATGGTCACATTAAGAGGAGAACCCGGCGTTGCGGGAAGACCGCCAATCCTTATGGGGTTGTGCCGTGGCCGGTGGTCGCCCGACTTCGGTCGGATGCCCGACGACGGGGGGTTCTATGTGGGATCGCGGTATGGGGGCGGGTCCGGGCCTCTGTCGCAGCGGGACTGCGGTAGTGGGCGAGTCTTGTGCTCCTTCCGGGAATGCCGTCTTGGGAGTGAGCCCTTGACGTCGCCGTGCCTCGAGGTAAAGAGGACGAAGCTGGTTTAGCCAGAACCGCCAACCATAAGGTTGTGCCGTGGCCTAGGAGGAGGGGTCGTAATAATCGGAGCATGTGTGGGTGTGAGACATGAGAAAGTTGTATGAGATGCTCTGATTATTCGCATGCTCTTAATGTCGTAATGATTGAATTGACAGTTTCTGCAGGTCGCGTGTGCCAAGGCCAGGTAGGGTCGCTTGTGTTTGCATCTACCTATTGAACGTCGTCCGATAATGCTTTGCTTGAGGTGTGGTATGTGTTGTTTGCCGGAACTAGGTTGTATGTTAAACTCCCGAGGCGAGCGAAGTTCCTAACCGGGGCTTAGGACTTTAACTTGCTGAGTTTATCTCAACCCGTCGTGGTTAACATTTTCAGGCCCTAGATGATGCAGTACCCGAGGATCGAAGAGAGCGATCCCTCTGAGGCTCGTGAGTAGGCAGCTGTAGCCTATTTCCTTTTTGACGAGCCTTCCCCACTTGTACAGGGTTAGGTTAGCTAGGCCGGTCCCTTTTTGAGTAGGCCTTAGCTTGTCGCCTGTAGTAAGGCGTGTATGTATTTGCTTTGGTATGCCGGCTAACCTTCGATATATAAAATACTGGTTGTCTTTCCTCTCGCTGCTATTGTTGCTATCCCCGTTGTTTGGTTTGGGAGTTGTTCGTTTCCGCATGTGCTTAATTACAAGATAAAATGAATTGGTCGACGACGCACAGGACGTCGTACGCTTAGACCTCAAGTGAAATGGGGTTGCCGCGAGCTCGAGAGTCGGGCGTGACAACCCCGTCGATTTTGGTATCGAGCCTGGTTGGGCGATGGAGTGATAAGGTGCGATAAGTCTTGTGTTGGTGCGTGGGGATAGTTAGTAGGAAAGACAATTTCTTTGCTTGCATGTGATTGACTACGGGATCCTTTGTGGTCCTTTGTTGTAGGGTTGTCTCATTTTCTAATTCCGTGTGGGGGAATTGGAACGCGGGTTAGGAGAGTCTGCAAGATGAGCAATCCAGTTTCGAGTACCCCCTGGTTTGAGGACCCCAGTCGAGGGGGTCGAGGGAGAGGACGGCGCGGTACCCGACCGGTGCTAGGGAGGTAGCACCCGAGGATCCGAGGATGGATGGGATCATGCATGCCATTGAGGCTCTAATAGGTCGGCGAGGCTCGGACCCAGCCGCCGCCATTCTGCAGCCGCTTCTCTCAGCAGCTAGGCCCGGGATTGGTAACCGGCCTATGCATCGGTTGGTGGAGCGATTCATGAAGCCGGCCGCCCAAGTTTTCTGGGGGGCGACCGGAGACAACGACCCTCAGGTGCGGGAGATAGAGAAGACTTTCACCTTGTTGCGGTGTTCGAGGAAGAAAAGGTGATCATGGCGGCTTACCAACTGCAGGGTAACGCCGGCACTTGGTGGGAAGCTACCCAAGGATGGGTATTTCCCGAGGGTACAAAAAGTATGGGATACCTTCGAGAGAGGCTTTTCGAGTAAATACTTCTCGACATTGTGCAAGAGAGCGTAAACGGCGGAATTTCGGAGGCTGCGTCGAAATCGGATGACAGTGGATCGATGAGGCCAAGTTCGCGAGCTGTCAAAGTACGCGCCACGGATGGTCGAGCACCCATTGGACAAGGCTAGGAGGTTTCGGGACGGACTGAAAATGGAAATACGAGACCACTTGGTGTCGGTGAACTTGAAGGATTACAATGAGCTTTATGAGAGAGCTCAGATGATTGAGAGACACATTCTTTGAGAAAAGGCAACCGCATCTGTATCGCGGTTTATACCTAGCAGGGACAACCATCGATTTGGTAAGAAACCAATGGCGGGAGGAAGGTATCCTCTCCCGCCTAATAGAAGAAACGGTGTGGGAAAACCGTTGCCTACCACTCCAAGGGGAGCTTGTTTCGGGTGTGGTCAGGTGGGCCACCAAGTGAGGGACTGCCCACGCAGACCCATGATGCCATTCACGCCACGACTGCCAGCCAGACCGCCAGTGGGGAACTTTCAGCGAGGCACCGCATGCACCCCTTGCTCAAGGACGGGTGTATGCGAAATCACGAGGAAGGAGGCGGAGGATACGCCTGCCGTGATTACAGGTACGATATCTCTACACGACCATGCTGCTTATGCGTTGTTTGATCCGGGAGCTTCGCACTCCTTTATTGCTAAACGGTTTGTAGAATTAGTGGGATTAAGACCAGAGCCGTTGGAAACGGTCTTTGTTATTTCTACCCCGTTAGAGGATTCGCTTTTATCTCGGTAGGATGTGCTAGCCGTAAACCGAGTATAGATGGTCGGGAAGGAATAATTGATTTGATTGTTTTAGCGATGTATGACTTTGATGTCATTATCGGTATGGATTGGTTGACCAAGCAAGGAGCTACTATGGATTGTCGGGAGAAGAGAATCCGATTTAATCCGACTGGAGCTAGTAGTTTCCAGTTTGTAGGGAGCCGAGGAGGGTCCTCGATTCCCTTGATTTCTTCTTTGGAAGCAACCAGGTTGTTGGGGTCAGGATGTCGAGGCTATTTGGCATCGGTGAGTGATATGTCGAAAGAAGGACCGAACCTGGAGGACATCGCGGTAGTACGAGATTATCCCGATGTCTTTCCAAAGGAATTGCCGAGACTACCCCCGCCGAGAGAGACGAGTTCGTGATCGAGTTGGCTCCCGGGACGGAACCAATCTCGAAAGCACCGTATGGATGGCGTTGTCGAGTTGAAGGAATTAAAGGTGCGAGATGCAGGAATTATTGGACAAGGGCTTTATTCGCCCGAGTGCATCGCCTTGGGAGCGCCGATCCCTATTTGTCAAGAAAAAGGATGGTTCGTTGCGGTTATGTATTGACTATAGACAGCTCAATCAAGTGACGATTAAGAATAAGTACCCGTTACCGAGGATTGACGACCTGTTTGACCAACTCCAAGGAGCGTCGATATTCTCTAAGATAGACCTAAGGACGGGCTATCATCAATTGAGGATCCGAAAAGAGGACATACCGAAGACAGCTTTCCGTACTCGTTATGGTCATTACGAGTTTACGGTAATGCCTTTTGGATTAACAAATGCCCTGCTTTGCTTTCATGGATTTGATGAATCGGGTGTTTAAGGAGTATTTGGATCGGTTCGTGATCGTGTTTATCGATGACATTTTGGTGTATTCGAAGAGTCCGGATGAACACGAGCAACACCTAAGGACTGTGTTGCAAACCCTAAGAAATCACGAGCCGTATGCGAAATTTAGCAAGTGTGAATTTTGGTTGGCTCGAGTGGCATTTCTAGGCCACGTGATCTCGGGCGAAGGGATTTCGGTAGACCCGACCAAGATTGAAGCGGTCATAGATTGGCCGAGACCGACTTCGAACCGAGGTTCGTAGTTTTCTAGGACCGCTAGTTATTACAGACGATTTGTGGAAAGATTCTCTTCAATAGCTATGCCATTGACGCAGTTGCTGAAAAAGGACAAGAAATATGAGTGGACGGATAAGTGCGAGCGTAGTTTCCAAGAGCTTAAGCATAAGGCGACTACCGCGCCGCTTTGACTATTCCGTCGAGCTCGGGAGGATATGAGATTTTTAGCGATGCGTCATACAAGGGACTAGGTTGTGTTCGATGCAATATGGTAAAGTGATAGCATATGCTTCCAGGCAGTTGAGGCCTCACGAGCTGAATTATCCGACACACGACTTAGAGTTAGCAGCCATCATATTTGCGTTGAAGATATGGAGACATTATCTCTGTGGAGAGAGATTTCAGATTTTTACGGACCATCAAAGCTTGAAGTATTTGTTCTCCCAAAAGGAACTGAATATGAGACAACGCAGATGGATGGAACTTCTTAAGGATTATGACTGCGATATCCTGTACCATCCGAGGCAAGGCAAACAAAGTGGCGGACGCTTTGAGTCGCAAGTCATCGGTTGCTAGTATGATGGTTCAAGAATGGATTCTCGTTGGAGGGAATCCGCGATTCGAGTCGAGCTCGAGGTATGCCATCTTTCCGGTTTAATGGCTACCCTTAGGATTGAACCTGAAATTCAAGCCAAGATTAAGGCAATGCAACCTTTGGACGCTGAGATCCAAAAGATTCTGCAAATGGACGCAACCAAGAGAAAGTCGGACTTTCAAGTATTCGAGGATGGGATCTTGAAATTCCGTGGACGGTTATGTGTACCAAGCGACGCAGAAATTAAGGAGAGGTTGTTATCCGAAGCGCATCGTAGCGACTACAAGTGTGCATCCCGGCAAGACGAAGATGTATCGAGAATCTGCGACGGTATTATTGGTGGAATGGCATGAAGCTAGACATCGCCAAGCACGTGGCGAAGTGTTTAACTTGCCAACAAGTGAAAGCGCAAAGCATTGCAAGCCGGGGAGGTTATTGCAACCTCTTGAGATCCCTGAATGGAAATGGGAGCACATCACAATGGACTTCGTGACGGGATTACCAAGAAGTCAGCGGGGTAATGATGGGATTTGGGTCATAGTGGACCGATTGACGAAGTCGGCTCATTTCATCGCCGTACGAAAGGACTTCGCTTTGGAAAAGTATGCAGAATTGTACGTGCGACGATTATTCGTCCGCATGGGGTACCGTGACGATTACTTCAGATCGAGACCCCAGATTTACGGCTGCATTTTGGAAGAGTCTACGAGACTTCAATGGGGACAAAACTGCATTCGATGACGGCCTACCATCCTCGGACGGACGGTCAATCGAGAGAACAATTCAGACTTTGGAGGATATGCGAGAGCCCGTGTATTGGATTTTAAAGGAAGTTGGGAGGAACAACTTCATCTCGTGGAGTTCGCGTACAATAACGGTTATCGCAAAGTATCGAATGGCACCGTTCGAAGCTTTGTATGGCGGACCGTGTAGGACTCCAATTTGTTGGGATGAAGTCGGCGAGCGGAAAATTACGGGGCCGAGTTAGTGCAAAGCAATCTTTAGACGCTGTCAAGATGATTCGAGAAAGGTTAAAGACGGCTCGAGTAGACGAAAGAGTTATGGGGACAAACGACGTAGGCCATTGGAATTTCAAGTGGGCGATCATGTGTTCCTTAAAGTATCGCCGATGCGAGGTACATCGCGATTTGGAAAGAAAGGAAAACTGAGCCCAAGGTACGTCGGACCGTTCGAGATTCTAGAAAGGATCGGGAATTTAGCCTATCGTCTTGCACTACCGCCTCGACTTGCTCAAGTGCATGACGTATTTCACGTGTCGATGTTAAGGAAATACGAGCCGGACCCGACGCACGTGTTGAATTTTGAAGACATAGAGGTGGACGACAGGGTGTCGTATGTAGAGAGACCGATTCGGATCGAGGACCGGAAAGAACAAGTGCTTTGAGAGAAGCAAGACGGTCTCCTTGGTCAAAGTCATTTGGGAGCATCATGGTACGGAGGGAGCTACATGGGAAAGCGAAGAAATCATGAGGCGTCGGTACCTATCTTTTTGAGAATTAGTGTGTCGGTTCAAATTTCGAGGACGAAATTTCGTAAGAGGAAGAAGAGTTGTAACATCCCGAAAATCGACTCAATTTAGCCCCAATTTTTAATTCGATTTTGGGAACCGACTTCTCGGTGATATCGGGACTAAATACTTGGACGTCGCCTCATTTATTTTGGGATTTTCCGTTGGACACGGAAGCGCCGGAAAAAGGGAAAATTGGATCGAGTTTTGGGCCCGCGGGTGGGCCGGCCCAAGACCGGCGGCCCAATGGGCCTTGCACCCATTTAGCCCAGCCCAAGAGGGGCCCAAGTTGGCCCAAGTTCCTCCATTTCCAGCCCATGGGCTTCTCTCTTTTGGCGCTTTTTGCTTTTGTGCCCAAGTGGGCTTTGTTTATCTTTGTTTGTCTTGTTTTTTATTGGCCCTTCAAGCAAGTGGCTTGCCCACTTGCCTTGGCCCTTATCCAAGCCTCCAGCAGCTCCTTCTCTCTCCTCTTTCTCCCCCAAAATTCGTGCACCAGCCCAGCCATACTCTCTCTCCCTTTTTCTCTTCCTTTCTCTTCCATTTCGCTGTTTTCTTGCTGTCTTTACTGTTTTCCAGCCGGAAAACAGCCTTGCCGCCGTCACCGGAGCCGCCGCAACCGCCCAAAGTGTAGTCCTGGGAGTTAGGAAGCCAACCGCGCATCCCTGGTCACCTTTGGTCGCCGTTAGCCGCCCGTTTCGGCCGTTTCCGCTCAGCCTGCACCGGTTCGCGTGTGAATAGTAACCAGCACTGTTTTTGGCCCGTTTCGGCCACCGTTTGTCACTTGTTGTCGTCCCCGAGCTTACCCCTCGTAGCCCTCGTTCCCCTCTACGCGCCGGTGTCGCCGGATTTCCGATCCAAGTAAGTTAATTTCCTAATCCTTGTTTAGGGGTTAATCTTGCTTAGGGGTTAATTAGTGTATTTGTATATTTGTGATTAATTAAAGTTGATTGGTTGATTATGTTGGTTAATTTAGACTGATGAGGATTAGTTAATTGACCATGGTTAGTGTTAAAGTAACCTAGGTTAATTAATTAAAGTAACTAAGGTTAGTTTCTAAAGTAACTATGGTTAATTATTAATCATGGTTGAGTTAATTAACCCTAGTTAGGTTAAATTTGTTAACCATGGTTAAGTTTAATTATTTTTATTTATTTATTTAATTTCGGACGAATTTACTGTTCACGGATTACTGTTCACTAATCACTGTTCACGGATTACTGTTCACAGATTACTGTTCACGGATTACTGTTCACGGCACTGTTCATGCAGAAGCTAATTTTTGGCTTATTTTGATGTGCTCTTGGTTGTTATGATTTATTGAAGTGCCAATTGTTAATTATACTTGTGAATATTGATGAAATGCGTGATCGAATGCTGATTGGAAATTAGATTTTGGAATTGTCGAGTGAGATTGCATGACATATTGCGTGGGTTATCGAAATGGCATGTCGCATGAGCATGAGCGATGTGCATTCACGACAGAGCAAAGAAAAGAACGAATTGATTGATGATGTGTTGCATGGTCACATTAAGAGGAGAACCCGGCGTTGCCGGAAGACCGCCAATCCTTATGGGGTTGTGCCGTGGCCAGTGGGTCGCCTGACTTCGGTCGGATGCCTGACAGGGAGGGGTTCTATGTGGGATCGCGGTATGGGGGCGGGTCCCGGGCCTCTGTCGCAGCGGGGCTGCGGTAGTGGGCGAGTCTTGTGCTCCTTCGGGAATGCCGTCTTGGGAGTGAGCCCTTGACGTCGCCGTGCCTCGAGGTAAAGAGGACGAAGCTGGTTTAGCCGAACCGCCAACCATAAGGTTGTGCCGTGGCCTAGGAGGAGGGGGGTCGTAATAATCGGAGCATGTGTGGGTGTGAGACATGAGAAAGTTGTATGAGATGCTCTGATTATTCGCATGCTCTTAATGTCGTAATGATTGAATTGACAGTTTCTGCAGGTCGCGTGTGCCAAGGCCAGGTAGGGTCGCTTGTGTTTGCATCTACCTATTGAACTGTCGTCTGATAATGCTGCTTGAGGTGTGGTATGTGTTGTTTGCCGGAACTAGGTTGTATGTTAAACTCCCGAGGCGAGCGAAGTTCCTAACCGGGGCTTAGGACTTTAACTTGCTGAGTTTATCTCAACCCGTCGTGGTTAACATTTTCAGGCCCTAGATGATGCGTGCAGGGATCGAAGAGAGCGATCCCTCTCGAGGCTCGTGAGTAGGCAGCTGTAGCCTATTTCCTTTTGACGAGCCTTCCCCACTTGTACGGGGTTAGGTTAGCTAGGCCGGTCCCTTTTTGAGTAGGCCTTAGCTTGTCGCCCGTAGTAAGGCGTGTATGTATTTGCTTTGGTATGCCGGCTAACCTTCGATATATAAAATACTGGTTGTCTTTCCTCTGCTTTGCTATTGTTGCTATCCCCGTTGTTTGGTTTGGGAGTTGGTTTCCGTTGTTCAAGATAAAATGAATTGGTCGACGCATGTGCTTAATTACAAGATAAAATGAAGTTGAAAGGCGAGAACCGAGATCGAGAGAGCTCGAGAAGGTTTGTCCCATTTTTAGGGAAACGTTGGGTCGGAGCTTGCAACCGACTAGTTCGCTCCGGCTCCAGCCACATGCGCGGACAAGCACTGCCTACGAGGCCCGTGAGGCACAGCGGAGGACGTGGGCTCGATGCTTGCGTGGGAGGGAGCTTTCTGGTGTTCCTTACCAACTGGCCGTGTTGGCCTCTAGCGAAGTGCGAACGGTCTCTTCTCGTTCACAGGTCTGGGGAGAGATAGATGTCTGGTCTGATCCGCAGGGATCCCCTGCCATTTCTCTTTCGGATTCGGATTCCCTTAACTGGCGTTCGGGGTTTCACGTTGTTTTCGGCCTCTCGTGGGTTTGTCCAGAGGGCTTTGTCCGCATGCAAATTATCATCTCTCCAGATGGAAACAGTGGCTGATGGGGGCATGCCCCTGTCGCCCGTTTTCTCCTGCATATGGAGCCTACTCGGGTTTTACTCGCTTTCTGGATTTTCGTTTTTGGCGGATCCGGGTGATTAGCAGGCGGTGGCTACTAGCTTTTATCGCGAAACCCTATCCATTTGCCTTTAAAACGTGAAAAGAAAAGTACAATGAAAATGAAAAGGAGGCAATTAAATAATGTGCTTTGTCCACTTAGTTATTTATGCTTATTATGTACGCTGGACCTTCATGTTTTATTGTACTTTAGATATTGGATGATGGAGAATGCTATGAGTTTTTGATTTGATGGCATGCATATAATTGGATTTGACCTGCTGGCCCGAAACCCGACCCGACCCATTTTCCTTTTTCGTGTTTCATGCCTTTCGAGTCGGGTTGGGTCAGATAGGATCAGAGCACGCGAGCCTTCTTGTTCGGATCGAGTCGGGTAACATCAAGACCCAACCCGACTCAACCCATTGACACCCCTAGCGCCAGTTATCTCACCTAGGACGGTCGGTGTTTACGTTTGTGATTTTTGACTAAAATTGATCAAATGGACTCAATTAATAAAACATAAAAAAAAAATTTAAGAATCAATTGATAAAATTACAATAAATTTATAACTTTTTAAATAATTTTTCGGTGGTTTAAGTCAAAATTGAATTCGTTTCAGAGTGTGTAGAACCTAAATCAAGTCTGGCCAACCATTTTTCTCGGGCCCCACTGAGAGCTGTTTTTTTTTCTTTTTATGGGACAGGACACTAACGAGCCATTTACGGATAGGAAAAAATCGTGCCGATTACTTTGGCTGATATGAAGATGAAGACTTCTGTATTTCACATGGAATCTGCCTTAGGACCATGAAGAAGAAAACAGACAGAAAAACGAAGGAGAGAACCTTCTCAGCAGCCACAAGTCTCTTTTAGAAGATGAATACGTTGGATGGACAAATTGTTGAAACAAATTGACAATCAAGAGTGCTAAACACGATATTCTAAACTCGACATTAAATAGACCATGCTGAAATTCATCCAGATCTTATTGGACGTAACTTAGAAAACCAACATTATTCATCCTTTTTGAAAGGCCCATTGCTATTCCAAATGATAAAATCATTCGTTATGTTCCAAGACTGGAAGATATTTCAGTCATATAAGCCATAATCTATTATTTCTATATAATTTCGTAGCTTTTTCAACATGTAAATTGGATATCGCAGGTCAAAGATCACATGACTTTGAATTTATGACCTAATTCCAATAATTAGTTTGATTCAATAAATGGAGGGCTAGAGTTAATCCGACTTGACGGGATCTTTGTAGCGTGCACGCAAAAGCCTTTCTTTTCTTCCTTCTTCCTTTCCTTTCTTTCTTTTCTCTGTTCACTGGACAAGCCGCACTTTCCTCTTTCTTCTTTTTTATCTATCAACGTCCTCGTTTTCTTTTTCCTTTTATTTCCTTACTCTTTGACCGAGTCAAAGCCCTCATATTACATCAGCCATGATCGTTGAATGGGCAATGGCCAAAATGGCGAAAAGCTCGAGCGTAACGGAGGGAGCTCTGAAATTCGGCAAGTTCTTTGAGGAAAAGAGAGTATCCACGAGAAAGAGATCCAGCAACTAAGAATGTGATAAGGATGTGAATGGTGACGATTTTATTTTCAAAATTATATTCTTTTTAGAAATAATTTTTTTATTCTATTTTCAAAAATAATTTATAAACATTTATAGGCCTTTGGTAATTGTTCAAAATTTCTATTCCCAAGATAGAAATGCATTTAGTAAAAATTTAGATTCTTTTGTAATTTATAATTTTTTTAAAATTTTTTATACTTTTATTATATTTTTCTGTTTTTAATATTCTATTTTTTTCTTTTTTTCCTTTTCTTTTTTCATTTTCTCCCCCAAGCTTTAGCCGGTCTCCAGCCTTGGGATGGCCGACAACCGGCAAGACCAGGGCCGGCGACCTCATAGGAGGGTCATTGGCCCTTGGCGAGGCTGAGCTCACCCGATCACCAACGAGCTCAACCTCGCCAGGCCATTGTGAGGTCGGCCTCGCCTTGGGCAGGCGAGCTCGAGCTTGCCCAAATTTGATGAGGCCGAGCTCCCCACCGTCGGCAAGGGCCACTATGAGCTCGGCTTCGCTTGACAAATCTCGCAGTGGTCCACTAAGGTTGAGCCTCGCCGCCGGTTGGGCAAGCTCGGCCTCGCCAAGCTTGCCTAGGCAAGCCTCGCTCAGTCACTAACAAGGCTCAACGATGAGGCTCGGCCTCGGCGAGGGCGGCAACCCTCCGACATGGTTGCCGGTCAGCAATCGGCTGAACATTAAAGAAGAAGAAAAGGGAAAGGAAGAAAAAAAATAAGAATTGATTCTTGAAATTATTTCTAGGAACAAGAAATAACTTATTTTTTATTCTTGATTCTATTCCAAATCTATTCCTATGAATAAATTTGTTCCCGGGAGCAAAAAATTTATCAAATGGATTTATGTTCCAAATTTGTTACTGAGAACAAAAAAATAGGATCAGTTGTTTCCGAGAGTATTAGCAAACATGCGCCAAACTACTCGAGACTAATCACTAAAGAAGCTCTACGTTTGCATCTCCCTTCATCAAGAGAGAGTTAAGGGACAAATGTACAGTCTCCATGTACGAGATATGGCAAAAAACTATAGTGATCGTCAACGCAAGAGGCACTCGGAAGAGATCCTAATTAATGGAATGATGCTGAATGCTTTATATAGAAGAAAGATTTGAAAATTTCTCAGTTACTTACAATGACCTAACTTTGAACATATTCTATCTAGAGCAGGTGGAGCGATATATCCCGACATATGATTAGGTCTTATCAATGTTGAACTTCCACTTGCTCAATTACTCTATCATTTTGATTGGAAACAAGGAGAGTTTGACATGACTGTAGTATATGGACCTTCAGCTCAAAAAAATAATGAATGGAACTTAATTGCCATCCTAAAACGTTCCATCCCAAAGCATTGAGAGTAGTACCAAGGACTGTTATACACTCCATGTCCTTGAAAATATCAAAGGAGAGAACCATGCCAAACACGACATTTTGAACTGTTAGGAAAAATTGAAAATCAAGAAGTGCTAAACATGATATTTTGAACTTAAATTTACATTAACCATGCCAAAATTGGCCCAAATACTTTCGGAGGCAATCTAGAAAACCAACCTTATTCAACCTTTTCAAAAGGCCCAAGACATTAATGTGATTCGTTATCTAGATTTCATGACAATCAACAATTTCATTTTTCCTTATGACGAGTTGGAAATTCTACATCGATGCTCCATATGTAGCAAGAAGAAAAGTATGATATGGTCCATTCTTATTTATTATATATATTGGTTAAAGAGCTTGCAACATAAATATCAAATGACAAAGTCCAAGAATACCTCTTTTAAATAACTGTATAGACCATCACAACTCTATATAATAAGAGTTCACAAACCAAATCATTTATCACTTTCGAGAAGCATTTCAGATTTTCAATCGGTTTCCGAAAGCAATTGTCAAACTAAGTTCACATTGCTTTAAATATGGAAAAGCAATGCAAATCTCAATAATGAAAATGTAGTCAATATCTAATCTAGAATCTATACAACAAATGCTCCAAACACTTTCGCTCTCTTTCCAAATACAGTGTCATCCCATGCTTATCTTATATGATCGGTGATTTGTATACTCGGCGTTGAGACTAATTCACCAATGGTATTGACAGGTTGCCCTAGATTGGGAGATAGGATATGGAGGTCATGGGATAGAAGTGCGCATCAGGAGCTCAGTGAGTTCTGGGGCGTCACACTGACCAAGTACCAGAATGGTTTAGATGTGAATTAAGAGAAGCTATTGGTTCTGAAACTTTCTAGTAGCTCCCTGACGGGCTTTCCGCAACTCTGATGTTTACAAATGGACAATACTCCAGACTCTACACCTTAGCTTCAACAAGCTGCAAGGACGGCTTAAAGTCCCCCAGACAACTTCCTGTACCATCGTGTCTCGAATAATAGACTCTTCCGAATTGAGCTCCATACATGCCCTCGATTTGTCTTACAACGCCTTGACCGGTGTACTTCCCACCAATGCTTGAGCAATCTGAGTGACACTCTAGAAGTGATTAGCCTATCAAGCAGCAACTTCCAAGGGTGAATTTCTCAAGTCAAGCAAAAGCGAGTGGGCAATTGACGATGATTGATTTCGGTAATAATCAATTCCAAGGGCCATTGCCTGGGCACTCGCAGGCTGTAAAGAGTAGGAGTTCCTAAATGACCACATGAATAAAAATTTTCCGTCCTGATTGGGCTCACTTGTCGTGCTGATCTGGGAAGCTAACAGATTGCACGGGGTGATTAGTGAACTTGAAAGTGACTAGTTTTCCGAGGCTTCATATCATTGACCTAACCGAGACAATTGTCGGTAGCTTGCCAGGTAGCTTGCCATCTAAGTAGTTTAAGCGTTGGACTACCATAAAAGTTGTAGCAGTAGATCATGCAGACTATATGGGCTATACCCCTCTATAAATTATAAATCCAATTAAGAACCTCTGTCATAGGTTTTGTCCACGATACACACGCCCTTCGACTACTCCATGATAATGACCGACATAAGCTCCCGCAATTGAAGTATTCAAGGTTCTAATAATATCTCACGTTGATTGATCTTTCCAGCCACAGTTTCGCAATAGATTCGATGAGTATTGGGTCAGCAAATCCGAGTGTGAACACGTGACCTTGTAGTTACCAACCATTGGAAATTTAATAATTACAAATCATCCACATAATATAAGTCAATATAATTTCATTTTTTGTGAATTTTATTTAAAAAGCAAATTTTTGAAGCTATTTGTAACGTGACAAGAAATTTTAATTTCGCTCCAACTAAACTTCTCCTCCATATGGTAAGCACATTCATTATATATCAAGATTAAAAGAGATTTCTGTCAAATCTCATACTCTATGATGTCCTAATCTATCATTTTCATGTAATTTCATAGTATGACAACTTCTAAATTAGGTCTCAGAATTCAAATATCAACTTCAAATTCATAACCTAAATTCAATAATTAACCTAATTAGACAAATAAAAGACTTGAATTTTACGGCGTTACGAAACGAAGGTAATCCATCTTGACGAGACCTCTCTGGCGTGGCGTGTGCGCCAAAAACCTTTCTTTATTTTTCTCTCCTTTCTTTCTTTTCTATGTTCACTGGACGGAGCGGCACTTTCCTCTTTATTATTATTACTTTTTTTATCTCTTGTGGTCTTCTTTTTTTGCCCATGCTTTTGACCGAGTCAAAGTCATATTACATCAGCCATGACCCTTGAATGGTGAGGAACCCGAGAGCAAGGAGAGAGCTCAATCTGAAATTCGGTTAGTTCTTTGAGGAAAAGAGGGGATCGGCGAGCAAGATATCCAGCAACTACACTGCTTTACACTAGTCTTAAAAAAAAACACTACGCTCGCATCCTCCTGTTCCCTTCGTCACGAGAGAGTTAAGGGATAGATGTACAATCTCCATATACGAGATACAGCTAAAGACTATAATTATCATTGATGCATGGGCACACAGTAGAAATATGAATCAATGAAATGATCTTGAATGATTTATATAAGAGAGATTCGAAAAATACTTCAGTTATCTATAAATAAATAAAAATTAACTTACTTCCGATACATTTCATATGGATCAAGTAAAACTGTGTCCCCACATATTATTTGATCTTGCCAATATTGAACTTCACTTAGTAAATCGCTCTACCACTTTGATTGGAAGCTAGAAAAGTTTGACATGACTACGTAGATGGAGCTATGGCTCGGAAAAAGAATTGAACTTAATTTTTATCCTATAACGTTTCATTCCAAAGCATTGAAAGTAGTATCGAGGACTATTTTGCACTCTATGTCTTTATGAAGGAAGATTTTGCATCGAGACATTACTAATATAATAACACATTTTCGCTGCGAATCGAGCTAGCCTTTCTTCCCTGCAAGTCTGCAAAGTGTAAGAGCATGGTACCAACATAGTACGTACTGAAGCCATACTTGGATGCACTGAATGAATGGGAATCGATGCACCTCAGTCCTTAGATCAGCTGGAACCCACTAAAATCCATCGGCGAGACCAATCTAGCTCGATGCGGAATCCACTCCCTCAATCCCCATCCTTACGAAAGATATCAGTATTGTGCTGATCAAGTCTAGTTCATCGAAGACTTTGCAGAGTCTCAAGAACATCAATTCAAGTCTGGCCTTCCACTTTTCTCGGTCCCCTCTAAGAGCTGTTTACGGATTCGAAAAAAATAGTGCTGAACATTTTGGCTGGCATGAAGATGAAGACTTCTTTATTTCCCAGGAAACTGCCGTGGGACCATGAAGAAGAAAAAAGACACAAAAGTTCAAAGGAGAGAACCTACCCTGTAGCCACAGGTCTCTTTTAGAGGACGATTATGTTGGATGGACAAATTGTTTTAATAAATTGAAAATCAAGAAGTGCTAAAAACGACATCTTGAACTTAACCTTAAATTCACCATGTCAAAACTCACTCAGGATGTTTTTTGAAATAACATAGAAAACCAACCTTTTTTTTTTTTTTTTTTGGTGACCCAGGGAACCCCGCACCCCGCCGACCAGTAGGGAGTAAATCCCGGGGCCACACGCTGCCACCACACACACACGGGGTAAGTCACCCTATGACGAAGTTAGGATTCGAACTCTCGACCTTTTGCGAGAGGAAGAGAGAAATACGCGAACCAAGAACGCCACCTGCGGTGGGTGGTGAAAACCAACCTTGTTCATCCTTTTCAAAACCAAACATATTAATATGTTTCGTTAGCTGGATTTCTTGGCAACGAAAATTTAATTTTCGGACAACAAGTTAGAAAGTCCTACATCGATGCTCCATATACAACAAGAAAGAAGTATGATCCGGTAGTCCCAGTAACGACTTCGGTACGTCAGTAATACATTGTCCTTCGGTAACAACACAAGCTGTGATATGTACATATGACTAGCTTTTTCTTTTCTTTCTTTTCTTTCTTTCTCTCTTTTTCTCCTTTTCTCTTTTCTTCTCTATGCGGTCTAAGTTGCTTTATAGCGTCCACTTTTTCTTGCTTTTTCTCGACGAGTCAACTTCTTTTTTTTTCGCTGCCCATTGTCTCAGTCAACGCCACTAGTTTACAATTCTGACCAAAAATATGCCAATATTACAATCGCAGCCCATTTCCATGCGAACCGCCATAGCTGAGAGATATAGGAATATAGCTATATGGACAATTCAGCCACGATAGTTGACAACTCATGCTGTTGTCCTGATGTTTTGTATTTGCAGTTTGATAAGAAGTTGTAATTAGATCATCTTATTGAACAATTCAATGGAACAGGCGATGTCAAAACATCTTCATACAAAGAAAGAGGTGTGACATGGGAACATTCTCATTTGTCCGAAAGAGATGACTTGATGTTTGGCCCAATCAGTCCTCACTCTGCATCCCTTTCATCATTGCCGACCTGTAAGTCAGCTCCACAGAAATTCTGAAGCTCCTTCTGCAGCATGGTTTCCAATTGAATGGTTTTTGTGATCTGGTCTCTGGCTGATCAGGTGTGTGACTGGAGAGAAAATCACCGCTTGACACGGAGACTGTACACACGTATTTACACTGTATTCAAGTGTTACAAGATTTCCAAGCAAAAAAAGAAAAAAGGTGTTATAAGATAGGAAATCCAAAATAACATAATATTATACAGCCGATATACACATCTAATATAATCTATTTCCTAATATCAAATTGTTATAATGATGTCTTTGCCTAACAGTTTAATCTCTTAAAACAATTGAGAGTGGTTTTATCAAATTTTACGTAGCATCAAAGTACAAAGTTTGGAGATCAAATGTTTTTGGATCCACCCTTTGCTAGAACTGTTGCACTAAGTCCCATGAAATTCTAAACAAAGGGGGTAAAATCCAGTATTACATATTTCTGTTTCAGCTTTTATTTGGGGAAAAGACATGTCAGGGGTGGGGTATATTTTTAAAGCGCTCAAACAATGAAATTCTGTATCTTGCACTTTTAAGCTAGCGTGCATTTTGGGATGCAAGAATTCTAAGTCAAGGGACATCCTTGTCCATGCCTTCCAACTTTAACGCTGTAACAGGATCTGTTGACTATTGTCAACTCACTACATCAGATTAAAGCACGAAAATGACATCGGAGAACTTGGCTATATAACTTACATCTCCATCATCAGGCCCCATGTACACCCTAGCGGCAAAGTGAGTTTAAGAGAATCACTAGATCTGCTAAGATAACCATGGAAAAAGAGTCATTTCACTTCAACTGCTTGATACTCTTGCTTATTGTTGTTGCTTCACGCTCTCTTGCTTTGACCCGACCACGTTGCCATGAAGACGAGAAATCTGCATTGTTGGAGTTCAAGGCAGCCTTCTTCATCAAATACGAGAAGCCTCCGTGCTGTTCCAGTGCCACTTCAGATGAGCCAGCAAAGATTGAATCCTGGGACGCATCGACAGGGGAAACTAAAAGTGATTGCTGTTCATGGGCTGGTGTCCAATGTGACAAGGTAAGCGGTCACGTGATCGATCTCAACCTCAGTTGCAGTTGTCTCTTGGGTAAAATCAACTCTACCACCAGTATTTTCCGTCTTCTTCACCTAAGAAGCCTTAACCTTGCCTTCAATTACTTCAATTGTGAGATTCCTCCAGCAATTGAAAATCTCGGTTCCTTGAGGGACTGAAACTTCTCCAACTCCGGCTTCATGGGCCACATCCCACATTCGCTCGGTCACTTGACCCGACTTATCCATCTAGACCTCTCAAATAATAGGCTGATCGGCACAACACTCTATGACCTGACATTACTCCCAGAAACGACCAGCACATGTGCTCCTCGAAATATTGATCCAAGGGTTTCAGATCCATGTCAAGATCTCCATTGGATATCGAATTTGAGACTCCATGTCAACAAATTTGGAGGTGAAATCCCATCTTCTTTTGGACGTCTTAATCACCCAAAGCGTTTAGATCGACGCTTCAATTCTATAACGGGTGAAGTTCCATCTTTCTTGGGAAATCTGGTCCAGCTTGAGAGTTTAAGTCTCGCAGGCAACATGTTAATTGGGAGAATTCCATCTTCCATTGGAAACCTAGTTCGACTTACCGATTTAGATTTTGGATACAATCAATTAGTGGGTGAGATTCCACTCTCTTTCCAAAACCTCCTGAAGCTTAGGTTCTTGACACTTCGATCAAATCAGCTGAGTGGCAAAATCCCATCCTTGTTGGGAAAACTCATCCAGTTGATTGACGTTGATCTTTCATTCAATCAATTCCATGGTGCTATTCCAAGCACGATTTTGCAATTACAGGATCTCCAACGTCTTAATTTGAATTCAAATAACTTGAGTGGCACTGTAAAGTTAGATTGGTTTTCAAAGGTTGACAGCCTTCAAGTGCTTGGGTTATCCTCTAACAAACTGTCGTTGATTGTCGAAACCATCATAACTCATGACTACTATGCTTTAGGTATAGGATCATGCAACTTAAATGGTTTCCCAAAGTTTCTGCAATATCAAACTCACTTGTTTTTCCTAGATCTATCCTACAATAACATTTCTGGTCAAGTTCCTGAATGGTTTATGACTGTGAGCCCAGAAAACCTATGTCATTTGAACCTTTCTGGCAACTTTCTAACAAATTTTTCTCAAGACCCCGTTGTTTTCAAGTGGGAAAAACTCGTTGTAGCGGATCTCCGTTTCAATGAGTTGCAAGGATCAGTTCCTATTCCTCCTTCGAATATGTGGTACTACTTCATCTCAAATAATAGGCTCTCAGGAGAAATATCACCACTCATATGCAATTTAAGTTCTATCCAGATGATTGATTTGTCTTACAATAATTTGACTGGGTCTCTTCCACGATGTTTGAGTGATTTGAGTAGTACTATGGAAGTAATGAGTTTACAAAGCAACAACTTTATCGGAAAAATTCCTAATTTGAATGGGAATTCTTGTGCGCTTATTATGATTGATCTGAGTTGGAACAAATTGCATGGGCCATTGCCAAGATCGCTCCGCAACTATGATAATTTGGAATTTCTGAATTTCGGAAGCAATCAGATTATGGATGTTTTCCCGTCATGGTTGGGCTCACTTTTCAGCTTGAAGGTACTTATATTGCGGAGTAATAGATTTCACGGACTTATTGGAGAACCTGCTGATGGGGTTGGATTCCCAGCACTGCAAATCATCGACCTATCCCAAAATAATTTTTCCGGTAGCTTGCCATCCGGATACTTCACGAATTGGACTGCCATGAAAGTTTCTGAGACAACTTCGTCAAGCTACATTGGGGATGCTATTAAGCGGGCCTGGATTTTCTCTTCAGACGCAACCTTTCACTACTCTATGAGAGTAATTGCCAAAGGCATCCAAACGAATTACTCAAAGATCCAAGAGTACCTCACATTGATTGATCTCTCGAGCAACAACTTCAGTGGAGCGATCCCCGAGGCCATCGGAAGCCTAAAGCAACTAAAATTGCTGAACCTCTCGTACAACATTCTGGTCGGTCCCCTGCCTCCATTCATGGCAAAGCTGACGAATTTGGAAGCATTAGATCTTTCTCAAAATCAGCTCTCGGGAGAGATTCCTCAGGAGTTGATGCGACTCACTTCGCTTGAGGTCTTCAATGTATCTTATAATCGTCTGACTGGGCCGATACCGAAATCACAACAGTTTGCTACATTTGAAAACAACTCCTACAAGGGAAATTTGGGGCTATGTGGCACTCCTTTGTCTAGAAAATGCGGGGATCCCAAAACGTCGCCGCCATCATCTTCGACATCAAAAGAAGATCAAGACTCAGGGAGTGCAATGGAATTGGACTGGAAGATCGTCTGCATGGGGTATGCAAGTGGGTTAGTGAATGGATTGGTCCTCGGGAACATCTTGATCACAAGAAGAAGGGCTCATAGACTTGTGAAGAACTTTGGCAGAAGAAAGCAAAGGCGAACAAGGTAGAAGGGATGGTCCAAACCCAAGGAATACTCGACCGAAATCTTTCATCTTCTGTTTTGGAGTATTTGTAACTTTCTCTAAGTTTTTCTGCTTTAGATGTTAACTAGTCCATATGCATTTTGAATAAAGCATTCTGTAATCATACATGCGTGAGATTTATAAATATGTTTCCGAAGGTTCGCTGGCCCATTGTCATTGTTCATTAAAGTGTGTTGCTCTAAGTCTATAGACAGGACTTTTAGGTGAAACCAATTTGGTAATTCATATGACATGAAGATTTTGCCTTGATTTTCATCTAGAAACAGAAAATTTAGGCCTTAGGAATTGAGCTGCTATGCCAGTTCAGTGAACTCGCATTTGATATGGTTTTTCAAATCTTGCTGTTGCTCCAGCTGCCTCACTTTCTTCTCTTCGTGCTGTTCTTCTAGCCCTTTTCGTTATTGCAAAACTTCGGGTCTGGCCTCGAATTCAATGCCTGGTGGTGAATTTGGCACCAGGGCCTAAGGGGCTGCCTCTCATGGGGAATTTGCATCAAATGCTTTCTTCCTTACTGCATCATTTGCTTAGAGACATGGCAAGCCAGCACAGCCCAATCATGAGCATCCGAGAGGGCGAAGTTTCAGCCCTGGTCTGCTGATTGGCAGAGCATGGCAAAGAGGTGTTGAAGGTCCAGGAGCTGGACTTTCCGCTGAGGCCTGGTAATTTAGCTTCACATCCATTTCGGAGGGTTCATCTTGTTTTCTGTCCATATGGTGAATACTGCCATACTGGAGACAGCTCAGAAAACTGGAGGTCCTCGAGGTCCTGAGCAATAAGCAGGTCCAGTCTTTCAGATCAATAAGAGAAGAAGAAGCATGAAATTTCATGAGCTCGATTCCTTTGTCTCAAGAGCACGATCAACATGAGCAAGAGATTCATCATTTGAGAAATACCTAATATCCAGGCCCATGATCAGTGAAAAATGTACATATCAGGATGGCTTAACATCATTGCTCATCGAACTGTCAATGCTCTCTGGAGGCTTTAACCTACTTGATTTTTTCCGCTCGCTAAAGTCCCTGGGGTTCTTCAGGGATGATACGTGTGCTGGAAAGTATACCCTGGAAAATGGACAAGATTCTCGACAACTCATTGATGGTCAAAAAGAAAATAAAGAATTTGGCAACATGATCGATAAACCTAGTGAAGAAGATCTAGTAAAGATTCAGGAGTCCAGATAGGTCGAGTTTCACCTCAGGACGAATAATACTAAAGGGACCCTCCTCATATGACCGAGACTTACGCTTGCCCGTTAATCTATTTTTGCCTCTGCCAAGATGAAATTCCCTGGCAAGGCATAAGTGACGGCTGTGCAAGCTTAATTTGGATGCTTTTAGCCCAAGAAATAAAAAAAAATTAAACCAAACATTCTGGACGCAAATTCGTTCTTGTTGGTGCTTCTCGGAAAATAAGTGCAGTCTACTTCATTTCTGGGAAGAAAACTCGGCAATGCCGCATAAAAAGTCACATGAACTGCAAAAGGATGAATTCTCCGTTACTTTGAGTGGACATTAAGCTTACAAAATTTTGTGACTAACTTTGTCAGAAATCAGAATATGCCTGAAGTAACCAAATGAGTTGAGTGTTTACAATTCCTATACCGTCATAAGAGAATTTTGTGCTCAATTTTGTTGGAAATCAGAATATGCCTGCACTACTAAAGTGATCAACTTGGGTTGCCCACTCCTAAATGTTAAGCTTGCTTCTGTATCCTCCTTTTCTCCACTTATACCAAAAGTTGATTCCCTAAAAAGACTATGCATTCGTCAGCCTGCGTTGGCACCACCAATTTTCTTTCTGTTTTTGCAATCAATCCAATTCAAAGATCCTGCCACATTTCCTTTCCGGGACATATTCTCAAGTGAAAGTGCAAGTACATTGACGACCCCAGAGTCAGCAAAAGCGGAAACGCTCGATTGTGGAGGCGACTAGCCCTCTGCTTTCACCCGGATGCTGCTTGCTCCTGCATCAATCCCCATCATCAATGCGTGGACACTCAGAAGAGATCCTGTTCAATGGAATGATGCTGAATGCTTTATACCAGAGAGATTTGGAAAACTCTTCAGTTATCTACAAAGCGACTAACTTCGAATACATTACATATGGAGTAGGTAGAAGAATGTGTCCCAACATATTATTTGGTCTTGCCAATATTGAAATTCCGCTTGCTCAGTTGCTCCACCACTTTTTTTGGAAAAAGAATGGATTGAACTTAATTGCCATCAACGTTTCATCCCAAAGCATTGAGAGTAGTACCAAGGACTATCATGCACTCCATATCCTCGTGAAAGAAGATTTCGCCATTGAGGCATTACTGATATAATAAGATATTCTTACTGCGAATAGGGCCATCCTTTCTTCCTTGCAAGTTTGCAAAGTGCAAGCACATGTTACCACTACTATCGTACTGAAGTCATACTTGGATGCACTGAGTAAATGTGAATCAATGCACCTCAGTCCCCAATTCTGGTGGATCCCGCTGGAGTCCATCCAGGAGACCAATCTAACTCAATACAGTGTGCAGTGCCCACTCCCTCAATCCTTATCCTTACAAAAGATATGGTCGTCGTGCCTTCTTTCTGGGTTCAGTGGAAAATAAAAACGCACAGATGTGTAAGTCGAGATCATCGAGGACTTTCGGTGTATCAAGAACATCTATTCAAGTCTAGCCTACTTTTCTTGGTCCACACTTAGAGCTGTTCACGGAAGCGAAAAATTCTTGCTGAGTATTTTGGCCGGCATGAAGACGAAGACTTTTGTATTTCACAGGAAGCTGCCGTGGGACCATGAAGAAGAAAAAAGACAGAAAAAAATCAAAGGAGAGAACCTAGCTCAAAGCGAGTTCCGTCAGCACCCCAAAGAGCACGCTGGCTTAGAAAATGCACTTGGAAATTAGGAGGAGAACTGCGACTCTTAAGACTTTGATTCATTCTTTTGTAGTCCACCCTTGGAAGACTCAAGCAGTCCATATCTTGGGGTTTTATCAATAACGGAGGAGTCGAGTTTCGCAATCAGTCTCAGGACTAGATCATGATCACTAGAATCCTTGTGAAGGACGATATGGCCTGTTTTAGGAGGGTATCTAGTTATACTGATTTAAAATTAACACGGTAACATGATTGTTAGATTATCGTCAATTCATTGCATTAGATTAAAGCATGAAAATGACATCCGAGAAGAACTTGGCTATATAACATCTCGATTATTAGGTCTCGTGTACACCCGAGTCGGCGAGTGAGTTTTAGAGTTCCCCTAGATTTGCTAAGGGTCTGTTCGTTAATACTCCCGAGAGCAATTGATTCTATTCTTTTGTTCCTAATAACATATTTGGAACATAAATCCATTCATTAAATTTTTTTTGCCAGAAACAAATTTGTTCTTGGAAATAGGTTTGGAACAGAATCAAGAATAAATAAAAAAGTTGATTCTTGTTCCTGAGAACAGTTTCAAGAATCAATTCTCATTTTTCCTTTATTTCCCTTTTCTTCTTCTTCCTCCTTTTTCTTTCCTTCTTCTTCTTCAATGTTTAGCTAGTCACTAGCCGACGACTTGCCAAACGAGGGCCTACAACCTCGCTGAAGGATCGCTGGTCCCCGGTGAGGCCAAGCATCATTGGCCAAGACAAGCATTGCCGATGGCTGGGTGAGGCTCGGCCTTTCCTTGGCTAGGCAAGCTCGAGCTTGCCCAAATCTAGCGAGGCCAAACTCATAGTGGCCCAACGAGGTCGAGCCTTGCCGGCGGGTAGGAGAGCTTGGCCTTGCTAGATCTAGGCAAGCTCGAGCTCGCCCAACCGCTGGCGAGCTCAACCTCAATAGGCCACTTTGAGGTCGGCGTCACCTGGCCAAGGCAAGGCCGACCTCACAATGACCCGGCAAGGTCGAGCTCGGCGCGGCCCGGGCGAGCTCGGCCTCACCAAATATGGGCGAGCTCGAGCTCACCCGAGCAAGGCGAGCGCAGCTTACTCGGCCGTTGGCAAGGCTTGGCCAATGAGGCTCGGCCTTGCCAAGGGCTAGCGACCTTCCCGTGAGGTCATCAACCCTCACTTGGCCGTGACTAGCTAAAGCGTGGTAGAGAAAATGAAAAAAAGAAAAAGAAAAATAATAAAATATAATAAAAGTATTAAAAAAAATTATAAGTCACAAAAGAATCTAAGATTTTTACCAAACACATTTCTAATACAAATTTTGGACAATTACCAAATGTCTTCAAATGTTCAGAAATTGTTTTCAGGAGCATAATTAAAAATAATCATTCTGAAAAGAAATTGTTCCGGAGAATAGAATAGTTACCATTCGCATCCTAAAGGGACCATGAAAAAGAGTCATTTCACTTCAGCTACGTAATACTCTTGCTCACTATTGTTGCTTCACACTCTCTTGCTTCAACCTGACCACGTTGCCACGAAGACGAGAGATTTGCGTTGGTGGAGTTCAAGGCAACCTTCTTCACCGAAAAGCCTCGGTGCTGTTACAGCTTCACTTCAGATCAGCAAGCAAAGATTGAATCCTGGAACGCATTGACAGAGGAAAGTCAAAGCGACTGCTGTTCTTGGGCTGGTGTTGAGTGTGATAAGATAAGCGATCAAGTGATCGGCCTCGACCTCAATTGCAGCTGTGTCTCCGGTAAAGTCAACTCCAACACCAGTATTTTCCATCTTCTTCATCTAAGAAGCCTTAACCTTGCCTTCAATAACTTCGATTGTCAGATTCCTCCAGCAATTGGAAATTTTGGTTCCTTGAGTGGCTTGAACTTCTCCAACTCCAACTTCATGGGCCACATCCCACATTCTCTTGGGAGTCCTGTCCAACTTACTAGTTTAGATTTAAGCTACAATCAGTTAATAGGTGAAATCCCATTGTCCATCGGAAACCTAGTTCAAACTTATTGATATAGATCTTGGATCCAATCAATTAGTAGGCGAGATTCCGCTCTCTTTCTTAAACCTCCAGGAGCTTCGGTCCTTAAATCTTCCGTCAAATCAATTAAGTGTAGAAATCCCATCCTTGTGGGGGAGACTCACTCAGTTGATTACCGTTGTACTTTCATTCAACCAATTCCATGGTGCAATTCCAAGCTCGATTTTCCAATCATAGAGTCTCGGCCTTCTTGATTTGAGTTCGAATAATTTGGGTGGCACAGTAAAGTTGGATACATTTTCATAGGCTGAAAACCTTCAACAACTTGTGTTATCCTTTAACAAACTGTCCTTGATTGTCGAAACCAACATAACTCACTAGTACTGTGTTCTAAGTTTAGGTTCTTGCAACTTAAATAATTTCTCTGAATTTCTACAAGATCAAGAATGTTAGTGCTAGATCTATCCTACAATAACATTTCTGGTCAAGTTCCCAAATGGTTTTTGAATGTGAGCACAAAAAACCTACTATATTTGAATCTTTCTAGCAACTTCCTAACAAGTTTTGCTCAAGATCCCGTTGTTTTCAAGTGGAAAGAACTTGTTGTAGCATATCTCAGTTTCACTGAATTGCAAGGATCAGTTCCTATTCCTCCTCCTAAAATCTTATCCTACTTCCTCTCAAATAATAAGCTCTCTCGAGGAATATTGTCACTAATATGCAGTCTAAGCTCTATCCAAATGATCAATTTGTTTGATAATAATCTGACCAGTTTTCTTCCACAATGTTTGAGTAACTTGAGTGATAATTTGGAAGTAATGAGTTTACAAAGGAACACTTTATCGAAAAAATTCCTAATTTGAATGGGAACTTCTGTACACTTATTATGATTGATTAGAGTTACAATAAATTGCACAGGCCATTGCCTAGATCACTCTGCAATTGTGACAATTTGGAATTCTTGAATTTCGGAAACAATCAGATTAGGGATGTTTTTTCATCATGGTTGGGCTCACTTCTCAACTTGAAGTTACTTATATTGCGGTATAATAGATTTCACGAACTTATTGGGGATCCAGCTAATAGAGTTGAGTTCCCTTCGTTGCAAATCATTGACCCATCCCAAAATATCTTTTTCCAGTAGCTTGCCATTCAGATACTTCAAGCATCGGACTGCCATGAAAATTTTTGAAACATATCCATCAAGCTACATTGGGCTCTCGATTACGGCTATCCTTCCACATGCAACCTTTGACTACTCTATGAGCATCATTGCCAAAGGCATCCAAATGAATTACTCAAAGATCCAAAAGTACCTCACATTGATTGATCTCTCAAGCAACAACTTCAGAGGAGTGATCCCCGAGATCATCAGAAGCCTAAAGCAGCTAGAATTGCTCAACCTTTCCAACAACATTCTCACAGGTCCTCTGCCTCCATCCTTGGCAAACCTAGCGAATTTGGAAGCACTGGACCTTTCTCAAAATCAGCTCTTAGGAGAGATCCCCCCAGAGTTGACTCAACTCACTTCACTTGCGGTCTTCAATGTATCTTATAACCGTCTGACTGGGCCGATATCCCAATCACGGCAGTTTGTTACATTCGAGAACAACTCCTACAAGGGAAACTCAGGGTTATGTGGCACTCCTCTATCTAAAAAATGCGAAGATGTCAAAGGGTCACCGCCATCATCTCCAACGTCCAAAGAAGATCAAGATTCGGGGAGTGCGATGAAATTAGATTGGAAGATTGTGTGCATGGACTATGCAAGTGGGTTAGTGATTGGAGTGGTCCTCGGGAACAACTTGATCTCAGGTAGAAGGGCTCAGAATCTTGTGAAGAACCTTGGCAGAAGAAAACAAAGGCAAAGAAAGTAAAAGAGATGGTCTGAAACTGAGGAATACTCGACCAAAATCTATTGTCTTCTTTTCTTGATTACCTATAACTTTCTCTAAGTTTGTCTGTTATACATATTTACTAGTCCGTATGCATTTTGAATAAAGCATTCTACAATCATAATCAGAAACACAAATAATAAGAAAGTCGGGCAGAATGGAACTCTGTGGTTAAGGCACGTCTTCACAAAGCTCCGTTTCCTTTCACTCCCTTTCACATTAATGACTTAGAAACTATTATATTTTACACCAATAAGATGAAAAAAACTTAATTTTTCTTGCTTATTTTAACATTGATTTCAAAAAAAGAAAATTATTAAAGTGATTCCTGTCATATATAAAGAGGCCATTTCTAATTAATTATATAAGTTTAATAAGAAGCAATTATATAATTATATATATTTGGCTTATAAAAATACTAAATTTGTGATCCTTTAACATAGAAGATAAATAAACAAATTCTTATATATTATACGTGTTGGTTAAAGAGCTTGCATAAAAAAATATACATACACGCATTCATAACCCATCTATAGTTGCAGATGATTAGCATGACATAGTACCTATACTAAGAAGTTTTACTGTCAGGGTGGATTATGATTCTACTTTGTCTTACCATTTAAAGGTTGCAGATAGTATTCGAGCCATAGTTGGCATTTGGCCTGTAGCTAGATCTGAGGATTCAATTGAATCCAAGGTGATTTTCGGTTTCCTAATCCTTTTATACATGAATCTACTGAGCTCACTCTCGAATCATTCGTACCATTGCACATACTTCTGTTGAGAGAGATCTCTGTCGAGCAACTTAGTCACACAGAAAGTCCCCCAGCTGATGGCAATGTTGGAATTTTCGTCTTTTGTGCTTGGTAAATCAAACGGGTCTAAAAAAAATCTAAATCGGTCTGAATTGAGATTTTGATTTTGGACTAAACTTGAATAATAGGCGGGCTGGTATCGGACCTAAAACCCTACCCATGATTTGAAAATTATTAATTTTTTTGATAAAATGATCGGCTGCATGGGTTTGTGGGGCTAGGTGGATGCAGCAGGGCCCAAGAGAAGTTATATGGTCAGACCCAACCAATTTGTGTTTCGGGCCTGGACGGGCCTCAAAACCCTTTATCAGATGATACTATATCCTATTCCTAATTGGTAAAAGATTAAAAGTATTGAAACCGCGAATTCGATTAACAACTTAAACTTTCTTAAACTTTTAAAAAAGTGGATAGTAATCTCTTGGAATTCTACATGATATCATAATAGAAACGGTTGACAACAGGTTCATCAAATTTTACAATAGCTTGGTCAATTCTAGTGTTATATATTTTTATTTCAGCTTTCGTTTGAGGAAGAAACCGTATCGGGTGTATATTTTTAGAGCATCCACACAATGACCTTCTGTATCTTGCTTCTTCTTTTAATTTTGCGAGTTAGCGTGCTCTTTGGAGTGCAAGAATTCAAAGACAATAGACATCTCTGCCCATGCCTTCTAAAATAACGTCCTTATTTACTAACCCATTTGCTGTCGGAAAGCTCCTTTTTTGGAACATTTGGAGGTTATCTGTTAACCGCAGATAGCATCTGAAGCACGTCCCAGGGCGATAGTTGAAAAGAAATATAATGAATGACTTGGAAATTAGGAGAACTTCGACTCTATAGACTTTGATTTATTCTTTTAGAGTCCACCGTTGGAGGTGCTACCTAGAATAAAAGAGTCGAGCAGTCCATATCTTGAGTTGTCGAAGTGATTCATGTAATACATAAATAGGCCATTTTCTAATAAATTATATAAGTTTAATAATAAGCAATTATTTATTTTAATATAGAAGATAAATAAACATATTCCTATTTATTATATGTGTTGGTTGAAAAGCTTGCAATACAAATTGCAGATGATTAGCATATCATAGGACCTTTGCTAAGGAGATGTACAGCTAGGGCGGTTCATGATTTTGCTGTCTTCCCATTTGGAGGTTGCGGATAATATTCGAGCCATAATTGACATTGGCCTGTAGCTACATCTGAGATTTAATTGAATCCAGGCTGCAATTTGCGGTTCTCCAGTTCCTAATTCTTCTATATATGAATTGATAGAACTAGCTCTGGAAGCAATTGTATCATTGTACATGCTTCTGTTGAGAGAGATCTTTGACTTACTACTCAGTTATGAAGAGAGTCCCTCATCATATGGCAATTCAGAATTTTTGCCTTCTAGGCTTGGTGGTATAGACGGGTCAAGAAAAAACTAAAAATCCGAATCGGTTTGAATTTAGATTTTGGTTTTGGACTAGACTTGAGTGATGGGCGGGCTGTTATCGAACTTAGAACCCTGCCCGTGATTCGAAACTACTAATTTTTTTATAAAATGATGGAGGAAGGGACAGAGGAGGCAATGGTTTAGATTGGGATTTAAGTTTTGCGTCTTTTATCACATCATGCTTAATTTGTACACTAAGTAATCATAAATAGGTTTGACAAAGTACGCTTGGTTGTCCAATATCCTACCTGGAATTATGAGAGAATATGCAATGAAAATGGGAGAGTTACGATTTGTTCAAAGCAAAGAAGCACATCTGCCGAAAAAAAGGGCCGAGACTTTGTAAGAGTTGCCATCGTAGCTGGTCTGGAACGGCATGATTAACCAAACTTAAGATCGAGAAAAGCAATCTTTCATTATGATTAAGCTTGAGATAATTAATGTGGGATAATTAAAAAAAAGTCATTTATCTAATATACGGATGTCAATTCAATCCTAAAATTTTCAATTTGACCAATTTAATATAAATCTTTTGACAATTTATCTATGTAATCCTTCTTACTGATTTTGTTTGCAAATCACCTAACGTGGACACCAGCATTCCTATATAAAGATGTTTAAAAGAAAGTTGCCACTAGCGTGAACAGATTTTTTCCATTATTTATTCACTTTTCTGAATTTTTTATAATTTTTTTCTTTTCTTTTTTTCCTATCTTTTCTTCTTCACACGAAGAGATATGAAACGGAAACTCTCCCATTTTTGCCGAAAAAGATGACTTTCATGTTTGGCCCAATTAGTCCTCACTTTGCATCCCTTTCATTATTGCGGACCTGTAAGTCAGCTCCACAGAAAGTCCAAAGCTCATTCTGCTGTATGATTCCAATTGAATGGGTTTTGTGACCTAGTCTCTGGCTGGATGTGTGATTGGAGATAAAAACACCGCGCGACAGGAGACCCCGTGCGCACACATATTTATGCTGTATTCAAGTGTTATGGGATAGGATATCTAAGATTACAGGATATTACATAACTAATATACACATTTAATATGATCCCACTTTCTATTTTCCAACTGTTAGAATATCAAATCATTAAAATCACGTATTCATCTAATAAATTAATTTTTAAAACAGTTAAGAGCGGTCTTTCTAAACTTCAAATGTTATCAAGTAAAAAGTATTGAGTTCAAATCTTTTGGGAACCTTTTCTAGAGTAATTGCAATGGTCTCACCAATTTCTAAACTAATCGGGTGATATCCAGTACATATAATTCTATTTTAACTTTTATTTGGAGAAGAATTGGCATCGGATGTACAAGCGCCTAGACAATGACATTCCATGTATTGCATTTTCTAAGCTAGTGTGCCCTTTGGAGTGCAAGAATTTAAATTCAACAGAAATTTTTGTCTATGCCTTCTAAAATAACGTCCCCCAACGATGCAGCCCGAACAAAGTTGAAAAGAAATTTAAAGAAAGACTTGGAGTTTAGGAGGACCATTGCGACTCTTTAAAACTTCGATTTATTCTTTTGTAGTACATCCTTGGATGAGTCAAGCGGTCCATATCTTGAGGTGTTATCAAAACGGAGCAATCAAGTTTCGCAGCCAGTCTCAGGACAAGGTCGTGATCTCTAAAACGCCTTGTGAAGGACATTATGGACTATTTTGGAAGGCCATCCGGTCAATCCATTCTAACATTAACGTGGTAATAGGATCTGTTGATCATAATATTCAATGCATTAGATTAAAGCAAGAGAGTGACATTGGAGAAGAACTTGGCTATGTAACATCTCCTTCATCAAGTCTCATGCACACCCGAGTCAGCAAAGTGAGTTTGAGAGTACCACTAGATTTGCCTAAGATAAGCATAAAAAAGAGAGTCATTTCACTTAAGTTATATGATACTCTTGCTTACTGTTTTTGCTTCAACCCAACCACGATGGCAAGAAGACGAGAGAGATCTGCGTTGTTGGAGTTCAAGACAACCTTCTTCATCAGAAAGCATCCGTGCTGTTACAACAGCTACAATTGAGCAAGAAAAGATTGAATCCTGGAACGCATCAGCAGGAAATACTCTGTTCTTGGACTGGTGTTGAGTGTGATAAGGTAAGCGGTCACGTGATTGGTCTCAACCTTAGTTGCAGTTATCTCTTCGGTAAAATCAAGTCCAACGCCAGTATTTTCCGTCTTCTTTACGTAAGAAGCCTTAATCCTGCCTTGAATGACTTCAATTGTCAGATTCCTCCGACAATTGGAAATCTCGGTTCCTTGAGTGACTTGAACTTCTCCAACTCCAACTTCATGGGCCACATCCAACATTCACTCGGTAACTTGACCCTACCCGTCCATCTAGACCTCTCAACAAATACGCTAATCGGCTCAACACTGCCCCTCAAAAACCTGACTCTACTTACTTAGACTTGAGTGAGAATTTCTTAGATGGTACGATCCCATCTTCTTTCGGACGACTTGGTCACTTGAAGCATTTAGATCTGGGCTTCAATATTTTAACGGGTGAAGTTCCATCTTTCTTGGGAAATCTGGTCTAGCTTAAGTATTTAAGTCTAAGGGTCAATATGTTAATTGGGAAAATTCCATCCTCTTTAGGAAACAACGTCCAACTTACTAGGTTAGATTTAAGCTTAAATCAATTAAGAGGCGAAATCCCGTCTTCCTTTGGAAACCTAGTTCAACTTATTGCTATAGATCTTGGATACAATCAATTAGTGGACAAGATTCCACTCTCTTCCCGAAACCTCTTGGAGCTTAGGTTCTTCAATCTTGGTTCGAATCAATTGAGTGGTGAAATTCCATCTTGGTTGGGGACACTCACCCAATTGATTGACGTTGTACTTTCATTTAACCAATTCCATGGTCCAATTCCAAACACAATAATCTAATTAGAGGATCTCCGTATTGTAAATTTGAATTCAACTAACTTTTGTGGCACAGTAAAGTTAGATATGTTTTCAAAAAGCTTTCAAAGACTTGGGTTATCCTCTAACAAACTGTCATTGATTGTTGAAACCAACATAACTCACCAGTACTCAGATCCAAGTTTAGGTCCATGCAACTTAAATGATTTCTCCAAGTTTCTACAAGATCAAGATGACTTCTTGTTCCTAGATCTATCCTACAATAGCATTTCTGGTCAAGTTTGTGAATGGTTTTTGAATGATGAGCACGGAAAGTTATCTAAACCTTTTTAGCAACTTCCTAACAAGTTTTGCTCAAGGCCCAGTTATTTTTATGTGGAAAAAACTCATTCTAGCCTATCTCAATTTCAACGAATTGTGAGGATCTGTTTTTATTCCCCCTCCTCAAATCTGGTACTGCTTCATCTCACATAAGAGGTTCCCTAGAGGTATGTCGTCACTCTAATGCAATCTAAGCTATATCCGGATGATTGATTTGTCCGATAATAATCTAACTGGGTTTCTTCCACAATGTTTGAGTAATTTGAGTGGTACTCTAGAAGTATTGAGTTTACAGAACAACAACTTTATCAGGGAAATTCCTAATTTGAATGGAAACTTCTATGTGCTTATTATGATTGATCTGAGTTACAATAAATTGCAAGGGCCATTGCCAAGATCGCTCTGCAATTATGATAATTCGAAATTCCTGAATTTCGAAAACAATCAAATTAGGGGTGATTTCCCATCGTGCTTGGGCTCACTTCTCAACTTGAAGGTACTCTTATTGCAATAAAATAGATTTCATGGACTTATTGGGAAATCGACCGATAGAATTGAGTTCCTTACGTTGCAAATGATCGACCTATACCAAAATATTTTATCTGGTAGCTTGCCATCCGGATACTTCAAGCATTGGACTAGCATGAAAGTTTCTGAGACAGATCCATCAAGTTACATTGAGGATGCTATTAATGTGGGCTGGATTTTCAATCCAGAAGCAACCTTTGACTACACTACGAGTGTAATAGCCAAAAAAATCCAAATGAATTGGTCAAAGATCCAAGGGTACCTCACATTGATTGATCTCTCAAGCAACAACTTCGGCGGAGTGATTCCTGAAACTATTGGAAGCCTAAAGCAAGTAATATTGCTCAATATTTCCAACAACATGCTCTTCGGTCCTCTGCCTCCGTTCTTGGCCAACCTAATGAATTCGGAAGCATTGGACCTTTCTCAAAACCAGCTCTCTAGAGATATCTTAGGATTTGACGCAACTCATTTCGCTTGCGATCTTTGACATACTTTACAATCGTCTAACCGGGCCAATACCGTAGTCACGACAGTTTGCTACATTCGAAAATAACTCTTACAAGGGAGACTCGATACCATGTGGCAGTCCTCTCTAGAAAATGCTGAGATCCCAAAGCATTGCCGCCATCGTTTCTAACGTCCGAAGAAGATCGAGATTCGGGGATTGCAATGGAATTGGATTGGAAGATCCTGCGCATGGGGTTTGCAATTGAGTTAGTGATTGGAGTAGTCCTCGGGAACTGCTTGATCACAAGAAGAAGGCCTCAGAGACTTGTGTAAAACTTTGGCAGAAAACAAAGGCAAAGAAGGTAGAAGAGATGGTCCGAAACCAAGGAATACTCGACCAAAAATCTGTTGTCTTGTATGTTTGAGTAGCTGTAACTTTCTCTTAAGTTTTTCGGCTTTAGATATTAACTTAGTCCATATGCATTTTGAATAAAGCATTCTGCAATCATTCCTGTGCGGAACATATATGAGAAACGTCTATAAATAACAAAAACATCGAGTAAAATGAAACTTTTCAGCCACGTCATCGCAAAACTCCATCCCCTACTACTTCCTTTCATAAAACCATTATATTTTACAGCAATATGTTGAAAAGAAACTTAATTTTTCTATTTATCTAACATTGATATCCCTAAAAAAATTCTTAAAAGTGATTCATGTAATATATAAAAGGGTCATTACTAATTGATTATATGTGTTGAATGGTAAGGAATCATTTAAATATACATATTGGCTCATAAAAAGAATTCAAAGGGTGTAATTTCTTAATATAGAAGATAACGAAACATATATCCCTGTTTCTTATATGTTACTGATCAAAGAGTTTGCATTATAAAATAAAAAGACGGCACAAAGTCCAACAATACCAATTTCAGACAAGTGCATGAACCATCACAACTCACCCTAAAATTAGAGTTCACAAACTAAATCATACATCAATTTCACGAAGCATTTTACATTCATTCCAAAAAGCAATTATCAAACTAAGCTCATATTGCTTTAAAACACAAATTATAATTCAAATCTTAATAATGAAAATGTAGCCAATGTCTGACCCAGCTTCTATAAAACAAATGCTCCAAACACTTTCGCTTTCTTTCCAAAAAACCATGTCATGCCATGTTTATTTTATATTAGTCGGTGTTCTGCTTACTCAACATTGAGGCTGATTGGCGAGTCCGCGGCAGAAGCTGAGTTGATTTTAGGGCGTTACACTAGCCAAGTACCAGAATGGTTCTTAGATGTGAGTAAAGGAAAGCTATTGGTTTTAAGCCTTTCTATTAACTCCTTGACGGGCTTTTTTCCAATCTCTGATGTTTTTAAATGTGAGGGAGCTAGCTTAGATCACCTAGATGGGATGAATAGGTGATGCAAGCAAACTTGAAAAAAAATTAATGCAGAATAAAATAAGTCAAAACTTAAAGTCTGGAAGAGAGTCAAATTCTGGTACGAGGTTCATAATCTATTTAATTGATGAGATAGACTTTAGAGAAAACTTGCAAGTGTGCAATAATAGCAATAAATAAAAGATAAAGGAAAAGAGAAATTGCACGCAAGATTCATAGTGGTTTAGCTTAAATTAAGCCTACGTCTACTCTCCCACGCTGATAATCTACTAGTTGGATTCCACTAAATAATGAATAAGAGATTATAAGCTTTGAGTGCAAATATTCAGTGGTAGATCACACTATCTCACTAAGTCACTCTTAGGTATACTTCTCTCACAATCACAACTTTTTCAACACTCAAAAGACAAGTCAATATTGAAGTAAGCTTTAGACTTTGGAATTTCAGATTGTGGTATCTATCTTCTTCAACACTTTGACCTCCTTAAATGCTCCTCCATGCCATCCTGGCTGTTAGCTAATCATAGGAAGATTATCTTCCAATCTACCTGTTGAACAGAATGATTTCAAGAAAATCTTGTGGCCATTGAATGATAGAGATTGAATCCCCATTTGATTATAATCGTCCATACAAATAAAATCTAGGTTTTTATAAGTGTAGCTTCCTCGTTTGGAACTTGTCTCCAGGATTGATTTTGTCAATTAATCAAATTGAGCCAATCAAAATAATTTATGGAAGTGAAATTCAGACTAGATCATTAGTCGTTATAAGTTACGCTTTGAGTCTGTCTTTGTTCTGAGCTTGCACTAGATTCTGAGTCAGCTAAATTCTGAACTTCATCAAGATGGGAAATAAGTCTTCTCAATTTAGTTGAAATAAGGTTTGAGTGTGTAGGTCTGAGACAGTGCAAACTTTGCTGAAAGTCTTCGAATAATGTTCCGATTGAAGTATGCTTGTTCTAGTACCTGTTTTAAGATAAACATTAGAATTAGAAAGTTTTGTCAACTTCAAAATCTGATTGGAGTTTTCTCAACAAAATGGACAGCACTTCAGGCTTTGAACGCCACCCCACCCTCAACCGCCTCGCACTATCTTGTCTCATAGAGCAGGCTCTTTAGACAAGTTTCGCCGTCAATCTGTGAATTGAGCTCCATATATGGCCTTGATTTGTCTTTCAACGCCTTGACCGGTGTACTTTCACTAATGTTTGAGCAATCTGAGTGACACTCTGGAAGTGATTAGCCTATCAAGCAACAACTTCCAAGGGAGAATTCCCCAAGTCAAGAAAACGTGTGTGCAACTGATGATGATTGATTTCAGTTATAATCAATCTAAGGGCCATTACCAAGGCACACGCCGGCTGAGAAGAGTAGGATTTCCTAAATGTGCAAGATGACCAAATCAATGATACTTTTCCATCCTGGTTGGGCTCACTTGTAATCGTGCTGATCTTGCAATCTAACAGATTCCACGGGGTCATTGGGGAACTCAGAAGTAAATATAGTTTTCCAAGGGTTCAGATCATCGACCTATCCCAGAACAATGCCGGTAGCTTGCCATCTAACTACTTTGATTGTGGACTGCCATGAAAGTTGAAGCGGTCGATCAAGCAAACTATTTGGGCTACACGGATCTATAAATCGTAAGTCCCATCAAGAACCGCTGACACAGGTTCTGCCCACGATACATACCCTTGGACTACTCTCATGATAACTACCAACAAAGGCTCGCATAACTAAAGTATTCAAGGATCTACAAATATGTCACATTGATCGATCTTTTGAGCAACAGTTTCGGTGGAGAGATATCCGAGTTTCTCGAAAGCCTAAAGCAGCTTCAGTTGCTCAACCTTTTCAACAATCCCATCCCTTAGTCCTTGGCCAACCCATCGAATTCGGAAGCATTGGACCTCCCTCGGAACTAGCTCCTAGGAGAGATCCCACAAGAGTTGACTCGACTCACATTGCTAGATTCTTCAATGTGCCTTAAAACCATTTGACTGGGTCCATAACACGGACGCAATAGTTATCGGTACATTTGTAAACAACACATACGGAGGGAACGCGGGGTTGCGTGATACTCCTTCGTCTAGGAAATGCAGAGAGCTCGGTGCATTGCCACCACCATCCTCACCACCGGAAGAAGAGATCAACAGTCAAGGATTCCAGATGAAATAGACTGGAAGATTGTCTCGATGGGGTATGCCAGCGGACTAGTGATTGGAGAGGTGATCACGCACAAATGGTTCATGGAAAAAAGGGCTCGACAGATTTTGAATAATGCGCTTGAAGAAGAATCAAAGGCGCTGAAACTAGAAAAGACGGGCACAAGAACAATCTTCATCTAGGAACAACCTTTTTTGGTGGTATTTTCAGTTTGAATTGGTCTGTTGTTAAGTTACAGTTGTTTCACAATTGCTAGAGCATAGTGTGAATGTAACGAATAAGGAATGTACGATTCGATCTCTGTTTTGCCTGTAGACATCTCTTTCTGAATTAGAGGCAATTCTGTGATTTATTTCCTAATTTTGGAGGGATGCTTCATATCAGTGGGATCTGAACTCAGCTAATCTAACAAATAGGCGATTTGAGAAAAGTAAAAGAAAAGCTTGTTTTCTAGCTCTAGCTCGATCACAAAGCAATCAAACTTCGCAAAACAAGATATTACAATCGATAGAAAACGAATTCTTGGAAGACTTTAATTCATATATGTCCATTTTTCTTACATACATATCTCATGGTCATAAATTTCGTTTAATCTCACATAAAGGTAGAATATTGATGAATAGATTATGTTTAAATCTTATCAAACCGAATTGATTAATCATAAGACTTCTTTTATTGTTTCTGCTTGTGTGCATAAAGGGTACAAGAAAGCGAATTGAATCTCCACTAATTCCCTTGACATTTTAGCATTATTATTGTGCACATCAAGGGTAATTTCCTACTATTTAACAAGATGTTTGGCATACATTGTTAGAGAACCATTATTCTGGAAAGACCTTAAACTTTCGAAGTTAACGATTATTCTGTATACAGTGATGTCTGAATAAAAATTACGAGTTTGAAAGTGAGATACTCATTTTTGGTATTGATATGTTCTGTTTTCGTATTATCTTATTCATGACTTTCTATTACGATGTGATTATAATTGACATTTTTTCTATTTACATGTAAGGCCCAACTAATACACATGCGTTTGCATCCCCGTCAATTTCTCGACAAAAAGCACAAACGTTCGAATAGTTATCCTCACACACCAATGAAAGCCCCATCAGAAACATGTAACGAAAACAAGAACTCAATTTATCAAATACAAAGCCAAGAAATATTCACAAATTCCTTGCAAACCCAGCACTTCGATCGAACAAACAAACAAAAGCAAAACCCTCTTCAAAAACTACATTCTTATACAGGCTCCCGACATTGACCCGGGGCTATACAAATCGTTCAATAATGAGCTCGTGCCACTGGAGAAGCCGACAAAAATGGCGTGATCACATGCCTAGACCTGCCTAATTTGTACTTCAACATGGGCAGGGGCCGCAAAGCCCGCGATTAGATCCCTATCAGATCACATTCATCGATCTTCAAACACTAATGTGGAAGCTTTGAATACGTTGGCCACTGGTTTCTAGGTGGGGCTGGTTTAGTCCTTCAAAAAAGGCTGCAAGCATTAATTTTTCAAGAATGGATTGCTGTTTCTTTCTTGACTCCAAGAGCTGCTTTTGTTGCCATCTTTGTATAGGAGAAAATCATGTGTTGCACGAAGCTAGAGATAAAGCATTTCCATAGTGTTGGCCGTGGGGCACGCGTCCCAGCAGTGAAGGGGATGGGCCGTGGGGACAGGACCAGGAAATTTTGCATATTCGTGTTGGCCGTGGGGCACGCGTCCCAACAGGTGGATTGTTATTTCCTTCTTGACTCTAAGAGCTGCTTTTGTCGACATTTGTGCTTTGCGCGAAATCATGTGCTGTACGAAGCTAGGAGGGGATGGGGTGGTATTCAATTCTCACAGCCAAATAATAAGCCAAGGTCATCAATTCTCCCAACCCGATTGATCATCAATTCTCGCCAGGGGTCCTTTGACCGCCACTTCATGATTAGACTTTATTTACTTTCCCTTGGTTGAATGCTAGCGAGATCGCGTTCACGAGTGACGAAGGCCGGACATAAGCTTGGTCAGTGTCCCTCGACGGCTCAGATTTCTCAATCTCTCGATCTCAGTGAACGGTTCAATCTCTCGACGGTGGCTTTCGGTTTGAGCCTGGATGAACGCCTGGTGCGTTGGCTCGATAGAGCTGTGTTGATGCGTTGGAGCGTCGATGAAGAGAAGCATGATTTGTCGTATGTGCATCCATGAATACGAGCAAGAGAGCGCGTATGGCTGGGAACCTCCGGTGGGTGATAAATTGTACTCTTTTATGGCTGGGAAAATCATCCCATAAATGGGATATTTTCTTAGATTTTCAAGCCAAAAATACTGCCGACTTTCCTCTCATTCACGCTCCACAATCCCAAACGCTTTGTTCTTTGCTAGCCAATCTTCTCACTTGCCTATGTTATTTCCCCAAAAATAAAGGATGCATTAATTTCCATGAAAGATGGAGAGTATCTCTCTCGATTTTCCTTTCTAAGAGCTGGCCATAATTTGTAGTGAATGCGCTCTATTGCTATCCAAGTTTAATCAAAGAATCCAATTTCTTAATTCAAAAGTGTAGTGTACATGGAGATTTCGGCCACGATGAGGGAGACAGGAAAATTGTCCAAATGTCTTAAACCTATTGCACTTTTGCCAATTTAGTCATAAACCTTTCAATTTTGCTAATTTAGTTCTAAATATTCTCACTTCTTGTCAATTCAGTCCTAAATTTTTTCACTTCTTGCCATAAAAAAATTCAAAATATTATTTAAATAATATTTAAAAATGACATGTCAGCGCCGATATTCCACATCAACATTTCTAGCCAATTTTGGCTAGATAGACGCAAGTGCAAGAAGTAAAAGATTTATGATTGAATTGACAAAATTAAAAGGTTTATGACTGAATCGCCAAGAAATGAAAATGTTTAAAACTGAATTGGCAAAATTGAAAAGTTTAGGACTGAATTGGCAAAAGTACAATAACTTTAAAACTTTTTGGATAATTTTCGCCAAGGGAGACTATGACTTGGCTTAATTCATCATGTTAGCTCAGCGTTGAAAATTCAATTAGGATTAGGGTTTCCCTCCTTAAATTCATGCTTCATTTTCGGCTAACTACAAGGCAATTCATGACCGGCCGACATGCAATTTATGTGGACCATTTATTATTAATTGAAAATGCTTCTAGAACCTATAATACAAATTATGTTAATGATATTTTTGTTTACGGTCGGGGCTAAATCCTTGTTTTCCACAGATAAATGATTAACTATGATAGCCAAAAAACGGTTTCAACACCATGCTCAGTTCCCTTGTTTCCTCCGTGAATGATGCCTTATTTAGGATCGATCTAGGTTTTTCTCATTTCTCATTTCTCATCTCTCTTTAAGAAGCTTTTTTTTTCGCCAATCATGATTCACGGATGAACCAATAAATCATGCACCATTTTTTGTGGGGAAACAGTTCAAAAACCGGTCTCTTTCATCCTTATCATTTATCTGTTCCTCACAAAAATAGGATGTTTGTTCACTGGATATTGCAAGGACGAATTTCACTCCGACAAACGAGAAGTCATGAAATTCTATTCTCTACGCTCCATCAGAAAGACAGAAGTAGAGTATAATCTATTTCTGGGGCAAGTTAGTGATCAAATTCGTCTTCATCACTGCCAATTTGCACGCCAACTGCCACTGCTGAGAGATGGAGGAAGGTAGCTATACAATAGTAGACAATTCATGCTGAAAGACTAGAGTCCGATTTTTTATTTGCAGTTTGATACAAAGTTGTAGTCAGACCATCTCAGTGAACAATTCAATGGACCTCTAATGTAAGAATACTTTACATACAAAGGAAGAGATGTGGAATGGGAACTATCTCATTTTCGCCGAAAGGGATGACTTGATGTTTGATCCAATCAGTCCACACCTGCATCCGTTTCATCATTGTCGGCCTGCAAGTAAGCTCAACAGAAAGCCTGAAGCTCTTTCTGCTGCAGGGTTTCCGAATGAATGGGTTTTGTCATCTGGTCTCTGGTTGATCAGGCGTGTGTTGGTGAGGAAAAAAAAATTGTGTTAGGCGTATGTTTTTTAAGCACCAAAATAATGACATTCCGTTTTTTGCATTTTTTAAGCTTGCGTGCTCTTTGGAGTGCAAGAATTCAAAGTCAAGAGACATCTCTATGCATGACTTCCAAAATAACATCCCCAAACAATCCAGCCGAACAAATTTGAAAAAAAATTTAAAGAATGACTTGGAAATTAGGAGGACAACTGCGACTGTTTAAGACTTCAATTTGTTCTTTTGTACCCCCCCCATCAAGCAGTTCATATTTTTGAGGTGTTATGTATAACGTGGGAATCGGGTTTCGCATTCAGTCTTAGGACTAGGTTATGGTCTCTAGAATGCCTTGTCAAGGACGCTAAGGACTATTTTCGAAGGCCATCTGGTCAGCCCATTCTAACATTGACGTTGTAACAGGATCTATTGATCATAATCAACTCATTGTATTAGATTAAAGCATGAAAATGACATCAAGGGAGAACTTGCCTATATAACATCTCCATCATCATGCCTCATGTACACCCGAGTTGGCAGAGTGAGTTTGAGAGTACCACTAGATTTGCTAAGGCAACCATGAAAAAAGAGTCATTTCACTTCAGCTATTTGATACTCTTGCTTACTATTGCTTCACACTTTCTTACTTCGACGCAACTACGTTGCCATGAAGATGAGAGATCTGCGTTGTTGGAGTTTAAGGCAACCTTCTTCAACAGAAAGCCTTGGTGTTGTGACAACGACTTTTTAGACGAGCCACCAAAGATCGAATCCTGGAATGCATCAACAGGAGAAATTCAAAGCGACTGTTGTTCTTGGGCTGGTGTTAAGTGTGATAAGGTAAGTGGTCACATGATCAGCCTTGACCTCAGCTGTAGTTGTCTCTCTGGTAAAATCAACTCCAACACTAGTCTTTTCCGTCTTCTTCGCCTAAGAAGCCTTGACCTTGCCATGAATGACTTCAATTGTCAGATTCCTCCGGCAATTGGAAATCTTGGTTCCTTGAGTCACTTGGATTTCTCCCACTCCAACTTCATGGGTCACATCCCACATTCGCTCGGTAACTTGAGCAGACTCGTCCATCTTGACCTCTCAACAAATATGCTTAACGGCACAATACTGCCCCTCCAAAACCTGACTCTACTTACTCACTTAGACTTGAGTAACAATTCATTAGAGGGTACGATTCCTACTTATTTTGGCGACATCTTGAAACTGAATCATTTGGATCTAGGCTCTAATTTTTTAACCGGTGAAATTCCATCCTTCTTGGGAAATCTGGTCCAGCTCAAGTATTTAAGTCTAGGGAACAATGAGTTAATGGGGCAAATTCCATCCTCTCTCGGGAACCTTGTCCAGCTTATTATTTTAAATTTAAGTTTTAATAAGCTAATAGGCGAAATCCAGTCTTCCATTGGAAACCTAGTTCAACTTACAGATATAAATCTTTGCTCCAATCAATTAGTGGGTGAGATTCCACTCTCTTTCCAAAACCTTATGGAGCTTAGAGGCTTAACACTTCAGTCGAATCAATTGGGTGGCGAAATCCCATCCTCCTTGGGGAAACTCACCCAATTGACTGACATTGTACTGTCATATAACCACTTCCATGGGGCAATTCCAAGCACGATTTTACAATTACAGGGTCTCATTGTTCTTGATTTGAGTTCAAATAATTTGAGTGGCACAATAAATTTTGATGCGTTTTTAGAGGCTAAAAGCCTTTCAGTACTTAAATTATCCTCTAACAAACTGTCACTGATCGTGGAAACCAACATAACTCATCAATTCTTTGCCCTAGGTTTAGGTTCATGCAACTTAAATGGTTTCCCTAAGTTTCTACAAGATCAAGATTCCTTGCTAGTGTTAGATCTATCCCACAATAACATTTCTGGTCAAGTTCCTGAATGGTTTTTGAATTTAAGCATAGAATCCCTAAGTCATTTGAACCTTTCTAGCAACTTCCTAACAAGTTTTGCTCAAGATCCCGTTATTTTCAAGTGGAAAAGTCTTTCAGATGCAGATCTCAGTTTCAATGAGTTACAAGGATCAATTCCTATCCCCACTCCAGAAATCAGGAACTACTTCGTCTCAAATAACAAGCTCTCTGGAGGGATATCGCCACTCATATGCAATCTAAGCTCTATCCAGATGATCGATTTGTCTGGTAACAATTTGACTGGTCTTCTTCCACAATGTTTGAGTAAGTTGAGTAGTACTCTAAAAGTAATGAGTCTACGGAGCAACAACTTTATTGGGAAAATTCCTCAATTGAATGGGAACTTCTGTATGTTTTCTATGATTGATCTGAGTTACAATAAATTGCACAGGCCATTGCCAAGATCGCTCCGCAACTGTAATGGCTTGGAATTCATAAATTTCGCAAACAATCAGATTGGAGATGTTTTCCCTTCATGGTTGAGCTCACTTCCAAGCTTGAAGGTACTTCTATTGCAGTATAATAGATTTCATGGACTTATTGGGGAACCAAGTAATGGGATTGATTTTCCTATGCTTCAAATCATTGACCTATCTCGGAACAGTTTTTCTGGTAGCTTGCCATCCAAATACTTTAAGCATTGGATTGCCATGAAAGTTTCTAAAACTTATCCGTCAAGCTACATTGGGGATGCTATTAGGCGATACGGGTTTCTCTTTCCAGATGCAACCTATGACTACTCTATGAGCGTCATTGCCAAAGGCATCCAAATGAATTACTCAAAGATCCAAGAGTACCTCACATTGATCGATTTCTCGAGCAACAACTTCAGCGGAGCAATCCCTGAGACCATCGGAAGCTTAAAGCAGCTAGAATTGCTCAACCTTTCCAACAACATGCTCTCTGGTTCTGTACCTTCATTCTTGGCAAACCTGACGAATTTGGAAGCATTGGACCTTTCTCAAAACCATCTCTCAGGAGAGATCCCTTTGGAGTTGACTCAACTCACTTCACTTGCGGTCTTCAACGTATCTTATAACCGTTTGACTGGGCCGATACCGCAGTCAAGGCAGTTTGCTACATTCGAAAACAACTCCTACAAAGGAAACTCAGGGCTATGTGGCAATCCTCTATCTAGAAAATGCGGAGATCTCAAAGCATCACCACCATCATCTTCAACATCAAAAGAAGATCAAGATTCGGGAAGTGCAATGGAGTTAGACTGGAAGATCGTGTGCATGGGGTATGCAAGTGGGTTAGTGATTGGAGTGGTCCTCGGGAACACCTTGATCACAGGAAGAAGGGCTGAGAACCTTGTGAAGAACTTCGGCAGAAGAAAAGAAAGGCGAAGGAGGTAGAAGAGATGGTCCAAAATCAAGGAATACCCTGACCGAAATCTTTTGTCGTCTGTGTTTGAATACCTATAACTTTTTCTAAGTTTTTCTGCTTTAATTATTAAGGAGTCCATATGCATTTTAAATAAAGCATTATGTAATCATACCATGTGTGAGACATACATCAGAAAAATCTAAAAATATTAAGAAAGTTAAGTAAAATGAAACTTTGCTCGGAAAGCTCTATTCACTTCCACTTACTTTCTCATTAATTACTTAAGAACCACTGTATTTTTCTCCAATCATATAGAATAAACTTAATCTTTATGATCATCTAACATCGATATCACTAAAAAAAATATTCGGTTTCATAAAGGGGTCATTATTTATTAGTTATATATGGGGAATAATAAGCAAATATATAATTTCAGGTGTATAAACGTCTAAAATGTGAAATCTTTTAATATAGAAGATAAAGAAACATACTTTCCTGTTTGTTGTATGTATTGGTTAAAGAGTTTGCAACATAGATATACAATAATGCAAAGTCTAACAATACCACTTTCTAAGAACTGTATGGACAATCACAATTCACTGTATAATCAGAATTCATAAGTCAAATCATTTATCACTTTTGTGAAGTATTTCACATTTTCAATTCATTTCAAAAAGCAATTATCAAACTAAGCTCCCCTTGCTTGAAATATGAAAAGCAAGCCTTGACCTGTGTCTTCCACCATTGTTTGAGCAATCTGAGCGACACTCTTGAAGTGATTAGCCTATCTAGCAACAACTTTTAAGGGAGAATTCCTCAAGTCAAGAAAACGAGTGTGCAAATTGATGATGATTGATCTCAGTTATATTCAAATCCAAAGGCCATTACCTAGGCACTCGCAGGCCGTGAAGAGTAGGAGTTCCTAAATGACCAAATCAAATGATACTTTTCCCTCCTAGTTGGGCTCAATTGTCATCTTGCGGATCTTGCAATGTGGAGGTAACCATAGTTTTCCAAGGCTTCAGATCATCGACCTCTCCCAGAACAATTGCCGGTAGCTTGCCATCCAAGTACTTTGATCGCAGGACTGCCAAGAGACTTGCAGCAGTAGATCAAGCGGACAATTTGGGCTACCCAGATCTGTAAATTGCAAATTGCATCAAGAACCACCGACACAGGTTCTGCCCACAATACATGCCCTTCGACTATTCTATGATAATGACCAACGAAGGCTTGCACAACTGAAGTATTCAAGGATCTACAACTGTCACATTGATCGATCTTTCAAGCAACAGTTCCAGTGGAGAGATATCCAAGTCTCTTGGAAGCCTAAAGCAGCTTCAGTTACTCAACCTTTCCAATAAAATTCTTAGCCTTCCCATTCCTTAGTCCTTGTCCAAACCAATAAAAATTCCGAAGCATTGGAACTTTCTCGGAACCAGCTCTCAGGAGAGATCCCACCAGAATTGGCTCGACTCCCATCGCTTGCAATCTTCAAAGTGCATTAAAACCATTTGACTGGTCCATGCCACAGACACAACAATTCCGATACATATGTAAACGACACATACGGAGGGAACACGGGTTGTGCGATGCTCCTTTGTCTAGTAAATGCAGAGAGCTCGGTGCGTTGCCACCACCATCTTCAACATCAGAAGAAGACATCAAAAGTCAAGGAGTCCAGATGAAATAGACTATAAGATTGTCTCGATGGGGTACGCCAGTGGACTAGTGATTGGAGTGGTGATCGGGCACCAATGGATCACGGGAAAAGGGGCTCGAGCGGATTGTGAATAATTTTTGCTTGAAGAAGAAACAAAGGCGCAGAAACTAGAAAAGACGGGCACAAGAACAATTTTATTTTAGGAACAACCTTCTTTGGTGGACTTTTCCGGTTGATTTGGTCTGTTGTTAAGTTCCAGTTGTTTCACAATTGCTAGAACATAGTGTGAATGTAATGAATAAGAAATGTACGATTCCATCTCTGTTTTGCCAGTAGACATCCCGTCTGGATTAGAGGCAATTTTCTGATTCATTTCCTAATTTTGGACGGATGTTTCATATCAGTAGGATCTGAAACCACCAGGCTAATTGACAAATAGGAGATTTGAGAAAAATAAAAGAAAAACTTGTTTTCTAGCTCTAGCTCGGTCACAAAGCGATCAAACTCCCACAAAACAAGATTTTATAATGGATACAAAAGCAATTTCTTGGAAGATTTTAATCTATAGATGTTTATTTTTGCTACATACGTATTCAATCTCATGGGAAGATAGAATATTAATGGATAGATTATTACATGGAAACACTTAAATCTTATCAAACACAATTGCATTGATCATAGGACTTCTTTTATTGTGTCTGCTTGATAGAAAAGCGAATTGAATATCAACTAATACACTTGACATTTTAGCATGATTATTGTGCACATCAAGGATAATTTCCTTCTATCTAACAAGTTGCTCGATATATATTAATAGACAAAAATTATTCTGGAAAAACCTTAAACTGTCTAATCAAATGGCTATCCAATATATAGTGATATCACAATACAAGTTTAAAAGTAAGGTACTAATTTTTTGTAGTGGTTTGTTTTGTTTTTGCATTATCTTATTCACATATTTCTATTGTCACGTGATTATATCTGCCATCCTTTGTATTTACATGTACGGCCCAACTTATACATATCCATTTCCACGTCAATTTCTCGACAAAAAGCATAAAATTTTAACACAAAATGGTTATCCCAATACACCTGTAAAAGCCCTATCAGAAACTTCTAACGAAAACAAGAACTCTATACATCGAATATAAGTAAAGAAGTATTCACAGATTCCTTCATCGCTCGCTCGTGGCTAAAGGAGCAGTTAGGGCAGGAAAGGTCAGTCTATACCCGAACACAGCAACAAATTCTTGAAATGAAACCCCTTCTAGGGTTGTGCTTGTTACTTCGTGTTTTGTTCTCACGTGTTGGTCCTTTTCACGTTGTTGTCGAGTTTTTAACATCACCTGCCGGAAGACTCAGAAAAGATTTTCAATGCAAACCCAGCACTCCGATCAAATGTACAAAACAAAAACCTCTTTATAAACAACATTTCATGTGTATGTCCCCGACATTGACCAGGGGCTATACACATCATTTAAATAATGAGCTCGTGTCAGTGGAGAAGCCAACAAAATGGCGATTTAAGTAGCTCTTTGGATCCTACTGACCATGGAGATTAGCTGGAAGAGAGAGAGAGAGTTCATTACACATGTCAACACATAGACTTTTCTGATGTGATCGTATCATTGGATTCACTTTTTGTCATTAGATTATGGAAAAATGGAACGGCATTGACCCTTGACGTATATTATATAGTATACAAGTCGCATTTGCCTCTCTGAAATTTCTTTTCAGAAATGTCATCAACTTGAAGGTCTATCAAAACTTGGTATATCAAATATTCGTGAAGTGCCCTATCTTAAATCGCATACCATAATATAACAAGTCATACTCTTACAATGTTTTCTTTTCCTAAGTTAAAAATGCTAAATGTGACTTCCCGATTTAGTGAGCAATTATAAATTAACTTGTTTCTCCACGTCATTGGTGCAATATGAGTTCCAAATGCTTTCTCACCTTGGACCCGACATTTATTTTAACTAACCAAGATCTTCAAAGCCATTCTGCATTGTGCATTACATATAATTATTTGTAGGTTCGTAGGTTCACTCTAGCACTACTCTATTTTTAACTTAAATAATTTGTAGCTATATGAATTTTTTTTCAGTGCAAAACATACATACCGATACATATAGATAAGTGATGGAATTTTTACCCATGAATAAGGGCATATGGCAAATGGACATGGTGAAAACACTCATATGCGTGTTGACTTGTTTGTGGGAGGCACATACTTTACAAGTAACTTAAGTACAAATGATAGTTGCTGGGGGAGTGAGTGAAAATATGTGGAAAAAAATATATTTTTTTCTTCTTTTTGCGCACTTTACGGGTATGCTTTTGTAATTTAGCAATTATCAAATTCCTCCAAGCAAGAATAGGGAAAAGTGCTCCTCAAATGTGTCCAACAAACAAGTCCAAACACGAAAGAGAACAACTCCCAATGACACTCCCTCTCAGCCTCTATCATCCATTCATATATACATATATATATATAGGTGGGTCCAATTAATTTATTTTTATTTTTATTTTTATGTTTATGTTTATTTTCCATTATAGAAGAAGCCTATGTGCGTCTGAGGTCGGTTCTAGACAGACCTTGTTGGTGATATTTTTGTGAAATTTTTCATGCTTTGTGTCTCGCAGGACTTGGTTTTTTCCTTCGCCGGGCCAAATGCCAACTCTATTGAGACAAAGTCCATAAGACAACCAAGTAGCTGCCCGCCTGACCATGAATCCCAGGGTGAGGTCTTGCTTGAATGATCTGATCGCGACGTTTCCTTTTCCGTATTTCAGCTTAATAATTTTCTAGAATCCATCGTTGTTTAGTTACTTAGTGTTATAACAGGTTAAATTTTGAAAGCAGTCTTCGATCAATGATTCATAAAGTTTTACATTCTAAGATCACGTTGATGATACATCATTTGAGAGCACTTCAAAAATAAAATCCTGAATGCATCAAACCGATCACAAATAATGTAGATTTAGAATCAATTGTTGGGATGGATCAGTTGAAGTGCATGAGAACCAGTTTGAACACTATCTAAGCACTAAATTTCCAAAAAAAATTAGTCATAATAGTAAAATGCCGTTGTGGCTATAATATAACCTCTAAGAATTTGGCTCACTTAATGAGTGGTGACAAATCAACCGAAAAGAATATAAGGGAAATGATGTCGAATAACCAAAATTAAGTACATAAAATAAATTTTATATTGTAATGTATAAAAGATGCAAAACAAAACAAGAATATGACAATATATGACCGGTAGCTTTCAAGTGGATCTATAAAACGACATAACATGTTACTAGGAAACTTGAGTCTAGATGAATTTATTTGGATGTCAACTCCATTATATCACATTATTTAATCGACTTTGTGCTTCATTATTTATATATATAGTATTATTTGAGAGAAAGACAATCGTATCTTATTCTCTCAATGAAGATCCTATGGAAAAACAAAACAATTGTTTGGATATCCTAGAATATTGAGCTAATAAGTAGAACTTAATCGTAGTATGACATAAATGTGGAGGTTCATGTAAATTTGATAAACAATATGATTTCTGAGTTTACATGTCCATCTCATAAAATGTCTGAAATTTATGCGCAAAGTACTTTTTTTACCTTAACATAGACTCATATAATCTTTACGACAAAATAAAAACAAAATAATAGAACTAGAGGCTCTTTGTTTGGGGGTGTTAAAGTCCACTCAAAACTCCTTTCTTCTTTCTAACATTATGCCTTAATTTAGAAATATTTTGAAAAAAAAAATCTAGAATACCATAATATCTTTATAATGCTAAATCAATCTCAATTAACAAAATATGTCAAACGGCACATTATCTTACATGGATAATCAACGTGTGAAGTTGTTTTTGTCCACTTGTCAAATTTACCGATTTGGAAGCCAAATCAGCATATTCCATTAATTTGAATTAATAGAAAGACTGCGTCAAACATGTAATTTAGCAACTAATTGAATATGTATCAAAAGTTTAAAAATCATATTTAATAAATTAAAAATTCAAGGACAACATTACATTGGACTTAAGGTTAGAGATCATATCGAACAAATTAAAAGTTTGGGAACAATATTGCAAATTAGATCAAAGTTTGGAGACCATTTGTATTATTATTCCTTTTAAATTTGGGTGCTTGAGTAAAAAGAGGACCTTATGCAGGCTACCACATTCAGTCATCGGGGAGACTATGAATAGTTGTGCTCGAGGCAAGAGGTGGAATAAGTTAGGCCTCTCCAAACTTAAATAAGTCTATCGTTAAGCAATTGACATATAAAAAAAAATCTACCTTAAGAGAAAATTACATATACACTTTCACAAAATCCTAACTCAATCCCCTTATCTCACTTCCTTCCCATGTGACTAGCCACCATGACGATGCCGTCGCTGTCACTAAGCAATCAATCCACCATCATGTCTTAGTTCAATCGTCATTGTCGTCCTCCACCCCCCCCCCAATCTCTCTATCTCTCTCTCTCAAGTCCCTGTCTCTCTTTATCGTGTCACCGCCTATGAGCGACCGGAGCGTCTCAAGATCAAGCAGAGAGAGAGAGAGTTAGCTTCAAATCAAGGGTCCGCTACTATTAAGGTTAAAAACACTTCTGAGAAGCTTGACAAAGTGTTTATAACCATGAAGCTCAGACAATGAGACCTATTCAGTTGCGAGCTAGGCATACACAGCCCTTCCTTAGATATATATTTTCTTGATGGTGAACTTGAATAATAGTTGAGGCCAATCCTAGGGTCCCACCCGGACCCCTCACTGCTCACCCCTCGAGTGTTAGCGTCCTTGTTACGGACGCATGGTGATTTACTTTTTATGCAGAGCTGCCCTAATAACTTTTTACAAATGCCGGACAACTTTTAGAATTTGGGGTTCGAGCTTGGCCAATAATTTCTTCGCCCCCGTGAAGGGTCGCTACTACTACTACTCGTCCACGCACAACAGAGGCACAAGTGAGAAGAAGAGCTGCAGTTGCAGGCAAAACCCTACATCAAAGTGAAAAAGGAGAGAGGGGGGGGGAGGGGGGGAGGCTACTGACGATGGTCTCGAAAGTCAGTGATTTCGCAACGGCCCCCAATTCTTGAAGTTTGCGAAACCATTACCAAACAAAAACTCTCAGACAATTTATATTCATCTCCCCTCTCTCTTTCTCTCTCACTCTGTCTCTGTTACAAACGCACAAGCAAAGGAGAAGAAAATGTAATTCGATGCATTGATTCCAGTTCTTCATCTTGTAACTTTTCCTCTTGGCCTCTTCTATTGTTCACCTCGATTCTCTCTCTCTCTCTCTCTCTCTCTCTCTCTCTCTCTCTCGTGTGAAGTCAAATCCCTTAAACTCCACGCTATTCTTTTCCTCACAGGTGATCAACGTCCTTTTGACAAACCCCCCATTATATAAACCCACTCGACCCTCTCCTCTCTCTCCCTCACTACTCTCTCTTTCTCTTTTCTCTCACTAACTGAGCTGAAAAAAATGGTGCACCGCCACCCCCACCATTGCAAAGAGAAGAGACCCAAGTTCTGCATCAACGACCACGTCGACGTCCTCGCCGAGATCCTGAAGCGCCTCGACGGCCGCTCCCTCTGCATCGCCGCCTGCGTCTGCCGCCTCTGGTCCGCCCTCGCCCGCAACGACTCCGTCTGGGAGCACCTCTGCTTCCGCCACCTCTCCCCTCCCCCTCCTTCCTCCGTCCGCCCCGTCGTCTCCGCCCTCGGCGGCTACCGCCGCCTCTACATGGTCTGCATTCGCCCCGTGCTCAGCCGCCTCGGCCGGTCCCGCCGCGCCGAGCTCCCGTGGCGGGTCCGGTCCCGGGAGGAGCTGCAGCTGTCGCTCTCGCTGTTTTGCGTGGATTATTACGAGAGGCTCGGGAACGGAAGTGGCGGTGGCGGCAGCAGTAGCAGATTCGGCGACGGCTCAACGGGCGCATCCTCCTCGCTGATGTTCCTCTGCAAGCCCGTGAACGTCTGATGAAAGAGAAACAGTAGATCGTCTTTCCATTTTTCTTACGCAACAAATTGAAAGCTTGAGCTTAGAAGAGGAGGAGGAAAAGTTAGTGAAGCGACCCGCCAGCCTATGTCCGTTATAAATTCTTTTGTTTAGAATATTAGAAATAAATGTTATATCCCTTTATTTACGAGATGATTAATTTGTCCCAGCATTATTGCATTAATTCAAGTTACTTTTGAGATGATAATGTAAATTTCATTTGCTAAATTAATTTAGTGACATCGATAAGGTGAGAATTATCACCACGCGTAAATTATATAATAATCATTGAATCCATAAATCATACCGACACTTGTGCAAAATGAAAGGAAGTGATAGTTATATATGGAGAGAAAGCAAGTAGCTAATTAATCAATGAATTGTAATAAATGGTGGTTTTAACTTAAATATATAATGGATCTATCGACTTTACTAACGGAAACATTATTTTTATGTGTTGAATTTGATTAATATAAGGAAATTTACTTGCTATGCGAATGTAGATGGATTTCCATTTTTAACTTTAGTGGCAGATATTCTTGTATAATGATCTTCAAATTCTGGGTAGCTCTAATAGTATGAGATAAACGAAGGAGGAAATTATTTAATTCATGCAATATAAAGCTTACGACGGAAGGATTTATCTGGTACTTTTGTAATTTAGCTAAAATTGAAGCTCAGCTGCTTTGGTGGCCCCTGCTTTGGTGGCCAGGGGCCACCAAGCTGGGCTTGACGGTGATTGTTCGAGGGAGCGATTTGTACTATTTGCTGGTCGATATTCTCTTTTTCCTTGGATTTGAATAGGAGGGAGTAGGACATCTTGGAAAAATTGTCCAAAAACATCTTAAATTTATTATACTTTTATTAATTCAATCTTAAACATTTTGATTATATCAATTGAAATCTAAACTTTGCACATTTTCTCAATTAAGTCTATCCAATTAATTTTGGCCGAAAATCGCCAACTTAGATGACAGTCGTCTTACGCGACATAATCAATACTAACATTGATAATTTTTAATAATAATTTAATATTTTTATATTTATATTTCTTTTCTTTTCTTTTCTTTTCTTTCATTTCCGTCTTTTTTTTTTTTTTTTTATTGCTAAGAGATTAGCAAAGGGCTACTGGCCAGGGTTCGCAAGCCCTTTCGATGGCCAGCCAGGGTCAATAGGTGTTAGTTACTGACCAGCCCTTAACAATATTTAAAAAAAAAAAAAAAAAGTAAAGATAGAAAAGGAAAATATTATTATAAAAATTTCATAAAATATTAAATTATTATTAAAAATCGTTCACAATAGTATCGGCCATGTCAAGTAAAATAGTCAGCTTCCACATCAAGAATCAATTAGCAAAATATGAAAAAGCTTAAAAATCAATTGGCACACTAAAAGGTTTATGACTAAATTAGCAAAAATGTAATAAGTTTATGACTTTTTTGATAATTTTCCTAGACATCTCTGCCTAAGTACTCACTTTCAACTATGCATGATTACATATCCTAATATGTAAATACCTTTTTTTGGGTCGAAACATGTAAATACTTTATAATAGTGATTTCATAATAAATTAAGTTTAAGCCAGCCGAACAATTTTCCCAACTAAAGTAAATTAGGAAAATCTATATTAGATTAAGCAAGAAATGTGCATTGTTACGATGAGTTATGATACGTAGAGAACGATTTTTCGAGAAATTATAGAAGCATCTGTCCTGAAAGAGCGACGTGCCTCGTGACAATGTATCACCTGGTATTCTTTTCCTATTATCAATCTAACCTCCCAATCGCACAAATGATGTCTTGTTGCTTTATGGAAATTGATAAAACAAAATAATTCGAAATAACCCCTTGAACAAAAAAACCGTATAAGCTTGAGGGAATTATTTATTTGACATAGTGATAAAAGGATTAAGAGGCAGTACTCAAGCAAAGTGAATCATGTCTTACTAGCGTCGCTCCCATCACTTTCAATATAGGTCATCTTAATTTTAGTGAAAAATACCTAATAAACCGTGTAAATGAGTTATACCCTTCAAACACCAAAAAATTCGCTATTGTGTGTACAATTTTGTAGTGAGAACTTCAGTAGATTAGCTACCCAAGGTGCATCGGTTCGCATATTGTCATGAAACGATACATCATGTCACATAGGGCACGTTCAACCCCATCGACGGGGGACCACCTAAAACTTTCATCATGCCTGTCCAATCCTGATCAGCCCCAGAGAGGTCCGTTCGCTGGATGACTTTTGTCTTCTGCAAACGATCAGCTGACCTTTATACAGACCATGGCAAAGCTTGGCTTGTCCTCTTTCCCCCCCTCTTTGATCCCCAGCACGAAAGCTGACGCATAGAGCCCGGGATTACGCTATCTTGATCAGGCCACGTCACGGAGAGAGCGAGTGATCGATCGCTGTCTCTCGCACAACGACCCGTTGGATCGTTATTGTCCATCTTTGGGCCGAAGGAATTGGGTCGTGATTGGCCCCCGGTGAGAAGGCTTAATGGAATCGGTGGAGTCTGGCTTAACTCGTCGCGGGCCCCCCTGACAAGACGCTAGCTTTATTGCCGTGGTGACAGGAGCGGGCATTTTAGCAAACAGTTGACGAACGGATGAAAAATCTTTCCGATCTCTTCCTTACGTTGTGAGGAGCAAGCGTAGCTTCATCGATATCATCTGCAGAAATTTTGCGGGGGAGTGAGAAGGGCTCAGAGGAAGCGAAGACTGTGGAGAGACATGAACGCTCTCACCTGGCACAAAGTCGCTGCCATCTCTGGTCCTCTCTCTCTCTCTCTCTCTCTCTCTCTCTCTCTCTCTCTGACAAATTTTATGATCCAACTGTTGGAGAAAAATCGTCTCTTTGGTTGAAATGAGCAGGAGTGGCAGCTCTTGGATTGGGAACATATGGTGCCCATGTCTTCAGACCCAAGAATCCCTCTTACAAGGAGGTGCATTTCCATAGCCGCGCTTGCTTGCTTTCGATTCTTTCATTTAAGGGTCTGATTTTGTTAGGGCTGACATGGGTTTCTTCTGTTTTTTGGTGGATTCTTTTTTTCTTATGTGAAGGTATGGCATACGGCCTCTTTGTACCATCTGGTTCACACAGCTGCACTTGTCACTGCCCCTTTAACCAAACGTCCCCATATCGTGAGTACATCTTCTCCTTCAGCACTGATTTATTCTTGCAATTGGGAGTTTGTAATGGTGATCTTCGGAGGGACTAATGTAATGCTGAGTTGTTATGGAAGAAATGTTATGAAATGTTAATCAAAGGCGGTTCAGTTTAGTTGGTTACTCTTTTATGGAAATGGTTGTGCAGTTCTAATAAGTGGGTTCAACTCGTTTCCTGTTTCAGTTTGGAGGGCTCTTGACTGCTGGAATTCTTTTGTTCTCCGGGTCGTAAGTCTCAGCCCCTTTATGTTATTTTACTCGTATGCTGCATTTATACGATAATTCTTTTGTGCTTTAAACCTTATAATTTGTGATTGGGGATTGTTTTCTGTAGGAAAGTCACGGTAGGATTGCGTTTTTAGCATTTAGGACATCATGGAGTTTGGTATCCTCTGTTAGTTTCTTAGACAGCGCTTTGCCTCTATGTTCTAAAAACTTAGAGCCAGAGAAAGTTAATGCTTTGAAGTTTGGAGGAACAGAACATGACATTTCAATTTTAGTTTTTCTCTAGCATGGTGGGTGATTTCAAGAAGAGGATCTTGTGAGACATACTTATTCCCTTGCTTTATGTGCTAGCATAAGGTGTTTGCACCTTGTGGAGGTTTAGTTTAAAAGCAACAACTACTGGTGGTTCATAGAGAATTTCTCTGCATGCCAACTTTACTTGAGTCGAGTACATCAACTATTCATTGGAAGACTTCCTATGCTTCTTGGTTTCATATTTCCTTCTATTTCATTGACATCAACAATTGTGATGAATTTTTCTTACAATTCCACTACCTTCTCAGAGGGAGGGAGGGAGGGAGGGAGTTGGTGTAAACTTTGAAACCTATTTGTGGGCTTCAACCATCTTTGCATCTTTATGGGAAAAGCCTTGGCAAACTTTCAAAGCTTTTCCAGTCTTCCTCTCTGTTAGGAAGCATTAAAAGCTTTCCCTTTGATGTTTCGCTTTCATAATGATCCTTGGGGGAGTGGGGTGGTTCTCCGCTAATATTTCACAGCATGAGCTCCCTCTATTATGGTGGGATTTGCGATGATATTGTTGTGCCTGTGAGGATGTACAGTTCACATGCAGTGAATTGAATATGGTAATGACTTGGGTTTGTTTGGCAATTAACTCAGCATAGTGACCTAGATTCTTTGTAAAAATGAAGTTCCACGGAAAATGGAAATGGCGGATTGAATTACACCTTTTTAGCTTTTGGCATTGTAGGAGATAGAAACATCCCGTCATGCCTTCCCTGGTCGGTATAAATAGCTATTGTCTCATACTATACAATCATGCATTTGCTGCTAGATGCTGCAATTTTTTGTTTTTGATGATCATTGACAATCCCATATGCTCAATTTCTGGAATCTGGATATCATCAAATACTTCACTAACTGCAAATGATTTTAGGTGCTACACAACTGCACTGTATGAGGACAGAAAGTACTCCACGTTGGCACCAGTTGGAGGTTTTGCGTTCATTGCTGCTTGGGCGAGCTTGCTATTTTAAGGATCTGAAGCAAACAGGAACTCAAGATCTTTAAATACTATATACCGTGGTCGAGATCTCAAAAAGTCAAATGAGCCCTATTCCAGGATTAAATTAATTGGAAATCTGTGTTCATTCTGCTGCTGAAGTTTCATTGGGTTTCTCTGTTATCACAACTAAAGCTGAGAGAGAGTTTCATGTCTGTTGTTTTAAGAAACCCAATGAAATACCACCATACTCCTTTATAAGTTGGTCCAATGCAATTCAACTGTTGTAATGCATTAACCATGTTTTAACCGGGTGTATTACACAGTGAAGGATTCTCTAGTTCCTGCTACATTATGCAGTGTTGAGTGAGGTTTTACCGAGGCCGTTTTGGCAGTCTCCTGGAGAAGATATTGCCTTCTCATCTACTTTTGTCGCCAACCTGATAAAACAGAGACTTTTATTCTTTTCTTAAGGCCTTGTGCTTTGAAAATTGATCGATTCTAACACGGTAAAGACTATAGAGGGTGGAAAGAACCGTTTTGGGATGTCCATTTCTATCTAAAGTCACATATCATTGTCTCTGTGGGGATAATAGAACCACAGTAATCTCCACATTACAATTTCCACGCATGAGATTTAGAGTGAGAATGTGTTTATGACAATGTTACTAAAGAGTGGACCCTTTCAGCTGAGTCATTTTTTCTCTGGAAGAGGGGCCAAACACTTCATAGAAGGAAACAAAAACTAACTCGCTTCTTCCACAGCAGTAGAAAATACACCGACAATTTTATTTTCATTTCAAGCCTGCTTCTTCAGTGTCCAATAGAATACGATCCAATAGAATAAGATCCCTTATTAAGCATTGGAGAGACGGTTCACCGCCGAGAGGAAAAGAATGAGGAGCTCAACTCCCTTCTACTTCTGAGTGAAGAGCCGACATGCCCGAGAAATCAATCTCAATAACTTGGGGGTCCATGATGCATCTCAGAGAGGCACCTCCGACTTCCAAGGGTAAACAATAATGGTCATCCATCTTCCTCGGAGCTGCAGTAAAGAGAGGAAATCCGGTAAGAACTAAAAACTATCAAACTGATTGCTTGATCAACCGCTATCTACGTTGTTAGTACAAATGCTCCTTAACATTAGGCAATTACCTCACTTTTAGCTGCAGTACAGTAGTAGGATCTTCCAAGCTGAGTTCTCTGCAACTAGGGTAGCTGGGACTCTGAACAATCCCCAAGCCACGCCCTTTTGATGAATCTATTCTAAGAAAAGAATGAATCCAACAACAAATCGATGTTGATTGATCAGGATGCGCCATGACACCAGAGACCAGTATATTGCTTCCCAGAATCGAATATTTGAGTCCATCAGAGGAGGCAACAAACTCAAAGCTCCTGCAGTAGATATAAAAAGAACATATGTTAATCAGAAGAGTCCAACCAAAAGTTCTGAATTTGGACAATTCTGAACACATTGTTTGAAGTACTTAGACTATCTATTGCCCAACACGAAGTCAAACACAATAAGTCAAGACTGCATGCGATGCTTCCTACGCAGCAGAAATAAGATTATGTTAGGTTAAAAAGTTCCTTGTTATGTATAAAGAGTTCCATCTTTCATCTAGACATATTAGAGTAAGCTGAAGTTTGCCATACCCGGAACTCCCAACAATGCCACTAGGAAAGGCAACAGCTGTACAATGCACGAGGCTCATCACGACAACCATTTGATGCCCCCCGCCCTAAAATGGCAGCCCCGGTGAAGTTGTGAAAAGTGATCAGCCACTGGCATGGAACTTTTGACAGTAGATGTGCTGTTGTCATATCGTTATCTCTCAGCCAGACTCAAAGAACTGTGCTACGGCTGAATAAAGCTGCTCTTCTTCAAAAGGCTTTGAGACATAATCATCCATCCCACAGTTGACACATTCTTCATTTGTAGCCTGAATTACGTCAGCCGTCATGGCTAAGATAGGAGTATGCCAATGTACCACATTATGAAATGCATCGGAAGACGCTTCCCCAGTTGCAATCTTACTATTAACCTCCCTCTCAAGGTGACGAATTTGTCTTGTTGCCTCAAACCTACAATATTAGAAGAAACTACCAAATGCTCAACAAATACACATTAAACAAACAAACGAAGAAATAATTAGATTGCGGAATACCGTTCAGCATAAAAAATAAAAGAGTATATTCATTACCCGTCCATCTCTGGCATTTGCAAATCCATGAAGCAAGCAGCGAAATCATGAGGCGGCCGAAGCATGGCAACAGCATCCTTACCACTCCCAACACAAGTAACAATGGCACCATATTTCTTTAAAGCACCCTCTGCTACTCTTCTGTTTACCATGTTGTCATCCACAACCAAGATTCTTCTATCTTTCAGCAAATTGCCAAGACTTGAAACTTTTCTTCTGTCAGATAGCCTCTTCTTACCATTACCAAGGGCTTCCTGGAAAAAGGACATCAAGACACTCAATCTGAGAGGCTTTACCAGCACTTCATCTACCAGGTTGGCTAATTTGAGCTTGCTGCGTTCGCTTGGACTTATGGATGTAGCTAGAAGAAAAATCTTGGGACGTATGGACACTCCATTGCTGCCATTTTGCCTGCGTTTCCTAAGTGAAATATTGAGTTCTGAACCTGTTTGCCTGTCCCAGACATCTTTGTCAATGAGAATCATGTCGAAATCTGATAGTTCCCTGCAGGAAAAACAATCAAGAAATTGTTACACAAAGGGTTTGTCAATTGTTAGAAGTAACATAACTCAAAAATATGAACATTCCTTTCAGCCATGGTAGTATTATGATTGTGGTCCAATCTTTTCCTCATTTAAGAAAAGATACGCAGATCAACAATAGATATGCAGCGATGAGAGAGAGAGAGAGAGAGAGAGTAACTAAATACTGGGTTGATAGAAGATCTGACTAATCATTCAACGATCACCAAAACATTTGTCAATATTTGTAGGTGACACTCATTTGTTGAGATTCAAGCAACTTCAGAAGTCCCAGGCAACATGTAGATTATATAGATGCAACAGTATACAACTATGGAACCACCGAAACACATATGAGACATGTATTTACAACCTATGGTCAGGTTATTTCAAGAGCAAGTACCAAGATCTGATCATAGATAACTGTTCAGTGTGAACCTTTTTCAGCTCTTTACATATTTAGTGTCAAAAGAATAGACTAACTCTAATTTTGTCACTATGGTGGCAAGTGGATCTACCTTGGGCTAGAAGAGTTGGAAAGGTAAGTACAGGCTGACATCAAACTGCAAGCGATATCCACTGATATTTTTAGTCTCTCAAGATGATATCTTGCGACCTCAGCTCGGATGCTCCTTTTATCTATCACCAAGGCTCTCAATCCTTTGAACTCTGACATGATTGAATCGTAATTTTGCCGCTTCATATCAAGACAGTTCGTTTCACATTTTGCAAAGGGTACAGTAAAGGAAAATGTACTTCCAGTGCCTGGTTCACTTACAAACCCAATCTCCCCATGCATAAGATCCACTAAACATTTGCTAATACTCAAGCCAATTCCAGTGCCACCATATGTACGTGACGTGGAGCTATCAGCCTGCACAAAAGGTGTGAATATGCGGCTTTGTGCCTCTCTGGCAATTCCAACACCTGTATCCTCAACAGTAACCAGTATTTCAACTGATGTATTCCCATCAGTTTGATCAGAGCGATTTAACTTCCTAAAGTGCTCCCAGCTTTTCCTTCTGTCAACCACTCGAAACCCACTCAATGTATTAAAAGTTTTGTTTGATGTATCTTCAACTAAGTTTGAACTTCTCTCCTCCGCATCTCTAAAATCATGCTGACTGCATCCATCTTCTACCAGATAAACTGAGACAAATATATGCCCTTCATGCGTAAACTGCAGTAAACATGAAGACATCAAAAAATTGGAATTGTCTTGTAATGTTACCAAGGATCACAAATAACACAGCAAACAATTACACAGATCGAATAAATTGCTCTTTTCTTCAATCAAAAGAGTTTGAAAGGCCATCGAATAAGTAAAGTTTGATCTGATGAGGAGCAGATTGGCTGTCCAGACATGTACAGCAAGGTCGACTTTTCACTTGTAAAGTATCTATTATCCACATGACCTTTTCTACAAGAAAATTTGGAAATCAAAGGACCAAATAGAAACATAAGCATGAGGAATACATTCTTTAAATTAGTTGAAGATCCTATGCCACTTTTTAATGCTTAGGCATCAGGTCCTTTTTACAAATAGACAAGCTAATAACTGACTTTCTGAATACCAAAAATATTTGTGTAAAAGACCGCATGAGAGAAAATAGACAGAAAATGAAGTAACAAAGACCTTGATTGAGTTCCCCACAAGATTTGTAATTATCTGCCGGAATCGACCAGGATCCCCAATGACAACGTCCGGCACCCGATCAGAGACATACACAGCCAACTTCCCTCACCCAACAGAACCACCACAAGAAACAAACCAAGCTCCTGTAAGATTTTACATGAAACAGCTAAGAATTCAATGGAAAAGGAAAATGACTGGGAACATACCTCAATTCCTTTTTCATTAGATCTGCCCGAAAAAAGTGATAGCACGTTATCCAGAACAAAACGAAGATCAAAAGGCACTTTTTCTAGCTCAAGACGTCCAGATTCAATCTTGGCCTGATCAAGAACCTCATTGATCAGTGATATCAAATCTTTTCCACATGCATGAGCAGTTTGGGCATAATCCAGTTGATTTGCATCGAGATTTGTATCCATAAGCATTTGCAGCATGCCTGGAACATCATTTTAACCCATCATCAATGCTTCAGTCAGATCGGCAATTGGATTGTATTTCCAAAGAACTTTTACTGACCTAAAACACCATTCATAGGAGTTCGAATCTCGTGGGAAACAGTCGCAAGAAACTACAAGAAGAAAAACATAAAAGGGTAAATTCCATTCAGATTGCTTATAATAGTATCTATGTTACAGTATACAAGAAATCACTCAAAGATGCCACAAATATCAAGAAAGTAGATTTCTATTATTAAATAGATTCACGTGTTGAGGACAGACAAGAAGAATTTAGAAATTGCCGTCAATTTAGTGAAACATAAATAAAGTGCACCTGAGATTTTGCCACATCTGCAGCCTCAGCACGACTTTTCAGCTCCATCATCTGTCGATAGTCCTCCTCCACCTTAGCAATTCTATTTATAGCTGCATGAAAGATATGGCCAACGAGCAACGTGATGACCAGTAGTCCAACTGATGAATTTATTGCAGTCCACGGCCAAGGAGGTCTCTGCTTGAACCTACACACAACAGCCCAGGTAACCATGAGATGCCCCAAGTATGTGGTGATATAAACACTCATTTGTTTAAGAGATGTACCTGCAGTGCATCTCATGTCTCCTAAGTGGATCCCCAAAATCTACGTTACTAACATGAACTAGCCCAGTGTCTATAACGTCATCGCCATACATATTGATTGGTGCAGATCCATTGGTTGTGTCATAGACATTGACCACAATTGTCTGCTTGCTGGCCAGCTGATGCAGAAGCTTCTCAACTAGGGAGGGGACATCATAAGATGCACCCAAATACCTAAAAGATGGAAAAAAATAGACTTAGTGCATCTACCCACATCAAAAAAAGAAATTTACCAAGCCATCAAGTAACACCTACCCCACTGTTGCTTCAATACGTTGCTCAGCTGTAGCATCAGCAGGGAGTTCTCTATCATATACAGCAAAAGTTAGTACAACACCAAGGTGATTTGACTTCAGAAGCTTGAAGGGAGAAGTCAGTACTCCCTTCCCAGATGCCCTAGCCCGCAGTATATTCTCCCGATCTTCCTATATTTGTAGCAAAAGTAACATGTTATAAAAGCGTAGTCTAAGAAGTTACCAATCTTGATGGAATTCCCCCAAATTTACGAGAAAAGTTATTGCAACTTCCGCGTATTATTACCTTTTCTACTAAGTACTACACGATTGATGTTTCAATTACTCCTGCTGAGTGAATATACTCATCAGGTTTCAATTACTCTTAATGCGTAAGTATACTACTCAGGACATCATCAGAAGTCAAGGACAATGACATACAACATAAAAGTTAGAGCAAGTAGCACATTAAAGAAAAAAAGATGAGGATAGCGATAAAATACACTAGTCTTAGTTGACCCACCTTTCCGGACATCATGTCAATTGAGACTATGTGAGAGACAGTTTCTTGAGAAAATACAACAGGTGCATACTCATCTTGAATAGGTGCAGGGTCCAACCTATCCACCATATAGTCCTGTACAAGTGTCTGATCAGCAGTTTCCATTTTCTTTATTGTCCAATCATGTCGCTTCTCAAATTGCTCCCTCTCTGAGTGAGGTACTTTTAAAGCATACGCAACACCACTAGTAAGTGGTCTCTCAAAAGCTGTTCTTTCTGTGTATTCTCCGAAAGTTTTCTGCAAGATAAAGATGGAAAAAAATATCGATCTCAGTGTTTTCTCCATCAAATTTTCAAAGGAGCAAGGAGGTTTGTTGCACCATGAATGCCACTACCACTCCAAGTAGGTGCTCTTGAAGGCCATGCATGTGACACAGCAACTAAACTCATAAAGTTGTTATTGGTTCCCACAATATCTTTCCAAGATAAGTAAGTTTCCATAATATCAGCCAATTACCTGGCCTATCCCATTCGATTTGGATGGTCATGGCGACCACAAGCATGGGTAGAAGGTATCAGCTCAAAGGAAGCATATGCATGATTGAGGAAATAAGGCATCAATACATCAAGGTGTCGGTTTTTGAACTTTGGAACTGCAGAGTCGTTGTGGAATTTAAGCAATTTCAAAAGTTCAAAAGTGCAAGTATCACTCTCTCCTTAGTAGAGCTCAACAACCACTTCTTAGCACAAACTTTCTTCACAATATACGTCATAGAAATTAACAGTGTGAAAGCTTTTCTCCTCACTCTCCTGAAGGATGAAAATTTGTTTTCAAAGAAAGACACCCTTAAAGAAAAAAAAATTATCAAATAACTTATTCTCAATGTCGACCTCATGCATGTTATCATGATTGCCGATAACAAACTCCCATCTACTACAGCTTTTAACCCATCCAATGCTAGCAAAGGGGCAAGAATCTCAATATGAGTAACCAGTACAGCTCGACACCCCATTATAGTCCTTATATTTAATAGCAATTCATTGCTTAGTAGAGACCACCTAATATGCACTCACATACAACTATCACCACCTTGATCATTCACGATCATCCTTTTTGCTGAGACCATCCACCACAAGTGGCAGAATTTGGAATCCTTCTTAGGCTCAGTTTAGTTTGCTGTCATAATTTTCAAGGGAAAGCTACTCCTATTATCTCACACCTTAAAATGCTTCACTGTCAGTTTAACCCACCCTGAAAATTGCTAAAATGGGAACAAATTCAAGCAAACTTCATAGTTATAACATTTAAATAACCCTAGTCTATAAGTTGCCTGAACAATGTGGTGACGCAAACCACCAAGCTGGACATGAACATTTCACTGTCAAGGTAGAACCCCTGAAGCCATGGAAATTTAGCACGAGTATCAACTAAGAAGGGGTCGGGAGAAATGTCACCTGATCTATAGCTGATGGTTGTTTTCCATGGTGAAAGGTGGAAACGAGAATAGCCAAGGCATGAACATGGTTCATGCTGACATTAAACTGATCTTGCAGCATCCTGGCTCGCTCATCACACATGTTGGCCAGGGTCTCTTCTCTCCTCAAATTGTTTTTAGCATTTAAATGCCAAAACAACCAAAAGGACGTCATGACTCCAAGAACAACCAATACAATCAAAAGTTTTTTCCGCCAACTCCCAGCACTTTTGGAGGAACTATGGTTTTGCTGTTGCTGCCTCTGCTGACTCATTGGCTTTGGCTTAACTGTTTTTTGTGTTTGGTCCCTCCGAACTCTCATATAAAAACTACACATCTTGCAGATCACTATCATCACAACAATAACCCACCAGCATCCTTTTACTAAACCAAAGGACCTTGTCCCACAACTATCTCCTGCATGATTTCCCTTCCCCCTTGCTTGGGACGTGTCCTGGTCATGAACAAAGGAAAGAAGCCTTTTTAACTGTAGAAGTGATATCATCTTTTAGTTACTTAAAAAGTCGGCAAAACAAGAGGTTAGTTTTCAACAAGTTAAATTAGAAGACATGCTTCAATAAGCAATGTATTTCAACTGATATGCAATGTCTGATACGAAATATCAAGTAAACGAATGAGAGTGATGCAGAAATATGAAGAGAATGAAATGTCTAATACACAGCTTATCTCTACAAAAATGCTAATATTCAACAAAGGAAATGACAACACAGCAAGCAGATAGAAAGGGGATGCTTCAGTGGGGGTTACCATTTCTTTCCAAAAACCTAATCTATCCATCAGATATCCTTATAGCTTCTTATAGTTACTACAGATGGATGCTATCTCAGGTGGAACTCCTAGCTATGAAAATGACAAGAATATCAGAGATATAAGCATTACATCCAAGAACAATATGAAAGAAACTACGGAAGAGAAGTATATGTACACAACTCTTTTTAGATATCTAGTCACTCTACACATAGTTAGTCGCTATTTGCAGCAAGTATACCTCCAGAACATTTAGATTATTGACTGATCGGAATGAAATTTCAGATAGCGAAGCAGTTGCAATTGATTTTTCCTGTAGCATCGACAGGTGATCCTCCCAGGAGAGGTGCTCAGGTTGAACCGGGCACTGGTCCTTAAGTTCAGCATATTCCCCATCCAATAGTTGCTGTTTCAGAAGATCCAGATGTTCTGAGCAAATGACTTTTAGAGAGCAGGCACAACCATTTATAAATGTCATTTCCTTTCCTGTTTCTTCGAGTAATTTGGAACATTGGACGGATGCCACCTGAAATAGATGAACCAAATACAATTTTCACCGTTCCCTCTTAAAATTTCCGAGTTAAACAAACCCAAGAGCATGTTCCCCATAGTCCTTTGAACTAATGTTTAAAAATAAAAATAAAAGAGAGAGTGTGCCCATAGATATGATTCACTTGGTGAAATGCAATGAACACAAAAAATGATGCAAAAGGCCCACAGCAACCAGGACACAACAGTTCATTATCCTAGGAGGTGAACAGAAGCAAAAATACGCTGATGCAACAGAGAGCTAGCATTTCTCAGCTAAATCCTAAGCCTTTCTATCCTTCATACACTAAATAAAGAACATGAACATCCAAAACAAATCACCAGAAAAATACAGGCTTTTCAAGGTAGCAACGTTTCCAGTGGCACCGCGAACACTACAGTTAAGCTAAATGGTCGGTTCCTCTCATGCCCGCTCTCAGAATTCTTTCCAAACATCCGACGAATTTCCTTCCAACAAAGTAATAAAAGAGGGATGTTCTGTGAAATTCCAGCTGAGTCAAGGTGCAAATTTTGAGAAGATAGCTGGGGCAAACCAGGTTCGACTCAAAAAAGTTACAAAGTTCACAATAATTGTATATGCTCAGTAAGGCTGTTAAAGGAGAAGGAGAAGAAAGGAGATTTTCATCTTACTACTTTTACAATTTGACATCGCCCCTGCATCGATCAAGTTTGAAAAGTACGTGCTGGATGAACAAACATTTCAACAAAAAAGGAGTCCTATAACTATGCCCTTCGTAATATTCAACCGTTCTTCCACAAAAACGAGGAGATTTCAACAACGATTGCAACAATGGCTACTATACTGAGATGCAGAGCAAGCAGGGATACTGAAAATCGTAAGAAAGAGAACAGAGCAAAACATCACCTGATCAGAGTCGCCGAGCAGAGAAGCTAAAGCATGGAGTTGGTTCTTGCTGACATTGAAATGCTGTGTGAAGATTCGAGCTTTTTCCTCCCCCAGTTCCGGGTTTTTCGGCTTCTCCACCGAAGAACTCTCACTGAAACTCGAGAAAAACCAAACAACCCCGGAGGCGACCATAAGCAGAAGACAAAAGAATATGAGCTTTCTCCTCCATATTTCCATACACTTGTGACCTTTAATGGGCTCGTTCCCTTTAGTCAACTTCAAACTCGCTTGCAATTTCCCATTGGATCCGGCAAGCTTGCCATTAGGACGCATCTTTACCATAGGCCACTCAACAAAGAGAGTTGATAGCCTAAGAACTCCAACTAAAAGTGACAAACTCATCAATAGCTAAAGCTCAACCGCCTCGGCCTGACTCGGACAAAATTTTAATGCTCTGCGATTCTTGAGAAACGACCGGCGAGCCCCATGCTCCAAGCTAATACGCTATGCCAGCAAACAAAGCAGCAGGTCCTTGCCTTTTCTTGATCTCCTCCTGGTGTGCGATTACTTGTTCTGTTCTAAATTTCTGAGACCATGTCCTGAGAAGCCCGAAAGGCCATCGAGAGCACACCTCTTTTGAAGAAGATAAAGTTGGAGATAATCATTCCAAAACAACTTAGCTGTACCCAAAAAACCAGCTGTTGCTGTGGCTAGCAAACCTGTGAGAGAATCATTAATGAGGTAAGAAAAACTTTGGCCCTTTTTCTGTGTATGTGCTCTTTCCTCCTCTCATAGTCCTGTATCGCCAAAAGAAGCATCAAGCTCGCAACTTTCTTTTTTTCCCCAAAGGTGACTCAAATCCTCGAACCCACACTTGAATCGCAGAATGCCCAATTGGGCTCAATGATCAGAATTGGCTAAAGCTCTCTCTCTCTCTCTCTCTCTCTCTCTCTCTCTGGTGGAGTCTAGCGTGGATGTTGAAGTTGGGTGCACCATATCATTGCCTCATCATCGAGTGGACAACGAAGGGTTAGGCAAAAGCAAACAAATTATGCAAAAAAAAATATCAAGAATCATGCCAAAGGGAAGAACTTTACATTTACTGCGTTATCTTTACCGGTCTCTCTGCTCACGTTATATAATTTTAGACATATAGTGACATAGCTTCTCTTTTGTTTTTCTTGGGTCTCGCTTGCTTTTGGTGTGTAGGTGGAAAAGGGCCCTGCCCCCACCCCCCTCGTTCGGCATTTTCAAGAAGGCAAGGCATATGTCCTCCCCCCCTGCTGTGCAGCAGACATACGGACTTCTCACACACAGAGAGAGAGAGAGAGAGAGAGGGTCAGAGAAGCTCCCGGTGGAGCCCAATTCTTCTTCTTCGCCTGTTGCGAGAGGGGGTGTTCCTGTCCATGTGGGTAGGAACTGAACTCGGTGAAAAACTCGGACAAAAAAAAATGTTTTTTCTAGGAGGGAGGTGGGTATTTCGTATTTGTTCATTATTCCTGTCCCGAGCATATTCAAAGACAGCGAGGACCGCTGGCGAATTATTGGAGGCGAGAAGGGGCAGTCATGTCGGGGCTCGTTTCGTCTCTTAGATCGCCAAAACGCTAATGCATATCCATCCCCATTTCTGTTAAACATCAAGAAGGGATGCTTCCACAGTCTCATGAGTTTTTAATTTTTTTTTTGTCAAGGAAAAAAAACCGTTTTTTCTCCATAAATTTTTTTATTTTATCTCAATTTACCTAAAATTACAGCGAGGTTGACAGCACTTATGGGTAGTAGTAATTTCCCATTACGAATCGTAAGCTACTTGTATAGTATAGTCGTGTAAGTAGCCAGTGATATACCCAAAATTATAGCGTAGTTGATTGCACTAAGTAATTTAGATGGCCGTAATTAGTAATTTACCTTAATGTATGGTAATGTATCCATCGAATTCGTAACGTGTAAAGGTTAATATTTAGTAATTAACCATTTTCGTAAACGACACAAATACTAATTATTAAAAAAAATTTATTTATTTTTGCAAAACAAATAGAATGTGATTCCGAAAATTTGAGGAAATTAGTGCGAGAGAAAGAGAATTACAATGGAGAGGACATCATGACACGAGACGCTGTGGAAAAGGATCGGCAATTCCTCGGGAGGAATGGCTGCAAAAATGCGCGAGATTATCGAGTCTTTTCTGGTGGGGGGGGCAATGAATGAAAGTATATGTCGGCTATATACCATACCCACCACGACTTAAATATCACATTAAAGAGATTTGATTTGGGGCCTAAGCTAAGCTATGAGATTACATATTAAAAAAAAGCAAGATTAGGTTTTAGCCTTTGCCCTAATCAATGCCCATGATTAGTCTTGACCCCCACCACCACCATCCAATCGTTTTGTTTATTCGTCACGTTCCCTTCGTTGCTTGTCCGCCCTCCCAAGAGATGATCGCCAAAACCATCTGGTAAAATTGGCGAGCGACGGAGACATGTTGACCTGTGGCCAATAAGCTTCCATCGATATGGTAAAGAATCTAATCTCGTGCAAAAGTAGGAGCAAGAAACCATTAGATCCTTGATTGAATGTGATTCTTGAGTAATATTAATGGTGTGGTGACTAATTTCTGAAGTTAATCTATGAGTAATGTGATGTGACGATAATTTTCTCAATTCAATAGATGAGAGATGCATGTACCATTTTGTGAATCGATCTATGTACCCTCAAAATTAACATCAAAGATATGTGTATCTTTGCAAAGAGATCATCAAAGATTTTGCTAAGAGATAATCAATGAAGCAAAGCAACAGGGTACGAAAGATTGAAAGCTCCAGGTTTAAAACATGCCAAGAATTAAATAAAAAATAAAAAAAAGAAGGAGAGAGAATGAAAAATAAAATCTATCCAAAATAATTGAACATATCTATTGAGTACTGATTACTTCAAGAAAATAATATAAAATAAAAATTGCTGATCAAACAATGATGAAGCGGCCATGCAATGCATGGCCTCTGCCACAGAGCACCCAAAAATTCAATCAAGCATTGAACATGTTAATTCTTTAATTAGTAATCACTAGATTTTGTTCAAATGGCCACTCTTCTTACATAGAAAAATAAAGATGGGGAATTCGAATATCCATTTTCTCAATGAGGTCAAGGTAGGGATAATTAATTTCAAACTAAGTTTCGACTTCCACGCCTTACAAAAAGATAAAATAAAAATCTAAAATAAGTTGAGAATTAAAGTAGGATAAATAAAAAAAATTCTCCAATTTTTGACAATGCTCTCTAGCTCTAATTAAGCATTATCTATGAAGAAGGAGCTAAGATTGTCGCTTCGAAACAAGATGGGCTTCAAAGTCGTGATGTGGATTCGACCATTTAAGAAAAGTACACACTTCTGTCATCCACGCACTCAAAAAGGAAAATTGACCTTCTTTCTTTATAATCGCGCATCATGATTGGTATATAGTATCTTAACCTTACTTACCATAAAAAATAATAATAATAATAATAAAGAATAAAGAATAGTATTAGATAAAATCATGGGAAAACGAGGAGAAAAATATAAAAAAATGGGGGTAGAGATGGGACTTGGTGTGCAAAGATCAACTAATGCACCTCACCTCTTGTCAAGCTGCTGCTGCTGCTGCTGCTGTGCAGATAGAAATCGTGGGATGGTGGCTCCATCGATTTAAATTATTGGTGCAAGGTCAAATCCAGCTTTTCTCGCGGGTGCACGCGCACATGAACTTTTCTTCCATCTTCTTTCTCTCTCTCTCTCTCTCTCTATATCTCGCTCGTCAAAAGATGGATCGAGTGCCGGTCCTCCTTGGATCGAATTGGAACGACACATCTCCTCCTCCGCTCTTGGCGAGAGGAAGATCGAACAACGTCGGAATCATGTGCCTGTCGGCTCGGGCACATGCGTTTGGTACTTTGGAACATTCACTTCACCTTGCGGGCTTGAGTCATCACTTTACTCTACAAAGAATTCCACCAAGAATATAAAAAACAGGGATACATACAATTAAAGTTATAAAAGTTATTATGAAAATGTAATTAAGTTTTGAAACTTTCAAAAAGTACAATCAAATTATAAACTTTAGAAAAATGCAATCAATGTAATGATTTCATTGGAACAATTTAATAAATTTTAAGATTTAATTGCATTTTTGAAAAATTTCAAAACTCAATTACACTTTCGTGATGAATTTTATAATTTTTAATGTACTTATTCCTAAAAAAAATAAGAAGAACAACAAGAAGAGTCGATTCTCTACCAAACTCATGTTTTATTGGTTTTATTTGATAATGATCAACTTGATTAAACCATACATGCTGATTTCTCTCTTTTTTCATTGGCTATGTAAGCGACATCATTGCAAGTACAACACACAGACAATTGTCACTTACCTAAAGATTCTTTAGGTTAGGTACTAGATTTCACATCCTATCTCACCACGATAGTTCTGGTCGAAATTTTTTGACATATTATATTAACACGAATTGGAGTTCGGTGAATATAGATTTTAAGTTTATGTTATAAAGATCACCATATCTTCTTAAGCATACAACTACTCTAGACTTGAATAAATCCTAGAGATGAAATGATTATGTGTTAATAATGTGGAGATCTTCTTTTTCTTTTTATGGATAGGTAGATACGTGTATTATTCTACGAGATTATTTTTTTTCTTTTGGTCTCTTCTAATTTTGATTGATCAGTTACATCATATGAACTTAATCAGCATAAAGAGCACATGGCAATAATTTTAAAATCTAACCTCATATAACCTTACATGCATCACGCCACATTGCATTCTCTCTTTTCCTCTATGCCATGCCACCATCTTGTTGCCAAAACCCTCGTCTCAACCGTCTCCATCTATATATGTGCGTGTGCGCACGCATGTTCGAGTGTGAGTGCCACTTATGCAACCACACAATAGAGATTGAACAAAGTTTGTGAACAATTGAAGGGCTAACAAATGAAAATCTCTAGGCATTAGGCGAAGCACCTTGTAAGATTTTGTAGAATTATCGTTAATTGTTCTAAAAGTTTAAACTATTAGATGAAAATGCGGTTTTATATTTATATATTCTAACACTTTCCCTTCTACATAGGTTGGACTATTGGCTTAAGACTTCCCTTTTCATGCAGCTAGACTTATGCAAATAAGAGCTTGAAAATATTTGAATTTGAGACCACTTATTCTGATACCATGTGAGATTTTGTAAAATTACTACAAATTGTTCTAAAAGTTTTAGTTATTAGATAATAGCATCTTTTGATATTTATATATTCTAACACTCGCCCTCCACATAAGCTTTACTTTTTGCCTAAGACTCCCCTTTACATTTAGGCCTAGAAAGATTTGAACTAAAGAACACAGATTCTAATACCATGTTAAATTTTATGGCACCACCGTTAACTATTTTAAAAGTTTGAGCTATTTGATGAAAGTGTGATTCAATATTTATACATTCTAACATACCCACTAAAAATAGTTGGTGTCATATATTGCAGGTGATAGTATAGATGCTTGTTCCCAATGAAAGATTTATTCCTCCGATAGTGAAATTCTATAAAACACCGACTAATGTACACATCACCATAACTCAATAACAATTATGCCTCGTTATCTTGATAAAGTGGGATCGAACAATTACACTTCCTTCAATGCAACTATTTCGAGCCGAGAGAAGATTCAACGGCGAAATATGTTGAGTCCCCGTCTTATTTTTTCAAAAAACTATCATAAGCTCTCTTTTTTCTCTTGTCAAAACGAAAGAAAATGATGCTCTAAAGAAAATATGAAGCATTTCTAAAAGAAAATTTTCGATAAGAGAGATATTCATATGCAGTAAGGAAATAAAAAAAGAAAAAAACTATGCAATAGAAGTGAATGTTGATACTTCAAGCTATAGTCAAGGGGAATTTTTTATATCCTTAGTAGTTACAGATGTCTTCATCAAGAAGCGGGTTTCTTACAAAACCACTAAAAGCCGTTCCGCCTATCCAACGGTTATACTGTTGACAGGTTGACAGAACTGTATTTATGTCGGTATCTACATACTTTAACCTCTCAATTTTTCCTCAAATCTTTAGGTTAGGTCATAGAGCAATATCCATGTACAGTAAGGAAATTGAAAAAGAAAGTCATGTAATGGAAAAAAAAATTATCCTCCGAGCCACGAGGGGAACGATAGAAAGGCGTCGCGGTGACGTGGACTCCGGGCCCCACGAGAGAAAATTTCGCGGACGTCCCCCGGCGGGACCGGACCGGACCCGACCCGACCCGACGACGCCGAGGACTCCGGATCGCCGATTCCGAGCCCGAGTAATTTGGCGAGGGTGTGCGTGGGGAAGAGAGCGCCGGGGGAGGGGGGGAGCAGAGGGGCAGAGAGCATCGGGGAGCGCGAGCGAATACGGTGTGGTGGGGCCCACGACAGCTTGCACGATCTGACAGATCACGTTCCCCTTCCCTCCTCAATTTCCTTTTTTTCTTTTCTCGATTTTTTTTTTTTTCCTTCTTAAGCAGAAAGAAAAAAGGGCGGGGGGGCGGGCAGAAATTCCAAAGCAGCGGCGTACGTGTAATGGCAACAGGCGCGAGAGGACGCACCGGGGCCTGACACGTCAGACGCGTCCCGTCGGGCGGGCCCCACCCCCACCCCAGCCGCGGGTCCCTTTCCCGATTCTGTTACGGACCGCGGCGCGGGCCCCCATACGGGCGGACGGCACGTCGCCACGCGACTACGGTGGACGCGACCGTATGGTACGACGCTCTCCCTCCGGAGCCCGCCCGGCCCGGTTTACGGTCCTCCCGTTTTTTCTGTAATTTTTTCACTTTTACCTCTTTACTTTTTACCCGCATGTGTTGTTCCTTCATGGGTCGTTTTAGCTTTTTTACCCCTATGTTCTCATGAATTTTTTTGGGCGAATTTAGTATACATATCGAAATACGATAATAACCAAATAGGGTAAATATACACATCGTTAATCATATTAATCTCACGATAAATTTGAGTAGGCAAATATAAAAAGATTCCCACTTGGGGAAATCCTCACATGCTTTTATCTTTTCTATTAAATTTCCTCCCCCTCCTCTTGAGAGATTCCTCATGTTTCGAATTTCAACTCTTTTAATGTTGAAATAAATGCCGAATTCTAGACCCTTCAAAACAAAACCAGAAAAAGAAAAGAAAGAGGAAAGCAAAATGGGGAGATTTTTCTCCAAACGGGTCTTTGGATATGTAGTCAAACTAGGGCGAAAGGAAAAGAAAGAATCTCGTTTCGATCTGCATACAAGTTCTAATGGTACGAATCAAATCATCTCTAGCTCACATGAAGAAGCGAGAGCAACGTTGGAAAAAGCAATACGCAAGCTGTTAAACTTTTGGAGTCACTCGAGTACTTTGGGATGGAGGGAGGGAGGGAGGAAGAAGGAAGGAAGGGGGGGGGGGTTGGTTCGAGTCGAGGTCCACGACACACTACCATCCATTGTCGAGAGAGGGCGACGTCCCAATTAGATGAGCGAGCGAGCGAGCGACCGCAAAGCTTTTAAAAACAAAAGGAAAAAAAGAAAGAAAGAAGAAAAACAAAAACTTGAAGAAGACGAAAGAAGGATCTTTACGGGTGGGTCCCGCAGGAGCTTTCAACTGGTGTCGTTTTTAGACATTCCATTTTTATTGTACATTAATTGAGGCACACGCTGGAAAGATGGGGGAGGGGGGGAATGATTAGGATTTCGAGCGAGGGGGACACGAGAGGTCGAAACGACTTGTCGGGCCCGGTTGGAGGATGGGATTATACGCAAGCATCGGCATGTCGTTCGGCTTCATCGGCCTGGAGCCGCTCCCGGTGTCCGGCAAATTGGTCGAGTAAAAGAGTTCGGATGAGACGGAAATTGATCGAATGGAGTGATTGATTGTTTTGTTGGTCGATATCTATATTATATATTATTTGAATGATCTCTGCAGAAATAAGTCGTAGGCTTATGAAATTAGAGCTGAGCAACTGAATTATAACGGTGAATTGAATGTGCATGAAAAATTAACTATATTTTTAGCAAAGGCTCTTTTTTCGAGTGATGATTTATAAGTCAAAAATTAGCGATTTGACATGATATATTTAAGTGAAAATTAGTTGTTCCTAATTTCCGATGCTCAAACATGCACAAGCCAAGCCCATGGTCCTTTATATCTATTTCAGCCGTTGAATCCCAAGAGGTCGAACTAGTGATTACGAAAGGACATATGTATGCAGCATCGATGCAAAAAACACGTTTGATTCCACACGGCAAGTGCTGATGATTCTCACGGGACGACTCATTTAGGTTTTGACTCGTATCTTACATGACTTTATAAAGTCGATTAAGATCTGTCATGGGTCCAAACAAATCTCGATCAACTCCGAAATAGCAACCGGACATATTCGCGATGAACCGGTACACAGAAAGCCATACATACTTATCAATGATAAGGATGCACCACCCATATGCACGGCACAGCAATTTGGGCACCACAAATGCGCGGATCGGAGAGAATACGACCTCCGCTTTTATGATCGACCCATCTTTTGTTTCTCAGCCTTTAGGGCGCCGGATTAAAACCGGGGCCGAAAGGACGGGAGTAGTGCTGATGGCGCTGCTCTTTTCCCACGCTTTAATGGCGAATGGGCAGCAAAGCATCAGAAAAAGAAGCTCTCTTTGGTGGACTAGTTGACTTTGCTTGCTTTCAGGAACGTGCTGTTCCTGAAACCGGACTCGCACTTCGCCGTTAGTGCGCGTCTCTCTCTCCTTTTTCAAACTACAGGGGATGAACCCCACTGTGTCTTTTCTGATCTGGATGTGCGTATTGGGTAATTTTGGACCTCTCTCGTGTCAAAAACTAACTTAAAGGATGAGGTTTTCCTTCACATTTATAAACTCATCATCCATCCATTCCATAACAAAATTGTAACTCTTGTGTGACTCTTTTTGGATCCACATTTGTTGGCAAACTCGACCTTCAAAATTAATTCAAAGAATGAGACTTTTTCTCACACTTATAAATCGACCACTTGTCCCGAACATTCTCAAAGATCAGTAGAACTCGATTCTAGCAGGTGGGTGAACCAAGCAAGCGATTTCTATTGCTTTTTTCAGGGGGGAGAATGTTTCAAACTGGTGCAAAAAGGAGGGAGCTTTAAGATAATGTGTGGCATGTGATGATGGTTTTTGTGCTGGTAGGGTTGGAAGATGGGGAAAAAGGAAAGAGATTCTGCCTAATCTCTCCACATTAACAATGATATCAGGACAAAGTACTTGGAGCCTTCAATTTCCCCCATTTAATCAAAGAGCATGTCATGGAAGCACTACACACAGTAAGAACCCTTGCAGCCATTGCTTTTTCTTTTTGGGTAATTAAAATAAGGATTCCTTTGATTTTTTTAATGTTTTTTTTTTTTGTTTTTATTGTATCTAGACCATATCAGATCAGCTTTGCTTTCTCGCCATGTCTGTCTCTCCTCCAGAGTTTTTGTGTGGAAGGGGAGGGAGAGGGAGAGGGGAGGATTCTTCTTTTGGGGGGTGGTGCCAGGCAAAGGGACATTCTAGGATTTTGTTCCCCTGTTCAAACAAAGTTTGTTTTTTTTTTTCCCTCTTTTATAATGTTATTTATATATCATGTCATTTATGGATTTTTTAATAGTAGGAAAAGTCAAAGAAGGTACTGATCTTTGTGGAAATCAAACTGATTGATGGGATCATCATGATATTATCACATCGCGGGACCCTGAGAGGGAAATGATTCCATTAGATGACCAGCATTGCTTGCTACAGACAAATAACAATGCACAAATTTTCCCATGCATTTTGAATTTCCTTTTTTCTTTTTTTTTGATTTTTTGCTTCATTCTTTAGTCTCCCAAAAGGGTCGGAACCCATGTCTGTTTTCATTTAAATCTTTTATATTTGATAAAGATGGGAAGTGATCATGGATACTTGATGCCATCAATTGAGCTTGTTAACTTTATGATTTTTTTTTCCTACTTAGCAATTGTAAATTTAGGTATTGAATCCTTGCAATTTGCATCAGCAAGGCTCTTGGACCAGGACTCCCTGCCTTTTGTTATGTCTTTCCTCCAACTTGGTCTGACTTAGGAATCATGAAGATGGGCCAGCCATGGGGCACCGGATGATTCATGCATGACCAAGCTGTACTCAACCCACTTATGATGCTAATCCTGTTTATTCAACTCGCTAATCTGATTAAGAATATGAGATTTGACAAATATCCACCAGATTCAACCAAACACCTAAAAATTTATCCCATCTTGTCCAAGGACTGATCCTTCCACTACATTCACTTCACTTGGTCCACCAACTCGCTTCAAGCCTTCAACTATCTAATCGACTTTTTTTTTCCCTGGTAGGTGAAAGAGTGAAAGCAATTAAACTAATCTCAAAAAAAAAAATTTCTATGGAAGTTTGGTGCTTGTTTTGAAACATTCAATTTGAGTCATAACGACCATTCGCGAGGGCTTGGGCCGTTGGGACAAGTGAGCCAAGTTACTACAAAATTACTAGTTGAATGAGAGACCGGTCAAAAGTACTTTGTTTTATGAATTTTACTCTCACAAGACAATTTCGAACTAGAAACTATTGAAGAAGAAAAAGAAAGAGAAGAACAAATGGTGGGGCTTCATTTATCATTGGCTTTATATACGCTTAACTCATCTTTATAATCACCACATATTGAATAAAAAAAGTTAGCTGACCTACATTTGATAAAAGCTAAAGAGCCTGCGACCACCATGAAGGTACTCACTGCGACTATTCAAACATGTAATGTGACAGCACACGGATTCATCTGGGGTCATCGAATAGGTTTCGTCATGAAGAACGACGAAACACGAGATATGCCAATCAAGAACCGGAATCGATTTTGGGACAGTCCATGTTGAGAAGGTACAATCCTCACAAACAAATCAAATTATTCATGCGGGTGATTTGCAAGATCCACATACCTGTTGCATATAACCTTAACAAACGAAGATCATCCTCAAAAACACAATCCTTGGCTAAGCTTTCCCAAGAGGAAATCGGGTGGAAAATCAAGAGGGAGATTCCCCCAAGCAGAAGGAGACAACCCAGTGAACATGTGGAGACAAGACACGATCCGGAACGCAACAAAAACAAAGGGCGAGAGATCATCAAGGCTTAGCTGGTCACCAAACGTTTCTCATTTTCTTTTTCACTTGAAGACCCATTTTCTGGTTCAGCTGCTTTCGCCTCGGTGACATTGACAAGGCGCTCTTTTTGACAGCTACTCCGACATTGCTATTATAGACCCGGATCACACTATCTTCCACCGTGTTCTTTTGATGATTTCCACATCTTGGTTCTTGGACTCATTCCAATTTCCCCTGGTAACACTGTCGTCTTCCTTTCATGGACAGAAACATACTTCAGCCTGGCAGTTTCACAGGCGAAAAACGTCTGCAGTTCCCATAAATATCTTTTCCCCCTAATGCTTCATGCTTGCTTGTTAGTTGAAGGATCAATGAGGGAGTTTTGTGTATGTCAGACCATCAAACCGTTCGTGATTGTTGTTGGTTTTGGCCTCTTGGGCTTTTTGGCACCACTTAATTTTTCGATGTAATAACATCGGGTTTATTAAGCCAGATCTATGAGGTTGGTACACAAAGTAATTTCAACTTTCTCTGTGTGTGTCTCTCTCTCTCTGTGGGGCCCATGTACATGGCTGCATTTTTAGATGTGAGTTTCATAGGTCCATTGTCAAATGGCGCTGATGTTATCAGGAAGATAGTACACCGCTTCCTCCTTTTCAAAATCATCTGAATTATGCAGAACTAGTATTAACATTCTATAGTGCTCTGCCATCAAAATGGTCCTTTCCACCACATTGCCTACCGGGCGTTGAACAAAGCAGACAGTTTTTCTATGAATTGGTGGACATACCTAAGATGGGAACAGTGCCTCTGTATTGAAAAAAATTTTCCTCCTCCGTCCTCCAAGCATAGAAAGAATACGCGCATGAAGAAATTTTCAAGAATTTTGAATTGGTCCAGAAGATGACGATAGCCGGCCAAGTCCAAACCAATGCAGATACCCTCTTACATGTTTCCCATCGGATGCCAGGTTTACGGGTCGTCAAACTGGTAACCGTCCACAGAATTCATTGACCGACCGAGACACGATATTCCCAATGTCCAAGTCCCAAAATCAAACTGTTATTTACCGCACTAATCCTTTCAATTTCAACCAATTTCAAAAGTGGCACCATGGAAATTCCCGAAACATGGCATGACCACGAGCATTTAGCACAGTAATGATCTCGAATCCGATGACATGAGCATCCATGAGCATCCATGAGCACGGGATAATGTTGCAAATTATGGCAGCTTGTGCTAAAAAAGTAATCATGCCTGTTAGTCCACATAAAGCCTTGCAAGGTCATGAATATACAGGCCATGTGCCCCTGCCGAGCATTGACTGGATCGAGCAGAGCACGGCACAGGTCACCAGTACTACCAAGCAACCACGTACAACCGTTCTTACTACTGTCCTGCATGGCTTAGTTTACACAATCACATGGAACCAGGTAGCATTCAAATCTGCTCTACAATACAAAATATAGGTCCGACTATCATATGACAAGCACATTCGCAACATACAACACAAGCACTTCAAAGCCACTTCTCATGAACTTGATCTGAAAGGATTGTGCCCATTGGGCTGGTCCACCGTCTTCGAAGAACTGTACATCTGCAGAATGTCCTGGATTTTGGAATACATCATCTGTGACGAGTCGCCCCCACCACTGTTTTGCGATGCTCGTGAGCTCTCCTGAAACTTAATCTTCTCAAACAGATATTGCTTCTCAGCCTCGGCCTCACTGAGGCGAAGCTTGAGATATCGACTAGCGTACTCTTCCTCAGACTTCTCTGACTTTGCAAGAGCAATCCTCTGCATCCTTTCTGCCTCCCGTTTTGCCTCATTAGCCTTAAGCTGGAACATATCTGCCTCTGCCTGTTTCAGTCTAACAATCTTCTCCAGCTCCTCAATCTGGAGTTTCTTCTTTTGCCGCTCCATCTTCAGTTCCGTCACTTCTTTGGCCTTGTCCTCGAGCTCCCGGTCACAAGCATCAAGAGCCATGCGAGCTTTCTTAAACATCCTCATCTTCTCATCAGCTACCATTTCCATTTTTCTTATGGCTTCCTGCACCACCTCAGCAATACGGCCGCATGCCTCCTGTGGAGCTATCAATCGTCCACCTTCCCATTTTCCAGGTTCTTTGGAGAGTCCCCCTCAAGCTCTTCATTAAGACATCATGCAATCAATATCATCATTACTAGAGAGATACACAGCTTAATTCTCAAGAGAGTTCAGGTTTAGGGAGGTTTCTAAGTGTCTACACCATAAGAAGACAGACAAGATCAGTAGGAAACCATCAAACCTTCCATTTTACAGGTTGCATCAAGGTGCAAATCCATGCAATAAGGTGTCAGATGAGTTTTTATTGCTTTGCAAACATAGAAGTAATGATACCTACTAAGCTACTATCCACAGCAATAGCTAAAGAGAAGGAGAGTTCTCCTATCTCATAGACAGACCTTGCTTCCTAGAACTTGCAAGATGAAATCATTTCACTTTTGCAGTTAGCCATACTTGTAATGCAAAACAGTATTGATATCCAACTAAGCAAATGTCAAGGATGGGAGGCATCCAACGTATGGTGTATATGTGATGTTGATGTGCATCCAGAGTAAGGTGAGCAGCAAGCTTAATGGAATAATTACTCCCCATTATCACTGCAGAGTACATGTTCATGTGACTAAAAAGTTACTTGCTATTTTACTAGAACAGCAGCATAAAGGATACCTTGGAAAAACATCAGTATTTCCCTGCATGCTGTTGACTCCACTAGGCCATCCTTCATTTTCTGAATTAATTGCCCGCACTTCCAGAAGAGATTTCTTCCTCGTGGATCGTCACTTCCATTGAAAATTCGACTGACAAAATCAAGTTCCCTAATAAGAGCATCACGGTCCCATGCTGGGGCACAGTGCTGGAACACGTCTTTCACCCAACCTAACAGTTCAGATGTCCGATTGCATGCTCGACACCTGAAAAGCATTTCACTCAAGCCTGCTCCAATCTTAACGGAGGGCCCCATACAAATTTGTCCATCACGAATGGCACAATCAGTATGAGTCCAGTGAGAGCACAAGTCGCAACCAATCCACCGACAAGTATTCACCTCAAAATCAAACTTGTTGCATATGACACACATGCAGAGGTTGCAGAAACCATTTCTGCCCGTGCATATCTCACAGGTGCAATCATCAGCGGGAAGCTGGTTTTGGCAAGCAATATTTCGGCATCTCTTATACACAAAGACTTCAATAAGAGAAGTCTGAGAGAGACTGATATTTGGATGTAAAAATGCCTGAATTCCAGTATTTATTGAAACAAGGATCTCAAGCTGTACTCGATGCGCCCTGATCAACGTCTTGGCAGTTAAATCAGTTCTACTCTGGACAAGCTTTTGCAAAATCAAAAATTCATCTCTCTGCTGGGAGCCTCCATTCCCTTCAAGGATAAGCCGAAGCCTGTTCTTTAATTCATCAAGATAATCGTCTGGCAAACGACGCATTTTCTCAGCAATCAGGTCAACTCGTTCTTTTGCAATGTCCCGGAGGTATACCTTATCTGCACTGGAAACACGGCGTACGACTGACTGTTCAAAGGCATCGTTGTCAAACTTCCCATTCTCCAACTTCTTTCCCATAATAGCATCGCCAGTAGGCCATGTTTCCCTAGAGCTAGCGCTTTCAGTAGGCGACTCGTGAATTTGGTCAGAGTTGGGTCGAGGGTCCTGCGCATCAGGAGACAAGTGGGCATCTGATGAAACAAGGGAAAGCGATGTTTGCAAACCTCCAGCCCGAGCTTGCTGGCGGGGAGGCAGCATTTGTGAAGAAGGTTGGTGGTGAATGTTAGAACCAGATGATGTTCCCATCAATAGATTTTTAATCTTCCTGATTGTGCCACTGTGACAAGAAGAGAAAGTTTATTAACTTCCCATAATGCTATGCAATTGAATTACTTATATCTGAAAAAAAAATTCAAGAAAATTTGAGAACAGAAAGGCACAAAAGATATGTATCTGACAGAGCACCTAGTTATGCTGTTATCTCCTATGAGAAAGAAACAAAATAATTGCAGGACAGGTTTAAAAATGGTTTTTGCAAACAACGAGCTCTCTCAAGACAGAGATTCATAATGGCTTCAGTCAAGAATTTCCAACCAGAACCACATGCAGTGGGCTTCTTGGTTAGGGAATGGATATATGTACCCAGATGAGATGCACAGCATCCATTCAATTCCCGACGCCACCAAGTGCAAATAAGTTTGTGCCATACACCAGGACTTTGGCCTAGGTCTTAATAGGTCGACCTCAGCAAGGTATTTCATGGAGTTTATCTACTTAGGCTCCATTTGTTTTGCAAAAAATGAATGATTTAGAAAACATTTTCCTAAAAATGATCGTTTATATTGCTTACAAAAACGAAAATGTTCAAAACATAAATTGTTCTCCATAATGAAAACATTTTTCATAGAATAATTATTTTAAGCGATACAAGAGATCATTTTTAGGAAAATATTTTCCAAATCATTCATTTTCCATGAAACATACGGAGCTTATAATGAGCTTCCACATTGAAATGAAAGGAAAAAAAAAAATATCCAAGCAGATTTCTCGAATCGATTCACACAAAAGTTATTTTCTTTGCTTAACCCTATGAAATTTCCAAAGTTCAATTATGCTTAACCCAGAAAAGGCCAACGATCACGACTGGAACCAGCTCACATACAGAGGGGTAAACTCCTTTACGAAGCTAACTCACTGACAGCGCGTTTCCACCACTGACGATGGAGACCCATACCCAGATCACGAACCCGGAATCAGTCGAAGTAAAAATTCAACTCAAAACGAAACGAAGAAAGAGGAGATCTCAACTGTAAACTAAACCCTATTAACCTGCTGAACCAAACCCGTCGAAGCTATAGAATTATCATCATAAAGCTCAGTTGACTAGAAAGGTCTCGTTTTTCAGCGATGGAACCGACGAACCGCCAAGAAATCAAGAGATCAGAGACGAGAACTTAGAATCGCTTACCCAGATGGCAGAAAAAACCCAAGAAAACTCAGCTGAAAATTTCAAGCGAAAGGAAACTACCCAAGTCCGAAAATTCAAAAGCCAAACCAGAACAAGAAAAGCTAAGACAGATGTTCAAGCAGAAATGTTGGAGACGATGCTCTGACCATCTCTGCAAATCTGAAGCCGCACAGAGAGAGAGAGAGAGAGAGAGAGAGAGAGAGAGATTACCGGCGAAAACCCTCGATCCACCGGAGACGCGAGTGGGGGGCGCACGTTTGGGAGGACGGGTTCCGCGTCCGCGTTAAGGGTCTTCAACGCAGGGACGACCGGCTCAGCCGGTCGGTCGGACGAGTTGACCGGTCGGGCACGTTACTTTCCTGCTCTCTTCCTACGTACGTTGTCTTTTCGTACGACATTTGTGCTCCTTCTTTTGCTTTTTTTTTTTTTATGACCTGTGAACGCGACGAATGGGATGCACTGTCGGAGTCCAAACCGTTCCGACCCGATTGCGAGATTTTATCCCGTCGTTCCTTTTTTATTGAAAGAAGAAGAAGGAGGAATGGCTTG